>CM060653.1:45738070-46338070 GCA_030686955.1 Odontamblyopus rebecca | reverse complement strand
TACTATTGTAGCCACAGCTGCCCTGGGGCAGACTGACAGAAGCGAGGCTCCAATCTGCACCATCGGCCCCTCTGACCACCACCACCATTCACGCACACACCACTTTCATACTAGGCAATGTGGGTGATGTGC
The DNA here is from genome assembly GCA_030686955.1 of Odontamblyopus rebecca. Taxonomy (NCBI): domain Eukaryota; kingdom Metazoa; phylum Chordata; class Actinopteri; order Gobiiformes; family Gobiidae; genus Odontamblyopus; species Odontamblyopus rebecca. Next base: position 46,337,938 of record CM060653.1, on the reverse strand, counting down.
CTTGCCTAAGGACACTACGACAGTTTTTGCCACTGGCGCCCCCCTGTGGCACCTGGAATTCCCAGTGGTCTCCCATCCAAGTACTAACCAGGCCCGGCCCTGCTGAGCTTCTGAGATCTGACGGGATCAGGCTTTGACGAGCCGGTATGGCCACAAAAAACAAGAGCAAGCGAGAAAACAAGAGCAAGTTGCACTTAAACAGTAATCAAGAACTTAAGAATAACTCTTAAATAGCACTAACCAAGCAATATAAATAAGGCTACAATGGCCTGTAATGGGCTACAATAGCATATGAATGCACATTGACAATCGGCAAGTAAAACCAGGTAACAAAGGCAAGATGCTAGCAGCGTTTTGTTGCTAATGTTAACATTGCATGACAAACACAGACAGACTCGCCAATCCCACTTTGCATTCTCCATACCCTACCTCCGCAGTGGTAAGAGATCTCTAAAAGCGCAAGTTGCAGTTTTAGATCAAATACCATTTTAAAAACAAGTATAAGTGGAAAGCAGACACAGGAGGCTTTTATCGGGCACTACGGGAGATGTAATTGGCTGAGACCACACTGCATGTGTGTATGTGTGTGTGCATATGTCACGTGACATGATGTACAGGTAGAATGGGAATTTATATATATTTTATGCAGTTTAGTGGCATTTTCTAACCTGGGCTACAATCACATCACAATATTCAGACTTCTATTACTACACAACCCACAATCAGTCAAACTAAAACGATGGTTTTAGGTGAGCATTAAACCCTCACTTTCCACTGTCCTTACCGGAAAACTGCAGTGCATCTCCATTAGCCTTGAACTGGGATTACTCAACCGTGACCATAAACTGTATAAAAGAAGTGGAGCCGATCAAATGAGGCTCATGATGCTCACAGTTACAGGAGCGAATCTGGAGCCAGGCTCTATGTTATGAATAGGATTTTTTAGACAGACAAAACAGTGACTCTGGCTCCCATTGACTTACATCTTATCGCCCGTCGCTTTGTAACTGCTGCTGTGAGTTTTGTCATTTTGGTCTTCAAATGTTCATATGAACCTGCTCTGCATGATCCTGAATTTTCCATTTTGCTATTTTGCTCCTAAATTAAGGTATGAACATAAATAATGGACCAATCAGATGCCTTCATTCCCCGACCTTGCTGCCGCCGAGCATTAGCAACAGGTTTGATTGACAGCTAGTTGTTGTTCATCCATAACAGAACATATAACATAAATCCATGACTTGAGCTTACTATTTATAGTTTGATGATAAAAGCTAAAAGTTACCTTATTATTATCAAGAATCACTAAAATACAGCGGTGCAGAATGGTGCAGAGTACAGTGCAGTACAGCTCTGCCATGAGAAGGGTGGCACTCCCCGGTGAGTAGGGCAGACACTTTTAATAACCTCAGTCAAGATTGGCTCTTGTGGTTGCTATGATACTCGTGGCTGGATTTCCAAATATGGAGCCTGGCTCCAGGTTTGCTCCTGTAACCGTGGCATCGCGAGCCTCATTTGAGCGGCGCTGAACGCTATGGGTGACGTCCAGGGCTCTGCAGTGCGCCCATTTCACTCACATTTGCGAGTAAATATTTTGTCGTGCGAACGAGGAAAACAGAACAGTCGCACCACTGCGAGTGCTTCTGCAGCCACAATAAGGAGAACTGCGCACAGACGTAACGTGACAAGTTAAACGTTCTAAATGTATCAAACATTAGGGGCAAACTCACACTAGGCCTTCAGAATCGTGCCCAAGCCTGGATCGCCCCTAAAGCACCGCACGCTTGCCCAGCGCGAGCGCAACCGAACCGTGCCCGGGCACAACACCTGAGGTGTCGTGCCGCGTGTGCGGCGATATCACTCATACGAACAACTTCCGCTTCAAAACACACCCACGCCCCCTTAACCGAGGAGCGCCCCGCAGCAGGACCCACACCTGTCCCACACTCACAGACACCCCCACACCTGGACTTCCTCCTCCGCTAAAGCGATGGTTTTGTCTTGGTCTCGTCTCGGACTCGAGCGCATTTGGACTCGGTCTCGTCACGGACTCAAGGTCTGCCGCTGCTGTCGGCAATAAACTTGTACCGGTGTGCTTGACCTGTGCGCTGGAGCCCGCGGACACTGCGGCACCGCCAGTACGCGGCTTGTCGTCAACTGCGCGCACCCTCGTGTACCAGTGTGTATCACAGGGCAGGTTAAACATCCCACCTGTCCATCCGCCTCACATCAAATATGACACTATTTATTTTATGTCCTACAGCACGGAGCAGGCGACATGTGGGCTGAAGTTTGCCTAAGAAAATGCCAAATAAAGCTGTTTGTCACAATGTGCGTTTTGTTTGGTAAATGTGCAGAGGCTAAAAACCACTTTAAAACCACTAAGAGAACGTAACTCCTGTTAGAAATTTGAAAATACGGATTTAAAAATCCTGCACACTTTTTACACTTTGAAGCAGTTTTGTGTAAAGTGCCAGTGGAAGTTCTCTTAAAGAAGAGGTTCTTAAACTGTGGGTGAAGGTCCAAAAAGGGCCACAGAGTGTTTCAGTGCAGTACAGTTTGTTTGGCTTATTTTAAGTCTAAATATTAATTAGATAAAATGAAGATATATTTATAAAAACATTGCGATTATGCAGGAAAAGTACAGTCATAATTCTTTTTTTTTTGTATTAAATTTATTCACTGTTGGTGTGCGCAAGTTCTGCACTGTAATAATCATTCAAAATGAAAACCTACTTGTGCCCCCATTTTTTTTCTGTGCTCCTAAAATTTTTAACTTAGGGGCACATGTGCTCCTGAAAAAAAAAGTTAGCGTAGAGCCCTGGTGACGTCACACTTACTCCACTCATATCTCATATATACGGTCTATGGTTTAAAGAGAATCCTACTTTTTAAACATGAATTGCAAATCAAATCTGTTTTTGTTTTTTTTTCAAAATTGTGAATCTAATCTGAATTTAAATAGAAAATTAAAGTCACGATTGGAATGTCATATTGCCTGTGTAAATATCTCCCTCTAAATTAGGGCTCTGCAATTACTCAAAATAATAGATAAATTGTGATACATCCAAGAATGTTGGAAATTAAATAATTTCATATGTGAATATGTTCATAACAAACTTTTTTTCTTTTTTCTTAGCTACTTCTCTAACTTTCATCTCTTTGTTCCCTTAATTTTTAAGTGCACTGGATGCACCACTCTCTGTCTGCAAATAATTGTTTGAAGAACTGTGATTTCACTTATGATTAAAATAATTGGGATTATTATTTTCCCATTATCATATAGCCTAACCCTAAATATACCTCTTAAAAGAATACCAGTAGTAATATGCTATCTATATACGTAGGTCTGTCACAATAGCAAATTTGACATGTGATGTATTGATGAAATAAATATTGACAGTAAATGATAATATTGAATCTAAGTTGACAAATTTGACTCGGTATCTCTAAAGCAGATTTAAACCACAAAAACTATTCTAAATCTACAATACTGTTAAAAAATCATGAGCCCCAGTAAATAAACAGTAGAATGAAACACTTCAGTACTTGATTTGCATCTGAGTCATAGAAGTTATGCGTTCAACCTTTTACGCTTTAAATCTTATTGTATTGCCAAAAAATTCTCAGTAGTGCAAAGAAAATGTCCCCAGGATAAACATATTGTTCCAACTTTCATATATTCATCGATAAGATGTTAATAGTATTTATCGTGTTGTTCTTAATGAATACCAGTACTAATTAGCTGTCCATACATACTCTTCCATGCATTCACATAGATAAGTGATGGTGCATTGACATAGCTGCAGACAGGCCGTGGCTTCACAGTTCTGTTACATTGAATTGTTGCCTGTCAAACTGAGTGATGGCTGCTCTTAATAGAAGCAGTAAGTTCATGCTCTCTCTATCTTTCGGACAGGTAATTCAGAGCAGACTGCGAGCACACATAAAATATAGGCCTGCACAATAAATGATGCAAAATACACCCACACACTGTAAGACGGAGCAGGATTCAGGGACAGAAATTGAATTGCCATAATATTAGGAACACTGTAGATTCAACATACTGGCATCGGAGAAGACATAATGGTATTAATGGCACTGTGGTAGTGTATTTTTATCATCTTTTGTCCTCATTATGTTAATTCACTGGATTTCTCAGTAGTAGTCCGCTGGTCCTTAAAGGGCCTACATTACACAATTTTATCCCATCTGTTATAATATTGTTTCTAGGGTTGGGCGGTAATACGGTAATAAGGTATCCCGCGGTATCTAAAAATAGCCACGGTATCAGATTCATTACCGTCATTAAAAAAAATCTTGCCCTAAAATATTATTAACTATAATTGATTTAATGCCTAAATAAAGAGTGTTTTTTTCAACACTTATGTATGTGTGGTTGTGTTTGTTAATTTAATACTATTACAGTTTAAAACGAATATTACTATGTTATAGTGCAATTTTGCTCTTAACTGTTGACATCCGATGAAGTTCCTGGATGTTGCGTAGTCACGTGACATTACCGCTCCGAAAGGAGGAGGAGAAGGACAAGACAACATGACAGGCCGCGCTGAGTTGGTCCCAATGAAAAACAACGTCTGCAATTTGGCAGCATTTCGGATTTCGGCCAAATGACAAGGGAGAGCCAGGCAGATCCGGTCGGCACTGTAGAGGAGCGAGCAGAAGCAGAGACAACTGCATATTGTCGCGAGCCTGTTATTCCGGGAGAAGAAGACCCCCTTCTTTGGTGGAAATCCAATGGAGTCGGGCGCTTTCCTTTAATGTCGCGGGTTGCCCGAAAATACCTGTGCTTTTGTGCCACAATCTCTCCATCGGAACGGGTCTTCAGCACCACGGGCAAAGTTGTCAACCCACAACGTGCCCTACTCAAGCCGGAAAAAGTGAACATGCTGGTTTTTCTGGCGAAAAACATTCAATAGCTTAATCGTTTTATTTTCAATAAGGAGTGGCTTTTTCTGACGTACAAAAACGGTTCGAAATGTTGTATAGTTGTACTTTTAATTTATTTGATTCATGTTAATATATTTTAAAAATATACAAACGAGCATTTCCGCTGCGTTCTCATATGCACATTTTCGGTTATGTCTTGTTAGCTAGCTTTAGCCCATAGACAATTTGTTATTTCGTTCTGTCGGTTGACTGCTGTATTTGCACTTTTTAAACATTTGTTAATAAAAGTTACTAATTTTTTACATGTTTTGTTATGTTTTCAGTATCATTAGGCCTATGTAATGCTTGCTTTTCTGTTTCTAAACGGTATAAGTGCAAGCTGCCATTTGGCCAGCGGACTCCACCTTAGTGCTACGAAGTGTGTGTGTGTTTTTTTTTTTTTTTAGCCTTAGCAACGGTAATACCGTATACCCCGGGAAAATGTGGAGACGGTTTAACGGTATCAAAATTTGGATACCGCCCAACTCTAATTGTTTCCTCATCACAAACATACCTGAAGTTGTGTTTTGTGTCATTCAGCCCTGGAATTGCCAGTCTCTACAGAGCTAAAGGTAAAAGTAACTGATAATTTGAAAACTGCCTTACGAGGTGGAACAGAGCATTTTGAGCTTCGGAGATGTAGACAGCCTAATAATACAGGACTACTCGAACATGTGTGAATGAAACAAAATACAACTCCAGGCATGTTTTTGATGATGACAACATTCTAATTTGTTAAAAGCTCCCAAGAGTCAGTTTTGCGTAATATAGGACCTTTAATTTAAGGTGCAGCCTATAGAAAAGCTTAGCACAGCAATTTTGCACATGCTGCATTTTTCTGTTGTTCTGGTAGCTCGACCGCAGCAGGTCCCATATATTTGTACTCTCCCTTCTGTTCACGCCATCTCAGTCTGGACATAGCTGACTTCATCTCCAGAATATTTGACATGAGCTGTAGTCCTCTGACGTACTCAGTCCCAGCCTGTTCATACTTTTCAAATGACTGTCACATTACCTGTTAATAAAGGTATGTAATTCATATTTTTTAATAGAATCAAGATAAAACATGTTGTCAGTGTTTAGTTTGGAGCTTTCAAATCGATGTTTATAGACCATCCTCTGTCAGTAAAAGCATGTGGTTTGAGCAGAGTTCAGACTTTATTTTCAAGTTTTTTAAAATATATTTTTTTGTGTTAAATGACACTGATTCAAAGTCTGAAATTATTATTGAAAGCCATTTTTTAAAAGAAAAAATTGAATCACAAATCAATTCCACAGTTTGAAGGAAAGATGCTAGCCATGTCACAGCCTGATGCATTAGTTTTGTTTTGAAAATTATAAAAAGGGAAAATATTACACAGATGCAAACACATTTCACATCTTTTTGGACAAGACAATTTACCCTATACATATTTGTCTCAGTGGTTAAATTCAATAAATACAGCTAGATAATAAACATTATCATACAGATATACCAAAAATAACTCATCCGTGAACTATTTTTTCCTTTTCTTTTATCACCACAAGAACAGTGGCCTTTTCCCTTATCACCTCCAGCCATATCATTCACTTCGTAAACATGTCTTGACATCACAGAAAGCCCATAAAGTGTGTCTTATTTTCCCTTAATCGCTTTCGCCTGACGTCATTGTGGTGCTTTTCCATTGGAGACATGCTTTGAGCTCGTGTCCCTCTCAAACAGGTGTGCTGGGCCTTCTGCTCTGTTTGCTCCCTGTCTGACTGTGTGCCCAGCTCCCGACGCTGTGACGTTTGCGCCGATTAAACGAATGTCTAATAATCTACTGACTGGGGCCAAGATACAGCTTAATGAATAACAGTCTTCTGTGTTAAAGGCACTGTGACACCTGTTTTTCGCTGAGCAAGGGTTTGTCAACTGTGAGCTGGGACAAAACCATTTAAGTGCATGAGAAAGTTGATTCTTGTTCGCTTTAGGTGAAAAAGGTGCAGCGATGGTAAAGGGCCAAATACTTACTACACAGTCTTATTGCTTTGACATAGACATCATTGTCATAATAGTTTATTCATTTCACTGTAACTGAAGGTGCCTGTGTCCAATTTTTCCCCCCATGTTTTTGAGGCTATTTATTAGAGCAGCCAATAAGAAGGTCCGACTGATTATTTTACCCAAATTATATGATTTGAAATGACTACAAATTTATTCACAAACCTGTTTTACTACAAAGTGGATATGCGTGATTAGACATAGATATCAAAGCCCAAATGTTGTTAATTCATTCACTACAACTGAAAGGGCCTGTAGCTGATCTGATCTGATATGAGTAGCTCCTGTGTACTTCATCTAATTCAGGGGTGATCGCGGGTTTAGATCCTCAAAAGGGCACTCTAAATATATGATTATTTCCTTTATAAATATAGATTTTCAGAAACATGTGGTGAAAAAATAGCCAATTCACCTGGAAGCCTGAGGGTAAAAAAAATAGTCTGAGGCTTCATTTTATTTTGTTAGCATTACCATCATGCAGAACTTCGCTCTGGCCTCTGAAAGTTGTGAAAAAATTGTAGAAACTCATTACGGGGGGATAATGCATTGAGATGAATAAGGTAAATCCGGAATAAATTTGGACCATTGCAAATTAACTATTTAAAATGAACTAGTTCTGTTTTTGGTTTTTATTACAGTAAAAATCAGGTCACCAGCTACTACAGGAAAACTATATTCACTTGTCATCATTATAAAGCAAAATTTTACCTCAGCTTCCTCAGCGTCTAAATCTGAATATATCACTGTGTTTATTGAAAACGGTTTATTCACTGATAAAGACAGATGACTGATAGAAGAGGAAACCTGCCACGGCCCCGCCCATGGCGTGCAGTTACTGTAAATATTAGAAGACATGTCTAAGCCTGCGTGGAAGTATCAGAAAAGAACACTTGAAAGGAAGATTTGGATATAACAAAGGAAGTTACATATTTCCTTAGGTGTGTTCTTATTCATATCCATGTCATTATTATAGGCATGAGTGCTTACTGTAAACACTTAATAGCTTCTATAAGCAACTGTAAACCTGAATCTTGAATGACAGATAGCCTAGACATATTTGGGTTACAGACATTGTTGCTGTTTTAAGGATATATATATATATATACACACACACACACACACACACACAGATATATTATATGAGTAGTGAGTGTATATATATATATAGTCAAATTAAAACACAGATCAGATTGCTGATTACTACCTTGTACAGTAAGCCTGTTGTTCTAACTACGCATATATTAGGGTGTATAGATCAGTGTATTGAATATCAGCGATACTGAAAATATTGCTGGATCGAATATCAGCTTCCAAATATATCAGCCAATATCCTGGTTGTGCAGACAGTTGGATGCAATAAAACTATTTGCCTGTTGTAGTCGGCCCAGAAAGTCTCCTAATGTATGAACTTTTATTCACAAAAAGCTGTTTTGTAGCTACTTGAGAAATAAATAACAGGTACCTAACACATTTGGACCTGTTTTGATTGTTGGTTGTATGTTTAAAGGAAATAAATGCCGTCTCTGCACCAGTATCGGTGGATATTAGGTATCGGCCGATGTTTAAAACTATATGGGAATCGGTATCATGACTGAAAAAGCTGGATCGGTACATCCCTAGCATTTATTGTGATATTTATAATCATGATCACAATTAATAGTTCAACTTCTGTACTTTTGTACGGAAGCTTGGAGAGTCCAAACAAAATGCACCTTAAATTATATAGCTAATCTTGCCATCCACTTTTTGCAAACAGAAGCACACAAACTTGCATGTGACGATTTAACTCTTGCTGACTCTTTGTACAGCATTAACACCAGTACAATTTACCCTAATAGTCTTTCTGACATAGCCCCTCGTTGCGTCTCCTTCCCAGGGGGTTTGTGCTGTGCTGGCCCTGATCTCAGCTGTTTTGGAGCTGTTGGACCCCCCTCTGCTGACTCTTGTTTATTCACCTGCTTTCTCTGATACTAGAACAACACAGACAGACAAACCCATCCTCAAACCTCCAAGGTCAGAGGACGAAACGCTGATTCATGCTTTTGTCTGTCATGGAAAGACACTGCCCCAACCGCAACAATTACAGTTGCTTTCAGTGTGACTCATAGATGATTCATGAGTGAGTAAAACAACGCTCTGGTACCAGCAAAGGTGGTAGTGCTGTTTTCATGTTTACTGTTTACTATACTCACTCAGGTACTTTTACGTGAGTAACTTATAATAAAATTGTACTTCTTGGAGTAATTTTCATCATACATCAGACACTTCATACCACCATATTCCTGATGCACACATACACACTCTAAATCAGATTATTATCAGGTTTTTGGAGAGTAAAGATCATTAAAATGACCCAAAAAAATCATCTAGTTTCTTTCTGATTAGGTCCTTTTGAATGCTCTCATCAGATTTTATTGTTTACCTGTCATTCCAATAATGGTGCTAGTGCATTAACTCTTAAATTTTTTTTTACAGCGTTCATTTTTTTATCGATTAACGCTCTTCGTGACCCAGTGAACTACTTTTTTCAGAAGCTGTGGCCACTGCTGCAATGTTAGAAAAACTACAGCATCTGGTTGTAAACACGAAGGAAAACAATTTGTACGATACTGAGTCCCAATTGGAGGAGGCGGGCCAAAGCATGGCACATGTGCGTGCACGCCGATGCCACCCGCATGAGGAAAACATGAAACAAAGTCTGCAAAACGTACAATACAATCCACGACAAGGACCGCAGACAGCGACAGAAGCCCCACAGCCTCTCTCCCCCGGCCACCCCCACTTCCACAAACTCACAGAGGAGCGTGCACCGCAGCAGAACCCACACGCACCCCACCACTCAATAGACACGTCATGCCGCTGGAACATGGCCCAAGATGCGGCAAGAAGAATGAACAGTTGTGTTTCTTGCACCACTCCGTCAGATATTTTTATTTTGTGGTCTATGTTTTAAATACACCAGGGTTTGTACAGGATTTAATATTTTGTCCTTCCAATTACATCACATTCTATTTATTTCGGATTCATAATCAATTTTGTTTTTAAAGTCTAGTCGTCTTGTTTTAGTAAATGTCCATCCATCCATCCATCCATCTATCTTCTTCCGCTTATCCGGGGCCGGGTCGCAGGGGCAGCAGTCTAAGCAGGGGCTCCCAAGCTTCCTTCTCCCCAGCCACTTCCTCCAGCTCCTCCGGACGGACCCCGAGGTGTTCCCAGGCCAGCCGGGAGACATAGTCCCTCCAGCGTGTCCTGGGTCTTCCCCGGCGCCTCCTACTGGTGGGACATGCCCGGAACACCTCCCGAGGGAGGCGTCCAGGAGGCATCCGGACCAGATGCCCAAGCCACCTCAGCTGGCGACTCTACTCCGAGCTCCTCCCATGTGACCGAGCTCCTCACCCTTTCTCTAAGGGAGCACCCGGCCACTCTGCGAAGGAAACTCATTTCGGCCGCTTGTATCCGCGATCTCGTTCTTTCGGTCATTACCCAGAGCTCATGACCATAGGTGAGGGGAGGAACGTAAATTGACCAGTAAATCGAGAGCTTCGCCTTTCAGCTCAGCTCCTCTTCACCACAACGGTCTGATGCAGCAACCTCATCACTGCCGACGCCGCATCGATCCGCCTGTGAATCTCACACTCCATCCTCCCCTCACTCGTGAACAAGACCCCGAGATACTTGAACTCCTCCACTTGAGGCAGAGACTCCCCACCCACCCGGAGAGGGCAATCCACCTTTTCTGGTTGAGAACCATGGCCCTCCTCCGCCAGCGGACCCAACTCACCACCAGGTGGTGATCAGTTGACAGCTCTGCCCCTCTCTTCACCCGAGTGTCCAAGACACACGGCCGGAGGTCAGATGACACGACAACAAAGTCGATCATCGACCTCCGGCCTATGGGGTCCTGGTGCCACGTGCACCGATGGACCCCTTGTGCTCGAACATGGTGTTCATTATGGACAAACTGTGACTAGCACAGAAGTCCAGCAACAGAACACCACTCGGGTTCAGATCAGGGAGGCCGTTCCTCCCAATCACCCCTCTCCAAGTGTCACTGTCGTTGCCCACGTGGGAGTTGAAGTCCCCCAGTAGAACAACGGAGTCCCCGGTCTGTGCACTGTCCAGTACCCCTCCCAGAGACTCCAAGAAGGCCGGGTACTCTGCACTGCTGTTCGGCCCATAGGCCGACACCACAGTGAGAGACCTGTCCCCGACCCGAAGGCGCAGGGACGCGGCCCTCTCGTTCACCGGGGTAAACTCCAACACACAGCGGCTGAGCTGAGGGGCAATGAGCAGGCCCACACCAGCTCTCCGCCGCTCCCCGCGCGACCAATGCCAGAGAAATGGAGAGTCCAACCCCTCTCAAGGAGTTGGGTTCCAGAGCCCAAGCTGTGCGTGGAGGTGAGGCCGACTATATCTAGCCGGTAACGCTCGACCTCCTGCACAAGCTCAGGCTCCTTCCCCCCCAGCGAGGTGACATTCCATGTCCCCAGAGCTAGTCTCCATGTTTGGCTCCTCCCGCGGATGGTGGGTCCAGGGGAGGGCGGTCCCACGTTGCTCCTTCGGGCTGGGCCCTGCCGAGCCCCATGGGGAAAGGCCTGGCCACCAGTCGCTCGCCCACGTGCACCCACCCCAGGCCTGGCTCCAGGGTGGGGCCCCGGTACCGCCTTTCTGGGCGACGTCACTGGCCTTATTATGTTATTCATCATAGGGGCTTTGTGAACCGCTCTTCGTCTGACCCGTCCCCCTGGACCTGTTTGCCTTGGGTGACCCTACCAGGGGCATAAAGCCCCCGACAACATAGCTCCTGGGATCATTCGGGTACTCAAACCCCTCCACCATGTTAAGGTGGCGGTTCGAGGAGGGGTTAGTAAATGTTTTTTTAATTTAATTTAATTTAAATTTATTGTAGATTAAATTTAAAAAAAATGTAAATTTGTTTTAATTTAATCTACAATAAATTTTGTTAACCGAACATTATATTTTTATATTCGTGTAGACCAGGGGTTTTCTACATGTGTGAATGTGTCTCCTTAGAGTAGGTAAAGGCAGCTGAGCCTCCCCCTTCCCCAAAATCCCATCTGCCTGGGCATTTGAAGTAAATGCATCTTTTGTGTTCCTGCAATGATGAATTTCCATAACAACTGATAATATATATTTTGTATTGTATTTTCATATTTATTAAAAATCCATTCATAAATGATTTTTGCAACAGCAAATAATTTTAAGCTTCATGCAGGCCTAATTAAGGCTACTTTTAACATCACTGAACATCACTAGGCCAATCCAAATGAACAGAACATGCTTAACATTTGTAATTGGTGCCAAAACTATAGCTGACGACACCTGATGGCTGAAATCAGCAGGTGTCTGGGCCTTATGTTAAGCGCTATCACTGTTCCCTGCACCTGGATTGTGGCTCCATTCATTGGTCTTGTGTCGTCCTCTGAACGCGTTGGTCAGATCAGTCTGGAGGCTCCGTCCTCCATGTGCCGGTTATAGACGGGGACGAGCAAGACCAGTGCAAAATGGACTGGGTCTGAGCGGTTCTGTGCCGTCCTCTGTGCGCTGGTTCTATGTGGGGAAAGCAAGAATGTGCTGTGGAATATAGATCCTGGTAGGTTGCTCCGGTCCTCCATGCTCGAGGACTGCGGCTGGTTCCGAGGTGGTGAAAAGCATCCGGACAGAAGCGAGAATCTGGTTTCGTTCATTATATCTTGTTCTGAGCGGTCCTTCCTCTGTGCTTTTGGTTCTTCCCGGTGAAGGCACTTCTCAGGCAGAGGTAATGAACCACTCCCCGCTCCAGCTCATCTGAGCCCGGCCTGAACCAGAGCTACTCCCGCTGGTTACATGATGATGTGGCAGAGGTGCAGTCTTGGAACCCGACAAGGAGAAACCGAACTTTAAATAATCAGAATCATATTTCCTACGTTTTTTGCTGGGTCCTGTCTCCTCCATTGCTGCTGCTAATACATACATGCACAATTACTGATATCAATACTGCTGCAAATGTGTACAGATGTGTACTTTTTTTTTTCCCTGCATGTGTTGCACCTCCCCAGTGGCTCTTTGGTGCCCCCCAGAGGAGGCGCGGCTCACCAGTTGAAAACCTGTGGTGTAGACTACATGTACAAAGTGTGGTCCCTGGTTGTATGGTTGTAGTTGGCATTGCTGGTTATTTTTACTCAGTTTTTGTTTTAGCTTTCATATACTCATATTTGTTGTATATTATCTTGAATTATGGCAAACCATTGGACATCCCCACATGGCTGTCTCTATGGTGACTAATGTAAACGAAGTCTAAGGCAGGTTTCCATGGTGAATCCATACCTCCACCTCTCCTGGGCCTCTGCATGTCGGATAAAATAATGTTACGGACGAAAACCGGAAGACCCCTCTCTATTCTCCACTCAATTGGCTGTAAAAGCATTGATTTATTCCTGTTCCTTGGTATTCACACCACCTTTCATTGGCACAGAAGTCATAAAATATTGTTGCGGTGAGAAAGAAGCAGATGCAGTATACACGCATGTGAGACAAGCCCCATACTACAGAAACAGCCTTGGGATATGAGCTGTATGCTATAAAACCTGTCAATAATGTTGTATGTAAGGGTGGTTTCATGAATTTATAATAAGGCAAGAGCATGTTTTTCTTTCAGACTAAAGAAGAAATAAGAAGTAATTAGGCCTAAACAAAAAAACATATAATTAATCAATAACCTGACAAGTATTTTTTTAGATAATATATCCACACTTTTTAACCATAATTTATATGGAAAGAAAAGTGACATACTTAATTTCACACATTTTAAAACAGCAACATAGTATTACATTATGCAGCAAAATGTGAAAGAGTATTTAGATAAAGATCCTATATTACACAAAATTGATTCTAGAGAGCTTTAGGTTATGTTAGAACGTTGTTACGTCATCAAAAACATACCTGGAATTGTGTTTGTTCCATTTACACATGCTTGAGTAATCCTTTTATTATTACTGCCTACATCCTCAAAGCACTGAATGCTCAGTTCCATCTTGTGATGTCAGGTAGTGGTAGTTAACATCTGTCTTTTACATTTTGTTCAGTGGAGATTGGCAATTCCAGGACTGAAATTTTCCAAATGATTCTAATGAAGGTGTATGGAGTTAAATCAACAGTGGAGCACTTCCTGTATTGCCACAGGAGATCACAAGGCAGAACAGAGTGTTTTCTGGTTTGTGTGTTACATGTGTGAATGAAACAAAACACAACTCCATGAGTTGTGTTTTTGGGAGGGATGAGGGAACAACATTATAACATAGATCAGAAAATAGTGCAATGTGGGCCCTTTAATAGTAAAATTTAATGGGTACAAAGACATGTTAGGCTAACCCATGTTAACTAATACTATACACAGTTTTTAAAATCTATCTATTCATTGTACCAGATTTTGAACTGTCAGTTTGAGTTAACCTGTAGTGCTATTAGTTATTAGTAAATATCATTTGAATAACTTTTATATGACATAACATTACATCTGTACAATATTTATAGGCTACATATGTTGGCCTGTTTTGATCACTAATTTTACTAAATTATCATGATACACTATAATATTGTGACAACTTTAAGCCAGTTTCACAACAACACATCTTATCATACGCTACAAAAAAGTCGTAATTGCACAAAGAAAAGGTACACAATGCTTTCTGGGTCCCATAAAATATTGTTCCCTCTATTAGAAAAATTATTAGAAATGTTATCTTCAAAATAACCTGACAGATTCAAAGTACGTCCTTGATTCCCCATATTACAATCTCCCCTCCATGACTTTATTATTTACCCAGTGGCCTGAATGTGTGGGCCTTCATGTGTTTGTCTTCATGTTTAATTCTGTCGTGCCGTGCTGTCCTTGGCTCCTCCATCTGCTCTGCTATCACTGGTGGGAAAACTGCCCATTCTCCCCAGCCTCGAGGTGCTGATCCTGGGATCTCTATCGCAGCTTGGGTCGTCTGGATTTAAAGATTTTACAAAGTCTTTGAGGGATTTTAGGATTTTTTTTTGCAAGTTAGACAAGCTTTGAGTGTGGTTTTACATTATGTAATAACCAAAAAAGTAGATAATTTCAATTTATTTTTGTATTGTCAAAAATCCCAACTGCAACAGCCTCACAGGGCTTTACACAATTGGTGATTTAACCCATAGTTAGAAAATCAAACAGTGAACTGGTCATTGATCAATAACAAACAAATTTAACATTCACAAAATGTTGCACAACTGAGAAAGCTTAATCTTTTTTGCATTTCTTTTATTATTATCTATTATTATAACCAAAGCCTTCTGCTTCTTTTGATTTCACAACCTGCCGTGACTGATGAAGTCCACCTGTCACTCACTCAGGGCATGACTGAGGCTGACCATAGGGGGCAGGGAATGTTGCATAATTAAACAGAAAAGCCCTCGATTAGACTATAACAGTCTCGGATCATCACAGGCTCAGATCACAGTGTGATTTTGTATTGTCATACTGAGCACCCTCTGTCTATACACATCGCTTCATGTCAAGCAGCCTGCTCTTTATAGGTGACATTTTGAGTACTTTTCACCATTCGTAAAATAGAATATTTTGTTTATTAGGGTTAAGGTTAGGGTTAGAACTAAACTGTAAACACAAAATTGACACATTGACTGTGTTGTGTGTGTATATGTGTTTTGATTGCGTTATCTACTGTTCTTGTCAGTTTTGGTTTAAGTATAGTAAATATGCAGCTTTCCGTCAAAAACACCTCAGTCTAAATGTTTGCTATCTCCAGTGCAATTTCCAGTAGTTGGTGAAATCACAAAAGATTGCCTTGATTACAGCCATGTGCTTCTGATCACAAATACCTGGCTGCAGAGGCGGAGTTTGAAGTGTAGATACATGTTTGACAGATCATCACACTGTTCCTTATACCCCCAGACCCCATGCCCCTTCTCCCCCTCACTCTCTTCTTCAGTCCTCCAGGTGCTGCTCAAGTTAGAACCTCTATCTGAAATGTGGTTGTTGGCTGAGTTTGGGTGTTTAGTCTCACTTTACTTGTTAATTGCAAAGTCTCTTGCTTTTTTCACTAATGAGAGTGATAGTCAAGTAGAGTTTCAATAGCAGTACCCCACAGCTTCTCCGCTGCTCATCGGGCCCTGGCATGCAGTGGACTACATGGTCTTAATTACACAGTAGACAGCATACAGTCATCTCCCTTGTATGGGTTTTATCATGTGCGCTTGGATCCACAGTGAGAATACAGGCTATTATTGGATCCTAATTGCTGCCAAGGCAACAGTGCTATTTCAGCCCGTAACAATGGCATACAGGGCACGTTTTCAAGGAGATATCGCTCATCCATGTTTGATGAAAGCCTCTGCTTAACTTTCAATGCCTTCTTTACTATACCCCAGCAGTTCTTGACCTGTTGTACCTGCATGAATTGTTTTCTTATAGTTGTACGTGAGGTCGTAAACTATTTTGTAAACAGTTACAACTGTGTTGTAAATTTTATTCACTTTTTTGTTCTTGTTTAAAACTACTTTTGCAATGGTTCTGTTTAGTCCTGATTTAAACCTGGATTAAACCTGGTATAAATCTGGTGGTGTCCAGGATCCCAAGTATTTACTAATGTGGTACTTTGTGTGAAGTTTGAGAACTGCTGTACAGTCCCAGAGGTACAGCATCTTTTACAACTATGTGACAGTAATTTATATCCTTAATATCTAGGAATGGTCTATTTTGTCTCCTTTTTCTGATTTGATGATTGATTAGTGAAAAGCAGGTAGAACTGAATTATATTATTGACTATATATTTGGTGCTTAATGCTGATTCTTCTGTATCAAAATTATTTTGGTCTTGTAGTTTACGGTGACATTTTTTCAAACTCAACATTTTCATGATCTGTGCATTTTGTCTGCAGTTCCCATGGTGATTCACATTAGCAAGTTTAGTCTCAGAGAGAAAAAACAACAACAGGCTTCATGCTCTAGAAGATCAGAGTTTATATCCAGCCTGTGGGCATGAGAGAGCTGATGGGGTAAACGGGTACAGAAATGAGACTGTAGATCTAAAGTTAAAGGTCAGGTTTAAGCCTAGTTCTTTGTCTTTATAGGGAAATAACTTGGCCTCTCTCTGCACCTGATCTTTCAGCTCGAGGCAGTCTTCTGGAGCATTGGGCACCCACATATCTTTACCTATAGATAGTTTCCAGCTGATGTCATCAACATTCCCTGAGGGTGTTATGCTAACTGTAGGCTCTGTACTGTCTAAGGATTTATTATATTTTAATATGTGCTTTATTTTATCACAATCTGACCAAAAACATCTTACAAATTCAACAGCTAGAACTACGACAGGTCACAATTTCTGAAGCATATTCTACAATTCGTCCCTCTCATTTAACATTAGAGTCACAAGCTTGCTAGCACCTAATTCATTTCTATCACATCATCTTGAAAATATGGTTTTTTTAATCCATTTTGTGTTTTTTCTTGACTTTTCAGACCGTCTTAAAACTTTTTTGACAGTGTTGATGCGTGCATTGTGGTACCATGGTAACTCCTAAATATTCCACCATTAGAGATATGTCAGGGCCCTAGAGTAAGACCAGTTTGATCACAAATGCAACCTAATTTCTCAAATGTGTGACTAAAAAACATTTGAGGTTGCACCAGTGCGACCAGCCATTCAAGGCAAAAAAATGAATACACGAAGTAAAGATTAGAGCTCTAGATCAACCCCATTAACTTTTGAGTCACTCACTTCACAGGTGAATATACTGTAATGTCACAATGTGTGTATAATGCTAGTAATAAGCATTTTATGATTGTCTTTTTTCACTCAGGCTGTTGGAAAGTGTATTGTGTTCTATAGTGACATCATGCAAATTCAGGGAACAGAATAAAAATAGGTTCTTGTT
Organism: Odontamblyopus rebecca; assembly: GCA_030686955.1. Classification (NCBI taxonomy): domain Eukaryota; kingdom Metazoa; phylum Chordata; class Actinopteri; order Gobiiformes; family Gobiidae; genus Odontamblyopus; species Odontamblyopus rebecca. Next base: position 46,320,042 of record CM060653.1, on the reverse strand, counting down.
TTGTTATACCTTTCACTTTTGTTTATACTTTCCCTGTTGCATTCAGCCACATAGTATTACTAATGTGGGCAATGGGGGTTCCAGCTTCCCTCTGGCTTATTCTAAGCCTCATAAACTGCCATGGACAGAAATAGCTCACAAAGTTAATGAGATGAACTGTTGATAATCAGACTGTAACAATTTCAGAAGCATACTCTTCAATCAATTCAAAAGCCTCTCTTAAACCAAAGTGTTAAAGTCTGATAAAAATGTTGTTGACGTTGCCATGGTGATGTGTGAGAATCCTCCCGCTGCATGTTCATCTGTTTCAGCTCAACACTTCTCACTTCAACACACTTTCACTGTACGACAGGTAACAGCAGGATCAGCAGCAAGCATGCAGACCCCAACAGGCTGTGTGAGAAGAAACTACTGCTGAGAGGACTTTAAAGCAGTCCTATTATGCAAAATCATCTTTTTAGTGCTTTTTAACCATGTCATAGTTGTTTCCCCTTCTCATTTACCCTGTCAAAGTTGTATTTGATCTTTAATCGCTTATTTTCAAGATGCCTTTTATTGCCAAACAGCTCCAGTTTTCATTGCCACCAGCATCTGCCCACTACTCTGACTTTACTTCCTCTCCATTTTATTTTCTTAATCTGAGATACGTATAGGATTAGTCATCATCGCATAGTCACTTTGGTACAAATGAAAAAGAAAAGTTCTACATGCTGGGGTGATGTGCAGTTATTCACTGGAGGTGCTGATAGATACCCAGCTCTTTTGTTGTGATGGCGTTTATGGTGAAAGTAAGCAGACTTGTTACTTTTATTACTTGTGATGTTTATTTTATTACTTGAGTTGTTCAAATTATAACATAATGGCCTACGGGTGTCAGATTACAACTATATAGCAGCCAAAAGCATAATAAGTCTTCTTTAACCAAGAGCAGTGCTAGTGAAGAATAGTACTAGAGTAGTATAGTACAGTATATAGTATAGAATAGTACTAGTAATAGAGAATAGTGTTAGTGCAAGGTTAAAGCAGACAATAGAAGCATGGAAAGGTTAAACAGAATATGCCTTTCTGGTTACATTTAAACTATACACAGAAAGGTGGTATTATGTCTAAAGGTCTAAATTCTCACAATTCTACACTGCACCTGCTGCCATCAAATCCAACTCTTTGCATGAACATAAAGCAGAACCTACAGAAAACGACAGAAAACCGTTGTAATACCCACAACAGCTTGTAGTGCCCCTGTGTGAACTGAATCCTTTTCATCTCTGCAGGAGTGAGATCTCTCCCTTTCACACCTTCACCTTTCCTTCAGCAAACACTATTCTATTAATATATGTGGGAATGTCACTTACAAATCAACACAGGAATTGTATGAAGAACTTTAGTTTCATTAATCACAGTGACACCTATATCTGCCTGCAAGAGGGAGGAGTTAACACTCCAAATGACTTAGAAACTCACCCTGTTGTTTACAGTTTCTGTTATCACCTCACCCTATTGAAATGGACTGGGGGGTGGGGTCAGATTAGCAGAATCATAAGGGGCTATTCACACCTCTGGACCTGACCTGGCTACACCTATTGTTTTCTTAATTTGTTTTGATTTTGGTTTGAGAATGGAGTTATAGATGGAGACAGGTGTTGTCTGAGTCCATTTCTGTTTAAAGAAGGGTTCTCTTTTATAACAAAAATGGCTTCTTTAACTCCACGTTCAAACCAATTCTTCTCTCTGGCTAAGATCTGCACCTCACTGTCCTCAAAGGAGTGGCCCGTGGCTTGTGCTGTGCTGTGTGGTGTGCTGGTACATCCTTTTGTGTAATGGTTGAAAAGGATGAAAAAAGGATGTACCAGCACAGACGAGAAACCCAGAGTGGACCTCAGTCTGCTGTACATCTCCACCTTAAAGCCACAGGCCACTCCTTTGAGGACAGTGAGGTGCAGATCTTAGTCGGAGAGAAGAATTGGTTTGAACGTGGAGTTAAAGAAACCATCTTTGTTATAAAAGAGAACCCTTCTTTAAACAGAAATGGACTCAGACACCACCTGTCTCCATCTATAACTCCATTCTCAAACCTAAATCAAAACAAATTAAGAAAACAATAGGTGTAGCCAGGTCAGGTCCAGAGGTGTGAATAGCCCTTTATATGTATGCTAATCTGACCCCACCCCCCAGTCCATTTCAATAGGGTGAGGTGATAACAGGAACTGTAAACAATAGGGTGAGTTTCTAAGTCATTTGGAGTGTTAACTCCTCCCTCTTCAGGCAGATATAAGTCAGTGTCCTCCAGCGTCTGACCAGAACTGAAGAAGCAGCTCAGATGAGCAGCAAAACGTCTTCTATCAAAACTTTGGTCCAGTTGACAAATTTAACTCTACGTTGCCATGGATGCTACCTGGACGAATGAGGGTTTCTACACACACACGTGTGAATGAAAAATTTCACAAAATACAAGTAGTACAAATGTACAGAACAGCCATTTAGGTTGTTGAATATGCTATTTCAGTAAAAGTAATAGGAAATCCCAAAAAAGTTTAACCATTATGAGATTTTCTGAGCCAACTATGACCAGTAAACCATCTTATTACATCAATTTGTGCACCCAACCAGGATATCCAAAACCTGTATTGAATCGGTGCATTAAAAAAAATTCTGAGGCCTAAACTGTATCGAAATCTTACCAAACTGTGACCCTTTTGGACTGTTGCATATCTAATAAACACAGTCTGAGTGAAACTAATGCATTTAAAGTAGTAGTAGGGGATCACACAAAAAAGGCACAAGTAGCTCTAGTTTTAGCATTATCACAGTAAGACTCCAAAAGACTTAAATTACTAATTAAATAATGCTTTTTTGGGGGGGTTATTTTTACTTGAATCGCCTATTATGTCAGACTTCAATCCAGATTACTGTTTTCAAGTTTCATAAACCACGTAATACCGGAAAAAGTCTCAGCTGTCATCAAACTGCCTACGAATTCATCATTTATTTTGTGCCATATTTTGAATGATTTTATTTCCTCCCTTTTGTTCCCATTCTGAGTCTGTCATCTCCTTTTGTGCCTGTCTCAGTAAGTGACATTTTGCTGAAGACAGTGGGACAGGAGCTGTGTCTGTGCAGAGCTGCAGTGGAGGATGTGATGACATTAGCCGGTCCCTGTCTAATTGCCCTTGGTGCTGTGTCATTACCACTGCTCTGTTCCCCGAGTTCAGGTCCAATGGCTTCTGTCAGCGATTACCCTCTACACTCTTTATTGATTAGGCACACGCTGACATAATACAGTACGAATAGTTGTGTGGCTGGTGTTGTCCTCATTTTTTTGTGTCTGCCTGATGTCTCCTCTCGCAGTATTAGTTACTCCTCACTGTAAACAACTAGTTAGCTCCTCCCTTCAAACACATATTTAAGTCAATGAATTATAGAACCTCAGAAAAGCAGTTACTGAGATAGATAGATTTATTTATTTATTTGCTATGCTCAATTTTCATTTTAAATTGGTATTTATACAGTTCAAAACTTGAGAAATTACTTAACACAGGACAAAGTTGGAATGTTCTTGATTTTTCTCATACTTAGTGCTGAAAATTCCATTATCATTATTGTCATATCAAAATGGGTATTGTGTTTTAAGCCTTTTTCACTGTGAATACTGTCAATGACTGCAGGGAACCTGATGTTTGGTGTAAAACTGGTATAAAATTGGTTCAACCTGAATTTGAATGCTGTTTTACCCTGACTCACAATGCCACAGGAAATGGATGTAATTATGTTTGATTAGAGCAAAGGCAGACCCTGGGTTTGTCCTCAGCTGAACGCTTTGTAGGTTGTCAAAAGGCTGCTAATGGGGAATCACTGAATGTGTTAAATGAGCTGCATTTACACATGCATAATGACACAAATGATAACTGGAAAATATTTGTTTTTTGGATTTTTCATGTTGTAAAACTTTTTAAAGCAGATGTTATCAGTCGTGTAGTAAGGATTTTTTAAGTGGGGGTATGCGATTCGTGACATCATCCCCCACCTCCACTCCCCAATATTATATACTATTATTTGTATTGTTTGTATTTGTATTATTATTTCCCATCCTTAGCCAGGGTTAGGCTCCTTTTTTCTCTTCCACATGTCTTCCGTCCATATCGCGAACGGTGAGCTGCCCCCACTACCTCCGCGCTAGCATTAGCTGAAGCTGTGAGAGCTTTGGTGTTGTTGGCGCTGGCTGGTTGCTCACATAAAGTCTCGGGCTTGGGTGTCTGAATGCTGGGAGCATCTTTCCGAAATAAAAATTGATATTTTTCTGTTGAGTTGCCATTTTAGTGGAGGCGCCGATTGGATTGGCAGTGGCTCTTCTGTCAGTCTGCCCCATGGCAGCTGTGGCTAAAATAGCATCTTACCACCATGGAGTGAATAAATAATGCTCTGTAAATAATGCTCTGTAAAGCTTCTTTGTGACATAGGTCTGTGAAAAGCGCTATATAAATAAACATTTAAATTTATTTGAGGTACACAAAAGCACAAAAAGTGGGCTGTAAAATTCATCAAAAAAGTGCAGCAGTTTAACTTGTTACTACTTTTAGCCAGCTCTTTTGGAGTCGTTTAAATTATCATTTATTTTTCTAATATTAGACACTGTAGACTTGATATTAGGTCTGAGCGATATAAAACAAAAATGTATCTGTTTTTTTTCTTTCAGTTTTATTCTGTTTCTGTAGTTTTTTTCTTCTTTTATCACATTCCAAAGTCTGAAATGAGTGAATTTTGATCTTCATTAAAACTTTATATTCTTATTTATTATATCTCCAAAACAAAATTTTGAAAATGTTTTTCTCTCACATGTAACATCAAACATTGCAGTAGCTCCTGATAAAAATGGTAAGTTGTGGTCTCTAACAATCTTTTGATCAGGTATGATTACACAAACTATCTGACTGTAAAGACACGACTCAAGCAACAAAATGAGTAAAGACACATAATATACTTCTGCGCTCTCTAACCTGACCCTAAATCTACTGCTGGCTCTGTGTTAATTGTGTCAGTGTCCCCTCCTCATCCTATTCTGGTCTCTTTTCATTTGTTCCTCTCTGTGTTGGACTATTCCCCACCGGAGCAGGCCTTGATGAAGAAACTCTCTCTCTCTAAACTCTGAATCTCAATGCATTTCTCTTCAGTGGCAGCCAAGTGTGACTGACACAATTACATGACTCCATATGAGAGGAAATCCAATCAGAGCCTGTGCCGTATGGGGAGCCGTAGCAGCGGTGAGAGGTATTGACAGTTTGGCGTGCAGGGCGCCAGATGTTGTACAAACCGTGATCGAATAAAGAAATAAAGCCTGCAGTGATGTGCTGATAGTTTGAGCTCAGTGTGCTGTTGTGCACCTGTCCAATGTGCACCTGTCCAATGTGCACCTGTCCAATGTGCACCTGGCCAATGTGCACCTGGCCAATGTGCACCTGGCCAATGTGCACCTGTCCAATGTGCACCTGTCCAATGTGCACCTGTCCAATGTGCACCTGGCCAATGTGCACCTGCTGCTACTATTCGTATGTTCTTTCTTTCTTTCTTTCTTTCTCTCTTTCTCTCTCTCTTTCTCTCTCTCTTTCTCTTTCTTTCTCTCTTTCTCTCTCTTTCTCTCTCTCTTTCTCTCTTTCTCTCTTTCTCTCTTTCTCTCTCTCTCTCTCTCATTCTCATAATATTTCTCTCACTCTCTCAACCTGCCGCTCTTGCGCTCTCGCTCTTTCTTTCTCTCTCACACTTTCCATCTCTCTTTCACTCTCTCTCTTTCTCTTTTTCTCTCTTTCTCTCTGTGTCTCTCTCTCGCTCTTACACTTTCCGCCTCTCTTTTTCACTTTTTCTCCCTCTCTCTTACACGTTCCACCCTCTCTGTCTCTCGCTCTTACACTTTCTACCTCTTTTTCTATCCCTTTCTCTCGCTCTCTCTGTCACTCTCTCTATTACCCCTTTCCCTACCTTTGTTCATTCTACCTCTTGTACTGGCTCAATCCATCTCTAGTACCTTTGTCTTCATTCTCTCCCCCCAGCCTCCCTCTCTCGTCCTGACCTTTACAATACAATCCCCTGTCTTTTCTCTTATTCACAGCAGCGGGTATGAATAATGTGAATGAGTACAACAGACATTTGCATTTCGTGATAACTCTGTTGCCCTATTGGTGCCATTTCATTTAATGAGTCACTAATCAGGTTTACAACAGTAGGGCTGGGCCTTATGAACAAAAAAAGGATTCTTTCATATCTCAGTATAGTGTATATCTTGGTAGAGACAATAACGGAGCGGCAGGTACAGCACAAGGTCTGTTTTTAACACCGCATCAAAACACTGTACATTAACACATATACATACATAACACTATAATATTAACAAAGGGTCAGATGGGAAATGTCTGTTGATATTGCCCAGCCCTAAATTCAAAGCAGTTTTATCAGTCACCAGTTTCCCCAGGTCTGTTGTGCAATTCCCCTGGTTTCAGGTTTTGCATAATTTTTATCAAAATAAATAAACTAAGTAATATAGGTTAGTGTTGTTAGTCATGCTATTTCTGGATCTACAGGTATCACATAACATAACTTAACCTACCGAACAGACTTAGTAATAACAGATGGCATTTAAAGACAGTCTATGGATTTATAAAGTAATTAATTCTGAGCTATAGGATTTAGCCAGATTCTGTTCCTGCCATTTTACAATATACTACTGCATATACAATATACACCATTTCAACCTGCTCAAATTAAAGTTTTGTAGTGTTATAGTAATAATTGACAGTATTTTTTCAAACACTCTGGCATATATCCGGCAAGTACCTTCTTGCCAAAGCCTGATCTTGTCAGGTCTTAGAAGCTAAGCAGGGGTGAACCTGGTCAATAATACCGCTGGGACTATCAGGTGTCACAGTGGGGTAGTAGTGTATCTAGTGCATGCTGTTCTTGTGTCCTCTGGCAAGACACTTTACCCCCCTTAGCTAGTATGAATGTGGTGGGTGGAGGGGCAGTTGATGCAGATTGATCATGGCCATTATAGGATATAATAGTAAACAACAACAAAAATCCACAATATACTTTAGGGTAATTGAGATAAATAAGGCTGGAAACCACTGGTCGACCCCAGGGCAGCTGTGGCCTAAGTAGTTTACAGAGTGTGGAATGAAGAAATAATGCACATTTTAAAGTGAGTCCCTGGAAAGCACTATATAAGAGTAATTATTATCTGGAATAATTTTATAAATGCTACGTTAAAATAAATCTAAAAAGAAAAAAAATTCTAAATGAACAGATAGACATTTTGGGATTACATGGTTTAGTCCCTCATGTTTTAATAGTGGGATTATAGACAGACTAGGAGATTAGGGGTCATCTCACTGCTGTCGTGTGCTGTCCTTTTGGATCTGCCGGAGTTTCCATTTTTTCTGAATGGATGCCCTTTCCTGGCATGAATGAACAATTGTGTGTGTGTGTGTGTGTGTGCACGTGTGTGTGTATGTTTTGTAGGTGCATTTTGTGCGTGTGGACTGAACAAACAGCACAGTTTGCTAATCTTGTCTGGCTTTGACGTCACGAAAACCACAACACCCATTATCAGTACAAGCAGGTGTTTGCTGTATGTGCATGTTATGTGTGCATCTCTGTGTGTACGTGTCTGTGTGTGTGTGTGCGCCTGGTGCAGAAATAAGGGTAACGATTGGTCAGAAAAGGAGGTCCACCTTAATCACCAGGGCAACGGGCAGTGCGATCAGTCGTGGATGTGGAAGATGAGATGATGGTAAAGTGAGAGATGTGCAGAACAAAGATGTAGGAAACACTGAGGGCTGGATGCTGTTATCTGCTCTGTGTTTTATGTTATGGCTACATAAGACCTATGGCTAAAGGTGGGGGCCCAACACCTGCCTGTGTCCATGGAGATGTTATTGCTTTGTCTGCAATGTTCCACAGTAACAATACACCTAAATAACTTTAATATAATAATGTAATGAAGGATATCACACTCATGTTATACCTCCTGTCACATAGTATTCTGTTACATGTACATTCTGGTACTTGCTGATCGCACACTGGTGAGATCAGGTTAGACTGTTTTCATTGCACTGAACTAGGACAAGTGCGATAACAGTAAAGCTGAATCTGAATCAGTATGACATGAGCATATCCGCCTTGTTTTTATTCAATTACAGGCACGCATTTTTACTGTGAGCCGACTTGACGTTCCACAGATATGATCGGTAACTTGACCTAGCATCACCTGCTTGTTTCTATAGAGACATAACATTTTAATGCCATACGGTCCACAAAAAACAATAACTTGTCCATTTTACACCGTGTCAGTTGTGTGGTCCTCTGTGTCTTTTATTTATTTGTATTTATTTGATTGCTTTTATTTATCTATCGCTATTCTGTGGTTTTGCTCTTATTTTATTTTACTGGTTTTATTGTTTTAAGACTAGTACAATTAAATCTGAGCGTTATTTCTTATTGATTGTTGTTACTATGTATTTGTGCAGCACTTTGGAAGCTATTTGTTTAAGAAATGTGCTATATAAATAGAGTGGATTAGATGGGATTTACACAGGCAGGCAGCAGACCCAGCATTACAACATTCAAAAACTTTTGCTTTGTTTTTCAAATCTATTTGTTTAGCAGTTTCTTGATTTTCTGCTGTGATGGGCTAAGGTAATGCCGATCAATGGTATAATGCTAATGTTACTTTCACTAAATAGAAGTCTGTTACGTACTTCCTCTTCTCAGCCCTTCTGGCGTTTGGGTAGACCCCAGTATGTTTTTTTCTTTTTATTAGCTTGCCACATAGAATGAGCAAACCCTCTCAAAAATGTTATTTTATCCAACCTTGTCTTGCAGCATATTAGTATTGATTGCAGATCTTAGATAGCAGCATGGTTTTTCAATCTCTGTGCTGTCTTGTGCTGAATAGTGTGAGAATGCCTTCCCCCTCTGGTCTCTCTCAATGTGACACAACCATTCACAACCGCCTCCTGCTCTCCTCCACATGAATGAATACAGCCAGGGACACACAATACTGCAAAGACACACAACTCCAACACACTGCATCAATGAGCGACAAAAATTATACGATATTGTGCAAATGTGCGTGTGTGTGTGTGTGAAGGCTTGATGGATATTGAAGCCTTGACAGATTTAATGGTTTGTACAATTTATGATGTTCATTCTGTCTGAGGTAATAATCAATAATGTCTTTGAATGTGCAGCTGAGAGGTGTGTGCATGTCCCCTTTGATACTGTGGGGTTTTTTTCTCTGTTGAAGGGCACAGCACCCTGCTAGATTTATTATCATATTAACACAAAACCAATCAAGCACTGAATTATGACTATGTGCTTAAAGAGGGGGTAGTCCATTTCTCGGGGTATTAATTGTTAACATAGAATGCATTTGGATCATCATGTTTCCTTGTATTGTTTTGAAAATGCTATATTTGTCAAAAACAACATATTAAAATGTTAAATTCATTTCTGTTTTGTTTGTGAGCTTTGGATAAGAACTGTGAGCTTGCCAACTGTAACAAGGATTTGAATAGTGCATAGGAGAGATCACAAGATTACTCAATGTCATGGATGACATAAAGACACTTCAGACATGTTTTGATGATGAGGGACCAACATTATTAGAGAGTGCTGATTTTGCATAATACAGCGCTCTAAAGATTCTCTAAAGATGTATTATGCTAAATTGTTTTTTTCCTTTTCATGCAGCACTGGTCTGTGAAACCCTGCATATTTAGTCTGTTTCCCTCTTCATTGCATCTTCAAAATGCTCAATTCCTCCTCCTGATGTCACTTTGTAGTAATCCAGGAAGTATTTCTTAAATCAGATAGATGTCATGTTTAGGGAAAATGGTTTAAAATGGCTTACTGTGCTTGTCATAATGCTGTACCAGTTTATAATGCATTAGTGAAGGCCATAGCATTTCATATCAGTATACAGTAATCTTGGTCACATTTGATTGTGTATTTGCTGGTTGAAGAACAAGATTCTTCAGAGAGAAGACCACGGCACTGAGGAGATAAGACTGTTTACTCTAATACCACATCAGTGAAGCTTCAGGCTCATGATGAAGGAGCTGCCACAGTTCGAACAGATTAATGTCCTCATCTCCATTCAATACACACACACACCAACACATGCATGTAACAGCCAGACACCGCTGAATTAGAAATTTCAATTATCACAAGAGAAAATGGTGTCATAGGATCAGTGGTTTATGTTGATGAAGAAATGGCTTCCGGCTGTTCCACTTAGATGGTTAAAATACTCCTAATATTTACATTTTTGGGTTTGAATTTTGCCACTGCATAGGGTTACACTTTTTTTTAGTAGGGTAATTTCACAGTGCACATTATAAACACATCCGGGAGCACATTAGACTTGAAATATAACTGCGTGCGGTTATAGAACACAACCTGAAACTACAGTGTTGGTGCAGGTGTTTTACATAAGACAATAAGATATTTTGTTTGCAGAGGACTTCATAATATTTAAGTGCAGCTTTTGTGATTTCCTGATTGACTCACAAAATGTGACTAATATAGGAGGAATGTCATCTCCCCAGACGCCTCCAAAAGGAAACATGTCCCCAAAGGAAAACAATCCATTACCAAAACAGATGCCCAACCCTCTGCTGGCTTCTCTACTCTCAGAGAGCACCCTTTCACTTTTAGGATAATTGAAGAGTAGTTGGAGACCTGCACTAATCTAAATGATTTTGTAACTCATCTTGTCTTGTGTTTGCAGAGGGGCATTCTCTGAGGTGGTGTTGGCACAGGAGAAGCTGACCGGGCGGATGTTTGCAGTGAAGTGCATCCCCAAAAAAGCGCTGAAAGGAAAAGAGAGCAGCATCGAGAACGAGATCGCCGTTCTGAGGAAGTGAGTGCTCAAACACATGTGCTGGGTTTGTGTCTAATATGAGGACTAACAAGAACCCTAACCAGACTTTGCCCTAATGGGCCTATTTTATTGTAATCTTTTTGATGAAAACATACCTGGAGTTCCTCTTGTTGCACACATTTCAGTAATCCTACATATTTAGTTAGTTTCCCTTTCCAGAAGTGAAATTTACACATGTAGCAGCATCACTAGTAATTTTTTATATTTAGCATCTTAAAAACAACTTCACTTGTCAATGTACCAGAAAATGTCGTCCTTACATCCTCTACTGACATTTTGACGAATTGCACTGCAAGAAATATCAGGGCCAACAAAGTCCAACGTAGCTAAAATTATGCCTAATACACATGTTGACATAAACATCAGCTTGACCTGTGTCCATTACAATAACTGTTTCTTATAAGTGGCTGCTTGAGTCCCCACATAACTCGATAAACATGTCCACACACTCTCTCTTCTCATTCACAAACGTGGAGACACACATAATGCGACTAATACCTCGTTACCGCGGCAACCAAGCATCTCCGTCCGAAAACCCGGTCCGCCCCCGGGTCACGATCCACAGCCCACCAACCAGAGCCACACCAGCGCCAAACCAGACATCACGACTGCGACTTCAGAGCAGAACATTTTAGGAACAAGAGTCAGAGAAGAGAGAAAAGAGGAGCTCTGGAGTCTGTGGTAGAAAACCTGCAGCAGTGTTTCTCCTGTGGGGTGTTTGTAGTAGGCAAGACAAATAGTGAGGAATATATACGGCTACAGGAAATATGATTAAATATAATAATGTTAAAGACCACATTATACCACTCTTCTTGATTCTAGGACATCAAATTTCAAGATGTGTAAACATTTGAACATCTATTCACAGGAACAATATTTTATTATTAGAATTCTCTAGTTCTATTTAAGAACTAGTATAAGACCACATGGTAATATTAAAGAAACTACCATATTTTCCAGATTATAAAACGCAACTTTTTTCCCAGGCTTTGAACCATGCGGCTTTTACAAAGGTGCGGCTAATCTGTGGATTTTTCTTCCACCGCTAGGGGGCGCTCTAACCGGAATTTCAAAAACAAGATAGACGGAAAATTAATGCAAAGAAGAATACGCTACTTTTTATTTAGCACATATAACATGCATGAGAAAATACTAACTGGTAATTCTTTTCAAATCCTCACCCCTTCATCATGAAAAGCACACGAAGGAGTTTGTATGATGCAAGTTTTAAGTTGAAGGGATCGATCTTGCTCCAGGAAGGAAACCATGCTGTAGAGCCCTGCACCCGCGGGACCCAACATAAAACAGTGGGACCATGGATGTATAATAAGAGCATCTGAAAGAACATTCTGAAAGCTTATTGTGGGCAGGAGCGCGACTGGAGCAGTACTGAAGAATGCGGGAGCGAGACTGAAAATTCTGTCTTGACCTCTACCTGCTGCTGCTGTAAGCTCGGCATCAGCGGAGATGATTAAAGTGACTTGTGGTTTCACTGCACAGGAGAAATGAAGGTCAATTACCGGTTCTTTTCTGTTTTTGACCTTGTTTTAATCAGCACAGTTGCTGCCGTGTTAAAAGGCACTGTTCAGAAAGAATCTGTTCAGGTACATAAATGTACATTTACAGTACAAAATCGTTCTGTATATGCAGCAAATATCTCATTTTTCAACATAGATATCAGCGGCTTATAGCCCGGTTGTGGCTTGTATAACTTTTTTCTTAATTTAAAAAAAAAATTGAGTGGATGCAGCTTATATACCGGTGCGCTCTATAGTCCAGAAAATACAGTACTCTTATTTTGTGTTGAAAATTACATCCTGTTGTCTGAAAATGTGTTTTTATCATTATATTATAACTTTAAAATTACAATCATTAGTTTTTGTGACATCTCTAACATAAGATCATACATGTTTTGGAAGAATTAATTCTGCTTGTACAGACCTATCCTCTGTGTCTGTATTTGCATAGGCCATACAGTGAACTCAGAGTGCACAGGGTGAAGAGGCTGTTAACATAATTTATTCTCGCTCTACAAACCCGTGATAAGATCTGTTTGGGCTCTGTGCCTCCTGTAAATGCTGGTCTGGTCTCACTCACAGTTTATGTCTCACCCTCTGCATGAGTCTGGTGTGTATGAGCTTTACATGTACAGTTAAGCACAGTTATATATTGCTGAAGAAAGTATAGACAATAACCAATTATAATTCAATACAATTTTGACTGACACAATAACCCTTAAACTGGATTAAAAATGTAAAATACAGTAAATAAATAGCAGAGTTAGTTTAGAGTTACTTTTTATAATGAGTCATAGAAGTTATTTAGTTAAACCTCTAATCTGGTCTAACTGTGGTACAAAAAATAACAAAGTAAACGTACCCACAGTATACACTGACCCCCAAATATTATTGTTCTCCCTATGTTGGCCTAGTAAATATCATAACATTAACAGCTTAGTTGAGACAAGTTATAAAAGAGAGAGAACCTAAGTGTAATTAGTGGCATAAAACAGAAGTCTTGCCGAGGCCTGTCATGATAATTACTATATTGACTTATCGTTCAATAAACAGTATTTTCTCTGCAACGGTATTCATCACGTGCACATTTTTGTTGCACTGCTGGCAATTATTTGGTTATTTTTTGGCAATACGATAAGACTTAAGCCGTAAAAGGTTAAATTAATAACTTCTATGACTCACTACAGATGCAAACTCAGTGCTAAAGTGTTTCATTTTGCTATTCATTTTTTACAGCTCATGTTTTTTGAACAACATTATAGATTTATATTAGTTTTTATGGTTTAAAACGGCTCTTGTGCTTTTGTGTCAGTAGCAGTTCAAAAGGCCTATGCCAAGTCTAAAATGCTTTGGTTTCCTAAAAAACCTTTTTGATTTAAGCTTATTGTCTTGTCATTTTTTAAAACATTGAACTCATAGTAACAGAATTTTACCAGCTGTTGCCAAGACTATATTGTCATCTATTCCAAAGCTTTTTACCCACTGTGAACATTTATATTGCTGTAATGTGACGAGCCTTGTTTGTTGTCGGAAAAACATGTTGTTTACACAAAGGCAAATGGTTCTAAAGGGGCAAAGGTCTAATGCATTTTAATATGTTCATACTGCCACAGCTGCTGCAGGGCTTTTGTGAGCGATGACAAAACAGCCTTATGTTATTAAATACAGTCATTTAGCTAATTCAACTGCACTGTGTAAATCAGGCAAAATGAGAACTGCTCCCTGCCCAATTATACAAATGGAAGCCATTATATTAAAATGACAGTGGGTAAGTGGATGGAGCAGCATAATGGGCCTCTGAGTGAACGGCACTCCCTCGTGTTGTTACAAGCTCCAAAGACAACAGTTCAATCTAGTTTCATATAAAGCACATTGTCTGGATTAAAGGGGATGATGGTGGCTACAGTTTCAAGTTCATTCAAGATGGATAATGTTTATTGGGAGTGTGGCAGTGCACATGTCACATTTTCACTATGCAAACGTTTTAAAAACAAGATTTGGTTTATTTTGCAGCAGGAGGAAATGGCAGACTGACATATTGGAGAAGTGTGGGAAAGTAACTTTGACAAACTTTGGTACACACAAAGTAGAGTAGAATACATTTTAAGAAATGATCTCCTCTCTGGGTTTAGAATCCAAAGGAAGAGACGGGGACACTTCAGTTTGGTGGTAGAGCAGGACTGTAGCACAAGATGAGAAGGGAGAAAGGGAGAGCATTAATTATGAATGCCTTGAGATGGGAGAGGGGTTTGACTGGTCATAACATGGGCTGAAGGTTAAGGGTTAAGAAAAGAATAGTTTTCCTGGTTGAATATAGACACATCTCTTATTATTATACAAATATTACAAATATAATTTACATAATGCATTAACAAATGAACAAATCACTCCTTCATATGTGCAATGTTTTTATTGATAATTACCCATTGTTCACAATGCAAATATTACTGACCCTCATTGCTGTTCAACAAAGGAAGAGCTCTGACAATAAAGTTTGTACATAATGAAGTCTGACAGCCAAATGGTGCTTTAACATGGGAGATATGAGACAGAGCCAAAACAACCAGAACAGGATGAAAATAGTGGTTGGATATTTTGAGTTAATCTTTCTATTTAACGAAATAAAGGTGGTAGGAGATGTATTTATAGAGTAATCTCACCTGCTGCTAACTAGGCTTATTCATAAAGCAAAGTGCAAAATGTCTTCTGTGCCAAGAATTATTGGAGCAACAGCAGCCCGAGGCACAACATGCCAGTGATTATTTGATTGTTGTTGAAGAAGTCATTTATTTAATATGATTTCAGTATTTGGCTGCTCAACAGTGTCGCAGCAGTACAAAGGTTCCATGTTAATTTATTTAGCAGATTTTTATGCCAGATGCCCTCACGACCAACAACCTTCACTCAGCTGCCACTTTGAAGAATTAAACTTTTACTCTTGGCATTACACTGAGTAAATCTAGGCCACTAATTAAATTTAAATAAAATAAATGGCCCCTTACAGAATTCATAATGGGTTTCTCAAATCTCACTTGGTGTCATGTGGAATCGGTTGCTTGAGTAAAGTTCAAGAAACGGTGTCTTTTTCAGGTGTTTTTCAAATTCAGTATAAACCTCTTGTCTCAAACCTGGCGCCTCCAAACCAGCGCTTTGATTCTTTTACAGACTGAAAATGTATTTCTTACACGTTTTGTTTTTTATGTTTGCGTTTCAGAATTAAGCACGAGAACATTGTGGCGCTGGAGGACATCTATGAGAGCCCCGACCACCTCTATCTCATCATGCAGCTGTGAGTGCAACTTCTGCCCCATTCAAGGGCACTCGGCTTCCTGTTACATGGCGACATTTTGAGAACTTTTGACCGTTGAATAGGCCTCAAATTGCTTGGACAACAATGCAGGTTTTTCATCACTCTGGAACCCATTGATACCCAAATGTATTATTTTGACTTATTTAACTTATTTATTTTTAATTCTACAAGTTCATAATGCACTATTTACAACCAACATTCTTTGCTATCACAGTCTATACGCTTTTCACAGAGCAGAAATTGCAGAAGAAATGAAGTTACAATGAACTTGTATCTGGTCAGTGCAGCTTGATTTGAATTCTAGAGGTTTCACATTCATCCCGTCAATTATGTAAGAACAAAACCTGAATATTTATTGTCCCATATTTATCACCGAAACCCCTTATACCTGATAATTAATGTCATTTATTAGCCCACTCACACGTCTCATCACACTTTCATTTCTGTGATAAGAACACCCTCCTCCAATCCTTCTCTCCCCTCGCTCTGTCTCTCTGTGACTGTCTGTCTCTCTCTCATTTGTTCGGATCTGTTCTGATGGAATAGACAACATGCAATAATGCCCTAAATTTTCTTTTGGTGAGTACTTAGTGGATCAAAAGGGGTCTTTTCACAGCACTGAGGTACAATCGCTCAGTATACAGAGTAGAGATGGAGTAAAAAACGTACTAATGTTTCGTTCTGGCTGTACGTTTAAAAAGAAGGATGACCTGTACTTCCATTGTCACATAAAATCCCTTCAAGTCAGTTAGGCTTAAGTACAATAATCTGTGTGGCTCCACAAACAAGTGACAATCTCAACATGAAACCGTATCAGTTCTTTTAAAGGGAGGTCAAAAGGTTAAATCCGCCTTTTCAATATCTGGCTTTGGTCTGGCCAATAGTAAGATTATAGTGCAGTGAATGTCATTCCCTTTCTATAATGCTTCAACCTGCTCTCATTGCTATAGACTATGGCTATATTAGATCTGAAATAAAATGAAGACATATCTTAAGTGCCCTGTTATTATAGATGATGGCTTTAAAATGTCAGTATGTGGTCCTCTGTCTGCAGATCGGTATATAGTATTTAGAGAATGTCACTCTTATCTTTTCACCGTTGGAGTAAAAAGAGTCACTGGCACCTTGACCAATCAAGACGCACACTTTTCCTATGACGTACACAAAGAATCTTGGACCAGGCATTATCTTTATCTTCTGATGGGGATGACCCAGAGAATTGCACTTGTCCAAAAAAAAAAAGAAAAGAAAAACGTGATAGTTATGAGTGAAAAAAAAAAAGAAATATCTAAGGAGTCCTGCAGACTTCAAGAGGCACTGAATACACAGATACAAAAGAAGAGGGCAATTTTTTCATATATATGGATATTCCAGGGAAAATTTCTTCCACATTTGAGTGAAAAAAAAAACAAAACAAACAACTGTGATTGGATTGCCCCTATAATAAAGCTCTTATACTTCTTCCCATTACTGGATGTGAGGCCACTTGTATTGAATATGAAAAATTAAATGAAGTGCTATTTTACACCTTGTTGAGTCTTGATGGAGCTTGTAGAGGTGGAAATTGAATGGAGAGTTTCCAGGGAGAATGAAACACTGTGAGGTGTGTGTGGATCCAGGTGATGGGAGCCACTTCAAAAGGATCACGGTGTTAGGACTGGACTTGTCCCAACTGAAAAACACACCAGGTTCTCTGAAGATCCATGAGAGGAGAGTTTTTTTTTATTTTGGGGGAATAACATTAAAAACTAAAACATACATTTACTTAAACTTTGTTGATTCACAAGGGGAATTACTAGGACACAGTAGAGCAAAAACAAGCTTACATTTCCACCATTAAATGTTGTTTTTAAATCTTGGAGGCAATAAAAAAAGGGAATTTTAAAACGGCACTGACCCCATTGACTTTTGCTGGTGGAGGTCCCAGCAGACTCACTGGCTGCAGCTTTTGATGCGACTCAACTCACTATAGTGTTTTGATTTTTGTGCATAACAGCAACTGTAAATCTCCTCATTCATTCCAACATGTACAAGCAATGATTTCATCTTCATTCATAATTCAACCACAACATGACATCATGTATTACTACACAAAGCTGCGTTACTCAAAGCTTTTCTATGTTTTTGTTGCACTCTAATTGTTTTTAATTTGTGCTTCTGCTGCTACGTGCTCAGACCAGTAATGAGAGAAAAGGCTTCAGAAAGATGCCCAATGTTAAAATATAAACGAGGATAGAGAATAAAAGGGTTCAGACATGCTTTCATTTGGCTATTTGCTGCAGGCTGTTTCTCTTACATTAAGAAAGGCTTCAAGTATCAAGAAAGACTTCAAGAATCACTAATCACTACCACATCACAATTTCTGTTCAGTTATATATTAAAGTGCTTTATGTCGCATTTTTTGTAATCTGTGGAACATTCCGGGAAAAGCTGCTCTCCATGGAGACGAGCCCCCTGGATTTTACAACCTAAATCTCAAATCTCATTACTAATTATCAAGCTTCTTTGGCCCATCAACCCATTAGAAACATCACAGTGCTAAATGACATTTAATGGCACCACTTTATATCATTCATTTGGTGTGATTGAAAGTGAGTTTTGTCCAATTAATGTCGGCCTGGTGAATATTTACCGCGTGATTACCAAGTGGCAAATCAATGACGCTTGCCAATATCTGCGGGTTCATCACAGTTCAACTTATGTAAGCTCAGAAAGAGACGAGAAGGAGAGGGGAGAGAAAGAGGCGGGTTAGAGGGGGTGAAGAGTGAGGAGAGGATGCTGGAGAGCTCGAGACAGAGAGTGAAAGAGAGAGATACGTATGCAAAGAGGGAGAGAGAGTGAAAGAAGAGTGAGGAGAGGATGCTAGAGACAGAGAGAGTGAAAGAGGGAGATAGGTATGCAAAGAGGGAGAGAGAGTGAAAGAAGAGAGGGGAGAGGAAAATGGCGAGGGAGAGAAAGAGTGGTGAGGGGGGCAAAGAGGGAGAGAGAGTGGGAAAATGGGATGGAGAATGAGCAGGAAGAGAGTTGGGGAATAGATGGGGAGAAAGGGGGAGAAAGAAAGAGAAACTGACAAAATCACTTGCAACCCAGTGTAATGTGGGCGCTGCCAGTTGTGAATTCGTGCGTATTGGAAGCAGTTGAGTTTGGATGCTCAATTTGATCAACACCAGGACGGCTAACGGGCACAAATCTTTCAGAAAATGTGAAAAAAGAAAGAAGAAAAAAAAGATATGGTGATGTTTGTTCATGATGAGGATGGACAGGATGAGAGAGCAGACATTTATTTGAAGAGGTAATTTTAGATTGGAGATAAAGTTTTGCTATTTGGAAATTAATAAAGTGGGGATAGTGAAGAATGCTGAGATTGGATAGAATGAAAAAGACATGAAAATAACAAGACTTTACTCGAATTTGTTGCATAATTGGTTCTTTGTATATTTTTACCCCTTAAGAACTCATTACTTTTCAAAGCCTCACAGTAAAATTTGATTATAAAGCCATACAAATGTTACAGACTGGGTCAAATAGGCTGAGAGTAAATAAGTTCTATAGGTTATAACTGTGAATTTAAATACTATTTATTATTAGAACATGCTCCCGTTAGTAATAACAATAGTAATTATATTCATTGTGACATTCGTACTGTATTGATTTTGTGAACAGTTCATCCATCGTCTCACAAACTCACCACAGAGCGCCGTCAGGTTGTCATGCACTGCCAGATCTGCTCCAGGAGTGATGGATTCTGGGTAACCCTGGGCGTGAGGAGGAGACAGGAGCAGGACAGAGATGGAGAGGGGGGGGTAGCAGCAGTATATGTCCAAGCCAAAATGCTGATGCAACAAAACTCTTCCTACAGACCCGGGGCTGTTGGGTTGGATGGGTTATCCCCATAAGAAGCTGTTTGTTTGGAAGAGGGATGCAGATTACACGGTTTAACCATTTAGTGTTTTTCTAGGCATGCAGAAATTAAGGTGGAGTTCAAATGAATGCGGTTGGAGGTTAGTATTGCAATCTATCTATCACAGGATAACTAGAGATAACTATAGTTAAAAACAGAGGTGGGGGCAGCTCAGAGATCAACGGAAGATTAATGCAGACCAATTATGCAAAATCAACTTTTTAAAGCTCTTAACCATATTATAGTTGTTTCCCCTCACCATTTACTCACCTGAAGTTGCATTTGGAGTGATTTGAGCATATGTGAGCAGTCATTTATCGCTTATTTTTAAGATGCCATATTTGTATTCATTTTCATCAGTCCCTGTTTTCACTGCCACAATCATACGCCCACTTCGTTCTCCATTATCATTTTCTTAATTGGTGATACACGTAAGATTCAGCAGCAGCGCATAGTCATTTTGGCACAAATGAAAACAAATTACTCTCTGCAGCGGGATCTGCAGTTATGCATTGGTGGTGCTGGCTCTTTGTTGTGATGAGCACCATTACGCACTGCAGTTCTCTGACGTGGAAGCAGCGGACTTGTTTCTTTTATTAAGTCCTTTTTAGATGAACATTGCAATTTAAAATTCGCTAATTATAACATAATGATCCAAGGGTGTCGTAACTGTATGGCAGACACAAGCACAATAAGGCTTCTATATAGTCATAGTGGAGATGCTGTATGTCTGCAGATACTGGGCCTCCTACAGTAAAACAAACCTTGGCACAAACTCTGAAATATTCTGTTGGCACAAATGAAGCATCAAGTTAAAAGTTTTGTCTTTATGAAATTCTACTGCACCCACAGCTTTTTGGATCAAATCCCTTACAAAATCCCTTTGAAAAACAGTTAAGCTCCCACAGTTTGTATTCATCTTTCATAATGTGTGTTTTGGTGCTCCACCCTTTTCTGTATTTGTTTCCACAATGTCACTGGCAACTGTCCCTCTTCTCTCTGTTCCTCTGACCTGATTTAAAATGGTTCTTTAAGATAGTTTTCCTGTAATTGTATACTTGACTACAGCAGCTCTCCTCTCTGTCTGACCTTTTCCAGTGGTCCCAGGACATCACTGCTCTCTTTGTAAAGTCTCAAAGAGGATTAGCAGTTTATTCTGATCTTTCTTTTCTCCACAAACTTCATTAGAGTCCAACTTCCTCAAGATCTAATGCAATCTGTCACTATGGCAACGGACTCCTGCCTCTCAGACACTGCCCTATGGATTAAACACTTCTTTAGTAGTCCACTGTCTATCACTGCTGCTACTACTGCTGCTACTGCTTAAAGAAATTCTTATTATCCATGCAACACTTCAAAGCAAAGCAACAAACATTTCTTTCTAACCCTTTTAGCATCTCGAAATGTAATTATTATTGTTAATAAATGAGCCTGCAGCGGACATGAACTCCACTGTTGTGACTTGGTAAAACTGTGCTGTATTTTCCCACTAGAGGGAGCTATTTGCATATGCAGCTTATAATGACCCAATGTGCAAAAGCAAGTCACCTCATGCTGCTTTCCTTCAATATAAAATATCAGTTGAAAGAAGCTGCCAAGGGGAAGAAACATGACACATTTTCTCAGCCAAAATCCAACTTATTCACAGATGTATTTTGATTCATATTGACCTGGTATTCCCTCAGAAGAGAAGCTTTTAATAAGAATTTGATTGAAGTGTTGCTTTAAGGTGTAAGCTCATGTTGTGGAACAGGTGTGCACTCGCGTCGGGCGGTAATACGGTATTAAGGTATCCCGAGGTATCAAAAAGTAGCAACGGTATCAGTTTCAGCACCATCATTAAAAAAATCTGCAGCACATAAGACCTAATGTAATATGATTTATTGATACCTAAATTTGTTTGCTCAGCACAAATGAATGTGCGGTTGTATTTTAAATGTAATGCTATGTCCTGGTTCAGTCCTGGCTTAGTCCTGGCTTAGTCCTGGCTTAGTCCTGGCTTAGTCCTGGCTTAGTCCTGGCTTAGTCCTGGCTTAGTCCTGGCTTAGTCCTGGCTTAGTCCTGGCTTAGTCCTGGCTTAGTCCTGGCTTAGTCCTGGGTTAATCCTGAGTTAGTCCTGGGTTATTCTTGTCTTAGCTCTGGTTTAGTCCTGGTTTAGTCCTGTGTTAGTCCTGGGTTAGTCCTGGTTCAGTCCTGGTTCAGTCCTGGCGATTGGCTCAGCGCTTGCGGCGTGTATATACAGTATTTATATGCTGCTAATGACAAGGCGTAGATTTACTTGTTCTGGTTGCGGTTCCACCCCGGTGTGGTTCTCTAAACCAACAAAAATTCCACCCACACTCCGAATATACAAATGGTTCATCCTCAGCACGTTACAAGTCATCCATGCATCTCTACTGTGTATGGTCATAAAATCTCTACTCACTGGTCTATTTTCAGGCTATTGGGCTGTCGGACCAATGGGCTGACCTCAAATGGAGCAGGTGGTGGAGTTTTATGCACAGCATCTTATGACACCACACACACCATTGGTACAAGACGTGGCTACAGAGCCGCTTCTGAATTGAAATTTACTTTTGAAATCCTTGCGTTTACCGTGGTCAGCCTGTAAATACGGCAAATACAAGCCTGTTTTGCTGGTTACTTTCACTGTAGACCTGATACAAGTGGCTAAACGTGCCCAGTTGAGTTTGATCAGCTTTCCCATTGAGAAACACAGAGCCAATGCCGCACGCATACGTCTTGCTGGAGCGGGTTGAATGGTATGGGCACAAGCTACAAAATAATAATTAGTCAGGGCAATAGCGTATGCGTTGAGAAGGTTTAACGGTATCAAAATTTGGATACCACACCAACCCTAGTGTGCACAAAATTCTGAATTATTTTTCTCTTTTCTCTCTTTGTTCCCATTGAAAAGAGCTGTCCATTGACAAGATGTTTTCTCCTAAAACAGAGCAGTCTTGACAGTTACGTTTGAAGAGTTAACTTGACAGTTCACAATACAATCAGGGAATACAACTATTATTGCTTCATCCCTTGTCTAGTGCGTGTGTCTTACTAGTGGTAATTTACTCATAATAATTACCATCACAGTAGTGATTATTGAAAAATTATCCATAATATATTTTCACTTGTGCACCACTCTCTGTTGTAAAATGAATCATTCACATTCTACTATTACTTTAGACTATTAATACTGCCCTGTGCTACTTTTCTGGTGAAGGTTTTGCTTCCTGTTCCATAGACAATGTTATGCCTGCAAAATTCCTTATCTTACATTTATTTAATTATATATTTATTACGCAGACATACATACTTCAGCTTACTTTAGCGGAAATACAGACTACTTTCTACTGTGACGCTTCACCCAATTAGCTTCAAATATTTTTACTGAGTGGGTCAGTTCATCATTTTATATACTCAATTGTTATAGAAGCAAAAGCTAAACTGATAGACTGAACTACATGTGTTATCCTTCTTTACTTACATCCTTAATTATTTATTCAGGCGCACTGCTTGTCTGTTTGAAACAATTAGGTCATGTGGGATTTTTTCACCTTTTTATGTCTGCCTGGAAGCGTAGGTCAAAGGTGAAGCACTGGTGCAAGCTGTATCCAGAATCTGTAACATTTGCCGCTCGGTTTGGTCCACATTTCTGCAATCTGCTTTAGATGCTGCAGGCTACAGGGCTGTACTGCGTGTGTGTGTGTGCGTGTGTGTGCGTGTTTGTGCGTGTGTGTGCGTGCGCAGCTTGACTCATGTACAGCTCATAAATTATCAGAAACATTGACCCCATGGCCCTCTCCAGGCTGTTACTGCTGAGTGCCAGGTGTAATGTGAAAAAACACTGTTTGAAAGCACTTTTGAATGATGCTCTTGTTTTGTCTGATTTGTTTTGCAGTATATCTGGAGGTGAGCTCTTTGACCGAATTGTGGAGAAAGGGTTTTACACAGAGAAAGACGCCAGTACACTGATCAGACAAGTACTGGACGCCGTCAACTACCTGCACAGAATGGGAATTGTACACAGAGACCTCAAGGTACCAAACTGTCTACATTCAGTGGTTCCCAACATTTTTTGCCTCAAGAGTGTGAGATAATGTACTCAAGAGCATTATCTCACACTCTTCAGTACCTGGTCTCCAGTTCATTTTAGATGTTAAATGTTTGAATGTACAGTAGTATTTTGGTTTGCGGAATGTAGGTCCCCCATTGTCCTGTATACTATTTCCTGGCATTCATTCTGTGCTGACAACCTGTGATCTACCGTCTCAATAAAGCCCCTGCTCTTCACTCATGGTGCACAGCGGGTCAATGTAGCGTGTGGCAGATGTTTGGAGCAATCTGATTGGTCGAAACCGCCTCCTCTGTGTTTAGCGATGACAGGATCCTGGTCTAATATATCCTGAAAAAGTCCTATATATACCTCCTGGCAGTCAAGGTCATGGGTGAATGTTTGTGTGTGTGTCCAACATGAAGGCTGTGAATGTGGTGATTTAGAGAGCTTTGAGATGAAGTGTTATGGCTTGTGGCTTAATGAGGCTGTTACAAAGTGTGACCTCATACCATATAGGCCATTGTCAACCATTTCAGTATGTCACAAAAGTCCAAAGGTTTAAAATCTATTGTTATTGTGCCTTTTTAGATCATTCTTTACCCTTGATATAATTGTATGGTTTAAGACACTGAACTGAAAAGTGGTTTAGACCTCACCACAGATCTGATCTGTAACAGTCTCCGAGGAGAGTTGGTTAAGTTCAGTGCCATATAATGTACCAGAACTCTTTCCATAGAGACAAACAGATAGCATCCACTCCACAATAAAAGTTATGTAATGCATCTTTAATCGCCATATAAGCACCTGGTGTACTGATATAATACTAGTATATGTTTCTATTTTTACAGCCAGAGAACCTGCTGTATTTCAACCCTCAGGACGAGTCTAAAATCATGATCAGTGACTTTGGTCTGTCCAAGATGGAGGGCAGTGGAGACGTCATGTCTACCGCCTGTGGAACCCCCGGGTATGTGGGTGAGTGAAAGCCTTTTATTAAAATGTAAACAATATAATCTGTGGCTTGGACCCCTTTGTCATTCTGGGCCAGATAGATTTGGATTTGCTACATTCCCTGGTAATATGATGAAAATAAATTAAATGTGGATTGTGCAGAGCAGAAATGATCGCGATTATTAAAAAAAGAGAGAAACTGAAAACACTGTTTCACCTTGTGATGTCATGTAGTAATACAGGACGCTCTCCACTTGGTTTGTAAACTCCACACACCTTCACTAGAATCATTTGAATAATTTCACCCCTGGAATTAGGTGGGCGATATCTCGATATTTAAAATATATCGAGATATTTTTGAAACTCGATATGAATTCTGACATATCGATATATCGCTATAATGCTTATGTTTACTTCTGGTTTCGCCGCTTCGCTTGTTTTGCCTTCTCTGTGCCGCGCTGCCTCCGCCTCCGCCTCCTGCTTTTGTCCCCGAACTCCTCCGCGGAGCCCGGAGCTGGCCGTGGACTAAACCAGGACTAGGACTAAACCAGGACTAAACGCGGCCTCAAAGCCCGGGGCTCGGCCGCGGACTAAACCAGGACTAGCACCAGGGCTCTGCAGTGCGCCCATTTCACTTGCATTTGCGAGCAAATATTTCGTCGTGCGAACGTGGAAAACGAAACAGGCGCATCTGTGCGAGTGTTTCTGCAGCCACAATCAGGAGCTGCACAGACGTAACGTGACGAGTTAAACTTTCTAAATGCACGTTTCCCAGCGCGA
Organism: Odontamblyopus rebecca; assembly: GCA_030686955.1. Taxonomy (NCBI): domain Eukaryota; kingdom Metazoa; phylum Chordata; class Actinopteri; order Gobiiformes; family Gobiidae; genus Odontamblyopus; species Odontamblyopus rebecca. The sequence goes on along the minus strand of CM060653.1, from coordinate 46,294,599 downwards.
GCGCAACCACATGACACCTCCGACCGCGCACGAGCCCAGCGTACGAGCTCCGCGTGTGGCAGATATCACTATACGAACAAACTCCGCTTCAAAACACACCCACGCCCCCTTAACCGAGGAGCGCCCCGCAGCAGGACCCACACCTGTCCCATCCACTCACAGACACCCGCGTGCCGCTGGACAAAGCGAGAGCTTTGGTTTTTGTCTTGGTCTTGTCTCGGACTCGAGCGCATTTGGACTCGGTCTTGTCATGGACTCAAGGTCTGAATACTGAGTGCGGTCATTTTTCATTAAAGCCGCTGCTGTTGCCAATAAACTCATACCAGTGTGCGGGAGCGTGCGGGGCTTCTCTCTGCAGCCTGTGCCAAATGCCAAATAAATCCATTTTCACATTGTGCGTTTGATTTGGTAAATGTGCAGAGACTAAATACCACTTTAAAACAAGAGAATGTAACTCCAGTTTGGAATTTGAAAATACAGGTTTAAAAATCCTACACACTTTATTCACTTTGAAGCAGTTTTGTGTCAGTGGAAGTTCTCTTTAAGAAGAGGTTCTTAAACTGTGGGTGAGGGTCCAAAAAGGGGTGCAGAGTGTTTCAGTGCAGTACTAAATGAATATTAATCAGATAAAAAAATTTTTTTTGTTTTTGCAGTAGTTTGGGGGGGCTGTATTTTTTCCTGTAAAGATATCGAGATATATATCGTATATCAAGATATAGCAAAATATATCGAGATATATTTTTTGGTCCATATCGCCCAGCCCTACCTGGAATTGACAATCTCTACTGAACAACACGTAAAAGATGCCTCCTGCCTTGAAAACTACAGTTTCATGACATCACAAGGTGGAACAAAGCATTTTGAGCTTTGCAGATGTGGAGACAGACTAATAATACAGGATTACTAAAATGTGTGAATGAAATACAACACAACTCCAGGTATGTGATTCAGATTTTGCATAATATATTTAACTCACTGCATCAATATCTTATTGTTAGACATTACCTACCCATTACTATGGATCTACATGGATATGGCCCTTTACATTGCAAACATTTAAATATATTTGTCAGTTAATTAATGCCAGTCCAACTAATAATTTAAATCTTCTATCATTGCAATCCTCATTCGCAGAGCAGCCCTTCACTGAGTTGTGTTTGACACTTGTGTGCTACACCCTTTACCACTTGACATTACATACCAGAATCCGTCTAATTTAAATGTAAATCAAATTGAGTTTCTGACTTGGGGCTCTAATCCCAGAAAAAACACATGGGAATTCAAATGAGTGCTTTTCTCTGCATTGGACACAGTTTTGCTGTGATGTGATCTGCCTTATCAGTGGCTTCCAGCTGCTGCAGAGCTGTTTGTTCACACATGACTGGCATATTGAGTTTAGCTGACCCAGAAATCATAGGAAAATACTAGAGTTTTATTTTTGACGTTTCACATTTCAAAGGTCTTGGTCTCCTTGTTGTAGAAGTGGAGATATAGGTCAGGACGCTTAGGTCAGATTGTAAATTGGGACAGCTCTAAGTCAGTTTGTAGAAAACATTTTCCGTCTCACCCGATCTTCAGAAGTTCATTATGTCCAAGGATGCGACACTGCACCCTACTTTTCCTGATTGATGATGTTGTCAGTATAATCATATTATTGGTGATGGCTGGAGGGGCTCTTAGCACAGCTCTTAGCACAGGTTTTAATTCTAAGTAAAATTAAGCAAAAATAGCCTCTGTGCACAATAGCATCTGGCAACCACACACAAACTTTAGTTAATTGTGTAGGTTTTTTTTCTATTGTTTTTTTGTTGCAACTTAGTATTCACTCATTGATATTTTAAGCAGTCACACATTTGGAGATTAAACCCTTACCCCATACCCTTATGTCATAATTGTTAGAAAATCATATGTATTCATCTTTAAAATTTCTATATAGACACAGACACATGTTTTTATTCACTTGTGTTCAACTCCAGTGACTTGGTTATAAGAATGGGGCATAGTTATCTTTAAGTCAGATGTCCTCATTTCATTGTTATATATCAATATAATAAAATGACTGGAGTTTATAAACCAGCATAAAGTGTTGAGTTTGTCCAAAATCTGGATCATTGTAAATTAATCTGTGAGTCCATACAGGTCCAATGCAATCCAAAAAGCCAGTCATTCATTACATCGCTATACAATAATACCCAACATTATTATATGGACTACTGAAGCTGCAGTTGTGTTGTTATTACACCCAGATGTTAAACCCTGACAAGGCAGTTGTACCAGACATACCCATAAACAAAGCCCTGTGTAAAGCCAATAAATGCATGACGGCTCATATTTAACTGCAGAGATTTTAGTACTGGTTTAATGGGTGAACTGACTCACAACTTAACCACGTCATGTATAATCCAGCAGCATCTCTACAGCCAGACTAAGACTAAAAATGGTCAGAAATTTTACTGTTTACCTTTATCTCCTGCTGAGGCTCCTCCTGTGGAGATGTTGCTGACCACATTACATTTCTGCACCTCAAACTTGACTCTAAAGATGTCCACAAAGAGCCTTGCAATCAAAGACTTGTCAAACTGATTCACAGCAGGAAAATATTTTGTTTGTGATGTTACTAAATCCACCGCTCACAGCATACGCCTGCTATTTATGCAGTCTTATGGGAAGACTGCTCGAGAACTGTAGAATGTAATAACCCAAATACCCACCCAGGCGTCTGCTCCCTGCATTACTGTCGTTCAAAAGGTTAACGTCTAGAGGTGTTTCATAATCACAGTTTTATGGAGCAGAGGATCATGGTGACATATGGTAACATATCAGGTCGAAATATATAGGTTTTTAAATAAAAAATGTGACTGAAATGTGAATTTTTTATAAATCATATAATAAAAGAAAAAGAAAAAAAGCTATAAAAATATGTTTAAAAAAATGTTACTGTTAAAGACCTAAACAAAGATCAAACTCTGTATGGCTGGATTTATATTGCCCCTTTCAAGATACCCAAAGATGTTTTACAGACCATTATTCATTCACTCCAATACAATACAATAGTGCACCACAATCTACAATAGCCACAGCTGCCCTAGGGCAGACTGACAGAAGCGATGCTGCCAATCTGCACCATCAGCCCCTCCGACCACCAACAACACTCTCACACACCACATTCTTACAGGCAATTTGGGTGAAGTGTCTTGCCTAAATACATACTGACACCCCACTGCAGCACCTGGAATCCCCATAGGTCCCCCATCCAAGTACTAACCAGGCCCAGCCCTGTTTAGGTTCTGAGACCTGATGAGATCAGGCTTTGACAAACCAGTTTGGCCTTAAGTAGTGTAGTGATAATGCTGTGAACTGTGGGCCTCATTCTTTCGTGTGTGTGTATTAATGTCTTGGAGAGAGACAGAGGCAGAGCTGAGCTGACGTCACTGTCTCCCTGTCTGCTCTCATTTGCTATAATATATAATATAATACAAATATTACTACAAGGAACTACCAGATTATTAGATTTTTACAAGGTGGTCCCGGGTTTGATTCCTTCGCTGTGTCTTGGTGGGGATGACTATAGTTTCACCCATCGACTTAATACATGCACATTATGCTGCAATATCCAATTTTACTGTGAGAGGAACATCAATTCCTCTGATGTGTGACCAGCTTTAGCAAATCTACATTTCAGTTATAAGCAAAGTGGTATATAGAGACAAATGGATAAAATGGACTTTACCTTTTCAAGTTTGAATTGAAATTAGCTGACGGTTATTATTTGTGTTCCTCAAGTATATTGTGACATGAATATTAAGTTAATCTAATACCGTAATGTTGACATCCTCAATTCTGGCTCAAGGTTTGGAGAAGCATTCAGGCCCTGCACTGCGGGCATCCACGCTTACTGACGGCCCTGTGGTATTCAACAAATGCAGTTCATATATTTTTTGGATAGAATAAATTGTAATGCATTATCAGTGGTTATTTGGTCATGTCAAGTTTTCCAGTGTGAGGGGGAATTCTCACCTGCTTCAGACTATCTGTGGTTAGCCAAATAAACAAGAGTGACTGTGCAAGAATGTGTTGTTTTGATTAGGGCTGCAACTAACGATTATTTTCATAATCGAATAATCTGGCGATTATTTTTTTCAACTATTCGATTATTAATCGGATAAAAAGAAGGAAACAAAACATTTAATTTTTGGCATTTTTAATAAAACACTCCTGACCTTTTAACAATATGCCATGGAGTCCTTCCCACAACTCAGAAAAAAGAATATATTACCAGTATAAAAATAAAATTTAGCAGCAGACTCAGTGAAAATAATGACCGAGCGGAAGTCACGTAAGAATATCCTTCCGGCAGTCGGTCACGTAACAATAGCCACGGCCGGAAAAATAAGTACGGTGAATATCTGGCTTGACTTTTTAATGTTGTGAAATCGCCCACCGGCGGGTGGGTGGCAAGTGGTTAACTGGATTAGCTAATATTGGCTTAGAAACACATTGTTGCAATGCAATCGCGGCTAATATGTGCTAACTAGCTAACACCAAGCAACTTCGGTTTAACTTGTATAGTGTCAAACAATACGTTGTGATTAAAACGTTCCTATTAACTTGTACTTAACTTGGTTCTCAGCGTAGGTATAAAAGCACTATCTACAGTTTATGATAGATTTCAAAGCTAACACATCTCCAGCCAAGTTAAAAACAAATAGTTTCTAGATGAATCCGTAATATCGGTAAGTTAACATGAATTTACCGTGAATCTCCTTCACCCACAGCTCCAACATGCTTCCTCTTCAGATGCTCACGCAGTGATGTTGTGCTGCCAGATCAGCTGTGCACATTTTGCAACTAACACTGTTTTTTGACGGTGTTAATGTAAAATGCTCCCAAACTTTGAGGACTTGGGTGGTCTGTGTTTGTCTGTGCTAACATTTTCAGCAGGAGAGTCCACACTACTGCCTGCGTTCACCTCCGCCATTTCTCAAGTGTCCTCTTTTTTTGCCCCGATTCTCCCACTTGGACTTTGTCACGTGAACTAGTCAACTAATCGATTACTAAATTAGTTGCCAACTATTTTAATAGTCGATTTTAATCGATTTAATCGATTAGTTGTTGCAGCCCTAGTTTTGATTCACTTTACAGCCAATAAAAACACATAAAATTTGGCTAGTAGCTTTAACCAGGCTTTATGCAAAAACTGAGACAAGTAAAAGTCTCCCACTACATCTCTGTCAAATGTTTTAAAAGCTTTGGTTTAGGAGCTGCATGGTTTTCCTATGTGTTTAGGGCAAAATGGCATTGGTTTTGTGACTATACTGCAGATGTCACAGTATTAATCAGTAACATACAGTATGATTTAATATACCTATATATAGGTGTGTTTTGTCACACAGCAAAGAGATTTTTTATTATTATTTCAGAACAAGATAATGTGTAAAATAGGTTAGGTATCTAATAGACTGTTGATGTAAAAATTTGTGATGATTTTTTTTTTTTTTTCATTTGACATTGTGACATCTCTAATGCAAATCTGTGTATCAAGTAAATCCACAATAATCCAGTTGTATAATTGTACTAATATGAACATACCGTGTGTTACAGCTCCAGAGGTGCTGGCTCAGAAGCCCTACAGTAAAGCTGTGGACTGCTGGTCCATTGGAGTCATCGCATACATACTGTAAGTACCACACACACACGCACAGTGTCTAAGATCAGGAACGAGAGCCTTGTGCTACATACTAATGCTAAAACCAGAGGCTGCACTGTTGTCTGTTTCACTCAGACTGTAGAATGCACTCCCCACCCACATTTAAAGACCCGTGTTACACTATGTAATCTATGGTATAATGTTTCCTCATCACAAACATACCTGGAGTTGTGCTTTTATTCACACGTTTATCACACAAACCCTGCAAATGTAGGAGTTTAAAACGCTATGCTCAGCCTTGTGATATGATGTAGTAATACAGGAAGGTCTCCACTTTGTTTTTAACTGGCATACACCTAGAATCACTTGGATGAGTTCAGATTTGGACTTACCAGTCTTCATTAAACAAAAGGTCAAATGTAGCCGTTAACTTGAAAAATACCACAACATGACATCACAACAAACACAGCATTTTGAGTTTCAGAGATGACTAATAACAAAGGGATTCTTAAATATGTGTGAATGAAACAAATCAAAACTCCGGGTAGGAGGTAGCACCATTATAACTTGGCTTAAAGTTCACAAGAATCCATTTTATGGATTTTAGGACCTTTAATGTTGTCATTTTTATCACAGATTTGCATTATTAGACAATTTAGTTGGTTATATGAGAAGAATATTACAAGCATTTGTTTTGCTTAATCATTCAGCATTTACATAACATAAGAGCCGGATCTGTGAGAGGACAGATTTACAGTATTAATATCTTACTATTATAATATTGAGAACCCGTCAGAAAAGATTGGTTTCATGAATTACGGTGCTACAGTAGGTATAATAATGTGCACATTTTCTATCCCTTGTCATTACTGAATGAGTTTGAGTTCACAGATTCAGTGAGTCACCTCTGTGTGAGTGACTAACTGTAGAGTGGCAGCACAGACAGCAGCATGTGTCCAATGTGAAATGCTCTGACTGTATCATTACCAGCTGCTTTGTGCTGTCTCTGAATACAGATGTTGAGTTCTACAATTACCATTTATGGACATAGAGCTGGATTATTGTTTTGGCTGCGTCACCCTCTTCTTCTGCACAAATATATGTTAAAGACCAATAAATAATGATTTATTTTACGCTAACGCTCGTAAGGGAACTCACGTGTGCTAAACTGCTAGGCCCCTTTGGAGTTTTCCCTGCTGGCTTTTACACTCAAATAAAGATATAAGAAATGTTTTAAAATAAATACAAATACTCGGCACTTTGCTATATTTCTGGGTGAAATAAAGAATGCGTAGTTCAAGTTCAATGAAAACAGTTAAATGGAATGCATAAAGCAGAAGTTAAAGGTGCACTGTGTAACTTTTCTATTGGCATCCTCTGCTGCTTTTTTCTATGGAGATTTTATTGCTTACCTGCAATGTTTCACAATATGGCTTTAATTCATAATAGGTGTTTATATTGCTTAAAATACTCTGAGTGGGCTCGCCTCTCCGCAGACTGAGCTTGTGCCATTTTGTGGAACATTCTAGGGGAAAACGGTAACATCTCCATGAAGGCAGAAAAGTTTCACTGTGCACCTTTAATGCAGATGTCCACCTACACGTGTTTCTGTCTGAAGCCTTTATTGTCTCCTATTTTAAATGAATAGCTGATTGTAAAATGAATCTGTACCAATGGGAACAGCCTGTACTTGTATCAAAGGTTATTGGAAATACACAGCACCTTGAATAGACTCTCCTTTAGGATGTGAGAAAGGTTTTTGTGCACTAGAATGTTATTATGGGTTTTTTCACGATAAATATTCAGAAGCTGTACCCATTTACACATACATTAAAAATTAACCATAGATAAATCCCATCATCCATCCAGTCCAGTCGACTAACAATAGACGAACGTTAACTCCAAAAATGGGTTTGTTATCTGATTTCTGGAGTTTTTTTCAAATGAAATGGCACTTAAATTGCTAAATCTAGAAAGAGTTATCTGATTTCTGTCTTATCTTTGACACTATGGCACATGGGAAGAGAAGAATAGAGCAAAAGGAAAAACTGACAGAGATTAAGGAAAACAATGAAAGTGTTATAACTTATTATTTTGACTACCACACTGTGAAAATCCATTAAAGAATACATATAATCTAATTATCAGGCCCGGATTACTCTGTGTAAATACATATATATAAATCTACCCTACAGTTTGGATTATTCATAGATTTTTATATGATGGAACAGAAATGGCACCAATGGCCATTTCCTTGTAAAAATGTTAAGTAGCTTTTCTATTTTTTATTACTTCATTTTTTATTTAGTATTTGGTTTTAACGCATTCATGTAGACGATATATATTCTATTGTTGCTATATTATAATCTTGTAATCTTACCCAACTCAAAAAGCCAGTACATTTGGGACATCTGTCATTTTAATTGTCCCATTAACAGCCTGCTCAGAGCGTTGTAAAAATGTGTTTGTTCATGTGTAGCTCTTTTTATTGGTATTTGACCTCCACTTGATGATTTCATTATTAGCTGGAGCAGAGTTTAAAGGTCTGGGGTCAAGAGCAGGTTAACAGGGCGCAGAAAGTCAGGGTGTCACATGATGGTTTCCAGCCCAAGTGCAGAAGTAAAGTACTGAAGTGAAGTGACCGTTCTCTTGGTTTGTCAACATAGGTACATTTAAATTTAACCAAGTATTGTATTGAAGAAATGTATTGAGTTACAGTAGTAATAAGAAACATGTATGCGCTTGTATGCAACTCACCACATGGAGAATGAATTGGTTGTTTTTAAGTTTCTAGAAAATGAACTGGTGTTGTATTTATATATTTCTTTGTTTGGATGGGTTTCCTCCGGGCACTCCGGTTTCCCCCATCAACCCAAAACATGCACTGTAGGTGTAAAAGTTGTGTGAGTGAGTGTTGGTGGTGGTCAGAGGGACCGTTGGCGCCGCTTGGCTTGGCAGCCGCGCCTCCGTCAGTCTGCCTCAGGGCAACTGTGGCTATAACAGTAGCTTACCACCACCGGGTCTGGAGTGAATGAAGAATGCTCTGTAAAATGCTGTGTAAAGCACTTTGGGGACATGTGTCTGTGTAAAGCGCTGTATAAATAAACCTTACCTTCTTTGGACATTTTAGAGAAAAATACAATCAGAAAATTCACAATTTTTATATTGTTTTTCATATGCAATATTCACACTGTATTTATACATCCACATCAAATGTGAATATTGACAATAATAATTTTAACTACCGCTCAGTACAGTTTTAAAGAATGTTGTAATCAAAATCACAGCTCAATTTGTTGTCTAGAAACAATATGGGCCAATGTGCAAAAATATATTCAGATGGCTTTCATTTTATGTTGTATTACATATTACAATGTGGATAAGGAAAATGTATGAAATTCTACCAGTCAACAAAGTACAAGAATTGTTGCTCTCTTACAAATGCCTCCACAAAAGCGCTGTTAAAATGTTCATGCAGCTGATTTAGTTTTGATTTTTTTTTATACATTTTTGCCGATTGCAGATAGAGTTGCTTCCTTGTAGTTTTAGGACTCTGACATCTCTCTCGCCCATCACTTAGTGTCACTTCAGCTTGTACAGAGGACACTGGTGATTTTCATGGCTGATTAACTATAGGGATCCTTCCACCTGAGCTGCTGCTAAAGATAAGTAGATCTGGATGCAGACGCTAATTGGGCTAATTACCAGCAGGGAGCCAGGCTTTTTCTCGTCACAAAGGTGAACGCTATTTTGTGCAATAGCCCAATAACCCGGCATTAAACCAGCTTCCACTAGAAACGTTACCCAGTGCACCTTCAAACCTAAAAGGATGTGTTGATGTCATCCAAAAGCATTAACAAACTCTTGTGTTCTTTAGGTTGTGCGGTTACCCTCCCTTTTACGACGAAAACGACTCTAAACTGTTTGAGCAGATTTTGAAGGCGGATTATGAGTTTGATGCTCCGTACTGGGACGACATTTCAGACTCAGGTTAGACTTCACTGTTCTCCTGTGTCACACCCTAAGCACAGACCACTGCACAGATGGAGGCTGCAGTTTCACTAAACCATGTGGAGTCCAGAACAACACATGAAGAAGATACGCGACCGCTGTTTAGGAATTCTTACAATGCTGATAAAACGCACTTGACACATGCTGCAATGATTTTATAGTCTAAACTTTCACATATCTACACCATAAATCCTCTGTCCTCATCCTTTCTTTTACAGTTTTTCTCTTATTTTTTTCTTCCTGTTTCCTAGAACCCTTCTGCCCATGCTTCACCACGCCTCCTCTCCACTTGTCCAAATTCATCTCAGCTGTACTTGCTAAAAAACAACATATGAAATCATGCAGTGATACAGAAAATAATTACAGCAATCAGAGAATCACAAAAGATTTTCTAATTTATGACGCAGCTCACTATTATATTTTGTACAAGAATATACACATTTTGTGCATACAAAAGGTTTTTTAGTAAGATTAAACGTTTCAATACCACTTTATAATGACTAAATTGCAATTGGTCTAAATAAAGCACGAGCAAAGACTTCAGAGACAAACATAAGTCTGCGTTAGGTCTTTGTCTGTGCTTTAACGCTAACTAAAGTGTATTTATTATACAGTGTTAGAAATATTTGTTATTAAGACCTCAAATATAGCTTGATGGGTTTGGCATTGCTTTTCACAGCTTGCCACTTATGCTTTGAAATCTATTTGTGGCCTGAGCACAGCTGTAGAAACACTGTATGTTCATTTTATCATGTTTCATTCACAGCCAAGGACTTCATCGGCAGACTCATGGAGAAGGACCCGTCCAAGCGCTACACGTGTGAACAGGCCCTCAGACATCCCTGGTATAAACACAATTCACTTCTGTGGGAAAACCCATTCAATCAGTTCTCACTCATATAATATTGGCAGACGGTGCATTGAGGCATGTTTATCCTGTTTTTTTGTTTGTTTTTTCAGGATTGCTGGAGACACCGCCCTCTGTAAGAACATCCACGAGTCGGTGAGCCGGCAGATGAGAAAGAACTTCGCCAAGAGCAAGTGGAGGGTACAGGCCTTTTTCTCGTTATGTCACATTCACTCTTAATCATTCTTGTGTTTGCAGTGCGTTGAGTAGTGTTTAATTTTTATCACTTGGGTTTCTCGCTAGACTGAATTTGTTTGTGTTTGCCGTGTTGCCGTTTCTAAATGTCACTGTGATTGGTTAAATACGCCCGTCACTCAATCAGAGCACAGTGGAGGCTGACCAATAGGAGAAGTGGGTGGGGGAAAGTAGCATAAACCTAAAGCACTGAATCACAATATAATATGATAATTTTAATAGACTGGTCTGTTTAAAAAGAAATCTGTTATGCACAAAAGACAAATTGAGAATAACACATGGGCACACAGAGATTAGGGCAGCATAGAAAAAAGAATTGATGGTAAATGCATTAAAAACAGGATTAATAGAAAAAGATAAAGATAATAGTGGTTGATTCTTCTTTCAACTATTGTGTCTTGATGTCTTTAATCTTGCATTGATTTTTCTATCCACGTCCAAATTGTTCAAATATGTCTAGCACAGCCTAATGTCCAGCCTCAGATCTTTCATACCAATATTTAAAAGTGTCATATTTTATCTGCCAGTGGTATTGAAGTGCGTCTGTTTCCAATGATCCCACATGTGCTGCCCACATATACGATATACAGTCCTTCCACTTCATTTCAAACACCTGAGCTGCTGTATTGACACCTGCAGAGGAGATGAGAGGCAGAGACTGGAGCTATTCTGTATTATACATGATATTTATGGCCCAGTGTGTAGTCTGTGATGTGCGACTTGGAGCTTGTGAATGGAAAAACTGAAGTTAAAACGGCCAAGCATAAAACAGACTCTGATTTTGTGTTATCTTTGTGCATAGTTTAATTCATATTCTTTATATCTTCTTGCCTATTTATAGCCTTCTTTATTAGCCCTTCAATTTTGGCGAGTTTTTGACTCGTCTTGGTATAAATTATGATTAACTAAGACAAGAAGATCGAGTGCATCCGTGGAGCCTTCTAGTAAAGAATCAGATGAGAACCATTATAATACCGTGGTCAGCCTCTTCTCTTCAAAGCACAGCATCCGTATCATCCAGAACTTAAATAAAATGTCTTCTTGGATTATTCTATAGATCAGGTTAGATACAAAACTGTCAGTACTGTAGTTTTCAGAATTGATTTTAAAATGTTATTGCTTGTTTTTAAATGCATTCACGGACTCGCACCGCCCGACCACAAATGCTGATCTGTCTTTGCCCTGGGTCTACGGGACTGCCCATGGTCCAGACTTAAGACTTGTAGATGAGACGGAGCTTTTTCCAGAGCAGGGCACTTCTGTAGAGAACTCCAAATCTGTATTAAAACACACACTTTTTTGCATTAGCTTTTAACACAAGATGAGTTGAAAATTTTTTATTACGATATGATTTTTACTTACTGTTTTTACTGCGTTTTATTGTGCCACGGTTGCATGACTTTGCTAATTGTTTTATTACTTTACAGGTGTATGTATTATGAATTCGCTGTACCATAATTGATCTTGTCCAGCACATCGGGGCAAAGGCTGTTTGTAAATGTGCTGTACAAATAAACTTACTGACTTGCTTATATTGCATAGGTGTAGAAGTGTTTTACTAAATTGTAATTCTTGTCCCAGGAAATCCAAATTTAAGCTTTGATTTGATTTTAAAACGATAATTAGTAAACTTATTTCGTGTTGTGTCTTGTCTTTTCCCCACAGCAAGCCTTCAATGCCACAGCTGTAGTGAGACATATGAGAAAACTACAGCTCGGCAGCAGTATGAACAGCAGCACGGCTTCCTCCAACTCCGCAAACAAACAGAACCAGGTCCCCAAACCAGTCCAAAACCAGGTCCAGACCCCGGGAACAACAGGACCAAGCCAGTCCAGTACCACCACCGTCACTGTGACAACAGCAGCAGCCACCGGGAGTAAGGTCTCAGTCACCGAAAACAACATTACTACTCCACGCAAGGAATGTATGTATTTAGAGTGAACAGTTTTTATGTTTTAATATCACTATTATCTTCACAGTGCACATTTCCAATAAACCTAAGAGGATTAATACTGCTTAACTAATAGAAGAAAAGGCTTGGGGTTTTATTAGTTTTACAAATGGTCTCGGAATTACAAGGGGAATCTTAGAAAGTAGAGAGTCATTGTCATTAGAAACCATTTCTACTGTACAAACCACTACCAAATAAACACATATTATACATAACCATAGAATAATCTTTATAACTGCATATAAACAAATTATGAACTTGTGAAAGAGACATGTCAGGATCATTTTCACAAATCACTGACACTACAGCGTGGGAAAGACAGGTGGAACGGTTCTTCCTTAACACTAATTCTGTGTCCACAGATGTGTCTCCGCTCGCAGCGAGTTCATCTTAAGTTGAAAAGTTGAATGGTTTGTTGCTTGTACTAAATTGCACATGCTTGTGTCTTTATTTTATAGTCATGAATGTGTCTGAAATTGTCTCAAAGAATTTTTACTCACATGTGATTGTAGACTCCAGCCACAAAGAGCAAAAAAATATTTGAAGTGATTCATGGATGTTTGCACAATCTTTAATTGCTTATTTTCAAGATGCCATATTGCCGATCAATCTCCTTCTCACCACTAGCATCATCTGCAGATATTCGTCAATGATGCCGACTCTTTGTTATGATGATGTTTACAGTGACGTCACCGGCCTTGTTTTTTCTATTAAGTTTTAGATAAATGTTGCAATTTAAAATTTGGTGCCATAGATTATAACTATATAAGCACATATACAATAGATTTTCTTTAAAAATGATTTCTTCTTGCCCTCAGGTGTTCCTGCCCCAGCCACGCCCTGCAGCCTGGCCTCCACAGCAGCCTCCTCCTCGGCTGGGACAGAGCTGAGCCGCCCCCTCCCCTCCGCAGTCCCTGCCCCCGTCCTCCAGGAAACCAAGTGACGCCAAGTCCCGCGGGGAACCAGCTGGGAGGCCACTGCGCTGTAACCCTGCACACATCCATACACAAACTGAGGAACAGAGGAGACCACAGGAAATGGCTCCTCTGGATTCTGAGCCTCCACCTTGTTCCCTGCCCTGCTCCTCCAAGGGCAGAGGACTGGACTTTTCCGTAGAAACAGACACTCAGCTGGAGTGAAGAGTGTCAGAAGAGGTGCAGTCCAGTTTGGTGTGATTGTTTACATGGTTTACATTGTTCACACGTTGTGTGGTGTAGAAATGATGCAAATTAATTTGTATATTGCTATAGTACTTTTTAGGAAACATAATGGAAAATACTTGTAAACTAAAGTTGGCATTAAACACAGTTTTTTCTTAATGTTTATGTACACTGGAAATCACAAAAGTAAATCTTATTACGTAGTTTATTGTGGATGGTTCACATAACTAAAATATTTGCATCTCAAGTGAGAGTATTATAACTTTACTAGCGCTTTTACACATACTTTGAATGAACTTTTAATTCTTATACTAGACTATTAATCATTGTTTTCTTTTCTAAATTTAAAATGTAAGATTATTCATACCCAGTTTGCTTCTTTATGCTGCATTTTGTACACCGTTACCTGATTTATGGACAGGTTTTGCAACACCCTTTAGTAGACAATAGGTAAGGAATATTTGATTTTGATTCCATAATTGTTTGATGCTTTAACTTCAGTAGGATAATGACCTCAGTACAATTGCATATAGAAACCATTCAAACCAAACTGCACTGTACCACTTGAGTTGCACCCAGCTCTTCTCCACCACAGCGCCCCCTTCAGTTGCAGAGTCAACCTGCGGAGGCCCTGGGACCTGCCTCTGTCTTTATGATAAATGACTGTGAGCCGCCCTGAGGTGAAGGACTAACTGCCGGCTCGAGACTGGGCTAATGCTTCGATATTATTCAACGTCAACTTCCCTCTTCAATCTTCAGTCTTTCCTGCAACTCTTTATTTTTATTAAAATACTTAAGACTGTTTTTACTGGGTTCATTTTTAATGTCCGTTTGAGGGTGTTATGTGTTTGATGTATTGGTATGTTGAAACTGCCTTCTCAGTGCAAATTTTGTAGCTTCTTTAAAATTTTTTGATCCATTTGGTCCCATTTAATCTCTACAAATCTTCCTCTGCATTTTTAGTGTAGATGTGCCATGTTATGGGTTACACCTGTTTTTCTTATCTATGTGTCGTCTTCGTATTGGCTTATTTTGCCTGACTATTTGTGCTTTAAAAAGTGCTTTAAAAGTACCACTTGACTGTTGATGTGTTGCTATGTTGGAAATGTTGTATTTACATGGAGTTCAGCTGGGTTCAGGGTGAGAATGTAGTATATGTGATTCTTAATTTCTGCCAATGCTTCTTGAAGGTCACGTCCTCATAACTCAGTAAGTAAGTACTTCATATATTCCTGGACTGCTGCTGGACTCCATGTGAATACAGCGTTATTGTTTTATCTAATTTGCACAGAGGCTCAGACAACATGTATACACTTATCAGACACTCATTTAAGATTGTAATGATTTAGTGGATGTCAAAAGTGTATTGTACAGCTTAAAAATGAAACTCTATGATTGCGTAAAATATTTTAAACTATTACTATATTACATGCAACGTTAAATGCTATTTAACTTTTCCAGATTGGAGACTCACCACTTGCTGGTCTCCATGAAGATGCTTTGCCTGAAATGTTCTATAGTATGGCAGACATCTCTCCACAGATCTAACCTGTAACTCCACCTGTTGATATCACCTGCTTGTCACCATGGAGAGAAGATTAATGCCATACTGTGAATCTAGCAAAATAATTATATCTCCATGGAGACGCAGCACATGGCAGTTCTTCCACCAGAAAAGTGACATAGTGCATCTTTAAGGACAAAACGGGGAACAAGTATGCATATTTACTTTAACTGCCTACTACTGAGAATGTTGACTTCCCATAGCAGTGCAATGCAATCCTGCTTGGCTCCAGGCAGAAAAACATTGTAGATTTGTAGTTGTAGATTACTGGAGTCAAATGAAAGCCATGATTTCTCTCTTTTCGCACTTATTCCGCTGCGCGCCGTTCAGAAGTGCTCAGGGAAACTGCAGCCCCACTGTGTGCTGGCTAATACTGGCTTTCTGTCACAGGTACATTGTATTGGAATCTTATGTTGTCGGTATTGCCAAATGTACAGGCTTCACAGGCTTCTGTCCAGGGCTAAAACTGCAAAGAAACTGGATGACTTTTCCCTAATATATCAAGCACTCATCAAAGCATTTATCATCTCAATTATGGTTTTGGATGGACAAGTTTTACCATTATTTCTGTATTTCACTGATAAGCACCAGTACAAGTATAAGAATATACTTTTTGCTCCCTGTAGCCTTTTCAAATCATTTCTGCATTTGATCTGCCCTTTAATAACCCCACTGGAGCAGTCAGGAACAGTCAGTCATGGTCAGGTGTCCCACACTTATGGGAAAAGTCCAACCTGTATAATACGATTAAGTCCAAATATGCATAAAGTGGGTTCATCTGTTTAGTTTTTACATTGTTTCTTTCAGTGTTTTTCAACAGTTGAATCAAGATAATAGATTAGATTAATAATCCTCTTTCTTGAAAATCTTAAAAGCCATTCTGCTGCCATCTGCACAGTCAGTACGTTACTTTAAAACGAGTGTAAACCCCAACATTGTGAGTAGTTCAAATTATTCTAGGTGGAAATTCGTTTCAGTTTTGTTGGTAAAGGCCTTGGTGCTTCATTCGCATATCAAATTATGTCTGTGTTAATGCAAATCTGCAGATCCCTTTATTGTGACGTGTATCCAAAGAGTAAACACAAGTCTATTGGTATGTCTTGTAAATTTGAAAAAAATGCTCTTGGAGAAATCGTGAATCGTACTAAGGGCTGGAAATTAACTCCCATGTATTTCATTTTGTGCAAAAATTGAAGAATTTGAACAGTTCTCCAGATGAGTAACCCCCATGTGCGTATGTCTTTATTGTTATGAAATGCTGGAAATACTGTCTTTATTGTCTGTTCTTAAGCCGATGCCCACACTGATATACAGTTATACATTTATAATACAGCAAACTCCTCACCTTTTGTGTTTGTTCATGAACAGGGAAACACAAAGCATCAACTGTAAACCAAACCTAATTTTATGATTTAATGAAGGAAATGCTAATACTGGCCACATTTGATCATATTTATTGTTAGTGTAATTAGCATATTCATAAAATCAGTTACAGTATACTTAAACTAAACAAAAGTGGATCAGTGTGCACATATCTTAAAGTTGCTGCTAAATGTGCTGTTTTTGTCTAACATCGAGGGAAAATTTCACGCACTGAACTTCCCTAGATTTAATGTCTGCTGTCTTTAAATGTCTGCTGCAAAAAGTTAAGCACTTCTGGCCAATAGTCATTTGTTGGATAAAAAACATCATCGCACATTTACCTTAAGTCGTGTGTTAGATTCATTCAGCACTTACAGAGTCATAGGAAATAGAAACTAATTCATTAGGATTAGAATTTACATTTCATGTGGTTCTTAGGTCATAAAGAATTTCAGACTTAAGTACAATATGGCTATGAATTATTTTAGAAAATAGTTGAAGAAGCAAACAGGAGCAATGGTATAGACCAAAGGCGTCAAACATGCGGCCCGGGGGCCAGATCCGGCCCTCCAAGACCTTTAATCTGGCCCTCGGCTGATTTTCTCTTAAAATATGTAAAATTTTCAGATTTTTCTGGTAATTTTCTACGCCGCTTAGCATAGCAGCATCTCCAGTGCTTCTGTGTGTGGCCGCCTCCCACCAGAGCAGCACAAATGAAGACTCGCCTCTTTCCAAACGCTCTTAAAGGACGATCGTTTTGACTGTGACCATGACGCCCTCATCAGCAAAGTGTCAAAAATAAGAAAAGTGGAGCTGAGTGCAGGATTTTCCAAGAAAAATTTACTAATTCTTCTTTTTCACGGAGGTGAATGGGAAACCTGTGCGCTTGGTGTGTTTGCAACAAGTGGCGGTGCTCAAGGAATATAAATATAAAGGAGGAATATAAACGCCACTATGAGACACAACATGGCGAAAAATACAATAACTTGAACAGAGAATGGAGTTTTCCAATCCGGCCCCTTTGGGATCAAAGTAGGTTGTATACGGCCCCCGGACCAAAAAGAGTTTGACACCTCTGGTATAGACTGTCTTGAGGATTTGGGCGTAAAGGCATTTAAAACCCACAGAATAGAATGAAACTACTGAAAGTGGTAAGAAAACTGAAATGAAAAATAAGAAAACCGGCTGTAATTAAACATGAGTAACATCCCTCTGTACGAAAGTGCTTCCTCTAGTTTCATATATTGAGTATTGTAAGAAGTAATGCTGTATGAAAGCCTTTGTACCTGTCTGTTTCTCATGTATATTTTCTCTTATGACATATTTACACCCAATTTTATCTAAAAGAACTACATTATCCAAAAAATCTATCTGTTGCTCCTCAAACAGTTAGTGAGTCTACATGACTTTGAACCATGTAAGGGCTTTATTTACTACCTGATTTCTGTGTATTTCTGCATTTGAACTCCTGTGTGTTCAGCTCTTTCACACCAATCACCCCTTCAATTACATTTTAGACTCATATTTGTGATATTTGTCAAACTGAGTGCAATTCTGTTTGTAACTGGTGTCACTAAATGTTCACTGAATGTTTAAATCCTTGAGCCATTGGACGTTTACTGTGAGGCAGACTCTTTGTTTCTCTTTACTGATATATTGAATTAATTTCATTGACGTTTTGAAACTGTAAATATGATGTGTGTATAAATAATCCTTTTTCACATATTTTTGAATGTCTTGATTAAGGCATGTTTGAGGTGAGAGGAGCTGATTGTTTACTTGTACTTCATGAGTATGGAAAAACAAAACTGAAATCTCCTTTCCCTCGAGTCAGTTCAGCGGTTTGTCTTTGGTGCAGTGTAATGCTGTCAGATCAAGACAAGTCATTTTTACTTTCACTGACATATGTTTAAGTGGAAGAAATCAGAGCTGTAATTTTGCATTTATCAATCAGTCAATTAAATAACTTCTTTGTCCCAGCGTAAAGAAATTACTCACAGAAATCTAAGGGATTTTTTTGTTGCCAGTTTTGTCATCATTTTGCAACAGCTGTTCTTGCCTTTGAATCTTGCCATCCTAATTCTCTCTTTTTTACATTTAGCTTAGCATTTTACTTTTACTTTGCTGCAATTGTCAGGACGCTGCCCCTTTCAAACAAGCACCATGTTGTTAATGTAAATAAGAACATTTTCTTAATAACTTGCCAGGGTAAAAAAAATGGTTTAAACTAAATACCTACTGTATAAGGTTTCCATAATATTATGAGTTATTTTCAGTATTTATTATTAATTCTCTCATCACGGTGTTGGTCTTTTTGGTTTTTTTTATCTGTCATATGTTTAGCCAGGCATCAGCTCTGTCCAGCTCCCACATCAAACTCAGGCTTAAGTTTTTTGCCATTTGGAGAAAATCTATCCAAAGCTGTGACTCAAAATTCACTGTAAACGAATCCCGAGCACCATTTAAACACTGGAACAGAAGTGCACTGAGATAAAGCATGTCAAAGCTTCATAAGTGTCGCATAGCCCTGTGTCTAAGCCCTTTGTGATGTGAGTATCTGTGTTATGTAAAAGACACGGAGGAAACTATAGGTCTGAGCAAGGCTAGTCTGAAGTTTCAATATATAATTTGTTTATTGATTTGAATGTTTTCTCTATCATTCCTTAAAACTTTGTTTTTCCTCATTGGAACCCACATGCTCCATGAAGCTGTTATTGTTGTGCCTGGGAGGTTCCACAAAATGGTATTTAACTTATCGATCACGTTTATTCAATGACAAAAGTTTTTTATTGCTGAAATGCCTTGAACAATGTGCATTATTTTGCCTCTTGACAGATATGACCTGTAACTTTGACTGGTAGCATCACTTGTCTGCAAAGAGAAAGACAAGTTTAATGTCACACTTTGGAACATTTAAGGCAAAACAATAACATGCAGAGACAAGCAGGTGATTAACTGTTCACCAGCTAATGCACCTCTAAACTTATATATATGTACAGTACACATGGTTTTGTTGGTACTTATACATCTCATTATTACTTAACTTCCTCTTGGCATTTAGTCTGACCTGCTCTTCCTCCTTGATCTTGTCTTATGTCCCAGGTCAATTGGCTTAAATCTGTGTCTGTCCCTCCCCTTCTGCATGTTGGCCCCACCCGCCCTGTGCTCTGTTCACTGTCTCATGTGGTCCATTGTCCCGTATGTTTAAAAGGAGAGCGCTGTCTTCTCTGTGTACTCTTGTGCTGTGATGATGACTTTTATTCTTATGGGGCTTTCAAATGTATAGATGCCTTTGACAATCACTCCACATATCAGAGCGTCCATCAGAGCCCAGACCGAAGCTGTTCATTTGTTTTTCTCTCTCTGGAATAAAAGATGATTGATCACGACACGGTTTTGACTGTAGTTTGTGGGCAAGTATTACATTGTGGGGATACAGAAGGTCACTTTTTTTGCCTGCAAAGTTCCGCAGTCCCTTAAAGTTGGTTAAACAAACGCATGCCGTAAATGTAATAGATAAGATAAAAACCATGCTGTGGACCATACAAGGCAAAGCAGTAACATATCTACAGTGGCCCACCCATCAGAAAAGTTTAAAGTTAAAGGTGCACTGTGTAAGTTTTCTGGTGGAGGCCCTACAGTGTCTCTTGCTGTCTTTGTAGAGATAACCAGGCTGGGAGCCAGGTCCACGCTTCAGGATGTTTTTGCTCCTTTTTTCTCTATTATTTCCTGTTATCTTACATCTTGGGCCATCACAAGTTGACAGGGACCAACCCCAACTCGGCCCCGTTTGGTCTCAGGACCCAAAAACACCCTAGTTAGGAAAAGCTATTGACGGAATTATGCAATTGCAAATATTTTGGTGTTGCAGCTGCATAAATGGGGCTTGCTGCATTTTTACTCTCAAATATCACCCTCAACATGACCCAAAACACACAAAAATGTGTCCACGTGACAAATTATCATCAAAAGTGATCATTTTCAAGCATTTTATTACATGTATCAGTGCCTCACATGTATATAAAAACCTTCCCAAATGTATAAGCTACAATTTAAGCCAAAGATTACCTATAAAAATAAGTGTGGAACATTCCAGGTAGTATCTCCATAAAGAGAAGCAGGTGATGGACTCTCCACCAGAAAAGTTACACAGTGCACCTTTAATTAATTGGTAAATTTTGGTTAGGAAAGTAATTATGGTTCATTTAAGATTAGGATCAGTCTCGAACAGTTAGGATTGAAAATATGCAGTTCACTACCGTATCCGGCCACTAGAGGGCGGCATAAACCGTCACTTTTCTCTTTTATTTGTGTCAGACTTGGATGAAGTTGATATGATTCTTGGACCACGCACAGAGACGAGTATAAACCTGGTGCAGAGCGTGACTTGGGGCTGAGTTTATTGCGCATTCATTTAAACATCTGCTGCATTCCTCCTGGTGAATACAGGTGCACGGGGATTGCAACAGTGGTGCCCAGCCTCTCACAGCATTTCAATGAATACAAAATCAAAAGGAAAGAGTAGTAGCATCATGACAGGATAGATATCACTTACATTTTGAACTACCGTTTAATGGCTGCATAGGCCCACTTTAGCCACGAGGTATTTCAGGTTTGCCATGAGATAAAACTCCACTTGTTCTGAACTGAGCCACACAAATATGAACAAAAATAGCAGTGTCACAGGTGTGGTGCTCAGTTTTCACTTGAGTAAGAAATTGTGCTTTTCAAGGTGCTTTTCTAGCAGCAGACTTTTACTCCTACTTGAGTAATATTTTATTTCATTAACTACTCTTACTTAAGTAAACGTTCAGTTACTCTTCCCACTGTGAGTCTACAAATTACAAAAAAGTGAATGTGACAATAATAAATGATTTGAACATTTGTGTTTCTTTCAGATATGATTTCGTTTTTCTAAATTCTGTGGTCTTTCCGTGGTTTTGTGCATTCAATTATAAATATGTTATTTCCAGACAGTTACCCTTTGTTGCTCTTACTTTTCCGACTACCTTTTTACTCTTATCTGAGTAATTTCTTGGACCACTACTTTGTATTTGTACTTCAACTTCAGTAATAGTGTTTTAAAGTGTTGCTACTCTCGCTAAATATGGAATACACAATTTTAAGACAAAAATAGCTTTGCAAAGTGTTTATACAGAACATCATTTAATTTCTCAGTATAAACATGCTCTCCTTTCCATAAATACACTGGCATAAGTGACCGTTTCAGGTAGGTCCCACATAGGCCCCTGTGTTTTGCTTGTGTCTGTGGTCTCGCCTCATTCTGCTGTGACATCTTTGATAGTCTAACAGTGGTCTCGTGGTTGGCCTCCCTCGGCGCTGATCCTTTGTCACAGTAAATTAAGGAGAAATCTGAACTGAAGCTGTGCTGCTCGGATCAGGCCTGCCCACTTCATCACATTCCTACCAACTGACAGACCAAATATTAGCAATCGCAGGTAGAAAATCCTACTGAAGGATATGTTAGGAAAGAGAATGCTGGTTGATATAACAGATGCATTGTTTCACTTGTTTCAGGGTATTTATGAGTGACTTTAATATAAAACATTTCATTCTCAAGCCACTAATAGGGGAGAAATAATTTTATATCTGCAGTTTTTGTAGTCTGCTGGCAAATTTAGCTGTAACTGAAAAAAACATCATCAAGTCTAAAATCTAAAAGATAAAAAAATGTACATCAAATCAGGAGCCAAAACACCTTTCTTACACTTTATGAACCCTGCTTCTATCACAGTGCATATCTGTTTCCTCGATAACCTGCTGCACTGAACAACATTTACAGAGCAGAAAACACATCCATTAGAGCAGATCATTTTGCACAGAAATGACTTTAATAAATTGCTCATAAATCTTGATTTCAGGTTAAACAATAAACATACAATAGCAAAGGATCCACCTTTTTGAACGCTTCATGGCACTTACAAATCACAAAGCAGTGGCACTATATATATGACAGTAACATGCACTGAGGTCGGCCAAGTTTACTCCATGTGTTGAATTTGCATTGGTCTTAGTTTAAGTCGAAGTCTTAGATTGAATTAGTGATGATGGGATATGAACAGCACCTCATACACCATAAAAGAAGTGATTCACTTCAATGTTCACTGGGGAAAGTTTATTTTTTATTAATCCTCCCTCTGCCCTCCCTTCTTTCTCTCTTTCTCCCTCTCACACACTCTCTCTCTTTCCTAATGGCTCTTTCTCTAACTCCCATTCATTCTGCCTTTCACATCTCTATTCCTCTAATTCTCCCTCGTCCCCTCCTCTCTCTTTATTCCCTTCCTCTCCTCCCCGGCCCTTCTTTCACTCTCTCTTTCACCCTCCCTCTCTCCCCTGTGTCAAATGGCAGCGGCTCTGTGTTTTCACTTGTGTTTGTCACTTGTTTGTGTTGGTGTTGTTCACAGGTGTATGTGACACGTGAGCCCTGTGTGAGTCCACTTTAAACCTAGAGCACTTCAGAGGAGAGAGGAGCCAGAGCAGTCGGCCATAACCAAGAGAGATACCAAAACAACCGATTAACCTCAACAACAGACACCAGACTATAAAGCAAGAGTAAAATAATTCAATATGACTGATTTTGCTTCTGTTAAAGGTGCAAAATGTCACTTTTCTGGTGGGGCATCTCTCTCCTGCTTGTCTTCATGAAGATGACATTTCATTACCTGGACAGTTCCGCAGTCTGGCACTAAACATAAACATTTATCACATTACAGGAGTTTGTATTGTTTAAAAAGCACTATTACCACAAATCTGGTGTGGTGGTGCCATTTGCTTGTCTCCATGGTGATAAGACACAGGCAGGCACAGGCACCCTTCACCAAAAAGTGACTTTAGCCTGTTAAGTTATTGCAACTCTCTGGCATTATTTTAGATTAAGATGAATTGAAAAATGTGTTTACAGGGAATGTCTTGCCTAAAAGTTGTAGTATTTATGTGCATGAAATAGCAAATTATTTATTGCCATATTTAATTATTTATGTGATTTTGATACTGTCCCTTTACATATAGCAGAGTTTCCCTACCCTGCCATTATTGAATCACACATTATTTAAAAAAACAAATTTCACAGAATAAAATTGTGCTCCAAAGCCTGTCACACCAGACGAGCCAAGCTGAAAGAACTGAACGGATGTTGTCAATGATTACGACGAGAAGGATGCAAAAGTACAAACTCCAAACTCTTCACAAAGTCCTGTATTCTCCTCACTGAGACCGCCCAGCAGCCCTCTCTCCCCGTTTACGTCCCTTCATAGTTTCATCTGCCGCCTCTCCCCTCGGCTTTTGTACGTGGGGGACTGCGGCTGCTCTATCACATTGAGATGATGTCCGGCTCTCCTCTCTGCCGCGGACAGCTTCTCCTGCAGCGCCCTCATCTCCTCCTCGGCCGTCTGCGCAGCTTTACGAGTGTTTTTTAAAGATCTTTTCACTTTCTTCACGCGCTCTTTGAGTTGGCGGTTCCTCCTTTCGGCCGCGGACAGACGCTCCTGGAGTTTTCTGCTCTTTTCTTCCTCTTCGAACAGAGCAGCTTGGACGGAAGTGCACATTAACTACAAGGAGAAAAAAAACAGTGTTAAAGACGATATCAGTTACATAAGTTTCAGAATGACTGCATAACACACACAGTGAAGTAGTTAATAAGTTACAATAAGGCATCTTTCCATATATAGCAAAAACAAAGTGCAGATAGTACGGAAAACGTGGGCAATTAAATAAAATATTCGAGTAATAAAAATTCATGGTTTACTTTAAAACTCATCTCTGAACATTTGAAAGACCCTATGCATTTATGACCATGTTTGTAGGAATCTAAACCACAGGGTTAGTGGGTTTTCTCTGCCCATGGAGTTCAGAGTGATACGAATTTAACTCAGTTGCCATAGCGATTAACAAATCCAAACATTTTTTAATCTCTATATAGTCACAGTTTTGCAGTGGACATTATAACAGACATTCTAACATAATAATAGGATGATTATATGTCTGTGAACATTATAGTCCCAAAACGATATGACCATTAGAATTGAGATTGGAATCGGTCATTGAATACGGAGCCTGCCTAAAGTTTTCAGTGATCAGCTTAAACTTTGTCCATTTCTTCAGACGCTGCCCCAGGTTTTGCCGACAAACCTACATCGTATATGGCTGAAGTGTGCTGTGGGATTGCTCTGTGTCCGTGTGGGAGCTCGGGTCCTGAGCTGTTCCCATCAGCCCATTCACTAAAAGAGAGAGAGTGCTTTTGAAGTCTTTGTACCTCTCTCTCTCCCCCCTCACCAACCTGCAGGTCCCGTGCCTATAGTTCTGTACATTTATGCCCGCGCAGACCTCCCATGCAGGTTTTAAATCAGATTGGTGTGACTTGTGACTACTTTGACCTCTCCTATGCTCTGGGGCAGTAGCTTTAATGTTATCCTCAGCACACAAAGGGTTAACCAGGGTCACACACTTTACGGGGGACAGACGTGCCTATGCATACAAATGTGTCATGATAACAATACGCTTTCAAAGACATTTAGGTGGAAAATAAAAATAATATATAGCTCTGAGGACACTGGTACATAAATGACAGACTAAAGGCAGTTTCTAGGGCACAGACCTCAGACAAGGCACTGCAGCCTCAACCTTCAATACAAATAAACAACAAACGCTCACGTGTAGTTCATTGTTTGTTTCATGCAAAGCTACTATAGGGCTGTGGCAGTTATTCATAGTGATAAATGAAAAATGTTGAAAATAGAGCTACTTCTCTGTATAACTTTTCTACAGGGTGCACTACCTGTCTCACATTATATTACTTGACCTCAAACGCTCCACATTTGACACTAAACATATTTATTCCAATGGAGACAATGACACAGTCTGGAACAATTAAGTTACAGGTCGTCCCCACTCAGTGCATGATTTCTAGTTTTGACCAATAAAACACCTGTAACTGAGTAATTTAATGGACACTGTGGGACATTCCAGACCAAAAAATAACATGGAAACAAGTAGCAGAAAAGTTACATCATGCACCCCAAAAAAATCTGATCTCATGTTTGCTTAAATATTGTCATTTGCACCCACAGCGCAGTCTCAGATCACAGCGGCCTTTGTCTCATCTCAGTCGTGTTGAAGAGAGTCTCACAGCTGAACGCGTCACTCGGACACAGCACCTGTCAAAACATCCTCTGAACCTGCTGCAGCTTTGCTCTGGATAAACACAGGAGCCACAGAGGACCCGTCCCACAGAACACTAGAAGGACACTGCACTGAAACACTAAAAGATCATGGAAGTCCCTTGTGCAGTCTTCACTGTGTGGAGTAACTGGTCTGTGCTGCTTGTCAGTGTCTTATGTTGTTCATTATACAAAGATATCCACTAAAATTACTGCTAATTTCAAAAACTAAAAGATCTAAAAATCTAAAATAAAAAAAATATGTTTTTTTTACTTGTGCAAAACATGGATAGTTTTCTGCAATTACTAATCTTAAGTCTGCCACTTGTCAGCAGTAATGTTATTTACATATGATAAAATGGCTTCTTAGATTTCCATTCTTGTCATTTTCTCATTTGCTCAGTTATATGAAATGTTTGCACATTCAGTTTGGACGGTTATGGTCTAGGTCAGTACTGGAGTGGACAGCGGCACACGTGTTTTATTTGTTATTCATCTGTTTTGTTTTTGTTTTGTTCTCAGGACCAAACACCTATGGTCAGGTCTCTGCTCGCCGTTCACTCTTTGACCTTTCACCTCACCTCATAGATCTGTCTCAAAACACAAAGGGCGTGAAAAGAAACATGTTCTTGGTTCATTTAAATGTCTTAAAGATCAGTCGGGCAGTCTAATAATTGTTTCAGCCTCTTCTTTATAGGTGCCATTTTGGCAACTTTTCACCAGTCAAAAGGTATAAGAGGAAAATATTTTGTTTTGAATTGTCAGTTGCTATGGTAACAGTAATTAAAATAATAATCACTATATAAACCAAGGACAGCCTTTCAACACTACTGCTGAATTTCATGTTATATTCCATGTACAGTCTTGAATGTTGAGACTGAGTCTCAGTCTATAAATGCTGATTTTGGGATGTTTGCAGTTGCCACGTGCTTTGTCACACAGTGTGGAATTTACTCTCTCCACAGATCTGACCTGTAACTTTACCTTGTGTCCCCCACTTGTCTCCATGAAGATAGATATGCTTAATGCATAATGTGGATCATTTTACGCAAATAGACAAGAGGCAGGTAGCTAACCCTCCACCAAAACATTCACATATGCAGCTCTAACCCACAGAAAAACGATGAATTCCTAATAGTTTTGTTGCTGTTTTACCTGCATCTAAACATCCTTTTCTAATGGCTGTGGTTTGACTCTTGTGGGAACCAGACAGGAATTTAAAGGAACAGAGACACTTCCTCCTTTTCACTTCCAAAACCTTCAATTAAGCAGCGTTCAAAGACGGCTCTCATCAAACACATTCAGAGCAGCATTCAGAGCCGCCGTGAGTGTGGCCAAAGAACAGTCCTTTTCATTCACAAATCCACACACTGAATATAAACTTCAACATCAGCTGGACCTGTTCTAAGTTATGGGAAAGCAAACACAATCCCAACAGTTTCAACAAGGTCACAATACAATACCCAAACTAAACATCGTTAATTGGGAGAATTTCAGAAGCAAAATTCGATCATTTTAATTCAATAACTGTAATAGTGTTTTTTTATTTTTATTTATCTCGCTGTTTATGTCACTTAATTTTACTTAAAGATGAACTATGTCACTTTCCTAGTTGAGGGCTCACTCACCACCTTGTCTCCATGGAGATGTTGTTGTTTTGTCCAGTGTGGCATTAAAATGACCTGTCTTGTATTTATTGCATTACAGGCATTTGTATTGCCCAAAATACATAGAAAAACATGCATGCTTATTGTGAGAGCGTTATTCTCTCCATAGATCCGACCTGTCACATTTTTAGCAAAGCAGTAACATCTCGATAATGACAAGCAGTTGGTGGACCTCCTATAAGAAAAGTGGCGTAATGCACCTTTAATGATTCATGATTTCTTAAAGCTGGTCACAGACTAGACAGGGATGGAAAAAAATGGATTTCTTTGTCTTTGTTGAATGAAATTATGAATAATTGTTATTGTAATGTTTCTTAATTATAGTAACACTAAAGTTTGATTTGGCAAAACCCTGATTTAGATATTCACGTCAGGGGAAAACAGGACTGTATGAACTAAGAACTAGGTTTTCTATATTTTAAACTGATTCGGTAAGGAACACAATGGCACAATGCATCGTGGAGATCAAATATTTAGCAGTCTCCACCACCAGGCCATAGTGTGCAGTTTGCTTTCTCTCCTTCCAGCAATACAGAAAACAACAGCCGCAACTAAAATAATAACTGAGATTTTTACAGCACTGTGCAAGCGACTGCATTATTGACCCCAGATTAAACACGCAAAACATTAAAAACCTCTTCCCCTTCAAATGTCCAATGTTATTACTCAAAAAGACCACACCAGCAGTTCACTTAATGGTAAAATCCTGAGCTCAAGGCCAAACAGTCTGTGAGTGGGAATGACTTGAAACACAGGGGACAATGAGTAACGCCGCTTCACATATTGGTGCTGCTCTGCTGTTCCTTCCTGCCACTGTTTTCATTTATTGGGCCAATCTCCACATCTCGGACTCTCTGCCTTCGGACAAACACATATTGTTTTAGAGCTGACCAAAGTAAATTGAATACAGAAGCCTTTTCTATGCTTTTTATGGACAGAATGGGCATGTTTTTGATTGTTTTAAAGGTCTTATATTACACAAAATTGACTCTCGTGAGCTTTAATCCATTTTATAGTGTCGTTACCTCATCAAAAACATACCTGGAGTATGCAGTAGAGCAGTTTCTGTATTACAACATGACATCACAAGGTGGAACAGAGTGTTTTCAGCTCAGTAAGCAGGATTTGTGCGTGAACGAAACAACTTTTGATATGTTTTTGACGAGGAAACGATATTATGACTGAAAATAGCGTTAATATGAGCCCTTTAAATGATGTGAAGCATGTTTTAAACTCTCAAAAGATGAGATTTAGTTTAGTTAATTTACTTTTCATGTTTTATAGCATTTATATTGGCCAACAATATCTATGTGAGTGCTATGGAAATGAGTCTATTGCAGATGTGAACTGAGTCATGTTAAGCTTTGATATGTAATTAAAATGCTATTATCATCCGAGCAGTAAAATAAGTTGTACACATAAACTAATGACAATAAATAAACAACAGGACACAAAAAGACTGATTTGAGGCACAGCAATAGTAAAGGCAACAGTTGGAAGATCTTAACAGCAGCTTTTTGCTGTTTTTACTCAAGACGTTCGGTGAAAACAACAATAGCAATGTGAATTTAAATAGGCTCTGGTGAATTCAGTGGATCCCAGACATCTGCCAACAGCGGCTGACAGATCTGAGACATGAGGACGGAGGATATAACGGTCCAGAGTTTACAGTCAACAACTTCAAAACGGGACGATTAGAGCGGCTTTCAGATCGACTCAACTGCACCTCAGGATAGTTCTAAGTTAATAAATAATAGTGACATATGCCAAAAAATGTATTGCTCGGATGACATTTGTTTTTCAATCAATAAAAAATATCTACAGTAATTGCAAAAAATGATGTGTCAAAATGATCTTATTTCTACCATATTAGTTTTTTCTGTGTTTCTATGGCCCACTGAGGTCAAGACAAGTTTAAGCCTCGACATAACAATAAGCAGTTCATAAAAGTGCATCAAATCGGTTTTAGACCAGCCCAGACTTTATTGCCCCCGGCTCAATCTGATAACTAACAATGGGAAAGTTGCTGAAACTCGCTCGTCTGTTCCCAAACATTAAAAGTTCTGATTTTACAAGGACTCTTTATTGTGTCTTGTGTGAAGGCCAACCTCCTGCTCCATCACTGAGGTGTCACTGAATCCCTTGAATCACCCGGGCTAAGATAATCTACGGACCAAAGACGACTGGGATCTTTCGCTCCTCCGGCAGATCAAACAGGAGACGGACACACTTATAAAATGTCTGTTGTGTGAGATAGTGATCTGTGCTATTTGAACTTTGACCCCCGTGGACGGCTGGTATCCTGTCCTCCTCCTCAAAGACGTGACCAGAAACATGGTGTAAATCTTAAAAAGGGAGACAGATCGTAGACGGACTGCAAACATGCTGCAGCTGGTCGCTCTTTGGTCGAAAATGCGAGATATGTAAACATGAGCCATGGTTCAGTTTCTTTGGAAATTAGTGTGGCTTTTTAGTGAAGGTGGTCACAGGCAGCAAAGCGTTTACCCACCGACCAGAGGGTCAGTGGTTCAAGCCTTGTTTTGTGTCAATGGGCACAGTTTAACCACAGTGCCCACTCCACTGTTAAGTTATGACTGTACGAGCATTCAGTAACCTGATGAATAAGGGAAGAAGCCAAAAGAAAAAAGACAAAAACAAAATGTAAACATATGGACAAAAAAACAATATCTGTGTAAGTTAAAAGGACTTAAATTAAGAACATTTTACTTTATTTGAGTAGATTCATCTTGACAAGTGAAATTATCTGCCCATGGAATAAGTGTGTTTTTCTTAATTCAAGCAACATTTGATTTTATTTCTTATTTTAAGTGCAAAAATCTTACTGCCCTGGCGGATCATTTTACTTATCAAGTGAAATTCACTCAAATCACGTTAAAATGTTCATAATCCAAGTCATTTTTATCTTGAGTAGATTTGGTATTTTGCAGTGTCTGGGCTAACATTAGATAAATCATGATAAAACTACATTCATTTATCATTCAGTGCATGGACGGACCAATTTTATCATGTTTCCTCCCATCAGCCCAAAACATGGCCGCACCCCTGTGAACTGTGACTCACCAGTGTTTCATTCTGCTGTTTATTTACCACAGCTCATGAGTTTTTAACACTGTTGCAAATTTGGAAGCATTTTTGTTGGTTTAAATCTGCTCTTGGGCTTTTGTGTCACTGATATAAATTACGTTTCAATATGATCACTTATCATCTATATTTACTTCTGCAAATATATCCCAGTTCCACCAGTTTGTTATTGTGACAGGCCTATGAACACCACAGTGGTTGTTTATCTCTGTTCAGTATTTTCATGAAAGATGTGTTTAGGCGCAAGGTCTTTAATCTGTAGTATTAATGTTTTGTTGTTGTATGTACCAGCCCAGGGACTGCAGAATGAATACAGCTGTAACTGTTGAGCATCTCTTCAGCTGTGAGACTCATGTCTTGCACAGAACCCTGACAAATGAACTATAAATTAAAGTACATTATAATATCATGTAAACAGTGAATTGACACAAATAGCTTCACCATACAGACCTAAACACACACACTATCCACTGGACACACTGGAAACAGCTAATAAACCCCAGATTTGGGATGTGTTCCTTTTGATCAGCAGTGGAAAAACACATTTGTCTAAACTGCCTCTGTTTACATTCACAGACTCTTCTGTTTATAGCGAAACCGTAAACCTTCACTATAAATGCATCAATCAACTCACTTATCTCTCCTATTTATGGACACACACATTTTTCTTTATCAACTAATAATGTTTTTATAGTGCTTTATATAAAATTTGAGCACCACTCCAAACCAGACTCCCAAATACTGGCAAACGCAAACACTTATTTTGCCAATAATTCTACAGCCAAATGTGTGTGCAAGTCATTTCTTGTGCAGATAAATAAAGCTTGTGTGCCTCTCTCTCTGTTTTGTAAGCAACATCAATAAATGGGATCCATGTCCATAGAGATGTTGTTGCTTTGTCGGAAATGTATGGCATTAAAATGGTAAATCTACCTTGCATTTATTAAAATACCTTGAAAAACATACACTGTGATCAAATATTTAGCACTCCAGCCTCTCACAACAACCAGGCCGTAGTGTGTAGTTGGCTCCTATTTGTATTCCATATTCTGTACTATTGACACCAGATTAAAATACAAAAAATAAATACTCAGTTAAGGGAGGATAGTAAATATAATTAAACTTTGCTACACTTTGGCCACTCCTCCTCTACATTCTTTGAGGAGTCCACCAAAACATATTACCCTCGACTCCTCTCACTGTGGCATGTGGACATTCCCTAAACTTCACTTTTCAAACTCAGCAGTAGGTATCCACAGCTCAACTGAAGTCATTGTGCTCCTGTCAGAACCATTAAAGGCCCTTGTGCACTATACTACTGCTTTAAGTCAGCCATTCTCCTCTTCGCCTCTCTCTCGCCCCCTGCTGTTAAACCATGGTAACGAGCTCCACTTAGTTCACGTCCTTTGAGCACTAAAATCTTGGTTGGAGACAATAGTATTTTGTATATACATCATTGTTTGCAATTGTTTTTTCAGTTAATGGAAGCACAAGGAGTTAATTAGACACAAGCTAAACCAATGGAGCCAACTCTTTCTGTCAGTCCCAAGCACGGATGGTGGGCATTGTGGAGTAAAACAATATGTAAATCAGTGCACATTTGGGAGGAGAAGAAGGAAAGCAATAAAGAAAAAAGTCCATGTACAAAATAAGAAAAAAAAACAAAAAACACATAACAAAGGCGTGAGCTTTGTAAACTACCAGACTTTCAAGTTCTTGGACCACTGCAAAGGAGGATTAGGGCTATAATTACAGTCAATGGCAACATCTGTTTTGGATGTTTTCTTCTGTAGATACCAAGATAAACTTCATTTTCACTCATACATCATTTGAAAGTATTGCCACTACGTAACTACGTAAAGCTCAGTGTTCATTTATACGGATTAGTAAAATAAATGGTATTTCTTTAGTCATTTGTACACAGTCATGCAGTACAATCATGAATTATCCTCATGGGCCATAGTCATTATAAAAAACTATTAAATTACAAATGAGAAAAATCTTTGGCCAGAGGAACATTAAATTAAGATTCTGTTTTAATATATTCTGTCTGATCTCATCCATTTTCATTATAGATCATGATTATTGCTAATAATAAATGTAAAACAGCTACAATTAGATTTAGGTAACAGTAAGCTGATGGTTTACAATTCATTAATAATTGTGTGTTGTTAATTCATCTACTTATAACATATATAATGAAAATAATAATGTAATCTTACCCTGTGGTCTTCCTGTGCTTCCCATTCAGGGCTGTACTGGTGCAAAGGCTGCTGTGCCAAGCTACAGTTGGAGAACTGGAAGAGACTGGAGAAAGTGCGTCTGTTTTCCACTGTGTCCATGAAGATAGCATCCTGGAAGTTGACCCCGTGTGGGAGGAGGTTGTAGTTTTCGTCCATCCTGAACAGAAATTAATGAGACAGATAAGTGTAAGGAAGTGAAGAGTTTAGATAGAAACGGCTCCAAATGATTGTCTCAGTGCCAGTTTTTTTTTAAAGTATAAAAGTATTGCTTTTTCTGTAGTAGTTTTTCCATTGCTATTGTTAAGATCCACTGGTCCTCTGTCAGTGATGAACTACACAATTCCTACACAAAATATCATCTTCATTTTATACATAAAAAGCATAAGTTTATACAAGAAGTGCATTTAGTTCTCATTAATCAGCGTTCAGGTTTCTACCAAGCATCCTCCACAGATAAACAGTCAGTTTGCTAAAGCATGCTACTCTTGACAAGCTAGGGACAAGTGATTACATGGAGGAAGTAGGTTTAGGAGTCAAACTATGGACCATCTGGAAATGCCTTCAAACATGACAAGAGACACCTTTAGTTTACTGATGTCTAGTCTCCCCCTTTTGCAAAACATGTCTCATAAGTCTGAAGGAAATAACTATAATAAACATTTTAGCACAATTTCCAAATGGTTCCCCATGTGAGCAAAGCTGTTCAAAGCATTTCTCTTAATCAGTTGCCTCTTAATTATAGGAGACAAGATGGTAGATAACCAAAGTGTGCCTCAAACAATAGTTAATCTGCATCTATTTGACCTCTAAATTACAGAATTGTTTACATTCTTTACATCAGTCGTTCTCAAACTGAGGTACAGGTCCCTCTGATGATTCATTAGCTGTTCAATTCCTGATTCTTGATTTTAGGGCAAGCTTCAGCATGATATTGGTTTAAACCTTGTTTTTGAACTAAACTCACCCACTGTAGTCATGGTTTGATATAAAGTGTTAATTTTCTTTGCATCAACTTTCATTGTTCTGCCTGGAATGTTCCACAATTATGGCATTTAATTGAAACACATTGTATTTATTATTTTATTGCTCAAACATGCATGCATTCTATCTATGAGTGGGGACTTGAAATGGTGGTGTTACTTGCTTGTCTACATTGATTTTTAATGCCATGATGATGAACATTTTAAACAAAGCAATTACACATATGCAAGATGTTCCAGACTTATGTAGAAAAATTACAAAGTTAAAATTTGTTTTAAAGTTTTTCTCTTTTTTTTGCATCTCACCTCAGAAAAAAGAAGTAAGAGTAGTTTTCCATCACCGTGTGGGACTGACAGGCGAGATAGCCCAGCCCGGTCAGGTTGAGTGTCGAGCCGGCGGGGACCTCCAGCATGCTGCCCCACGCCTGGTCACACAATAGCTCCACTTCAGCAGAGTACAGCAGCCCTTCCTCCGCGCTCTCGTATCCATAACCCAAACCAAACGGCAGTGAGTTGTACAGTCCCCCCGCACTGCTCAGTGTCTCCCGGTGAATGGCCAAAACACGAGCATAAATGATTATCTCCGCCAGTTCAGCCCGGCAACCTTCGCTCAATGGACGCCACTCGGATGGCAACTGACAGGCGTGCGTAAAAGTGTCCAAGTGCGCAAAAAGGAACAGGAACAAAGGCGCAACTGGAAGCATTGTAAAAGTTGTTCTTAAATAGCTGTTTTCTACTGAAATGTTATCTCTATTTGGTGTTTCTTGTCCAAAATACACTTTTAATTCCCTGGTAAATGAATGCGCACTACACCTCCAACAACTCGCATAAAACGCTCAAACAGCTTTACGCACACACTAGTAAATTGACCTGTTAGGTCTGTATCAATTATAAGAAATCCAAACGGTGTCTTCGGATGTAGACAAAGCATCCACTACTTAGCTCCGCTGTTGCACCCCCCCAGGTCTTCATCTGTGCTCTGAGAGACAAGCTTCAAGTGGTGGTGCGTTCTAGCTGATAGAGGGAGGGTCAGACACTTGAGCTGTCCTCGTGGGCTGGTTTATGACCCCAGCAGACCCACGCACTGATGAGTATCAACATTTACTTTGGCCTTGCACACGCGCAAACGCAATCATTCAAATTATCTAGTTAAAAGGGCCTTGTGTAACACTCAGATGTGAGAAGAGAATACGCAACCCGGCAAATTGTAGAGCTGCTTCTTAAAAAAAAAGTCTCATAATAAAATCTATTATAATACTTGCCAATACGTGTTTGTAAAGTATTTATATAGGCCTATACCAATAAATATAGCTAGAAGTCAAGCAAATTGCGGCCATTGCTGGACAACAGGGACATCTAGTGGAACCTGTGCTGTACTTACACAATCCAAATGCGAAGAACCGTGCAACCGTTCCTTTGTAATACACTATCATAGTATCCTCATTTTCTTATTTTATGAATGAGTTTAAATGGTATCATAGCTCCCTAGCTACACTGGATAATTGGAAAACAACGAAAGCCACTTACCATCTAATTGCCAAATTCCTGTTGTTTTGACGAAATGCTCCAAATTTGATTTATTTATTTTTGTATTCATATTGAATTTGTATACGATGTTTTTATATTGTGACGCCTCCTAGCGTGTTCTCTTGTTTACTTGTCCTTTACTAGTGTTTGTAAGTTTATGTTCAAATAAAAAATATATTCATTACAAAATAAAATTCAATTTAAAAAATAAACACTGTCACACTATCGTTATATTTATTAGAAATAAATATAACCTGCAGTATATCAGATTGTTTAGTATTCTATATTCTTTTAAATGGGGATACACGGGACTTTTAGTGGAGAATTCTGAAAAGGGGTATTTCACAGCAGCTGTCATGGAAACTTGCGGAAGAAATTCTTCTGCGCTGATAATGGGGAGAACGGCGTCACATCACGGAAACGAAAGCGTATTTATAAAACTCACCTTGGGACCTACACTGTACCAACACGTCCTAGTTACCTGTCACAATAAATTTCATCGTAATTTCAAAGACCGACATACGGTCATTATAAATAGACGTGAACTTTGCCTTTGTTGATTTATAAAGTTAAAGTACATAAAATATTTAAGTAAATACATACAAAAATAATCTATACATTTTTATTTGATAATATTAATATCTATGATCGTCCTTAGATTTTATTTTGAAGACAGATGCCGGAAGTGACATACTTTCCTTTTGCTGTTTACTTGACTTTGCTACAGAGATCACAAGCTCCAAAGGTATTTATTCAACTCTCGTGTCTTTTTAGCTGAATAACTACTAATCCATCTGTTTATACCTTTGTCGCTGTTGACAGGTGAGTTGAAACATTGTGTATTTCATAATAAGATCTGACATGACGCACTTTAGCCCATTTTCAGACACTTCTACGCCGTGTTGACTTTCTGATTTAACTTTCGAGTCTTTTGCTGAGTCCTAGGCAGGTCCAAGGGGGCACCAAAGTGAAAGTGAAATTGGCTTTTGTATTTATAGTTTTGTTTTAAATGTACAGCTTTATTTTACAAACTATTTTAAGTGGGACGTGTCATGACTCATGTAGGTTTGCCACACTTTGTTTACATTCTGTTTATATACTGCAAAGAGCTATAGTTGAATTATGGCGCAGATACATTGAGGAAGAAGCTATGTATTTTTAATATGTGGATCTAAAATGTATTGCTTGGTCACATTACCTAACAGTTTGTATTTGTTCACTTGTCTGGATATGCAAAGACAAACTGGAAGAGCAACATTGTACTTTCAAGGATTCAGACATCTTTACATTATTTTTTTAATGATTAAATTATGAAATACAGTGACAACCTTTTACTAGCCATTTCCAAGTCATAATTGTCTTCAAGTATTTATTGGATGTTATTGTATCAGCAGTATTGGGAACAGCATAAGAAAAATGCTCAGTGTAGCTACATACTACCATCCTGTTTCTTTAAGATGGGGAAAGTCCAGAGTGTGGCAGTTGTTTTGTCTTGGTATCTGAATATATTTGTCATGTGATTTACTGACAAGATAATTCAGCTTATTGCCTCTGTGAGTCTTGTTTGCTGTGCATAGTGCAACCCTGAGTCATGCTGTTCTCAATATAGGTTGTTTCTTGTAGACACAGGAAGTCCAGACAGGAAAGTCAAGGGATTACATTAAGGCTGTGCAATTGATCATGTTCATATTTTTAATTGAATTGAGTAGAACTGATCATCTGAAGGCTTTTTAATCTTCAGTGAAAAGCATGCAGTTTGGAATAGAGTAGTAAACAAATTGAAAAAAAAAAAATGTTGTTGCGTTAAACAGCACTGATTAAGAGTCGATTTGTTTATGAAATGAAGATTGAAAGCCATATTGGGTGAGTTTTAAAAATAACAACTTACAAATCTATCAATACATGGAAAAAAATGTTATGAATTATTCTGCTGTTACACCTAGCCCTAACCTACATTAAACAAAGGCATAGGCATGTTAGAAATGTCTATGCCAAATTCCAAATCCAGGCATTGCTTGTGTTTGTGCCTTACTTAGCTACTGGTCTGTTTCTGTTTTGATTCATCAACAGCAGAATGGCATCAGAAGGTCCAGTGATGAATGGAGACATATCTCGCTCCCCCAGTCAGACAGGAGCGCTGGAGGACACACTGAAGCAGATGAAC
Organism: Odontamblyopus rebecca; assembly: GCA_030686955.1. Taxonomy (NCBI): domain Eukaryota; kingdom Metazoa; phylum Chordata; class Actinopteri; order Gobiiformes; family Gobiidae; genus Odontamblyopus; species Odontamblyopus rebecca. Next base: position 46,256,943 of record CM060653.1, on the reverse strand, counting down.
ATCCTCATACAAGAGAACAGAGATCTGAAAGGTACGTACAACACACCACAAATAGGTTTTTTTTTCCAATAATGGGGAGATTTTTGTTATGTTTGTTGTAATATAGTAAGATTTGAGCTATAGAGGGTTGAAAAAGTAACTTCTGTTCATTTCGCTATTTATTTGTTGCAACTCAAGCCCCTTCATGATACTGTCTATTCAAAAATGGATTATCTTGCATTATCATTTTTGTCTCAGTGGCATAAAGTAGTTTCATTATTATCGTTTATCATCTCTCCTGCTTCAAATTTTGTTCTCATGACAGGCATAACCACAGAGATGAAATTATTAGATTGTTTCGACAGTTTCCTCCTTGACTGGATTATGTAATTGTGTCTTAAAATTTGTTATTCCCTATTTTTATTTATCATGATTTAGTGCTTCCTCAGTTTAAATGGGTTTTGTGAGTTGTTTATTAACTACTTATATAATGACATGCTTTGTCTATGATTTATTTGCTTATTTTTAAATGTATTTTTAAACTATTTAAATCTGCTATTGAAATTATGTAATATTACACTAGCAAATCATTGAGATGCAAAAAAGATAACAATTAAATTTGAATATTATTAAATATATTCTACAGTAAATTGTAATTATTAGTGTCTGACATTTTGAATTAGCTGTGTACTTTCATATAAATACTTTTTCACTGTGTTTTACAGAGGCTTTACATAAGGCCAATATATCGATGAAGGAACGTTTCGAAGGTCTTGCCGCTTGGAAAGAAAAACAGAAAGAAGAGAAGGACTTCCTGGAGTCCAAACTGAGTGAGGCAAAAATCCGGGTTGAGAGTTTAATGGCAGAAAACCAGGATCTCAGAAAGAAACTAGCGACTCATGGGGGAGACACACAGGTAAGAGACAAGGCCTCAGTCAGTCTGGGACTTATGGAAGATCAAGTCATAGACATTGGTGTTACATTAATAAATAGTGGATCCTAGAGTCAACTTTATCAGTCAGATACTATATGTAGGGACTAGGGATGTATCAGATCTATTATCCATATTATCATAGGGTTTTCCAGATATTGGTATTGATCCTATATTGAAAATGTATCCCGTATTTGGCAGTAATGTTTGTCCTTAGTGCATCAGATTTGTCTTTTTGAGCCGACTTAAGAGTGAAAATGGAAATAGAGGAGCAACAGATTATGCAACAAATTATGTGGTTTTCCATGTAATTTGTTAACTTGATATATGTCAAATTTTCATATAACATACATACAACATACATTTGTCAGCCTTGCTATGGATTTTTAAATAAATTATTGGCCACAGGAGCAAGATAAATACCGGCTCAAAAATAATCCGTATCAGACTCCTTTATTATATGTTTATTTGATTCTGTATTTAATTATGTTTTGGTGATCAGTCTGTCCAGGGCTCAGAGGTAGAGGCCCTCCGTGCACAGGTGGCTCGTCTTCAGGCCGAGAAGAATGACCTGGTGGCTCTGAACTCGGAGCTGCAGCTGAAGGCCGACCACAGCTCCAACGACGACTCCTTCATCGAGATCATTAAAGTCACTGTGAGACCCTTTTCTACTACTACAACTAACAATGAAAACTTTTGAAGATGTATTGGTGAGAATCATAACTGATTTATTCTCTACAAGTTATATGCAGATAACAAACAATTATTATCAGAAAGTTTATTTTACTTTTTTCCACCTTTTTGTGAAGATTAAGAAACCAAATAATAATAAACTTATTTATTAAACCCGGCGCCCTATTTCCCACAGATCTATATTAAGACTGTGATGGCACAAGCGATCCATATTTGAATAATTTTATTGAATAGAATATTTTGGTGTGTAAGTGTCATTTATTCCCTCTACTGAACAAAAAAGCTCTGATTACAGATTTAAAAATAGTTACTTTGATATATTTATGATAAGACTACAAACATAATGTATAATTGATTTACCACTTTTTTGCTTGCCTAGTTTTTAGACTATGAGGGAGAAAATTAGACTATGGGGGGCGACCATAATCTCCACTATTGATTGGAAACACTGAATATGTCATCTGACCCTAATGTGACAATCTGACAGTTTAGACAACTGGCCCTATCGATCCATATTGGGCATGGTGGTCTTGGCTAAAATTGTGATATGATTTTTATGCCATATTGCCCGCCCGTATAATGTATCCTGTGGACTTTATATGCTGTGTTGACAGGACGGTGGAGCAAACGGGGTGAGTGATGCTAGTGGGGCCGAGCACGTGAAGGGGCTGGGTGGTCCGTCTCTGAACCTGAGCATGAGTGGCTCCAGACTGGACAGTGAGGAGGTGACTGTGAGCCAGCTCCTACAGTCTCTGAGGGACGAGACACAGAGAGCAGAGAGGCTACAGGAGGAGCTGCTGCAGGCAAAGCTCAAGTACGACTCTTGTATAAACATATGAAAAGTATTATTGCCAAACATTTTTTTTTCTCTTTTTGTTACCACTGTACAGATATTATTAATGACAATAATATATAGAAGATTTTCTAAAGAATGGATGGAATAATATTTTTTATAGCACGAAAATACATCTGGCTTTTGAAAATATTACTAAGAGTAAACTGCAAGCCTCTGATGACGCTTATCTGTTTTTGCAAATTAACTTATTTTGTAAATCAAGTAAAGTCTAGAATTTGTATTTCCCCTACCACTAAAAATACATAAATCAGACCTGGGTTTCCCTCCCACTTCACCAGAGGGTAATTTGAATAAGTGATTTCAGATTTGAAAAGCTGATTGAATTTCATGGTGTTTGAATGTACATTTGTATTTTTGGTAAATTTTAAAATAGTTCTGTTTTCTTCAACACAATAAATGATAATGGTTATAAGTGGCAATATACAAGTAAACCGATTTTTGCCTATTAAACTATCTCAAGTAAAGTTGGTCTTTTCATAAGTCTTCACAAGTCAGTGCGAGACAAAGGACGGGAATTACTGTTGCGTGGAACCCTCTGGGGCTCATTTTCCACTACAGAAATAATTATGAAATCTGAAAGTGGGACTTCCCTTGTTAAATAAAGACCTGCTTATGTTGTTTTATGATGCACCTTGATGTTGAAGCAAGTTCCTAGTTTGTGAATTTTTCTGAATGAATTTGAGTGAATTTTTGTACAGAAAGGGTGGTGTAGATTATATAGCTTTTCTTTAAAGAACATCATTGTTTTTCTTACAGTTACAGCAAACTCTACAGCACACTGAAAGAGCTGGAGAACAGGAAGAGTGACGTGGAGCAGTCCACACAGACCACTGAGCCAGAGGAGACCAAGCAGCAGGCCGCCAAGGTATTGTCCAAAAAACCAGCTCTACTACTTAACATTATTACACTTCCACAGTGCAATTGCCTTCAAGTGTATTCAGTTTTTATATTGCAACATGATTAGTTAATTGGCAAGTATAACAAATATACATACACAAAAGGTTAATAAAATCTGCTCAATTTTCTTTCTCTTTTCAGCATTTTTATTTTGTCAGAATTCACTGTAAAAATTTACCACAATGTATCACCTGTAAATGTCTGTGCTAACCAAGGCTTCTGGTTCTCACATCGATTTATTGTTTGCTTCTTTAGGCAGCGTCTGAGGTGGAGAACCTAAAGTCTCAGGTGATGACTCTGTACAAAGACCTGCAGCAGGCGCAGAGCAAACTGGATGAAGCCGAGGGGATGAAGAAGAACCTCACTGACAGGTACGAGCTTCAGTATGTTTACATGGGATTATGGGATTACCATTCAGTGAAACTGTTAATCAGCTAAATATGCAGTTGTTGTGTTACATTATTGCAGTGAGACTTCTTTATGGTTTTGAAAGCTTTATGACTTCATCCTGTGGAAAGTGTAGATTGAAACTGTTTTATTCCCTTTTATTTAGTATGGTACCTGATACAATACTTTGCGAAATTGGTCCTAATTTTACCAGTTTAACTGAGACTGAGATTCTGTCATTTCTATTTGTCAAGGATATGTGCTTAAAAGCTGATTAAGCCTGTATTGTTTTCAGTTTTTATTTGTTTTCAATTAAGATACATGAATATTTAAGAAATACAACTGTATCGAAAATCATGATCAGTATGATAAAAATGTGTTACATTTTTTGCCATATCACATAGTCATAGTTATTACCTGTACTACTACTACTTTTATTTTTTATTTTATTTTTTGAAATGTCCTGCAACACTCACTATACTTCTATGGACTATAGGCTGCTATTACTGTGGAGTCTGTCTTCTGTCTGTTTTTTAAAGTTTCTATATGGACCCACTGGAGTCTTAAATAAAGATGATTGATTTGTCACATTTTTACCCCCCTCTTCTGAGCAGGTGTCGTGAGGTGGAGCAGGACATGGCCACTCTAAAAGCTCAGTTAGTGGACAGACAAACAGTCCAGTCTGAAAACGACCGTCTGAAGGTGCAGCTGGACAGTATGCAAGCACAGAGTCTGGTGGAGCAGAGGAAGGCCGGGGAGGAGAGGTCAGTTATGTGATGCAACTCTCACTATTTATGTATGATGCCATTGCAAATATCACCTTGTACTTCTTCTCTTCTTCTTTATGTAATTATAATAGTCTTAATACAAATAAAATACAGCTTTCAATTTTTCCAGGAGTAATTTGGCCCAGTTGAAGGAAGCGTACACAAAATTGTTTGAGGATTACAATGAGATGAAGGAGGAGAGGAAAAAGCGAGAGGTAAATCTGATCAAGTTCATGTTGCTTTTGTTGTAATTTAGTTGCATTGTGTATATTGTTGTAAACTGAAATGGTTAAGTGGTTTATTGTCATGTGACCTTAACAGTGAGTTAAAGTCGTAGTCAAAGTAATTCACAGCGCTTTACAGAATAAGAAAAAACATTAAAATCACAATACAAACAAATCAAAACATATATAATCATCATAAAATTCAACTAAAAGAGAACAATACAGAATAAAGGCCTGTGAGACCTGTGAGAGAAAGACCTTTCAGTCATATGCACATCTTAACAGAACTGCTTTGAGGCTGGATTTAAACATTATCAGAGCAGAGGCCTGTCTCACATCTTTAAGAAGGGTCCAGATTTTAGCTGTATAAAACAGAGACACTGATTCCCCATGTAACCCTGACTCTGGGCACCGGCAGGAGGCCGGTCCCTCAGGTCCTCACAGTGCGTCTTTTGTTTTCAAATGACCGCAATGAGAAAACCAACACCAAATGAACACCAGAACTGTAAAGCTGTTCATAACATTCAGGTTTGTTTTGTAAAGACCTGTGTTGATCAATGTTGACTATTTTGTATAGATAAAAGATTAAAAAGTTCATATCCATTTACAAGAATCTGTATAAAACTGTGTTTGTCACTAGTCCCAGTTGGTGCAAAGGGAGGTGATGATGGATCTTGAGGAGAGACTGGGAGCTGCTGAAAAGGCCTTAGTTGCGAAACAAGAACGAATCGATGAAATGAAACAGGAACTCTTTGAGAAAGAGAAGGAGCTGGAGACTATCAATCTGTTCAAGCTTCAGGTATGTGTAAAATAAGATCCATTATAATTATTCTTACCGAAATGTGGCTTACTTTGGGTGTTTGACCCTATGAGGAGTTTAGTCTTATGATAATATCAGTGAAGGCGCTTCCACACATTTGTACAAGTTGAAATACTTCCAAATTTATTAACATTTATAGCTAAAATGTCCAATAAATTAAATGATGAAATCCTTATAATTGGCCCAACAAACATTCTCATATGGCCTACTGCTTCCTTACAGTAGTGTCACCAGCAACATATAAGACACTATCCAGATAGAAACTATGGCAGCAGCTAGCGACAAATCCATAATACCACCAAAAGGAAAATGCAAAAAATACCAACTACCATTTTGTATCTAACTGCTTCTATATTTCCCTTTATGTGATGTGTTCAGGCTGAGGTGTACTCATCAGACTTCCATGCAGAGCGTGCAGCCAGAGAAAAGATCCACGAGGAGAAAGAGCGCCTGGCTGCTCAACTGGAGTTTGTGAAAATGCAAAACACTCAGCTTCAAGAGGAGATGGATTCACTGGGACGGTAACTGTGTCTCTATTCTCTGTCAGTATAGTTAAAAAAAAGTAAGTTTATTTTGAAATGTTACACTGTTTGTATTTCTGTTTGTAGACATTCACTAAATGAGATGCAGAGGAGACACGGTGGAGGAAATCAACCTTCATTAGTCGGTAGAGGTTTGTACAATAACTAAGCTTTGTTCTGTAAATATGCCACAGTTAAATAAACCCAGATAAAACACACACTTAAAATGTGAAATAAACATGTGTCTTACTTCCTGTTTGAAACTCCAGAACAGAGCTGAACTCTGTGCTGTCAGCCCTGATTGTAGATACATACAATACTCTTTAGCAGAATTATTACATGATCTTTTCTAACTGTACTTATAAAATCTGATTTTTCTAAAGGTTAAGTACAGGGCTATGGGTGGGAGCAGGAAGTGGTTGCAAACTAAAATCTGCTCAACACTCAAACTTCAAATACAGAACAATGCAGGATTACTCAAACATGAATCACTCAAAATAAGCTTACGACACGGAGCCATTATGATACGGTCGACCACCTTATTGCAAAGAATCGACTCACTATAAATCAACTCAAATACAACACTGTTTTTTTTTTAGGAGCGGAGTGGCAGCAGGGCAACATCCCAGAACACGCTTGTCCCAAATGTAACGAGATCTTACCTGACCTGGACTCTCTTCAGATCCACATCATGGACTGCATCAACTGAACTCAGTCAAGACTCAAAACTTTGCACCTTATTCTTCAGTCTTCCTCTGCTTTGTTCTGTACCTCCTTTTACTGACTGTTGTGGCAGTCCACCACATCTTTACAGGATCAGAAACACTGCAACGATAATTACAAAGAGTATTTAAAAAGCTAATATAGAGTATCGGCTGTATTGCTGTTCTGTAGGAATATGTTTTTTATATATAAAAGTGGTGATAGAAAAATTTCTAATCAAAATTAATGAATCACAAGTCATGTAATTATTTTAACAATCAAGTTTTATGTTTGGTACTTGCGTGGTTTTGATCTTACTGCCAAAGAAGCCAACTACAGGTGTGTATGAGAAGTCTTTAATACACATTGAAATCATGGAAATTGCTGTCCACCTTACCTTACATTACTAACAAAGCTAGTGTGTAAAACTAGTTCAGCTTTAATTGTATCAGTTTGGTGTTATATTGCAGGAAGTACATGGAAATACAGGTGAAATAAGGTTTATGCATTATTATAGAAGCACTTTAAAGACAATATTTTTATTTTCGACCCTGAATATTTTGTTCAATGTCGTAAAGTTAATTTCTAGGTTTTGAAACAGCCTTTGGACTTAATGGGTGTGTACAGACTGGATCATTGCTGATTTACTGTAATCAGAATATTTGTTTGAATTGAAGGTATCTGTTCTGTTGATGAGAAAAATAAATATAGGTATTTCTGAATCATTATGTTGCATGTTTATTTTAAAAAGGTATATTTTGTTATTACTTATGTCAGGGGTGTCAAACTCACTTTGGTCCGGGGGCCGTATGCAACCTACTTTGATCCCAAAAGGGCCGGATCAGAAAACTCAGTTCTCTCTTCAAGTTATTGTATTTTTCTCCGTGTCTCGTAGTGGTGTTTAAGATTATATTCCTTGAGCAACGCCACTTGTTCCAAACACACTGAGCACAGATTTCCCATTCACCTCTGTCAACAAATATGAATTAGACTATTTTTCTTGGGAAATCCTGAACTCAGCATCTGCTTTTCTCATTTTTTAACATTTTGCTGATGAGGGTCACGGTCGACAGTCAAAACGATCGTCCTTTAAGAGCGTTTGGAAAGAGGAAAGTCTTCATTTGTGCTGCTCTGGTGGGAGTCGCAACGTACAGAAACGCCGGAGATGCTGTTATGCTAAACGGTGCAGATAATTAACAGAAAAATCTGAAAATTTTAAGTATTTTAATAGAAAAATCAGCCGAGGGCCAGATTAAAGGTCTTGGAGGGCCGGATCTGGCCCCCGGGCCGCATGTTTGACACATGTGACTTATGTTATTACATGGCCTTGTCAATACAGGCAGTTTTATTTGCAATAATTATTTAGACACTGGAACTCTACAACACACATAATGGCACAATACCCTAAAATAATCCTGAGAATTTATCCATAATTTAGATTCATGATTAGATTAATGTATAGACAAACAAGGGTTTTCTCTGCAAGATAAAATTCAGGGCCTGAAAATGAATTACAGCTGCTTAGTCAGTACATTTAGCTTATTTATGTTTTCTTGTTTTATTTCATTATGTGCATTACTTGAAACAACATCTTTGTTTAATGTGCCATAGAAATAAAATCGCATTGGATTTTCTTTTTCTTCAGGCAGAGCGCGGACCACCTCGCTGCAAAGTGACAACACAGCGGGGTCCTTCATTTAGCGCCAGTTTGGATTCCCCTGTTTTCTCTCCAGTTTCCCCCCCGTTTTAGCTCGATTTTTAAAGTATAATTAATTTAAACTTCTACAACATGATTTATAAGAGGTAGCACTAGACTTTACAGCTTTTAAACGACTAAGTTTACACGGCTGTCAGAACTGTCCATGCTGATTTGTTTTGCGGTGAGTTCCTGCTTATTTTTACTGGTTCATGAGTGCTTCTTTACATACGTTTACCACTGTTACATTTCGTGAAATGCATGAAAAAAAGTTAACATCCTGCATTGCTACATATCTCCATCTAAACTCTAAGCAAACTAAACATGTTTTTGAGATTGGCACTTTGTGTATTGTGCGTAATCGGCCATTGGATTTTATGTGTGCATTGTTATGAACAGACTGTGCATGAGATTTCTGTTGTATAATTCATTTATAGATGTAGACATTGTTGCATTTTACAGTAGGCATTTTAAAATTATACATTTTAATTGCTTTATGTACTAAAATGTACTATCTTCAAGAATGTTCTCAGTAGCACACATGTGTCAAACATGCGGCGCGGGGGCCAGATCCGGCCCTCCAAGACCCTTAATCTGGCCCTCGGCTGATTTTTCTATTAAAATACTTAAAATTTTCAGATTTTTCTGTTAATTTTCTGCACCGTTTAGCATAGCAGCGTCTCCGGCGTTTCTGTATGTTGCGACTCCCACCAGAGCAGCACAAATGAAGACTTTCCTCTTTCCAAACGCTCTTAAAGGACGATCGTTTTGACTGTCGACCGTGACCCTCATCAGCAAAATGTCAAAAAATGAGAAAAGCATATGCTGAGTTCAGGATTTCCCAAGAAAAATAGTCTAATTCTTATTTGTTGACAGAGGTGAATGGGAAATCTGTGCTCAGTGTGTTTGGAACAAGTGGCGTTGCTCGAGGAATATAATCTTAAACACCACTACGAGACACGGAGAAAAATACAATAACTTGAAGAGAGAACTGAGTTTTCTGATCCGGCCCTTTTGGGATCAAAGTAGTTTGCATACGGCCCCCGGACCAAAATGAGTTTGACACCCCTGCAGTAGCACTTTCTTTGCTGTTTTTTTTCCTTCTATTTACTTTTTGTCAGTTTGCCAGTTTGAGCCTTGTAGCTTTGCCCTTGGTAGTATCAGTCTTTTCCCCCCAAAACTATGAACATAAACAAATCATAATAGTCTGTTTTTCTTGTAGGTTTATTGACAACATCCACTTATTTCAAAAGAATGGACGGTGAGTTTTTTATCACACAAAGATAACTCAAGAACTCAAATGGTTCTAGTATATTAATAACATTTTTTTAACAGGTGAAGATGATCTGGACATTTTGACCGCTCTTTTAGATGAGAGTGAAGGAGTGGAGCAGCAGCAGAACCAGGCAGATGATTTGGACGATCTTTTTGACGAGGAAAACGATGGAGAGGAATACGATGATGGTGCAGAGAACGAACTGTCTGAGCTCTTTGGAGATGTAGAGGACATCGAGAAGGAAGAGAAAAGCAAAGAAGAGGTTTCAGAGAGTCTCAACAGGTCTAAAGAGGATTTACAAGGTTTGTAGTATAACATCTGTTAATAGTCGTGAAAAGGGTCAGTTATATTATGGTGCATTTATTAAGACTATAAAACTACACTATGTTTTTTCTGGGCCATGTGTTTGATCTTTTTTGTTTGTTTTAAATCAGATGAGTTGAAGAGGATGCAAGAACAGATGAAGAAATTACAGCAACAACTTGAAATGAGCCAGAGTTGTTCTTCCAAATCTCCTGCTTCCCCTAAACCTCCATCACAACAGAAAACCTCAAAACCAAACTTGCCTAAACCAGCTCCTACACAGAAGGTCAAATCACCAAGGGGTAAGAATACGCATGTTTTAGCCTGCATTTTTTTTAATACCTTGTACTGTGTATTGTGGATATTATTTTCAAATTTCCTTTCCTTTCCTTGATAGAGACCACCTCCACTCCACACAGGAAAGTCCATGAGTCCTCGGACTTCTCTGCACAGCTCAGTAATGCAGACTCCTTCATAAAGAAACCAAGAGTTGCTCACCAACCCAAAACCAGCACATCTCCAGGTAAACATTATAGAGACTGAAATTACTTTGGCCATGTCTCCACTGATTTGGAATGGGTTTGTGTGGTATATGACACCTCAAAAGTGTATTAAAAGAGAGAAAAATGGGGAATAATTGCCAGATTGATCTCATCCTTTCATTGGAAGATTCTCTGATGAAACGTTTATGGTCTAAACAAAACAAAAAAAACATTTAATTATGTTGTTTTTTCAGAGAGCAGAGGTCCACTGATGGAGATAAAACTGGGCAGTTCATTTCAACCTGCGGAGACACCAGCCACAAATCCTCTGCGCTCTTCTTCCTTCAACACCAGACCTGGGTCCAGACCTGGGTCTGGATCAGGATCTGGAGCAGGGACCTCGGGGGGACCCATCAGACCCTCTGCTCTCCCAGCTCTGCCTAAAGATGTGGCAGTTGAGAAATACTCTGGGCTCAGACTAAGGTGGGAGATTTGCTCTTACTTCCTTTAATGATTTTTTACTAGAACAGCAAAAATGATTTAATTTAATAGATAGGATATGTGTTTTTACAGTGATGGTGAGCTGTAGATTTTGTTTTCTCAATCTGAGAATATTGTTAATGATGCAGAATAATGTGTGCCTGGATTGACTAAAAATGTGAATCACTGAATTAAATTAAAAAAAATTATAATCAATTTAAAATCAAGTGGATATAAATAAAGAAAAGGCAATAGCTGAGGTAGTAACTGGTCATTTTTGTGTAAATTTCAGTTTATTACAAAGTCTTATTTTCTTATCCTTCGCAGAAAACCACGTGTGTCGTCCACTGACATGGACCGTAAAATGGCCGACAGGCGCTTGATCCGTTTGTCCTCAGTCCCGGAGCGTTTGACCAGGGAGAAACTTGAGGAGAGCGACTGGGTCACGTTTGCTGTAGTGGTCAGTAAGGCCACACCACAGAGCAGCAACAGCGTGAGTGTGTTTAGAACAAAAGAAAAAACATAAACTATATTTAAACTTATATTTATGTTTTAAATTTAGAGTTTTAAGTTTTAAGAGTTTTTATTTCTAATCCTTAAAATAACTATTTTTTATTTAGCCAGATAATAAACCCACACAGAGGAGTATTTCTGTTGCAGGACTGAAGGGATCAGATCTTCAGAATCAGAATCAGAATCAGAATTACTTTTATTCATCCCCGAGGGGAAATTTTCTTTGTTACAGATGCCACCGACCAAGAGCATGTACATCGAACAAGTTACAAAATAAGCTAAATACAATAAGATAAAAGATAAAATAGCTCTCTCTGGGAAATTATTTACATCATTGACATCTTTATGACTATATACATGTGTGAGCAGGAATAGGATGAAAGGATTGAGTAGTATGTGAGTTAAAGTGAGTTAAAGTGCAGAGTTCAACAGTTTGATGGCGACAGGCAGGAAAGATTTCCTGTGTCTCTCAGTGGAGCAGCGCGGCAGCCGCAGTCTATGGCTGAAAGAACCTCTGATTGGCCAGCACCTTGTGGAGGGGTGGGAGGGAGAGTCCAGGATAGTCCAGATTTTGTCCAGCATTCTCCTGTCCAACACCACCGCCAGAGAGTCCAGCTCCTCCCCCACAACATGTCCAGCCTTCCTAATGATCTTCTCGAGTCTATTAGTGTCCCTCACGCGCAGACTGCTGCCCCAGCAGACTACAGCGTACATGATGGCACTGGCCACCATAGACTCGTAGAACATCCTGAGCATTGTCCTGCAGATGTCAAAGGACCTCAGCCTCCTCAGGAAATAGAGGCGGCTCTGGCCCTTGTAAACCGCGTCCACGTTCCTGCTCCAGTCCAGTTTATTGTCCAAGTACACCCCCAGGTACTCTGTACCTCCACCACGTCCACACTGACCCCCGGATGGAGATGGGGGTCACAGCAGCTTTGGTCCTCCTAAGGTCCACCACCAGTTCCTTTGTCTTCATCACATTGAGCTGGAGGTGGTTCTCCTCACTCCAAGTGACAAAGTTGTCCACTACAGTCCTGTACTCCTCCTCGTCACCACCGCTGATGCATCCCACCACTGCAGAGTCGTCAGAAAACTTCTGAAGGTGGCAAGACTGGCTGCAGTAGTTGAAGTCTGTGGTGTAGAGGGTGAAGAGGAAGGGAGACAGGACTGTCCCCTGTGGAGCCCCGGTGTTGCTGACCACTCTGTCCGACACACAGCTCTGCAAACGCACATACTGTGGTCTTCCAGTGAGGTAATCCACAATCCAGGACACCAAGGAGGCGTCCACCTGCATCACTGCCAGCTTCTCAGCCAGCAGAGCCGGCCTGATGGTGTTGAACGCACTGGAGAAGTCAAAAACATGATCCTCACAGTGGCGGCCGGCTTGTCCAGGTGGGAGTAGACTCTGTGGAGTAGGGGTCAGGATGGCGCCCTCTACTCCAAGGTGGGGCTGGTAGGCAAACTGGAGAGGGTCTTGCAGATGTTGGACCATAGGCCTCAGCTGCTGCAGGACGAGTCGTTCCAGAGTCTTCATGATGTGGGAGGTCAGTGCCACGGGCCTGTAGTCCTTAGGGTCGCTGGGGCGCGGCGTCTTCGGGACAGGGACGAGGCACGATGTCTTCCATAGCAGGGGGACTCTCTGAAGACTCAGGCTCAGGCTGAAGATCTGGTGCAGAACACCACTGAGCTGGGGAGCACAGCCCTTCAGGACTCTGGGGCTCACTCCATCAGGTCCTGGTGCTTTCCCGGCCTTCAGTCTCAGCAGTTGACACCTCACCTGCTCCTCAGTGACAGTCAGTGTGGTGGTGTCTGGTGGGGGTGGGGTGGTGTCGTCTGTGGTGTGTGCTGGGTCTTCCACTGGTGAGGGGGGTGGGTGGGGTTGGGTGCTGACTGCTGCTGGCTGGAACTGGACAGTTCCTGCAGTGTCAAAGCGATTGAAGAAGATGTTGAACTCATTAGCTGTGTTCACGTCTCCCTCAACGCTTCCCCCTCGGGTCGGCTTGTGTCCCGTGATGGTCCTCATGCCGCTCCACACTTCCCTCATGTTGTTCTGCTGAAGTTTCCACTCCAGCTTCCTCCCATGTCTCTGTCTGGCCTGGCTCAGCTGCACCTTCAGTTTCTTCTGAGCAGCTCCGGGCCTCCTCCTTGTTTCCCGAGCTGCAGATCTTATTGGCTTAATAATGACATCAAAAACTCTCAACAGCTAAACCGCTCTAACATTTGACTTGTTTTCTCTTCAGGGTAAAACCTTCAGTATCTGGAAGCTTAATGACCTCCACAACCTGGAGGTGTTTGTGTCTCTGCTGTTATTTGGTGAAGTCCATAAAGAACACTGGAAAACTGAACCAGGGACTGTGATCGGCCTCCTCAACCCCAACCCCATGAAACAGAAGGATGGATACGATGGGGTACTATACATTATATTACTTCTACAATGTAAAATATAGTATTGGGTCTCAGTGTGCAGTCTTACTTTGAATGAAAATGGAGACTGTAAGAAGAAGTCAGCTGGTAGTGAATCCCTAATCAGCATCTGTGCTACTTCACCACCATGCTCGCTTTTTAAGAAAATCTAAAATGTATATATATTTATGGTTTGTGCATTTAATGTATATTGATTCCTTACATTTGTAGGTGAGTCTGACAGTGGACCACCCTCAGAAGGTGCTGCTGATGGGTGAAGCTCAGGACTTTGGGACATGTAAAGGAGTGAAGAAGAACGGAGAACCCTGCTCACAGATTGTCAATATAGTATGTCTTGATTTCCAATTTTAAACTTACAACGTTAAGAAGCTTATGCAAAAATGCATGGTTTTCTTTTATTTTTGCCAAGTTGTTTGTTTACTGTCCAATGAGTTTCTTAAATATTTGAAGTTGGTTTAATGTTTCAACCCTGATGGAATATTTACATATTCAAAGTTTGGACAAGAAAAATCCTGATATTCTGATGGACATTTTTATGTGTATTTGGCTTGGTAATATATATATATATATAAATTGTACATATTGTGTTCAGTATGAGTGCCAGTTTTGCCAGTATCACGTCAAAGCCCAGTACAAGAAGATGAGTTCAAAGAGAGCCGAGCTGCAGTCGTCATATTCTGGGAAAGCTCCAAACAAATACAAAGGAAAAGGATCAAATCTGAGAGAGAAACTGTGTCAGGACGGATTTTACTATGGAGGAGTGTCTTCTGCCGCCTGTGCTGCTTCAATGTGAGTCTTTAGAGATGATTTTAGGGAAGTTCTAGCAGTGTTATGGTAGCATCATATATTACATGATATATATGCTTGGACAATAATCATGTATATGCAGTCACAATCTGTATCTAAATATATGCAATCTGTAAAGTGGCATTTGTAATTTCAGTGGAGCATCCAAACCAAACAAACTTGGGCAGAAAACTCTGGACAAACTCTTTGTGAAAGGATCTGCTCAACATGTGGCTCAAGCTAAAAGACTGGGTAGGCTTTACACAAACTATCACACCATTTAAATTATTTGATGAGAAAAAATATTTATTGTTCTGTACTATGCATAGAGCTGACCGACTGTATTTTTTAGCCGTGCAGTCTGGGAATGTGTCCGGCTGCTCTGATGAGTTCAAAAGTCTCATGTCTGCACCAACTCCTGGAGCACTGCAGCTGAAGAAGCATTTAACTCAAAACCAAACAGGTACTTTACACTGTTCAGGTTTACAGTACATATCAGTAATTAGAGCCACACAATAGTTTTTGTATCCTTACATCTTTACTGTATTGGCACAAGGTTGTTCTTTATTCTCTGCTCTATACAGTATTCACCACCTCATCCATTTGGAAGAGGGCACTGAAGCTCTTTCAGTTTCTTACACCTTTTTCCAATGTGCTTTAGTTTCAGTGTAAATTATTATAATCATAAATAAACATATGTAGCCTATTATTATAAGTGAAGCTGTCTTTTCTTACCATACCGTATGTTTTAAACATTTTACATGGGTATAAGGCCTATTTTTGCTGTCTAGCATTTGAGTGTTTTTCCTCATTTATCTTGAATTCCTCCACAGTTGTTAAAACCCCAGAGGGCGCTCCAGTCCAATCCATCTCCGCCTCAGACCTTTTAAAACAGCAGAAACAAAAGCAACGTGAGCTCCTCACCGCCCGCAGACAACGAAACGTACTCCTGTCTCCAAAACCAGGGTCTGAGGTCCCCAAGTCCACCCAGAGTCCAGCAACACCCTCCCCTCCTGCCGCCCCCTCTGCTCCTACTCTGGGCCATGGCTTCTCTGAAGGGGACGACATACTGTTTTTTGACAACAGTCCCCCTCCAGCACCTGCACAGACCTCCCTGAGTCTGTCTGCAGCTAAAATGGCTGCCCTGAAGAAGCTGAGGGCCAAAGGAATGGGACTGGACAAGGAGGATCCAAACGCAGTGAAGAGGAAATGGAGCAACAGCAGTGAGATCAGTGCAAGAGTGGAGAAGAACCGCACGTCACCCAAAAGTATTGTTTCAATTAGTCTTTTTTTTACTACTTATGTGTGCACCTCACTGCCGCTGTTTTGCCTTTACTTTGCCATAACTGTTGTAGTGAAAAATCATTTAGTCAGAAGCATAGAAGACCTATAAGAAAACATGTTGTGAAAAAAGAAGAGGACACAGAGACTCTAAAATTTATCACCAAGAGTCATGACAGAGCTGTGACCGTCCAGTTTGATTCCTTGAGCCCCATAAACATGTTAGTCACATAATGACAGTGGCTGCAAACTTATTGATACTTTGCAGCTGATGTCATCAACATTTCCTTATGTGATGCTAACTGTAAACATGCTCTGTCTGAGGCTTTGTAATACTTTAATTTGAGCTTTTTTTTTTTAACACAACCCGACCATAAAGAACAGACTTGGTTGGAATTATAACAGCTGATTTGTGCTCTCACCTTTTTGTTGAAAATCAAACACCTAAACAGGACCCTAAGCGGTTGTAAATTTATATTGATCACAGCCTCCTAAAAATATGTTGTTATATTTTTATCTGTATTTTTTTTTTCCAGGAAGATCAGTTAAAATCTAATCTCCAGTTTATTTGCTTTTTTTGTCCTAGGTGGATCAGGTAACGAGGAGGAGGAGGAGCCAGCTCAAAAAAAAAGAAGAGAGCAACAGGAATATGTCCAGTCAGAGGAATTTCAGAAGATTCTCAACGCTAAATCCAGACACAACGCCGTACTACAGGCTGTATGTTATTACTTCAAATCCCAATGAAAAAAATACACAATACGCTATAAAAAAAGGCCATTTTCATTCATTATTAAAAAAAATGCTTAATGACTATTGTGCTTCAGGCGGAGTACCAGCTGCAGGAGAGGTACTTCGATGCTCTGGTGAAGAAGGAGCAGATGGAAGACAAAATGAAGGGCATCAGAGAAATGAAGTGTCGAGCGGTCACCTGTAAAAAGGTAGGATTTAGGTTCAGTGATGACCCAGCTCTGCTCGGGACCACGGAAGTAACAAAATAACCAAGATGTAAAATGGAATAAATAAGGTAATTTAATTAAAAGGAATGTACAAGGTAAATTAAACAAAACAGGCTAAAATATGTACATATAAGAACCTAAACTAAGAAACACAAGGATGGGACTGAAATAAGAGTTTCGTGCCAAAACGGGTCACGCAGGTTTATACAAAAACACAAGTGACGGACTAAGGGACACATAACAAAATCACAAAAGACACATAAACCTACAAACAGAATCGAGTGACAAATAAAAAGACACAAAACAGAACTAAACTAAACTAGTGTCTCACACACAAAGTTAGACTAACACACTACAGAGACACAAACAGAAAATGGCAAACTGGCCACAAAGGCCACAGCCCCGAACAGGTGAGAAGAATCTTCTTAAATAGGGGGAGGAGGCTGGAGGTGAGGTGGGAGTGGCAGAGAGTTGAAGTTCCCACCAATCAGGGACCAGGGCTCAATCAGCAGGAATCCAAATGACAAAACAATTAAAGCACACAACACAAATCAAAAGAACTGGAGGCCTGGGGCCGTAACAGACATATACGAGCTAAGTTTAGAAACAATTCAGATAAAAAAAAAAATAGATCTCCTCTGTTCAAACAAACTAAAGACAGTCTCAGAAAGTGTTTGTACTATGTGGTAGTGGTGGTCCATAGCTTATTACTACTCAAATGTTTTATTATTTATTCATTTTATGGCAAAAAATACGATTCATAACCATAATGGAAATGTCACACGTTCTGTCCAGTAATTGAGCTATTTATGGCTGAACCTAAATAATAATAATGCTTGACTGTTTTTCTATAGTGTAACTACACATACTTCAAACCAGCCGATCGATGCGTGGGCGAGAACCATGATCTGAAGTGGCACGATGCAGTGAAACGATTCTTCAAATGTCCCTGTGGTCAGAGGGCCATCGCTCTGGACAGGCTGCCCCACAAACACTGCAGGTGACCACACACATTTTTCACTTTTGTATTTTTTTTTTTTTTTTTTAAGAAAGAGCTGCCAATTGTCTTCACGTCACAGTGTTTCCCATTAATAGAGGAGACTATGGTGCCTTCCCCCATAGTGTAAAAAGAAGCTAAACAAAAATACAAATGCTGCTTTATGCTTCTAATATTGTCAAAACTATACAAAAGTAACTATTTAATTAGTGCCTTTTTGGTCAGTGGGTACAGTGATGTTAAATAAAATCATTCAAGTATGTGCCACCATAGTTTCAGTATAAATGATGGAAAACACTGAGTCACATTGTCTCAAAATGGACTGACTTCAGTGTCAGATCTTAGAAGCACATTCCTTTACAGTATATGCAGCCAGTCTTTGAATTTAACTCTTGTTTTTCATCTTTTAGCAACTGTGGCCTCTTCAAATGGGAGCGTGACGGTATGCTCAAGGTAAATCACTGTCTCCTATATACTCAACTTCACTGTTACACTATCATCATTAAATAAACAATTGTACTTTTTACTTACAGGAGAAAACTGGTCCCAAAATTGGAGGAGAGCTACTTTTGCCTCGAGGAGAAGAACATGGCAAGTTTCTCAACAGCATGAAGTGACAGAAGTGACAGCACCTTTTAACTTAATCTCTATTCATTTAGTATTGAAGCAAATGGAGTTTTAGGAGTCTAGGAGTTTTAAACATGATTCAGTCTTTATTGTAATACATCATGCTTTTAAACAAATCATTTTATTTGTTTTATTGTCCGCTGTATATTATATGAACATCTTTGATTAAAGTAACTGAAAGGCACGACTACATTTTGCTATTATTAATACCACACAGAAACAGTATCACTGTTTGTAGATTTCTTATAATACATTTACACTATAAAGTCAATATTTAAATTTTCCAAATCCCCAAAACTGATTTGGAAAATCATATGGATATTATTTTTTTCTGTATAGCTTCCACCTGGGTAATCTTTTGTGAATTAATTTCAGTAAATGCTGCATGTATTGGTTATATGCGAAGTTAAACAATTTATTGCACTGTTCCTTCAAGATACGGGGTTGTACACAACGACACATGACGTACTTCGGCTTTCATCAAATACATAATAATAATATAATACAAACTCCATCACAAGCCCCAGGCCATTGCTCCTCTGCTTCTAAAAACTTCACTCAGCCCTATGGAGTTACTGTTCCATTTGAATACACGGACAATGGCAGCTTTTTTGGGTTATGGAAATGTCTTCAATATAATTTCAAACTCTTATGGGGTATTTGAGGACAAATATACTCATCTAAGACGTACCAACTTAACTTTGAAGCTTAAAAAATTTTAAAGAGTGTTGAATTGTGGTAAAGTAACTCCAACTAACTGTTTCGTATCACTGTTCCTTCATTTATAGTCATTAGTTTTCTGTTGTCAGTCCCACACAATTCAGCTTTTCAGCTTTTGCCAATTTTCAGTGTTTAAATTTCCACTGCAGCTCCCCTCTCACGGTGATGACTTTTGCAGCCCACTCGCATTCCTTTTTTTTCCCCTTTAAATAGTCCAAATACCATAGTGTTTCAGAGGGAAAGAAAAAATGCACTTGCAGTTTTTTTGTTTAGAAATATTTTTTAATAAATGTGGAGTGGTGTTTATAGTACATATGTTGGCAGGACAGGACAGACATGCAAAACATAAATGGTGGAATATACAATGGGCATTTACAGTATATAGATAAAACAGTCATGGATCTATGTTTTTAGTTCTGATATAAAAAGGAGCCAATAGAGGGCGCTGTTGTGAGCATCTTCAGTGAAACCAGCGGGATCGTGGGTACAGCCCGTCATAGTGAAACTCCCGATACTGTTCATTCACCTCCCGGGTTCTCTCCAGCTGTTCTGTGGAGCAAAATAATCCCAAAACAACTGTCAGTAACACAACTCTTACCATTAATTTTTAAAAACCTACATATGACATATGGGCTTCAGCTCTACAAATGAGCCATTGAAATATGATGAAGTTAAACAATTAAAGGTGCATCATGTCACTTTTCTGGTGGAGGGCTATATGTTTACCTCCAAGAAGATACTTTGCCTGGAATGTCCCAAATTTGTTTTTATTTCTCTTTTTAATACACTGAAAAGTATGCTTTATTCCTGAGAGTGGGATTGCCTTTCCACAGATCTAATCTTCACCTTGGCCTGCTGGTAGGATCTTTCATGTCAACTTTTTCACATTGTCCTAACACACTTATTGTATCTTTGAGGCAGGCTTCACACCACAATATTGGCGGGTCACTTATTCAGCAGCAAAACACTAAAATGTAACAGCCCAAATTCAACACAAACACTGGAGAAGCATCTAAGGACACTGAACCTGGGCATTCGTGGCAGAGTTGGGAAGTAACTGAATACATATATTACATGTACTGAATACATATACTAATTTTGAGTAACTGTATCCAGGTACAGTTCATTTTTCATTTGGTGGTATTTTGAAATGCTGTTAGTTTTCTAAAA
The DNA here is from genome assembly GCA_030686955.1 of Odontamblyopus rebecca. Lineage (NCBI taxonomy): Eukaryota > Metazoa > Chordata > Actinopteri > Gobiiformes > Gobiidae > Odontamblyopus > Odontamblyopus rebecca. Next base: position 46,236,455 of record CM060653.1, on the reverse strand, counting down.
TCAAAGGAAGACATTATGGTATTTGATCATGTATTTTCAGACAACACTGCTATTGTGGTGAGGCATGTGGGGTTTTTCCATCTCCTGTTAGTTACAGGTTAGTAACAGGAAATGCTTTAAAAACGGTGAAACAAATATAAAGCTGTTATTAATACTATATTACATCTTTACACTATAATTTAAATGCAACTCAATGTAAAATTAAAGCCACAAGTGGCACAGAACGGCCCTCGCAGGCCGGGCTTTGGACTCAGCCGACTAAGCTCTTCCTCAGGTTGGCACTGAAACACTGCAACACTTGTCTTGTGTTATTTATTTATTTATGTCTTGTTTGGGTTGTACTTGTCACTAGACACACAAACTCTGGAAACAAACACTGGACATGCTGATAAACACTTGCCATGGAAACACTGTGCAAAATATGGCTTTGGCCCCCTGGACTTTTTTGGTCACTGTTTGTTTTATCACTTTGTGATAAAATTTGAAATTTTGAAGAAAATGTTTTAATTTTTCCATCTGAATATCATGGGTGCTTCACCCATTGACTCAAAGGGGCTTTGCCCATGCACTCATCAAAAGCAATAGGCCCTACACCCTGTAGGGGCTCGGGCCTAAGTATTCAAAGTATTCAGAATACAGTACTCTGATTGGACCATGTATCGGAATATGCTACAAATACATTTTAATTGAGGTAATTCTGTAACTAAATACATTTTCAAAGTATTCTTCCCATCGCTGGTTGTAGCTCTCATGAGAAATGGTCACCCTTATAGAAATCTTTTGAAAGCATAACTCACCATCTCTGTCCTCTTCTAGATAGTTCTCGTGCTCATTTCTCTGCTCCTCATTGAACTCCCTTCGTCTCTCACTGTTGGCAATGTGCACTCTCTGCTCAGCTGCACCGACACATGGAAAAGTTGATAAAAACATCACCAAGGCATTTTCCGACTTTGAATAAGGCCCGTTAATCAGTCCTTTATCCTAGTGCAGTAGTTATTTGTGTGACTCACCTAAAAATATGTGGGGTGTGTGAAAAGATTTGACCTTTATTCTTATAATGCCGGGGCTGGGAATCACATCTCATGATTCGATACATGATATGATACATGGCTCATGATACGATATTATCACAAAATGGCGATACTTGTGATAATATTTGCAATATATTGCACATGATGCTATGTAATATATTGCTGTCTTTTAAAGAACCAAATACATTTTAGCAACAATATTTATTTGTTACGATTACTGCTTACTACCTGCTACTACTACTCCACTACTTTTGCAAAGTTAATAATGTTAGTAATATTAATATTAATAAGTGAATAATCTATTATATTTATCAAAACAGTGTGAAGTGTATTGCATAAACAAATTTCCTTCCACTAAATAAGCAACAAAATTGTAGCGCTGTCACATAAAAATTGCTAAAAGAAAAATATTCTTGGTGCTGTATTGATACAGCAGCCCACAATAACAATACTCTACCAAATTTAGTATATCTATATTTCAATATTTGGATATTTTTGCACACCATTATCCTGCCCGGGAAGGTTTTGTACACCATGAAAAACTAAATATATTGCAACTACAATTTCTATGACTTTTGTACAAAAATGAGACTGTTTGCAGTGAAGGGGAAGACACATCAGAGAAACTGAGATCCTTTGTGTGCAATATTTATATGTTGGAACTTGACTATGGTTCAGACTGCAGTCACTGCACATACACAAATATGACAAGCATAAGTCATTCAAATCATGGGAAAAACAAAATAAATTGACATAGGTTCCCATAAAAACATCGCTGGCAGATTCAAAGTCAGTTTTATGTGATAGTGTTTTATTTTCCTGCACCGAATGATTTAGTTTCAGTTTTGTTTTTTGGCTTAAATTAAATCAACCTTAGCTGGAGAAGAGATGATTGGAATTCACTTCACTAAGTTTTGGAAAAATGGGTGAATCTGAAAAGGGAAATGGTTTTCCAGACCTTTGCTTATATATTTTTTTTAGATTTGCTTTTGTATGGCTGCTATTCATTATAATTGTCTAAACCAAAGTGAAAATGAGACTTGCTCCAGTGTGTCCTGTGACTCCTGCTGCTTCTGTTTTCACTCACAGAGAAGAGGGGCTTAAAGCAGCTGCTGTGTAACCCACCTGCTTTAACTTTCTACTGTCTGGTTCTATTAAACCATTTCCACACAGAGCAGTCTGAATAACGTCATATTTACAGGAATTACAGGTAAGATCTTAAGTTATATTCTGCAAGCGTAACAACAATGATTAACAATGTCTTTACAAGTCTTGTACAGTTTATATGTTTCAAATACTTAAAAAATAATACAAAATAAGCATAGTATCAGATGTTTTAGGATGTAAAGGTGCACTGCATAGCATTTCTAGTGAGGGGTCCATCACCTGCTTGTCTCCATGGGGATGTTATTACTTTGAGCAATACACTTAGCTTGCAATTATTGAATTATTTGTTTTTGTTGATAAAATATATTTTGGAAAAACATACTGCCTCTCCACAGATCAGACCTGCATCTTGGTGGTGTCATCTCATTGTCTTCATGGATAGTCAATGCCACACATCTCCATGGAGACAAGCATGTAGCAGAATCTCCACTGAAAAAGTAACACAGTGCACCTTCAGGTATTTGACCCCTCACCTATTCGCTCAGCATAGGTTGACCGACGGCTGCGCCGCTTGAAAAAGTTTGAAGCATCTGATTCGGCCATGAACACCTCCTGCCCTGCCCCTGGAGGTCAGAGGTGAGAGGGTAAAGGTCACATGAGGGGGGTCATCGTTCAGACAGATTAACTGTCCACTGTGATGTTACCTGTCTGTGTGTCTGTTTGTGCATCACTGTCCACCACTGCACTCTCCACCCCAATGGAAACTGATAAGACAAAAGTTTAATTTAACATGATGTAGGCCAAGCTTAAAGTACATGTTAGGATGACCTGATTATACTGATCAAAAGTAAATCAACCCAAACAAATTAGAACTTTATCATGGAATACGGAGCTTATATTAATAAAATAATACGGATTCTGATAAAACTAGTTTTCAGAGTGATACAAAATCATCCAATATTGACAGAACATTACAAGATAAAACTTTTACCATGTAATAACAATCATAAAAATAATACCACCACCACCACCACATATAAATTGCTGAGGAATCTCTAAATGCTACAGAAGGCAGGTGAAAGTCATGGTTAAAATAAACACATCATCAACAACTTAAAAGACAGTTATAGATTCAAATGAAATACTCACTTGACAAAATGATGAAGCTTATCAAAAACGATGCTATGACGGCTTTAGTCCAAATCATCCTGGAACAAAACAAAAGCTACAACTGCACAGTAAAAACAGCAAAAATATATTGAAAGAGGTCGTCTCCTGTCTGATGTGAGGCAGACAGAGATGAGGGATACAACCAGAGGAGGGATGAAAGGGAGGAAAGGAAGAGAGAGTGTGAGAGAGGGAGCGGTGGAGAGCAGTGGTAAAAAGATTTTGAAAGAAGGGCTGGGAACTCGATTATCCTGGGATTTGGGATAGAGGGATAGAAGGAGGGAGCAAATGACATCTGCTGGTGTTGTGTGCATTAAATATGACAAAAATGTACACAGAAGAAGGTTAGAAGAAAACTGTCCAATATCTCGCAGAGTTGTAGTTCTTAAGGGTATATTTTGGTGTCCTGTCTGCCTGTTTCTAATTGTAGGTAACTGGGTTCACTGTGGAACATATCCCCAGGAAACTGTCTGTTGTCTGTGATTTTAACTGGTCCCAGTCACACACACACACACACACACACACAGGCCATGCATTTTTGTACCTTACACTGAATAAAGTAAAATATGATTATTATGGATTTCTAGGTATATTTCACCTCAGGTACAATGCAGCTTTTCAGTTCACAAGCATCTTTGAAACTGAAGACACTTTTTTTTACACGGTGCGTAGACAGAAAACAGTCTGCGCTCATTTATTTTACATTGGAACAATTTGTAGCTACACATTTTTCAAAGAACTATATCTGAGTGAAGTAGCTGCAGTAACTGTGAAGACATTTACCACACAATATGAACAACTCACGGTTCAGTAGACGGGAAGGACTGAGACTGCATAGGAGGAACATTATATGGGTTACATAATGCAGAACTTCTCAGGTATGTGGTTTATAAAAAAAAAACTGTGGAAAACAGGTGGACATTTTACATTTCTCAAGGTTTTGTGCACCATAGCTGAAATATGACACTACAATAATTACACTCACATGAATAGACACTGGAGGCAACACAAATAAAGCGCCTTTCTCAAGAATAGCATTATCTGTAGTGGGAATCAAACAACCAGGCTTTCAGTCTTTTTGGGAAAAGGTGTCTACCCATGAAGCTATTGCTACACAAATTAGAGGTACATTAGCCGGCAGTTCAGCAGAACAAATGGGTTCCTAGTGGCAGCTCGGTTAAAATTAGATTGTTTATATCATGGATAAAAAGATCTGATTATATGAGTTGGAAAATGTTAATTTCTTCTCATTTTAACAAAGATTTCTTCATTCGACAGACTTGAGCTATGCAAGATCAGGCACAAGGAGGAGAGATAGGAAAGAAGTGGGCCCACATTTAAAAAAATCAAATCCCCTAAAGGACCATTGCACTGCCATAAACTGTGTCCATAAACATTACAGCACACAGGTTATGTCACCGCTCTCTCCAAAGCACCTTTGTGCTGTGATGTGAAGGAGGACGTGCCACATATCATTTAGCCTGAACCATTCACACCAAAATCAAAACGTTACAGCGATCCAAGGTAGTGACTATAAGTTATGTTATGGTATACTATTTATTTTTAGCTAAATTATCTAATTGGAGTAAAGAAATCTCCTTTGAGTAAATTTATCTTAACAAATCTATATAGACATTGTTTGCTGTCTTATATTAAAATAAACACCCAGAACACTCAGAAGTATTGCAGTAAATGTATTCAAATCTGTTCACTCTATATTACAGTCATAAGCAATTACAATAAAAATATAGGTGCATCTTTACACATATAAAAAGATTAAGGCAACACAATAATGATTAAAGGCCCGTAACAACTTGCTTAACCCATGATCACTTCAGTCATTGTCCTCATTCATTCAAGAATTTCACAGTAACTCATTATCAACATGTAGTAAATCAGTTTCTATCTTTTCAAAAATATATTATCTACAGTATATTTCTAGCAGTACTGGTTACACTTGTAATGCAAGAGTAAAAGCTATTCATATGAGTCCAGTCTCATCATAGGGTAATTCACTGCTTAAATTACAACGCAAGTGCTTTTAAAACCCCCAATAACAATTCCTCACTAACAAAATTGTGTTTTATACGTTTTCTTTTAAAAGTTGTATAACATCAATAACAAATCCTTAAAATATATACCAATGTTTGCCAATGTACCATTGTTCTTTTTCAATATTGCAGATCATGTTGAGAACATGCTGAACATTGTTCTTCACAGTGAAATCCTCTCTCCTTGCACCAGTCGTGCTCTGAAAGCCCAAGAGTCCTATAAAACATGACAAAATGTCAACACCTTTACTAAATTATTGCTCACGTACAGGATGATAATGATAATTGTTTCATGTGAAAGAAGGTTGGCTCAAATAAGTGTTTGCTTCTTCCTACACCTTTGGAGCCATTTTGTAGTATTTATTATTTTAAAAACTGTTTTCCTTGTGTTACATGGTGTAACAATTTGCTAAAATAAAACAAATGAAATATGTTTACTTGATTAGAATGACTTTCTTTTGATAATTCCAACATTAATAGTAAATTAGGCAATAGTCCCTGAATAGAAATATGGGCCGCTGCAGTGCTGCATATTTTCAGTTAAGGGGGAACAGAAGGTCCACTGGGGAGTCCCTTATGAGACCCAAACACAGGTGAACTTCCACACATGATCTGGGAATCAAACCCACAAACGTGTTCATCACATTCATGATCCAAGTGATAACAAGTTTTTAGTTCCACAATAACTACTAGTGTAAGTACATTTAGAAACCACAGCCCTAAGCTCAACAAGTCCATGTAGTAATTCATTTGCTGTAATGTTTATTCCTCGAAACTGTTATCAAGCATCAGGTTGTTAGTGAGCTGTAAACATTTATTGACTAAGCTACGTGTTCGGTGTGTGTGACCTCTGACCTGGAATTTTAAGTCGTCCAAATCGTACCGCTTCTTTGCGATCTCCTTCACCTCCTTCTCGATGTTTTCTTGTGTAGTTCCCTTCACGTCAATATAATAGCAGTCAGCAGCAGCGTAGTGACAGGAGATGGCCTTAAAAATGACACAAAAAATTATGTGACAATTAGTTACAATTTTTGAGGAGGTAACAACAATATAACATCACTTAAAGCTCATAAGAGTGAATTTTGCATATCGGGATCTTTAAATTTAAGTACGAACAGTATGAGCCGGGGGAAGGGGGGGTCATAGGGAGGTCAGGTACTATGAGTATTGGGCAGCAAGCTGCCCCCGCGACCCAGCTGGATTAAGCAGGAGAAGATGGATGGATGGAACTACTGTTTATTTGTTGTTGTAAATATACAGACAGTTCATAGAACACAGTGAATGGATACTAAAAATATATAAAGAACATTGCATTTTGTGCTAGGATTGGGATGCCAGATGAATTGTGGGTAATGTAGTTGTGTACCTTGCGAAAACCCTGTGTCTGGTTCATGCCTGAGCCGTGGATGAGTAGAGGGTGGAAGAACACAGTGTCTCCTTTCTCCATCTCCAGGTGAATTCTGGGAAGGTCCGGGTTATAGTCCCTCACTCCATGGTACATCTTATTTACTCCACCCTGAAATCAAGAAAGTGCTCCTTTGGTTTTTATGTCCAACTCTAACATGTATTCTGAATGTTACAATGATGTTGCTCAGCTCCCATTGTCCTTCCTGTTAAACCGTGCACCTGGGTGAACTGTTTTTATTTTTTGTATTCTGAGAACTAGCAATAGGCACAGTCCTGAATGGTTTAAGTTAATTGCAGTCATGTGTTAAAAAAATCATAATACTCATACAGTTGTATTGTTTGGCTAATTTGATATAAACATCTAATATTAATGGATCTACTCAATCTCCTGAGGCTTGTTTAGAACATGAATCACAAAACAGCAGCAACAGCCTATACTTCCGATGACTGTGACTTTGAGCATAATACGACAAGACAAACTTTATTGTCCCATCAGGGATGATTAAAATTATGACCCAAATTATAATAATATAATTGCAGTATAGTTGCTGTGCAACCCACTGTTACTTGAATGAAAAGTTGAAATGAATTCTCGTCATCACCTCCCACTCAGGATAGTCATGCTCCTTCAGAGTCCCCGTGTGAGTCCCAGGCAGAACCACCAGGCAGCCATTTTTTCTGTTCACAGTTTCCATGGCAGTCCAGGCGCAGACGATCCGGTCAGCAGGTCTGAAGGGGAAGTAGTGTAGGTCCTGATGCATGGGGTGACGAGAGGTCTTCTTACCTAAAAGAAAACAACGAGCATGATCCTAATATTGTAGTAAATGTGTTAGTAAATCTGAATTTGAAACAAAAAAGAGGTTAACACAAATTATCTCATGTCTCCAGGTACACCCCTGGATATTAGGAAGGTAAATGATGAGGGCATATTCAAAATGGTGTCTGTATCAGGAAAAAGTAATATAACAGAAACAGATTCATATTTAATAAACACATTTGAAACCAGTGAGAAATTGAAGTAAATAAATAGTACTTTACACTATTTGAATCAAAATGAATATTCTTAATTAATTTTAAATTGTGTGTTTTGAGTGCACAAAGTAAAGAAAAAACTGATGAGGATGTGAAGAGTGTCTCTCTGTAATACACCAATGTAATACCTGCATCAGGAGGTTTGTTGATCAACATGGTGTGCATGGCCATAATGTTGGGTCCAGTGAAACACTCCACATACTCCAGGATCTGGTACGACACACACACACACGCGCACACACACACACACACACACACACACACAAAACACTTACTAATCACTAGTCACTAGTCTTTTTGGAATATTCATATTAAGTATTATCAGAAGTTTAATTTGTTAAGTCCATGTCCCACCAAACTGCACAACCTTAACTACTTTTACTACATATACAATGGTATACTACCTGTGGCAAGGAGCAGTATCTGAAGAGTTCAGGGTCCTCGTGAAAGTCCTGCACTTTGGACACAGCTTTCTGGTCTGGAACAAACTCAGATTTAGCAATGGCCACGTCCCTCATCACCACCAGTCCAGGAACGTTCAACTCGTGACGGCAGATACGCTCAAACTCCTGTCTGAAAAACAAACGACATATCAGTGACTATAAACCCATTGCATTAGTGCATATTGTGAATTGTTATGTCGCACAGGTTGAATATACAAATTTCTTCAAAGCTGTGAGGTGAACCTAGCCAACCAGGAACTAATCCTAATCGTGGTCTAGCCATCATGAAGAAGTGCTTTAGAAAGTGCTTTACAGAATAAGAAAGACACAATAAGAAAATCACAATACAAACAAATCAAAAATAAATACAAATCATAAAATTAACGTTAAAAGAAAAGAGTGCAGAGTAAAAACCTTTCGGTCATATATACAGCTAAACAGAACCATTTTCAGAAGGATGTACAGCTACACTGACAATAAAGAGATAGGACAGGTTAACCTTCTTGCATATGTAAAAAAAAAATGGTAAAAAATCCCACTGCGTTTAGGAAACTTTATTTACCTGAATTGATCAATGTCCTCGTGCGACACCAGATTCTTGATGAGGAGGAAGCCATTTTTCTCATAGAACAGTCTCTGCTCCAGAGTCAGCAGGTTGTTTTCCAGTGAGTATCTAGAAATAAAGGTTCACCAAACATTGAATAAATATGTGGACAACTTTGTGGACATTGTTGGTCTAGACATTTATTTGTTGATGTGACGCTTGTCAACACACTGGGCATATCTTGCCCAGTTGAAAAATTATGATGAAATTATGATTATTCCGATTTTAATAATGCACCATATCTGCCACTTTGAAATGTTCCACAGTATGGCATTAACCCTGGCTAAATCCATGGAGACAAGCAGGCAGCAGACCCCTCAACCAGAAAAGGTACATATTAATTAATCACTGCATTTATATAGCGCCTTTCATGACACCCAAAGCGCTTTAAAGTTCATTATTCATTCACTCCACACTCGGTGGTGGTGCTACTATTGTAGCCACAGCTGCCCTGGGGCAGAGTGACAGAAGCGAGGCTGCTAATCTGTGCCACCGGCCCCTCTGACCACCACCAACACTCACGCACACACCACTGTCATACTAGGCAATATGGGTGAAGTGTCTTGCCTAAGGACATGACAGTTTCTGCCACTGGCGCCCCCCTGTGGCACCTGGAATTCCCAGTGTTCTCCCATCCAAGTACTAACCAGGGCCTGAGCTTCTGAGATCTGACGGGATCAGGCTTTGACAAACCGCTATGGCCACAAATGTAGCACGTTTAAAGTAAACTTTAGAAAAAAAAAATAGCCACATTGGGCAGAGAGCAAATACGTTGAAAATCATTCTACAATGTAAATAGAATGCATTTAAGTCCTCTACTGGACCTGGTGTAGTCCAGATGGCAGTACTTGGAAAGCGATTTTCTTCCGGTGTGAGAATTTTTTGTCAGCATCTCTATGACCAACCAATACATAAACATATCTATCAAAAACAAAACCCAATTAAATTAACAATAATTAGGACAACCAAGTGTGTCAGTCAATACAGTAAGAAACCCAAGGATGAATCTCCTGTAAAAGAATAGAAGAAGCAAGTCATTTGTAATCTACACAAGGGTCAGCATAATACTATTTAAACTGTGCAACAAAATCAACCTTTGCTCCTTGGAACATTGATAAGGCCAAAAAACAATTTCAAAAGGAGAAATTCAATTCTGTCAACTGGACAAAAGCATTTTATGGAAGAAGTTTCAAAAACTTTTGTCCAGTTGACAGAATTGAATTTCTCTTTTTGGTAGGGATCCTACCTGGTGACTGAGGGATTACATAACCATACAGATAATATTGTACAGGAGGGGGTAAATAAATGGAATTAGCCAACTCACTCATTACTTTGTATTGATATGTCAACATGCATGCATCATGTTGTAGGCATATAGACTGTAGTGCTTAAGTTGTATAAAAAGACAGGGCTAACCTTAAAGTCAAAGGTCCAGTGAGGGCGGACGCTTGGACAGCAGCTGGTGAAGCTCTCTGTTGGCGACCAGTAAAGGAATAAAACATGAGCAATAACTACTTCTAATATGTTTTGGGTGAAATTGTTGTTGTTGTTGTTTTGAGGTGATTTATTGCACTCATTTAGATAATTCACTAGTTTTGTTGTACATTAGGTACTATATTATAGCCAGGAAATAAAGATGATTTTCACCTGCTAGCACCACTGAGCATAATTTACAAATGTATTAGATCAATGTATGCTTTTGCGATGCCTTTAAGATTGTTTTGCTGGTTTAGGTTTATTTTAGCTCTGTTTAGTTTTTCATGCTGTGTTAAACCTGGTACAGAGGCCACCTATTTGACTAGAGGGCTGAAAAAAACAACCACTGAACCTGTAACACTGACAATAGCAGTCCTGTTCTTTAAGTCTGCTCTAAACTTAGCATTTCTGTCCCACTATGTATCTCCACAGTGCCCAACTTGTCCCACTTTACTGTTTGACGTGATCACCATAACTGGTCAAGTACAAACTAATACGTATAAAATTACAATACTGACCTGCCATTTCCAGCATTGATCGAATGGTTACACAGGCTAGTTCTGCTAAAATAGCGGTATGTATGTAAGCTATTCTAGGACGATGGATAAATGCTAACACTACAACAATGTAATAAACATAACACAACAAGCGAGCCCCATTCGAGGCCTGGTCTGCAGAACAAGACCCCGGTCTCGACGGTGGTGCAGCCCCATATCTAAAGGTTATTTCTCGGGCTAGCGCTACCCAGTCTCACCGGCGGTGTAAAGGATACAACAGAGGCAGAAGGACGGTCAAGATGTCCGATTAAATGTTTGAGTCTGTCTGTTGCCCGAGACATTTTGGTCTGCACGGTTCCTGGAGCTCTCCTGCCCAGTTCTGACCCTGAACACGCAGTGTCGCGCCTGTAGCCCAGCGGTAATAAACAGTGAACAAAAGTGGGTCAAGGATAAAGAGCAATGTGAGGTAACATCCTGCAAAGCAAATACAGAAAAAATGTTAGAGTGAACTAAATAGTGATGCAACAAAAAAATATAACTAAAAACATCATTGAAGTCCATCACACCGTTATTCTAAACGTTAAAAGTTAAGTATTAAATACGTGATTAAGAAAACATTTACCGTAGTCAACCACAAGATGGCATCACACAATAGCTCATGGCCGTGATAGCCACACACCATCATTCATAACTGAAAAATCATGGATCTAGTGAAAAATTCATCATTTGAAATACCAGAAGGATACGAGAATTTGTAATTTTATTTCTGTAATAATACATTATGCTTCAGAACATATTCATGCCTTATTTAACGCCAGTCTCTTGATATTTTTGCTACGTATTTTGAACAATTAATAATTATGCTATATTTTTGCTCTTTGTTATTATATTTATTGTGATGTGTGAGCTATTGTGTCCAAATCATTTCCCTTATGAATCAATAAAGTTTCTTTGTCTAATTTTAACATTTCTAAAAACACAGAGCGTGATTTGTGAAGTAGAAAAATGCGTGAGAAAACAGTGACCTACTTTGCAAATCGACCATTGTTTTACTGACTATTTAAATTAAAATCAGAATTATTGTAATATTGAAAATCGGAAGTTATTTTTATTTTGAAAGTTCTAAACGCAAACAAAACAACCCGCTTATATTGTGAAAGGGCCGCTTCCGTGTACGTATCTCTAACTTGACAGCGGCTGCCTCTTGTTGCTGGCACTCCTCCCATCTCCTGTGTCGAGAGGACCTCCTCCAGCAGCTTTAAACTGCTCCACCGCCACACCAGCGACATTTTGGGGGCTCGGTCTCAACCCCTCTGCTTCTTATTCTTCAGATTTGTACCCCATTGTTTAACTAAAGGGATATTTCTTTCTTTTCCGGTAAGTGGTTTCAGAAGCTGAGCGCACACGAGGAGCTTGTTGAGCCGAGGCTGAGCTGCCTTCAGTGGGCGGATAAAGAGAAGGTATCCGGGCCTGGGAGCTCCACATTCACAAGTCAGTGGGTTGGAGCGACGGAATTCAACGTTTTCAGGTACGTTTTCTTTATGATTACAAATGAACACCACATTTACACGCACGCAGTGCCTCATATGCCGTTCACATTTATCTATACCCAGAGAACTAGACTTGTAGGTTAATTGGCAGCCCCAGTGCAAATGAAAACATAGGAAGCGAAAACTGAGGAAGAATGCGTTGCTTTTCTGTCATCCCTTGAGCCTGGTATTTTATCATCATAGGTAGACTTTCCCAGTTACAATGCATTATTACAGATTAGTGTGGAAAAGCTTGTTCAAATGTAAAGCTAGGTTCCTAATTATTGTCACCCTCACGTCTATAGACTCAAATATAATAAATAAAGCATAAGGTACTGTAAATTACTCAATTTAACCAATATAGCAAAAGAATAGGGAGTCTTGCAGCCTAATGCTTAATAATGCATAATTTTAGGGCAAATTTTGTATTACATAAATGTGATCAATCCATATCCATTCAAAATAGCAGAAGTATAAACCACTTTTTTTTCCCTATGCACTAATTTGTCATTAATTTAAGTTGTAAGTGTTGGCAGCTTTTGGGGTCTTTTATTTTTTAGAGCTTGTGAAGCTTGACATTTCCACTTGAAAGCATTCTTCTACTGGCTCAGGAGGTACTTGATGTGATCAGTGAGGGTGCTGTCTGATGATATGTTGTGGGAGGTAGCTATGTCATCTGTCAATTTTATTACAGTAGGATCACAGGATTAACCAATTTTACTCTAATTTATAACTCTGTTATGGTTGGATTACAGGGGTGTAGCAATATCCAAGTCTCACGATAGAATATCATCACGTATGAACCTCATGGTACGATATTTATTGCAGTATCGTGGGAAAGCTCACAATATGGTGGGGATGCTCACTATATTATGATACTATACATAATAACAAGACTGACATTATAAAATGTTTTAGCCAGTCATATGGTACAACATTTATTGTCATTAGGGATGTAACAACATCCAAATCTCTGTACCATATTTTCACCATATACATCTCAGGGTACCATATTTATTGCAGTATTTTGTGGAGGCACACAAAACTGTGAATATGCTACTTTTTCCTCTAAAAAAGCCTTCCCAAGACTAGATCCAAAGAATTAAGATTTAAAAGTGCTTAGAAGTGCTTAGATCATGGTCTATGTAGTTCCCTCTGTTTTTTTTTAGCTATTCCTGCATCATAACTATTCATTTCAGCAAAGAGACTTGTGATCTTGATATATTGTGAGACCTTTGACAATACGATCTCTCGATGTTTCGGTTATTGTTACATCCCTATTGAATTATCAAAAGAAGTTTATTAGGTCAATAAAAAGGAAACAAAAAATGCCTGAGGAGAAGACAAGTGAAACAGGTATGAGAAGTTAAACCAGACATTAAAACTTAAATGGCCCTTAATTCTATTTTCTGATCTGTTTCCTCATCACAAATGTACCTGGGCTTGTGTTTTGTGTAATTCACACATTTTTAACACTGAAAATAAAAAATCGATTCAGTGATATATTGAAATACCACAATTCTTGAATCTTTCTAAATATTCAAAATGTGTCTGAATCTTTTTCTTCATAAAAATTCCAGAGTTACATTTACTGTTCTCATGATTTAAAAATAAATTAATTAATTAATGTAAAACAATGTTGTGCTTGTGAAGGCATACATAACTATAAGCAATTATTGATAAATTGCAATATATTGTCCTTTGTTTTAGTATTGGGATATATTGGGATATATTGTACCCTGACATTTCCTTTCTGGATCAATAAAGTTTGTGTAAGTCTAAAGTAAGTAAGTAAAAGCTTTGGAAATGTAGACAGACTAATAAGAAAGGGAACTCAAACATGTGCGAATGAAACAAACACAACTCCGGGTATGTTTTTGAGGAGGTAATAACATTATATAAGGTGAGATGAATCTGGGTTTTATATAAGGGCTGATACTGACATCCCAACATCAAAGCTAAGGCAATAGTAAAGCTAGTTTTTCTCACAGCATTTTCAGGTGTCCCGTTCTCGTTTAAAACCTAGAATAACGCGTACAAATTTACCCTTTACTTTTAGCATTTACATTGTTGGTTGCTTCATTTCTATCATAGTGCATGCTTTTATAGTAACTTCTGTTCTGTGTGTAAATGACCCACATTCGGATGCATGCCGCTTGCTCTGGGATACAGCCCCAGAGGACAGTGTAATTAGCCTGACACAGCCCCCTCCTCATGTCCATGGACCACGTTGTGCAGAGCTTGTATTGACTTGTCCCTGCATTATGTGGCTCACTACAGCAACATAAGAGCCGGAAGCATGTACCATGAAATGTGCACATTACATACATCTGAACATGTATCCACAATGCCACTATTTCTTGTGCAAACACATAATGGTTTCAACATATGCATGACGTATCTTGTTTCCATTTAGTAATATTACAGAATTACAGAATTTTTGATGAAGTGCTTTGAAATATCTTTACTTAGAAAGTCAATTTGTGTCAAAATCAACAGTAAATTTTAAGATCTTGAAAGTGGTGGACTTTTGAATATCTGAGGATTGCTTTGACAAAATGAAACCAACTATGGTAATAGTTGTGCTATTTATCTTTTGATTTTCAATACAAAAATCTACAACAGATAATTAGCAAGTCTCATGTTCTGGAACTGGGCTGTCAATATTGACCATAAAAGTGCTTTTGTCTTCACCGCTTTAGAAAAATAATTACAGACTACAGGAGGCTGCCATAAGACATACAGAGATATCCATACAGTACATTGACTATTGGTTTGGACAATCTGGTTCTAAAAGAGGCTGGTATCCCACAATGCATTGCGAGAGCACTTCATGTACTCAGGGATGCACTAAAAAGCTGTTGCCATTGGTTACCAAGTCCCTATAATTTGATATTACTTCAATTTGTGAAAGTGTTTTAGAAAAGTGTCAGGTGGTAAAGTTGTCAGATTGGTTTGTTGTTTGTCAAAGTGAGTCATCAAACATTTCTTCTGTTCAGTGCTTTGTGTGCTGTGTCAAAACAAAAGTGAAATGACTGGTTTTGCTTCATTAAAGGTACACTATGTAACTTCTAAGCTGGAGGGTCTACTACTTGCTTGTCTTCATGGAGATGTCATTTCTTTGCATAGGATGTTCTGCAGTAGGGCATTAAATATATTTGCCCTGCATATATTCAATTGCAGGTGTTTTATAGCTCCAAATACCTTGAAAAACATGAATTCTTACTATCTGCGGGCTTCCTTCTCCATAGATCTGTTAGCTTGTTTCCATTGTGATAAGCAAGTTTATTTCCATCCATCTTCTCCCGCTTAATCCAGCTGGGTCGCGGGGGCAGTTTGCCGCCCAATTCTCATAACGCCTGACCCCCCCCCTATGAACCCCTCTGTGAATGGTGAGCCCACAGGAGGGTGGACGTCATGGTCCTTGATGTTAGTTCATAGGGTGCTGCATGTTTTGGGTTGATGGGGGGGGGAACCGGAGTGCCCGGAGGAAACCCATCCAGACACGGAGAGAACATGCAAACTGGCCCGGTGACTGAACCCGCAACCTTCTTGCTGTGAGGCATGAGTGTTGCCACTCAGCCACCATGCCGTGTTTATTTCCATACTGTGAACTTTACACAATGCCCTTTTAAATAGTATCAGTATATTAGTGTATGTTTTGTGCATTTATCAACACAACATTTAAAAACAGACTTTAAATGCCATTTGTTTACCCTAGTTCCTATGGACTGTCTTTCCACTGTCTGCCTTGAAGCAACAAGATCCGTGGCATTATATGGATCAGGAAAGAAAATAATCCGTTATCCTTTTGGTATGATTGCTATTTGTTAACCTAAAGACTCCAATCAATATAGCCATTTTAATGAGCTACAGAGACTAGTCCTTGTCATACCTGTACATACACAAGGGTGCTCTTAATTTAGCATCTTAATTCGTCACATGATGCAAATGCAAATAGTAGTGTGGTATTTGAATTTGCATGTTGTCTGTGTTGTATAGAAAGTCATAGAACATTTCATTTGTACAAAAAAGGATTAAAACCTACTAGTCATGACAGAATTCAGGGCTTTTTAAAAACTGCTGACTGTAAAATATGTCACATTTCCTCTTGTGGTGGTAGTATGTTTTCTGTGGGTTTGCAGTTCCTTTAGGGATTTTACTTTAAGAATGACCACAGTACATGTAATTCTTGTTATGACGTATGCTTTATGAGAATGAGGGTGATAATCAGAGCCACCACCTTCTCACGCGATTGGTTAACTCCACCTGTCACTCAATCAGAACATGATGGAGGAAAAGTAACTGTCCGATACCCATAAAGTTCTGGGATAAAGAATGGCGTAGCCCTTTTTAACAAATGCCTTCAAACTCTCCTTGTTTTAAGAATGCAAAGTGTTTAAAGTGTGAGTTGAAATTTCAACAGAAAAAAAGTTATGTAATACCAGACATTTTCAGCGTATCAAAAAAAACTCACTCATTCAACAGTGAATTTAGAAAAGGTGATGTCTGGCGATTTGTCTTATGGCTGTAGTTTTGCTAATGCCAAATAATAATTTCAAATGGCTCACTGCTGTTTATGTTCCAGAAAAATCTTGCAAGATTGTCTTAAGAAAAGCGTGGGAAACTTTGTAGAGCTGCCTGCAGTTTCTGGGGCTCAGGTTTAAAATGCTGTTGCCCTTGACAACCAAGTCTTACTCTTGACGTTTGCATTGTTTTATATTACTGGCTGCAGAAGTTATAATAACAAAACGTATGCACCATTTCCTATTAAGCTATTTATTTTATTTATGTCCTAATAAAAAATGCAAAGTGGATCAACTAGTCATTTATGATAGCTACTGTATGTTAAAAGGTAATTTAAGCTTTTCTTAAACCCTAATAGTGCGTTCGCATTGGCTGCTATATATTTTCCCCACCCCATAAAGACCAGAACATAGTAAAACGTGCACTGTTGGTCCAGCTTACGTCTTGTGGGGCTGTTTTCAGCTGTCAGTTCACTGCCTATGGGTGGATTTGCAGCAGTGGGGGCGAGGTGGCAATTACTGGGTTTTTAGGGTCTTATTCTTGGTCTGCGTACAGTTTTAGCGTGGGATGACTTCAGCTTCACAGTCAGATGCAGTGATGAGGGAAAGTTATGCTAACCATGCAAAGAATGTAGAGTGCCTTGAGTCTATTGTCTTGTTCACACTCTCGGCGCTGTTTTTTATGGGAGAAACACACAGTCCGGTATTTAGGTCATATTGCCTCAAAGTGGATGCTACTGTCAGCGTGGAGGAGATGGCGGTTGGGGGAAGTAGCTTGGTCGGAAAAACAACAAATAAAGGTGTCATAAATGTTGCCTGTTTTTGTGTGGGTGGATGCATTGGTGACAGATGTTGGGTTGTGAAAGATGCTATGATAGAATATTCAAATTCAAACGGATGAAAAACTATTTTATGTTGTGGGTTTATTACACAAGGAAAACATTTGACTGCATTTTGGTTGGTCATAATAAAATCTGTATTCATTCATTGGCAAGATTCATTGTAGTCCATAGAGAGAAGGCTATGGCGACCCGATTTATTTTCTAATTTTTCTCATTGTTTAAAAATAAAGCTGCACAATAAATGAATACTGTCTTTTTCTCAAATATTAAATCGGTTAGCTACTTGCGACGACAAAATAAAATACATAAATTATTTCTTGAACTTAATTGCTTGCTTAAGAAATAAACTATAACTTTAAGTCTTTTAAGCAGTACAAATGCTTGTGTTTGTGACCAAGATGATGGGAAATGAAACTAAATTACATAACTTCATTTGTCCAGTAAAATCCACAAGTAACACAGCTTTTACTATATAACCTCTAACTAATCTTTTTGTCAATTGCTTATCCCTGTAGTGGTCTTCTTGGTCTTCAGTTTACCTGCATGTATTGTACTAGAGAGCTGCATATAGTAGTAGTAGTAGTAGTAGTAGTTTGGTCAATAAAGTAAATTTTTCTGTTCTGTCCCATGTGTCCAATTAGACCTACAGACAAGCTATAACCACACTGTACCTGGCTGTACTGTATTGACCATAAATACACAGGCTTTAAAATATATTTTAAAGTATAACGGACCATTGCCAATAATAAAACTGATTCTCATAAAATTTTGGTCTAACAAAGAAAATAAAGTGGGTGACAGTTTCCACACATCTTATATTCAGTTATTGTCATAACAACATAATCAAATCTGACTTCTGTCTCATGATCAATTTCATCTTTTACTTCATCTTTTACCTCAGTGTCTGTCCTGCACCTCTACACCTGGAAAAGATTTAAAAAAAGTAAAATTTGGATTAGAGCAGTACTTTTGAGTTGATATTGTTTAGATTTACTTAACGCATTAAATCTTCATTATTTAACTTCATAAATTCAAGTTATATACTCAAATAGTAAAGTAAATATACTGTAGATACGGTTTTACTTGAGTGCAATTTTGTTTCACCAGTGTGTTTTTTGTTTTCTATAAATTCCCTATACACTTAAGTGAAATCAATAGTACCTTTGAGACATATAATCAATATTTACATTCTGAATGAAACAGGTTTTATTTCATTTTGGAGTATTACATTTTTGCAGTGCAGTCTTGTTTATTTCCATTGGCCCTCACTAAGTATGTGTGACTGAGACTGACCCATGTTTAATCTGGGAGATTAGGCTGCTCCATTGTGGACACTGCAGAAGATAATGCGCTCAGACAAATGACGATCTTTATAATGAAAACCCTGGCAATTACATGGAGTTACTTTCCCTTATTAGGGGAGCAGTGCTGTTGTGTCATTGGAGACCTGCAATGCTAAAATATTCAGTGCTCTTTCTCTCTCCCTTTACTCACTAACACAATAGAGGATTATTTCAATACAATGGACAAATCGGATAGAATTTTACTGTGCGTTCTTTGTTGTATTAGATCATAATGGAGAGAATAAAGCAGAACATTGTGAGGTTAATGGAGGGTATGAAATATGACTGGTATGACTCATTTAGATTACAGTTTTCACACACTACTTTCATATTAGACCATGTGGGCAAAGTGTCTTGCCAAAGGACGCAGCGGCATTTTTTGCCACTGACACCCTACTGTGGCTTCTGTTTTTCCCCAGAGGTCTCATATCCAAGTACTAACCAGGCCTGGCCTTGCTTAGCTTCTCAGAGCTGACAAGATCAGGATTTGACAAAGAAGTTGTGGCAGAAACGGTGGTCGGCAGCAAATTAATTTCAGTATGAAACGTTTATGTGGGTTGGAAAATCAGTGTCTTGTGGTATTGTCAGATTAACTTTGAAGAAGTTGTTGAGTTTGCTCATTGGGTATTGGGGTTTAAATACTCCTATGGCATTTAAAACCACTCAAAATACTATACATACACATACATACATACATACATACATACATACATACATACATACATACATACATACATACATACATACATACATACATACATACATACATACATACACACATACATACACACATACATACATACATACATACGTACCACAATTTTAGCAAAAATTCCTTTGCATTGTTTGTAGAAGCTGCCTTTTCTTGATGCATTTGTAAGAACACCAAGTCTTTGCCAAGTACAGTCAGCTTCTGTTTGTTCGTCCTACAAACATTTGACCATCTGCCTTCTTTTACGTGATATTTTCCTCAATCATATTTCATGTTAAATGTCCCATTGAGAAGATGAAACCCTTTGATTATTTTCACATGCTGTTATCTTGTTAAATTGCTGCTTTTCAAATAACCCCACTTATAATGTTGGCTATTCATCTAAATTCCTCTGTCTCTAATAAAGTTTAATGCCAAAATAAATAAATTAATAAAGTTTTTAATCTTCCAGATGCCAAAGGATAGTTTTACGGAGCATGACGCTGCAATGTCCTCCTTTCCTCATTCAAATCAGATTTGGTTAAATGATGCAATAAAATGTAAACAAGCACATGACTTTAAACAACTTTCCCTCACGATTAGAGCTAAATTGTAATGAGGCACAAAATGGACAGTTTGCTCCTTCCTCCTCCTTGGACTGCTTTAAAAACAAAACATTTTTTCACTATTTTAACAACGGAGCAACATTCATTGGGCTATATAACGGTATCGGCCGATATTGATACAATTTGTATATTTTGGTATTGGCTGATATCACCGTTCGATACTGATTAAATATCAGTATATCAACTGATATGAACACATTTTATATTCCACAATGCATTTGGTTATTTTTTTGTTGCTAAAGTGAAAAGTTAATTAGAGACCTTTATTTCAACTTAAAATTTAAATAAAGTAGATAAAGCTAAATATTGTATCAGATTGGTATCGGCTCAAAAAAAGAAAAAGAAAATACATATTGACCGCTCTCGAATTCACTAATTTTATTTTTATTCAAAATCTAAGTTAGATATGTAAAATATTTAGTCCTTTGGTGCTCGATCTTGTGGGCAAACCTGGAAAATATTTGGTGTGCCATAAATTAGAAGTGTGAGGGGGAGGAGAAGTGAACGAGGGAAGAGGGAATGTTGCGATGAGAAAAGATAAATCTAGTTTTGAGGTTTAGCATTGCTCTGGTTTTTCTGGTAGTGGGTGTTAGCCTCATGATATTTCAATCCAGCAGCAGCATCAATGGTAAATGGAGACCACAGCCAAGAGTTCAAAAGACTTTGGCATTATGGGATTTGGAAAAATGTTGTAATTATTGTTATTATGTCAAGTGAATAAGTGTTATTATTATTTTCAATTATTTAGCTTCAACATGTGGTGTGCTGGTATATTTTTGGTCTAGCAGGAGAATTGACACATAAACAGCATGGTTTAGTGGGGTGTTTTATATTTGTCTTTGCGCTGTATTGGTTCTACCCTTATCTGCAATATTTTTTCTTATAAATATATTATTATGTTATTGTTAATATGTCTGCAGATATATATGAATGAAGGCCTTTACTTTGATTATGGACCTTTTTAAAAACTGAATGAACTTACTTTTTTCATCACAGTATCTCTCTAAAGTAGCAGATAGTTTCCCATCTCTCTACTGGAATGTTCAGTCTAAAACCATGTGGATCCACTGACCAAACTTTCACAACTACTCATCCATCCATATGTGAGTAAAAGAGAGAGAGGGGGGGCAGAGTGGGAGAAGGCGAGAGCAGGAGGGAGAGACTGAGGGAGGGAGAGAATGGATGAGAGAGAGAGACAAAGGTGGAAAGAGTGGGAGAGCGAGGGAAATGGAGGGACAGAGAGAGAGGAGAGAACGGAAACGCCTCATTATCCCTGGTTAGTTTGGGCAGTGATACTGAGACCTCACTGTTATGTAACACGAGGAACAGAAGGTGTTGGTTTCACAGAAGCACCATAGGGGACACTGTACCTAGTCTGTGTACAATATCTAGAATAGAGGCTTATCAAACTAATTTGGCTGGGAACAAGTGTGTGCAGTGTAGCCGCAAGATGACAAGCATTAAACTAGGAGTAAAATTACATGTTATGTGATGTTTGATGTTAGATCCAAGCTAACAACCATTTCTGTTTTGTTTTTTGATGAATTGTTATTGCATTTTCACAAGCTTGTTTAGGTCTTTATATAATCTTTATATAATACTTAGATTTTTTTGCTTTTATTCAATTACATGTGTTTTATTACTCAAAAATACATTAACAAGCTAACATCATTTCTCTGAGCAGGGTTGCCTTTCCACAGATCTGACATGTAACTTGGCTTTATATTGTCACCTGCTTGTTTCCAGCGATATATACGTTTCATGCCATATTGTGGAATATTCCAAAACCATCGCCATACAGAAAAGCAGGTAGCGGACCCTATATAGCAGAGGTGTCAAACTCATTTTGGTCCAGGGGCCGTATACAACCTACTTTGATCCCAAAGGGGCCGGATTGGAAAACTCCATTCTCTGTTCAAGTTATTGTATTTTTCACCATGTTGTGTCTCATAGTGGCGTTTATATTCCTCCTTTATATTTATATTCCTTGAGCACCGCCACTTGTTGCAAACGCACCAAGCGTACAGGTTTCCCATTCACCTCCGTGAAAAAGAAGAATTAGTAATTTTTTCTTGGAAAATCCTGCACTCAGCTCCACTTTTCTTATTTTTGACACTTTGCTGATGAGGGCGTCATGGTCACAGTCAAAACGATCGTCCTTTAAGAGCGTTTGGAAAGAGGCGAGTCTTCATTTGTGCTGCTCTGGTGGGAGGTGGCCACACACAGAAGCACTGGAGATGCTGCTATGCTAAGCGGCGTAGAAAATTACCAGAAAAATCTGAAAATTTTACATATTTTAAGAGAAAATCAGCCAAGGGCCAGATTAAAGGTCTTGGAGGGCCAGATCTGGCCCCCGGGCCGCATGTTTGACACCTGTGCTAGATATTTCACAAGCTTTGCGTTATCCTTGAATTGTCCTTTTTAAGTTAGTCACAAGGCTAGTGTGTCCCAGCTTGTACTTGAGTGTCATTACCTGTAAAGCCTAAGTAGGTTGCATTTGATTAAAACGGGAAGACAGCGAGCCTGTTTGAAGGTCACCCTATATTTTTTTTCTTTTGTGCAGTTGTCATTCTGGTGGGTCCCTTGCACAACATGTTTGCCCTCTCTACTTCATTAGCCTAGATTAGTGGCTCTCTCCCTCTCAGAGCTGCAGAGATGGGCCAGAGGATCGATTTCTTGCTGGTGTGAACTATTGATAAGAGGATCATCTAACCTGCACACAACCATTCATTAAAAAAAACACACACACACACACACAACTGCGGTTTTCACGTTAGGGTGATTACATTAAATGGTAAATGACCTTTTCCGCAGTCAGGGTGTCAGATACCCTTGGAAACTGTAAATAGTGAAACTAACTAGTCTGGTCTGTCATATGGAAGAGAATGGCATTAAAGCTCAGATGAATATAATAGACACAACTACTGCAACTTTTATCATAAGCAGTTTGGTTATACAGTAGAAAATATCTGGTTATACAGTGGCCAGTAAAAAAATATCTGAAAAGCAGTTTGTTTTATCCAGTATGACTCAAGCAATGGCCTCATGATAAAAATAATATGTTAATTTGCTGTAGGCACTGAACCGCATTAGCTCAATATTACAGTTCTGAAGAGAATTTGTTTTTCAGAATTTTTGTTTTTGCTCATCTTTTGTTTGTGTCAGAAACAGTATCTTAAATCTTAATCTACCGTACCCTGTTTCCACTGTAATTAAGAGTGCTCTCTATCCAAATACCTGTTGGTTGCGTGTTTGCCTTGCCCTGAGCCTCCCGTTGCTGAGCAGATGAGTCTGTCAGGTCTGTAACTCTGTGTTTTGTGTCCTGAGGCGGCGTCTGTCTTCATCACGTGGTGTGAGAAAACGCTGCTTGCTGGTAGGCCTGTCACGATAATTACAATATCAGCTTATATTTTTTCAACTTCCATATATTGAACGATAATTTGGAGCTTAATTGGTAGTTTTCAGATTCTGAAATCTAATGATGTCGTGCTCCCAGATGAGGGCAAGAGGCAGTTTTTCCTATTTATTACAATGTACTTTCCTATGAAATATCCAAAAGGTAAAGAAATATGGTACTTAATCATTTTTATTTGTAACTAGACCCTAGAACCTACGATACGATTTGAGGTGTAGAAGGTTGGATAAATAACTTCTAGGATAAATATTTGTTCATACTGCCATTGTTGCAGCTTATGCCTGTTAATGATACAGTATATTTAAAAATAGGTTTACTGGGATTATCCTGCTTTGTGCTATTCTCATAAAGTAGTGTCGGTATTATCGTTTATCGCAATTTGTAGCGATATATCATGCTTCAAAGTGTGTTATTATGACAGGTCTATATGCTGTTTACATCTGTGCTTCGTACTAAGACTGAACGTGTCATTGAAATACATGATTCCTAAATTGCCTTAGTTGCTTATTTGATGCAGTTGGGCCTTAGTTTTTTCTGCATGCCAACAATCTTCACCACAAAATCTCTGCTTATCTAAATGGGTATGTGAATATGTGGAAATTGCTGTTGACAAACTCCAGTGTCATCATGTGAAATATTGTGTCTGGATGTTTTTGTTAGCCACAATCAGGATGACACGTGTTAGACCAGAGCGTGCGAGTGAGAAGTGTAAAACGTGTCATCAGACTGCAACTTTATCAAAATCCTTGTTTAATAGGAGTTTATTTGAATTCAGTTTGAGACATTTTATTTTATTTTTAATTGTATTTTATTGATTTTAATATTATACAAAAGAAAAAAAATAAATAGTGCCTAGTCCCCACACCTTTCTCTATATGCCAAAGTCCAGGAAGGGTGGCTACTGTATATCTGTAAACTGTCATTGCTTTAGTATTTTAGTAGGTATTTTTATATATTTGTGGTATTTCAGATTTTTTTTTTTTCATAAAAGCATTTGGAAGCTCATTATGCTTGGGTTACGAATCATATACTTTACAAATCTTCGTTTTTATGTTGCTCGCAAACAAGTCATAATTTTTGTTTAGTACAAGGCAACACAAATATTCCCCAAACTAATCTCCACTGACTTTAGATGCAATTTACAACAATGTAGTTTTTACCATTTCCAGGCAAACACCATAAAACGAGTCATCATTTTCAGTGCACCCTGGGCTCTGTAATATCCCATTAGCGCTGCTCCCTGCTGCGCAGTGAGGACACGTGCGCAGAAGAGCGCAGAGGGAAGATGAACTCAAAGAGCCTTTGTGTGAGGGGCAGGACTGGCCCAGAGGCAGAGCTGGAACAACCCTGAGCTCCATACGATCGGGGTCAGACGGGACAGAGATGTTGGCATCCGAAGAGTGTCAGAGGGTTTAAAGGTCCTATATTATGCAAAACTCCCTTGATTCTGCCTTTATATCACACATGCACAACAAACACATAGCTGAACTTATGCTTTGATTCACTTGCACTCTCGGGATGTAGTCCTTTAGTTGGTTAATTAGTCCATAGTGTTTTAGTCTGCTTAATATTTTATCAGCAGAAAGGTGAAAGCATGGAGAGAGTTACCTGGAGGTTTGGAAGTGACTGGATAGTCTAATCTGCCTTTTCACTTAAAGGTCCTATATTAAGTTTATTCTTCTGAGCTTTAAATCAAGTTTTAATGTTGTGACCTCATCAGACACATACCCAGAGTTGTGTTTTGTTTCATTCACACATGTTGCTTTTTACAGTATGGGTGTAGATGTTTGTGTGTTAGATCTTAATACTTTGGAACTTTTGCCTATTCATTTATCAATGGGCAGGGTATGTATTTAGCCCTACTGCACACCCTTGAGTAGTTCTGCATTTAGTTTAGTCTCTCTCTCTCTCTCTCTCTCTCTCTCTCTCTCTCTCTCTCTCTCTCTCTCTCTCTCTCTCTCTCTCTCTCTCTCTTTCTCTCTTTCTCTCTCTCTTTCTCTCTCTCTTTTTCTCTTTCTCTTTCTCTCTCTCTTTCTCTTGTTCTCTCTTTCGTCTCAAAATGCTTGGATCCCCACCAGTGTAAATTGGCAAGTGTTAATCCATGAAGCTCCTCTGTGTTTTTAAAGTCTACTCTTCTTGACTTGTTCTCCTCCTTGTGCCAGCAGATTCTGACCTTGATAATGCATGACCAATAGGTAAAATAATTCTACATTTTAATGATCTTTGTTGTTTTAAATGGTTTAAATGTGGCAATGTTTTTAGAAAACATTTCCATTATGGCATTTTGTAACTTGGAGAATCTTTTGTGGGTTTAATGGCCAACGTGGATCTTTTACTGTGAAGATGTTGTGACACATAGTCACTGATGTAAGACTAAGAGAAACATGTAAATTCTCAGCATTTACCTTTCAGTATAGTTTTTTGCAGCCTGCAGCCCTATAGGAAGGTGATATTTTTGGGCCCTTTGAAGTCCATGAAGGGTAACGCGGGACAGTGGTGCTTTGATTTGTAATGAACACCATAAAAGTGGGGAGACTCCCTCTGGTCCACTCTGATCTCTGCCCACACCTGAGGGGCCAGAACATAACACTGTCACGACCAAACACGAGTCCACAGACATGATCTACAAACACACACACCTGGGCAAGTTCAAATTTCACCTTTAAAACAAACCACACAAAAGGTATGATGATAAAATGATACAATTTATAGGTGTTTTATAGCTTAGTCGAATTGAAGAAAAGACAGGAGGCAGAGCTGCAGAGCTGAAGTTCTCTTTGTTCATTACAAGGACAAATAGTGAGCACACCAGAGGGACAGCTCATGCTCGACATATTTCAAGATAAAGTTCATATTGGGGTGGTTACTTTTGAAATGCACATTGAAGGGATCATGAATATAAGACCAAAGAAAGGTTCACACAAGTTAATTAAATATGCATGACTTTTAGCAGTTAGACTTAGATGATTAGGTAGCAATTAAAGAAGATGTCTGCCATTGAATTAAACGCATTGTATGAATCACTGCACAGATTCCATTGATTAATACAGCAGGTGCCAAAGAGGTTTTTTCGCCCTGTTTTCATTTGGGGAGGGGTGTTGTTCTTCACTGGTTTCTTTTTCTCTATTATTTTTCCTTGCAAACAATCGCGATTTTGAGGGCCTGAACGTCCTCGAAAAGTCCCCAAACCAGGTATCAATTCGACCGGTCTGGCGAAAAAATTGATTAAAAGGCCATTGCAACAATGTCCAAACCTAGAATTGGACCCCTATAGGAGGGGGGACAACCAAAGTTTGATGCAGGCAAATTAAATTCGGGACAGTGACAGAACAATGAGACAAGCCAAAAAATGAATTGGACCACGTCTCTATGATGAACAGGAAGTCAGCCATATTGGATCAAAAATTCTCTGTCGTTTTGACTGCGTGTTTGCAAAACGATTCAAGTCCCTGGTTTTTGGTCCAAATGAGCTCAGATTTGACATGTCACATCTACAGACAAAGGTTCACACAAATCATCAATATTTTTGCGAGCCTCCTCACAGTTTATCCGTAGCACGCTGGCAAATAACACCATCATTTCCTGTTTCTTTGATGACTTCTCACGCCCATAGGCTTTGGCCTAACAGAGCTCAAATTCAAATCACAATTGCATGATCTGGGCCTGAATGTGATGACATACATTCATATGAAATACATAAAAGTGAACTCTATAGCGCCACCTATCTTAAACATGAAGCGTCAACATTATTGAATTTGTACCAAATTTGGGAATTAAATTCTATGCATGATTACAAGCAAAGAACATATTATGGATATGGAGAATTTTACATGGTTGACCAACAGGGGCCCAATGACTCCAGTGATTATCAGCTTTTATCTGAGGGACAACAAATGTATTTAAATCTATTTAACCCATTCCTAGCTCTCATAAACCCTTAGCACAGTGCTGAAATTCAAAAATTCCGGGCGCATGTACATGTGTGTTTTTATTTTATTTTATATACTATGCACTTTGCTCACCTATTCATGCAATCCCTTTACTATGTAGGGGCCCTCTAATTGTGCATGGTCTCTCTCTGACTGGTTGAGGTTTCTCATTAAAAAAAAAAAACATGATTAAGATCTTGGCTCTGATATGGGGATAATAACATTTTCCTTCACATTCAGATTTATCAACAAGGTGAAAATAATTTATTGAATACCATGGTGTCTTGCCTTTAAAATAACTGCATGTTAGTAACAAACAGCCTCATAACCCATGCATTTTCTTAGTCACATGAAGCCCATTACAGCACTAAAGTATTGGATAACTGTTACATAATTAAGTCACACATAATTAAGTAACACTGACTTTATCACTGATCTTCCTCATGTTTCTTCTCTCTGTTCTCTCATGTCCTGCAGCAGAGTAGTGTATTTTTGGACTGTTGTGATTCTCACATGAGCAGGACATTTAGTGCCTCATCACTGTTTGATTTTTAGAGATTTAAGAGACTTCCATGTTTCTTCAACTTTTCCCTTTGTGTCTTTGCTTTGATTGTGTCATTTTTTGACAGTCCTTCAAGACTTAGAGATGCAGTGGAGAAGCTGGTGTTTGGTGTTTAAACTATTTTAAAATGAGTCTTCAAAAAGGTTATTTTTATAATGTATGCTTATAGTTAATTTTAGAAAATTCTGACTTTAAATATTGATAAAGATTACATGAATGGGATAAAACTGAACCTTTCGTAAATATTTTAGAATGATCTATCAGAACTAGTATAAGAGCACATGGTAATAAGAATAATGAAACTCTGTGGCTTGAAAATTACATAATGAATGAATGTACTAGTTGGTACACCATTATTGCTTTGGGTTATTTAAAAAAAAACAACACTCAAATACAAAGACTATTTTCTATTTTGTAAAACAAAGGGATCTAAATATATGTCAACACCTCCAATCTTCAGTCTTATAGCTTAAATCTTTTTTCATTTAGTTTTGACAAGACACGTTTACTGTCACTCTCCACCAGATAAAATAGACATCAAAGTATAGTTCAATCCACAGCTCATTCTTCACTATATTCGTCCCCTTTCTCTGTTTGCATCTTGGTAATGCTCTTGCTGGCAGTCATCTAGCTGATTTCATGGCTTTTTACTCAAACACAAAGACTTTATTCTGACTGTTCGGCTCCAATCCTCCTTCTTTCCTCTCTCTCCTTCCTCTTGCCTCCTCACATCAGCTGCCCCAAGACCCAACATACCGCCACATTTTCCATTGTATTACCTCATGCTTTTCACAGTGTTAGAAAACAACAAAGACCAAACCAAAAAGACAGCATATAGTCGCATTATTAGAATGTAAAATTAAGCTTGGTGTCTCCATTATGGCTGAGGCTTTGAAGTTTGTCCAAAACGCACGTGTGGAGAGGAGTGGGGGGTGGGTGGAAAATGTAGGTCATATAATAGATGACAATTCAAAGATGCTGATAGAGCATTTGAAACTGTATCTGGCTAGAAGGGGACAAAAAATGATGCCTCAACATTCTGCTTATTTTGCAAGTTCAAAAAGCTTTATTGACAATATTGTAAAGAAACAATGCATTTGCAGTTTTGCTGTGAGTGAGCTTGTGTCTCTCCTCACAGATCTGACCTGTAACTTGACTCGGTAACGTCACTTGATTGCTTACATAGAGATGGATAAGCTTAATGCAATACTGTGGTGCATTTCATGCAAAATAATAATATTTCCATGGAGATAAGCAGGAGGTGGACACTACATTACATAGTGCATCTTAAGTAAGTTTTTAACTGATATCTGAAATATATTTTGCAATAATTGAAATATTGCATATTTTCTTCTCTTGTATATTGATGATTTTCTGTAGTGCCCATCCATATTACCTTGCCCACGGACACAACCACATCATCCATAGATGATTGGGCACTACTGCAAACTAGTGAAACTAGTGAAACTAGTAAAGGTAGCCTCAGTCAGTAGCAGCAGAGACAGTTGTGTAGTTTGCTGGTGCAGCTTTTCACACTCGTATTTGCCAGCTGCCGTGGTCTGAACTCACGTCACATGAATCTCTTTGTTTTGGTTTAGAGCGGACATAAAACCCGGCTCTGTTACATTGAGACAAAGGCTGATTATAACCCACAAACCACTCAATGCGTGCGAGGCTCCAATACATTTATTTATCTGCAGTATTACTTTATTATTGCTTCTCAAACTGTGGTACAGGGACTAATGGATTTATTTCTTGCTTAGAGTTTATTCAGTTCAGATGGAAACTTGACTTGTAGTCACAACTCCAGGATATTCCTGCTGTGAATCTCTATTTTGAGGCTGTATTAATGAAATATTTTTGAGGAAATAGCGCAACAGAAAAGTATATTAAGAGCAGCTATAGAATATTGAAAATGGATCTAAAAACAAACATATCTTGAATCTCAAGAATATCAAGATGTGCTAAAAATATATTAAGTTAAGATACAGTTGGGTAAAGAACTACAAAGGTACAAAACTGTTATGTACTACGAAAAAAACTAAAACTGTGTACAGTGGTATAGTTTGCCTTGCCTATGCATGTTTATCACTGGCTCATTAGATTTACATGCTGTAGCCACTGGGGTCTTCTGACACACTTCCTCCTCAGAAGTGGGCTATAGCATAAACATGTTGCCAGGCAGAGACACCCAAAGACTGCTGGGCCTGGAGTGACCCACTGAACTCAAATCACATCCACTGAGCAGTTTGTCATACCCTATCATAATGAACCAGTCCAGTGCATGTTGCATTTGTAGTAAGGTTTCATTGATCTATTTTTGCCCTAAGCAAACAAAAATTATATTGTAAAATAGCTTGCCCTTGCCGCATACAAATACTTCTGACAGCGATGTCACTCCATAGCCCTAGCTTTTTAGTTTTGCATATTGTTATTAAGGGGCTATTTTATAGTGTTTTCTGATCTATGTCATAATGTTGTTTCCTAACCACAAACATACCTGAAGTTTTAATTTGTTTCATTCACACTTTCACACATAAACTCTGCATATTTAGGCCAAGTTCATTTAGGCCAAGTTCTTCTCTCAAACTGAAAACAATCTGTTCCACCTTGTGATGTCATGTGGCTCCATGTGTTTTTAAACTCTATACACTTTCACTATAATCATTTTGATAATTTCAGCCCTTCACTGTCATCTCTACTGAACTACAGATAAAATGTAGCTGTTGAAAACTACTGCTTCATGACAAACTAGAACAGAACATTTTGAGCTGTTGAGCTGTAGACAGACTAATGATAAGGGATTACTCAAAATATGTGAATGAAACAAAACACAACTTCAGGTATGTTTTTGAGGATGTAACGGCATTCAAACATGGCTTAAAGCTCACAAGAATCTTTTTTGTGTAAACCTTTAGGATAGGACAAACATTTTTTTAAGTTTGTAAACCACATTAAGATCACTTTGGTTGCTAATTAATGAAGTTCTCATTGGGCTCCTGGTAGGTTTTTAATTAGGTGACCAGTGACCCGCTGTGCACAGATACAAGTCACCCCTGTCATACATGCACAGCTCTGCAGCATGTGGAGCAGCAATAGCATGAACAATAGTATACAAAAGAGAGTGAATGATATTAGTCTAGTATCCCTGAAAATACTTTGCTTGTCATCCGCCATCTTGTTGAGGATTATAACTGGATAACACCATTATAAAAAAAACAATTTGATTATAATAAATTATAACAACTGGAAAGCTGGAGAGCCAACCCCGCTCACTGTCAGGATGCTTGTTTTTCTAGGTATTTTTGAGCAATAAAACCACCTGTAATTGACTACATGTAAGATAGAGCTGTTTAAGGCCATATTGTGGAGCATTAGAAGCAAAGCAATGACATATCCATAGAAACAAGCAGGTGATGGACCCCCAACCAAAAAGTTACGTAGTGCACCTGTAATACAGTTTATCTAAAGAACCAACATCAGCTAAAGAAAGGACTGTTATCGAAATGTGTGTAATAAATGACAGAATATATTAAGGCATATGTATAAATGAAATTAGCAGACCAGTGTTAGTACCACAGTCTCGGCATACACAGCCTGTCCATGTGGTGTTCAGTGGGAGTGTGTTTTGTACAGCAGTGGTCATCTTCTGCAGCTGAGGGATGGAGGCGCTTGGGCTCCGTCACAGATGATGAATGAGAGAGAGCAAACAGATGGAGGCTGCGAGAAAAGACGAGACTACAACCTTCAGAGGGTGCAAGGAGAGGAGGAGGAGAGAGGAGGAGAGAGAGGAGGAGAGAGAGGAGAAGGAGCAAGAGATGGAGCGAAAGTGGGGGAGATAGTCTATTTAATTTGAGCCATCCTTCAAGAAACTATAATATGTACATTTAAAGTAAGAGCTACCAGTCAAGAAGCTAAGAGGCAGACTAAAATGGATGGATGAGGCAGATCATTGCTTTAAAGAGGAGTGAAACACGACATTAACTCTAATTAAAGCCCTGTATCTGCAGTAGACAACAGTGTACACAGTCTGTCAAGCCACAGACCGTAACTACAGTCACAAGTGAGAAAAACACAATATACCAGGGTTGAACATTTGTTTTACAGCAACGCACAACTGTCAACTCTTCTCTGTAATTCTTTCTGAGAAATGTGAGTTTTCAAAAGATTTATGCTATTTGTTGGATATTGCATATTTGCTAAGAATAGTATAACATAATATCTGTTTTTTTAAGGCAACAGCAAGCAAATGGCACACATCTTTAGCACAGACTTGCTTTCATCCATCAGTTTCCAAGTTTGTGAAGAACTTTGAGAAAAGCAGATGAGCAGATTTAACGTCTTTTGAAGAGCTTTACGTGACGTAGGGAGTAAGGACCAGACTGATATACGTCTGAATAAGAAATACAGATAGATATCAGTCACAACTTGCCAGGAAAATCATTTACAAGATCTTGACAAATGAAGATTTTCAGACAAATTGGGAATCATTTTACATTCTACTAGAATTATTTTTAAACATTTTACTTTTTACTTCTACTTGACAGTTATATTATTGGCCTTTAGTGAAAAGCAGGATTCTTTGTTTTATGTCCAGGGTCTCGTTCCACGCTCTTGTCTCGCTGGGCGGCACCTCTCTGCTGCTGCTGCTGCTTCCTCTGAGCATTTCCTCTATAGCGGCTCAGTACAGCCTCCCGCACACTCACCACACAATAACACACTCGCACACGCACATGCACACACACCTACACACACACACAGTAATAATTATTATACTACACATGCTTCAGTTTTACTACACAATGGAGACGAGACAGTGCAAGGTGTTTCCTGTGACCTGCGCCACTGCTGCGTCGGCACAAAACTCACTGAATACATCTCCAGTCACTCGGAATAAATCAAACCTTTAAAATAATATTGCTTTTTATTATTGATTTTGAATAGTATACTAAGCTACATCTTTATCCAATTGTGGAATATTTTAGCAGATGTAAGATTTGGAAAAAAAAACAACACATTTTTCTGACGAGCACTGAGAAGTGTCCAGAAAAGACATGTCCAGAAAAAATAACAAAAACACATCAACTAGCAAACTAATACAAGCATCACTTATCATAACATGTTTGTAAAGACCTAAACTGCCGTGTTAGCAATTTTTATGCAGACTAAGATGCTGCTGTTTGTGATTTGTTAATATGTGTCCATTCAAATTTCAGTTTGGTTTCAGTTTAGCTAAAAAGAGGACGGATTGTTATTATACAGATTGACGTATTACAATATATGGCCATAGATTCCATGTAGTCGACCCTTAGTTGCTAGACTGCAGGTTATAAATAAAAGTAAGTCTCTCATGTTGTTAGCATTTGATAAGTATAAGTCCAAGTAGCATTAGCTTCTTTTCCCAGGAACTACAAAACCTAGCAGTAGCATAAGCAGTACACTGTGAACTCTGTCTAGTTTTATGATCTCCTTTGTAAGCCATGTCATATGTCTGCTTGTAAAATGTGTTAATCTTGCTGTGAGTATAGTTCCTCCTTAGTCACATATCTAAAGTGATTCGCCTTTTGCCAATTACCTCCTCTCAGCAGCTAAACGTGTGAACGCGAGTGGAAAGTGCTATGTTTAAAGCTGTGATAGTTATCCCTTATTTATGCCTGGCCCATGGTTTATTGATGTGCCTTTAAAGCATTTGCAGAGGGTTTGAATATTGGATTAAAAGCAGTGGATGGTTTATTTATGAGTTGTGAGATATTTTGGTTAACTTGAGGCCACTGGAATCCCTGGCAAATATGAATTTATGCAGTGTAAACTGAGCTGTTGTTGAAGTGTGAAGGTTTTTTGTGTTTGTTTTTGAAGACCCGAATAAAAGCCAATATAATCAAAATCTTGTGCCAGTCTCAGTGCTTAGTAACAACACTGTATTTAATTAGAAAGCAAACAAAAAAGTGCCACATTTGCCACATAGTTAATTACGATGATGCACCAACACTAATACTGGCAATGGGACAATTCATTCTTGTTTAAAAAAAATTAAGTACAATTACTGGACATTATGGAAGTTCTAAACATCCATAGTATTTGTATATTGGTTCTTACAATGCTGTTGTAGAGTTGTTTATTTAAAAAATTGCGCATTTTGATCAACTTGTTAGAATTCTTAGAGTATTTTAAGGAAGGTGGCTGCTGTTTGGTATTGGTTGGTTAAAAAGTGTGGATTCTTCATTTTTTCTTGTTTCATGTTCTTTTTAATAAATCCAAATCTTTGTATATTTCCCCAAATTTACAGTTTACAACAGAAATATTAACTCTGTATAGACCAAAAGTTAATCCCCTCTAACCTGGGTCTGAGACATAGTTTTGATGTGCTGTTCATCTCTTTGTCCTGTAGGTGGTGCAGTTCCAGTGATGGAGAAGATGAAGCGGTTTAAGAAGCGCTTGTCGTTAACGCTTCGCTCGAGTCAAACCATCGATGAGTCTCTGTCAGAGCTGGCCGAACAGATGACCATAGAGGACGGAGGCACCATGGACAATGGTATGGCTCAGTAATTTGGAAGATTGCATGACATATATTGCAATTGTGTTGTTCAATATGCTATATTTTCTATATGCTATATTTTCCCCAAATCCAGTTTTAAGTTCACAGGATGTTATTATCTGCTATACTAACACTAAAATCAAATACATTTCAAAAGTTTAGTAGACTTTGTGATACAACAACTTTGTGATACTTTCTGTAAAGGACATTATTTTGCATTTTACATTTTATTTTAATGAAAATTAAGACTGAATAATTTCTAACCGTCACTGGGCCTTTTAAATTGAAATCTGTTAATCTTTTGTCAGTAAAAAGCATGTGGTTCATAGACCTGTCACGATAACAAATTTTGATTCATGATATATTGCTACAGAGAAATAATGCAATAAATGATCATATTGAAACTACTTTAGGTCACTAATTAAGATTTAAGTAAAGCAAAATAATCCCAGTAGACCATTTTTAAACAGACATTATCATTGAAAGACATGAGCTGCAACAAATAAATAGCAGAATATATCAGTAAGTATCTGCAGGATCAGCTCTTTATAGCTCAAATCTTATTGTATTACAACAAAAATAACAAAAATCTTCCCGCTTTTACAAAGGAAATGTACCCACAATAAATACTGAAACCCAAAATATATAATTCCAGCTTTCACATATTGAACTTTAAGGAAAAAAGTGTAGTAATACATTCATTTTGCAACCTTATTACCAAAAGCTTCACTGAAGTGCTTAGTATTCCATCTGCAATTTAGTGATCCACTTGTAAATATTTGTAGGCAATCCCGCACGGATGACACATAGCAAAGGAAATACCAGTAGTTTCTTGCCTTTTAGCATATCCTCTTCCTCTCCCCTCTTTCACTCACAAACACATAAGGGCTGTGACTGTGTTGGCTCCATCCCATGGGGCTTTAAATAATGAAGTTGATAAAAACAGAGAGAGACTTGGACTGGAGTGAAGAGAGTGTGTCTTATGTAACTCTGAGACACAGCCTAAAGGCTTGTACAGTAGACTATTGAGCTGCTAGGTACAACCTCTGGCGTCAGATTGTTGCTAAGGTAGTTGTTTATTTATAGGTCTCACAACTTCTCAAGCTATTCTGACTGTGCAAATTTAACACACACTTTTCTGTTTTAGCACTCTGAAAATGAACTGTGGAATTTATAAACAGGCCTATGCTGTTTTACACACTAATATTATTCATTTATTATAATAAAAAGTCAGTTTTCTTGATGTTACACTGATGGTTTCTCATCTCATACCTGGAGTTGTGTTTTGTTTTGTTCATGCCTGTTTGAGTCATTTTGTATTCTGCTGCATTTCTTTGAGCTGCTATTACCTAACCAAGGTCGAACTATTCAAACACCCTTCATTGTATTCATTCCTTATACACAGCTGAGCATAGTTCTGCTTGTACTGAATAAATAATCCTAAAGCTAACAGTGCAGAGCTTATCTTTGGTTGACTCATACATAATAATGTAAGCTTTTTTTTTTTTAACCTTAAATTGTTAAGGCTTAATACTGGCCACTGTCAGTCTAGTATGACACATTGGATTATTTGACCTTTGAAAAACAGTTTTTAACTATTCTTTCACTAGTTCTTTTGTATTTCTCATTTACACTTAAAGGAACCATATGTAGCCTGCATGCTAAAAGTTGCTACATTCACAACTTCAAGTCTTTTGCCTGAATCTAGAGCACAAAAGTGTTTTCCAGTGTAAGGCTCAGAACCACTGCTGGGGTTTAGGTAGAAGATTCAGATCAGAGATCCTTTTAGGTTTTAACCATCTGGATTATAGAAGTATATAAAAGTATTACATGTCAGCTCAGAAGCAACGCTCATACACTTCAGGTGTCTTTTTGATGTAGAAACAACTTTGAAGGAGAAAGTTTTCCAATGTATTTTTTCTAATGCATACACATTTAATTTATGAGGAGAATAAAATTTGAGTGCTTTGCCACAAAATAAAAAGGTGCCCAGAGCTCCAGACTGTCCATTATCGCGTGCAGGCAGAAAATGGTTTACTACCACTTTTCCTGTTTCTGCAGCCAGCTTTATGTCCTGTGACCTTTTCAACTCACAGTGCAGAGCCTTAAAAGACAGCGACAACTCTACACTCTGCATTAAAAATTCAAAGGTGTGAGAATGAAGGGCCTGTCTTCTTTAAAAATAGCTCCTATCAGTCTGAAATGTCAAAGCCCAAGCAACAGCATTTTAACAACTCACAAATACTAGGAACTAGATAAGGACCTCTGGGGTGCTACAGACATTTTACACCAAATGTGGCAGAAGACCCAGTGGAACTTTGTGGGAATGGCCTATCTCATCACTAACCGAAACAACAGCTCAAAGTAAGAGTGAGGTGTAGAAGAGGCTTTCCTGTTGTCTCCACTGAGCTCCCCTGAATTCTCTTGGACGTTGTTGCTATGCTGTGATTGCAGGGCACAGAGGATTTTTTTGTCCAGAGGGTGATTACTCACCTCAAACTGGCCTGACATTGGATCCAATGACCCTATTTGACCAGTCCTCCGGTTTAACTGCAGACCTTTGACTGAGAGACAAAGGGCACTGAGAAACACAGTGGAAATGATGCTAAATTTAAATTTCCCTTGGGATCAAAAAAAATATTTATGGTATAGTGTAAAAACTGCCCTGTCAATACCTTGAATTGTTAGTATTTTTGTTCTCAAACTAGGGTTCCTTTTGACAGCACAATCTATCAATCTTTGGCTTCAATCTTTGGTGTTGGTTTTGCTTGAGTTTTTCATATGTATGTACTAACTAAGATTATATAGAAACATTAAATAATAATAGCTGGTATAACATTACCTGCTCTAGCTTTTCATGTTGTGTTTTTGTTTTTTGAGCAATGACATGATCGAAGAACTTCCTAATTAAGGAAGCTACCGCCGTCAATACATGTTTTGAGTGCTTGTCAGTGAATGGATGTACAGGCCTACTGAAATATGTGTGAACAAAACACAACTCTGTGTATATTTTACATTACAACATGGTTAAAAGTTAAAGCACTGATTTAGCAGGTTATGGCCCTGTTGAAGTGGTATCTATTACGTGTTTCTGAGGTGGTTCTTTTTTAGCACTGTTGACTATTGTTTAGTTGTTGTGTTTCAGAGCCCTTCATGCGGAACGGCCGGCCCCCCACGTCCCACAGCATGCACTCCTTCCTGCACCAGTACACGGGCTCCTTCAAAAAACCTCCGCTCAGACGACCTCACAGCGTCATCGGGGGATCGCTGGGCTCCTTCATGGCCATGCCCAGAAACGGCAGCCGATTAGGTAACATACTGTACAACACCCCCAAACCTTTTGGTGTTATTTCTTTAAAAGTGCATATGTAAGATTTGAATTTATATTTCCTTGCATGCATCTAATCTAATATTTTACTAAAACAGACTTTAAAATATCAAAACAAACAGTGAAGATGACCATGCTTGTAATATAAGAACTTGTGATAGAGAAAAAAAAAAAAGCAAACAAAGGTCTGAGGCAGTCTGTTGGAAATATAATAAAAATATAAATATTAAAGTCCTTTATTGATTACATAGGACTAGTCAATGCGTTAGTGCATATAATGAAGTCGTAGGGCTCGATCTTGCCCCCAATCTTAGCAGTAGTGCAAGTGCAAAGGAGGGGGTGTGTCCAGGTTGGGCTGTGATTTACTGCTGGAGGCTGGAGTGGGACGGTACATTAAAGCACTGCCGGGTAATGTCTGTAATGTCTTTGCCTCATTACAGACAGCACAGAGGGGTGTGGAAAAAATTATATATGAGTACAATAAAACAGCTCCGGAGCCCCACGATACACGCACCAGCAGAGGCACCAGGAGTACAGAATTTTGGATTTGCCAACAGAAGTGGCACTCCGCGCAGATGTGCTCCTCTCATTCATTTATTCATTTATTTATTATTAAGGGCCACACAACAAAGTTGGTGGGATTTGTTTCCAGTACATCACTTAATGCTCACATTTCTTCTGTGCCAGTTACATTATCAGCAAACAGTAAACATCCAATACAACCAAGAGTATGATCAATACACAGGTTACATCAAGACAGTGGTTGATTTAGAATCCACACAGCCCTTGTGCTCGTCCAGATGCCCTCCCGCAGCAGAGCAGTCCCTTGCCCGCCTCCTGTATCAGCTCAGTACTGCTCTGTAGTTTGGTTTGATCTGGAGCTGTACAAAAGCTGCTCATTTACATGAGGCCGTGTACTGCACTGTCCTAAAGTGTGCTTTCTTAGCCTGTCTGCGGCCCTAATGCTGTGATGTCAGATTTCCTCACATTCTCGTGCCCTTTCGGTCATCAGCTCCATTTAATTTCGAATTATTCCCATTGTGCCGCTTTGGTTAGTTTATAAAGTTAGTCACCAGTCGGTAGGCGTCCATCAGAACCGTACAGTGGCTCAAGAGACATATATGCACATGAGCACTGCTCTGTACAGACACTAGGGCATCCTGCTCTGTCCACACATGGCGCATATCAGCGGTGGACACTCGCACCTCAGGTGAGTCTGTGGTAGCGGACTGCTGGGACAGGCGGGAACGAGCAGTGGGATGGGGAGTGCGTGAGATATAGACACTGGTCTGCTGCATAGTGGGAGGTGAATGAGATTAATCTAAAAAGATTAATGTGTGCGTGTGCGTGAGAAGTGCACATATGCGCAGAGTACCAGTTCTGTCAGCAAATCTAAGTCTGTATTCCTGGTTCTTCTACTGGTGCGTACTTGCCTCGTGAGGCTTCGGATCTGTTTTATTGTACTCGTATATAATTTTTCCCACACCCCTCTTTGCTGCCTGTAATGGGGCAAAGACATTACAGACATTACCCACACGCACAGTGCTTTTAATTGCCACAGCGGGCACAGATTGGTTCACATGCCATCAACATGTACGTACTTGTACCGTCCCACTCCAGCCTCCAGCAGCGAAGCACATAGCTAGTTCGCCACTGTCATGCCTTTATTTGAATTTCAAATCAATGAATGGGAAATTTACTTCCGGAGCAGGCTTCAAGGAGAGTGGGACTGCCCTTTTGGTCCGCAAGCATGTCATCAATAGTCCAATCTGAAAGGAAAAATAACAAAAAACAAATAAAAAAATAATTCTCTATCAGAGCAGATGACATTCACTGTATATGCTTTCAGTTTACATCATCAGCAACCTGTTGAATGACATGATTTCAGTGATTATTTCTGACTCACTCCAGCCTAACACACATGGAGCAGATGGCATCTGGGAGCCGACAGGAAGTGTGTCACTGCCTCCAAATTTCCTTGTTTTGGCAAATCCCAGTTTTTCGATCAGGCCTGCCCCTCCAGTGCCAGCCCCTGTGCTTCAGTGACATGTGTGAGGGGCCACACAGAAACGCATGACGTGATTTCTGGTGTGATCTGATTCATCCGACAGAACAAGAGAAAAAAAAATTACACAAAGAGAAACGAGCGATTAGTCAAATTACAGCACTTCCAAGGTCGAGAGGTGGAAGGAAGAATGATTCACCGAATGAGGCGGTGTAGAAGTATACAAGTGAGAAAGACTTGACCTCAAATTAGAGGCTCAAATTAATGCCGTATTACTCAATGAAAGGAGGAAGTAGGTGTTAAAGTCTTTCTAACTAGTACTTTTGAAGAAGAGAAAGCGAAACAGAAAATTATACTATAATTATACTATTCAAAAAATTTTTGGTATGAGATTTTTTATTATTCCATTTTTACCAAAGAATGGCTTTTACCAAAGAATGCAGCGACATGAACTGCAATAGTCCAATGAGGTTCATTTGCTCTTCTGATGATAATAAAATAACATGACACTAACATATTAAGTCTTGGAGTAGTTCACTGTTTTTATGTGCATTGTTCCTGATAAATAGGTAATAAATAAATAAACTAAATTTTAAATATTATTAGAACTATGAATTTATGGATTATTGTTTAAGCACAGTACTTCAGTTTCAAATGCTAGATATCCAGTAAGTCTAGTAGTAGTGACTCCTTTTTAAATGTTGAATTAGCGATATCTGACATTTAGTTACATAATTTGTAATTAAATTTAATTGTATTTATTTCCGCATACCTTAAAAAAAATCAACCACGTTGTTTGTCGAAGCATCAGCCCTCATGCTTTTCTGACATATGTTTCTGACCTTTCTGATGAGTTGAACCCTAATCCTTGCTCTAATGACATTGCTGTTTCATAACCATTGTTGTAGATATCCTAAGTAGAATGGAGCTTTACTAAAGAACAGCTAATTTCACGGTAGTGTGGCAAAGTAGGGGCTGCCAGTAGACCATGTCCTAATTAGAAAGCCTTGGATCTAAAAACAGGGCGCTCAAGTGGGACAGTGTGGATGGAAGTGTGAAGCCTTGTTAACAGCATGTCTCAAAATTAAACTGGAAACGGGAACAGTGGAAATGTCACATCGCATCAAACAAATGATGTGGTGAAAGTGGAGAATTACAGAATTGGCTACAAAAAACATAACATTAATTATAATTTTGCACTGAACATTTTATCTACCTATCCTGCCTGAACAGGACTTGTGTTCATGAGATGGAGCCAATACATCCAAAGAAATATATATTTACTTTTGATGATAAAGGAGCAATATATAACTTTTTGGTTGGGGTCTGTTTTAAAGCTCAAAAATAGTTAGAAAAACAGGCCTTCTGATTGTGAACGGGGTTGCCTCTTGTAACTTTGTCTGGTTTGGCCTCTATGAAGATGGAACTGTTTAATATCATACTGAAACATTCCAAACAAAGCAATAATTGTGCTTGTCAAAGCTGGTATGGCCACATCCCATGTGGCCATACTGGGATATTATCATCACTTCAGGATATCATCACTCTCCTCCTGACTGTCTTTATATCAAAAGCAGTAGGAGATGCAGATCTACTTGTCCTGCTCCTTCTATTTAATGTGCATCCCCAGTGCCAAAACTCAACAATGACCAGCACAAGGATGGAACAGTGACAGCGTGCCAGTATGCGGCATGTGACATTTGATCTAGTGCGCATTGTTTATATTGAGAACGTACGTGCACCTGCACACCGCTTATGTGCACACCTTAACAGAAATGACATTTGACACGTAAATGCCTTTTGTACATAACAGCAGAGAAACTTACTTTTGATTTCAGTGGGAACAGTGTTGTTGGTGTCCATTTTTAGCCAGCACATCAAAGTTTCGAGTTAGTTTTATTGTGGCGATTCTCAGGATGCGTTCATGTGGTGTCAGAATGATCGGAAAAATGACCTTCCCACTAGAAAAATTTGCACGAACGCCCCCTGAGGGTTGGAAAAACGACTTGGCAAGTCGGATTTTCAGACAGCACATGAATGCAGTATAATACCGCACCTCAACAAAGGTCAATGTATCTAGAGTAAGCCATCTATTGGGAAATGCCAGAATTGCAGGGAAAATAAAACATTAACAAGATTTGTTAGTATGATTGATTCAAAATCGGAGGGCCGGATTAAAAAGATTAATGGGCCGCATATGGCCCCTGGGCTGCAGTGTGCCCATCCCTGCTCTATGGGGTCTTCAAAATGTATTGTTTATTGAGCAAACAATAATGAACATATTTCATATGAACGAAGGGATGAAATAAAAAGATAAATTAAAGGTTATTAATTTAGCTAGAAAAGGAGTCTTTGAGGAGTGGAAACTAGAGCAGATGAGATCACTTGGAGACGGAGCAGGTAATGCAGGAATGTTGGACCAGG
Organism: Odontamblyopus rebecca; assembly: GCA_030686955.1. NCBI lineage: Eukaryota > Metazoa > Chordata > Actinopteri > Gobiiformes > Gobiidae > Odontamblyopus > Odontamblyopus rebecca. The sequence continues at coordinate 46,193,885 of CM060653.1, read as the reverse complement.
CGTTCAGATGGGCCACTGCCAATGAAACAGCAGAAATAGGACAAGTGGAGAAGTCAATAGAATGGAAAATGGTTCACAGTTTTTAAGAAATGTGTTTTGGAATAATTTTAATGCATCTTTACATTTTACCTTTGAGAAGGGAGGCTGGACCTTTTGACCTTACATTAAAATGTTTTTTTAAAATATAGTTTAGACTGCTTCCTTTCCCTTTCTGCTGTAGGCAGTAGTCACGATAACACATTTTGCATAAAATTATTATAAAAATAAAATTAATACTTTTATAATGATATTGAAACTTATTTATGCCAGTGCCCAAGAGTAGACTTAAACCACAAAAAACTATTCTAAATCTACAATGAGCTGCTATAAATAAATAGCAGAATGAAACACTTTTATATTCAGTTGTATTTGTAATGAGTCATAGAAATAATTAATTCAACCTTTTACGTCTCAAGTCTTATCATATAGACAAAAGCAACCACAAATTTCCCAGTAATGCAAAGAAAATGTACACTCCAAATTTTTTTTTCCATCTTTCATATATTGAATGATAAATCAACAGTAATAATCGTAACAGGCCTAGCTGTACAATAAACCCACACTATACCATTTTCCCAATAATGCACCACAGATCATATATTTGTTTACTTGCTCTTTCCCAGATTGAGGAGTCACTATTTTTGCATACACAGAATATTCCTATAGGGTTAAAGCTTTTAATGATTTTCCACTTTCTCCTGGTACAAAAATTCCTGTGAAATTGCCCCTAGTTGTGTGTATTCTCCATCAACAGCAGCTACATGGTATTTTAGGGAGTCTTGGGACCACTCCTCTTTGCCTCCACATGTGATGAGAAGTGTGTGGTTGGAGATGACAGGGCAGATTTCTCCCTCATTAACTGTTTGTGTGAGACTCTGGGACTGCGGTTGTGGCTCATATTTGGGTTTTACAGCTGTGATTCTGCGCTTGGGACAGTTTTATGATGTGCAGAGGAAGTGGAGCTCTGCCTCAGGGCTACCCCGGGTGGGCAGGGGTGCTTTCAGGGCACGTAGGAAATCGTAACTTGCAGAAATATTCCACATCTTAACTACAATCTGTTGTCGTTAAAGGTCTCATATTACACAAAATTGATTCTTGTTGAGCTTTAGGCCATGTTGGAATGTCATTATCTCATCAAAACATACCTGGAGTTGTGTTTTATTTCATTCATACATGTCTGAGTAATCATTTATTATTACTCTGTACATCTCCAAAGCTCAAAATGTTGAAAATGTAGTGGTAGTTTTTAAGTTGTTCCTTTTTATACGCCCGTTGTAATACGGGACGTATTATGGTATGGCGCTGTCCGTCCGTTCGTCCGTCCGTCTGTCCGTCTGTGGACACTTCAAAGCTGCTGAAAGCGAGAACAACCCACATTCTCTGCTTCTTTGAGCTTTGACACATTAAAGCTTTGTAGTGTCTTTAAGTTCTGTTGCTGCAATCTGATTGGTGGAATTCCGATTCTAGAATTCTATATACAATAATTCAAAGTACGGCCGTATTTTGCCCAGCTGGAGGAGCTCTTGTTATCTTTTAGTTCAGAAGACTTTTAATTCTGAAATCTTCCAAATGATTTTATTACATTACATAGATCAGAAAATGGCGTTATATGAGCCCTTTAACATGTAATAGACCATCTGGTCTTGTTTTGTGTATATTTTCCATCTTCTATCTTCTAAATAATGTAATTGCAAATATGAAAGTTATAGATCATTTACATCCTTTCTAACTGACATCATCTATAAAGAACCAGAACAATCCTAATTGGAGGCGGAAATGGCATGAGTCACTGAACTGTAACTAAAAGCTGAATAGCTCTTTCGAAACTACTCTTGAAAAGAAACTTTCAACTTATGGAGTTCACCATCAAAATATTATCAAAACTCCAGCAGCTCCAGTGGTCTTGCAACTGAAAAATGATGATAAAAATGGTATTATTTTGTGATTTAACAATAATAAATTAAAATACATTTTATTTATATCTAGCGGTTTTCAGGACACTCAAAAACGCTTTACAAAACAAATATTAAAACTGTCAAAAGAGCAATAAAATAATACAGGAACAATAAAAACAGTGAATCTTATAAAGAAAAAGTTAATCATCAAAAGCTATTCTAAAGAAGTAATTCTAATCATTTCAGATATCGTGCATGAGAACCTGAAGATGGGCTCGGATGGAGAGAGTGACCAGGCCTCGGGAACCTCTTCAGATGAGGTCCAGTCTCCCACAGGAGTCTGTCTGAGGAACAGGATCCACCGACGCATCTCCATGGAGGTAACACACTTTAAATAGTGTCTATATTATTACAGACGCATGATCTTTGAAGTACATCGTTCATTAATCATTATATTTGACATTTCAAAGCCAAAATTAACAAGCCAATGCTGCTTAGCTGGAAACTCAAATGTGAACAGTGTTGGGAAGTAACTGAATATGTGTACCCCGACTATGTATTCAGAATACAATTTTGTGTAACTGTATTTTGGTACAGTTACTTTTTCATTTGGCGGTGTTCAGAATACAGTTACTTTTCTAAAATCGAATACATTTTAGTCATTCATCATACAATTTTGACTTCAGACTGCACAGTTTTGGTGAGAAAATTAGAAAACAGCTCTTGCGGCGAGTGCCTGTGTGATTTTTACTTCTCCAGTTAGTGACAGGAATGCAAACAAACAGTGGAACAAATATAAAGCTGCTCGTATGTTTTGTTTTTAGACTAATTTAAAAGTAGAGTACCCTATTCTTAATGTAAAAATATTCAGAGTACTCTGATTGAACAAGGTATTGAAATATGTTACAAAATACATTTTAATGCAGGTATTCAGTATTCTGTAACTAATTTTTCAAAATATTATTCCCATCACTGAATGTAAATGTCTTAAAAGGTAAAAAATATATAAAATATAAAATAAATGTTTCCATTCTTTTATTTTATACATTCTTAGCAATGATTAAATGCTTACATGCCGTATCCTCCTTGCGCCCTGTATGTCTCTGCCTCCCCTTCATATTTGGGCATAGGAGGTAAAGACGGGGCTGGGTTAGTCGTGGGTTTGTAAATGCACTCATGTCTGGAGCAGATTGTGATAATGTCCTTCGGGATTCTGCTGCTGCTGCCGAGAAGAGACGCTCCTTCATCAAAAACTTCTGCAAACACTGTCTGCAGCATCAGCAACTTCATATGGAGGGAATGGGCTACTGGTTAATCTAATACAGGATATGGGAAACTAGTAGCAGGCCATTTTCAGAATTAATTATACTATTACTGTAACATTGAAATATAAACATTGCAATATAAATGCAATATGTTCTAAAATAGGTTTGAGGAAGGAAACTCAATTATAGGTGTTGGTTGCTAAAAATACTTCCATAAACATTCATCTCACTGTTAGATGGGTCCACCTCCTCACAGATCTGACCTGAAACAGGAACATTCGAGGCAAAGCAAAAAGATGAGCATGCGGTGGCCTCTCCACCAGAAAAATTACATAATGCAAGTTTTGTTATGTAAAATGTTAAGTAGTTTAATATTTGATCGTATTGCTACTGGTGGGAGCTAAATGATAACTTCACACAAGAACAATAACAGTCAGGCAGCAACATTTAACTAAATAAAATAAAAAGATTTTATTATATGGTTTTATTACATTTTACACTTTTTCTCTTTGACTCTGAAATACTAGTCTTTGCTTTAAACCCCAAACCAAAATCCCCCCCGAAGCAATTCCAGTTTCTCGTTTGCACTCACTGAAAATTTAATATTGTCCAAAAATAAAAGGCTAAAATTCTGCATCGTAAGAGAAAATAAATTGGCTGAGCTGCCCCAAGGATCTAGTAACTTCCACTAGCTCAGCAAATCAAATATGAAATGGAGAGAAATAGGCCAGGATTAGGTTTAACTGTGCTGTGCATCATTGTAGTCATAATCCATCATTGGGTTCACTGACTTTTGTTTGTTGTTTACTAGAATTCACTTTATCTATTATCATGACAACTCACAAAGCAATGTATTGGACATGTACAGCAAATTAAAATTTTACCCACTAAAATGTATATGTAAGTGCATGATATTTGGTAGTGGAGATTATGGATTAGCGTGTTGGAGATGTGTGGAGACACTTCTTTAAAAATTCCTTCCAATCCTTGTATTTCCCGAGGTTGCTGGTGCTAGGCTAGTGCATGTCAATGGTAATAGTTGGCCTGCCACTAAAAACAGTCTTACCCATTCCACAAAGCACCCAAAGCAAATCAATTATTACGCTGGACTATCGATGTAAATGTGTGTTGATAGAATAATGTTGAATCGTCACATGTTGAGGGACTATTTTCTCATACATCAGTCCGCCGCTGCCGAGCTTTCCATCAGGAAGCACAACTCACTGCTGCTCAGATATAAACACTTCAAATGCAACAGTTGGTTTTATTTCTAAAATTATTCTGATGACACAGACATTCACATGGACAGTCTGGCGTTATAATTGTTTTGCCTCGAGTGCACTGTGGAGTGGGTAAGACTGTTATTAGTGGCAGGCGAAACTATGCTCATCAACATATGTTAGCATAGCACCAGCAAACTCTCCAAATATAAGGACTATCTTCAACACTCTGGCTCACTAGGAAATGTGGCCCTGTGTCCAAAATTCTGAACTGTCCCTCTGTCCCAAAAACTCCAGCTCTTGTTTTGTATTTGAAAGATTAGAATTAAGAAGAGATACAAAAGGAACCAGCTTAGTAAGTATTTAATTAAGGGGTTAGGTTTCACTGTTGGAGTTAGACTATTCATTAAAGGGATAGTTCGGGTTTTTCGACATGGATCCGTATGGCATCCCTGGTCAGCAGTGTCGTGCATCATCACTGCCTTACCTCCTGACAGCGTCCGGTGAGCCCAGTTCCTGTTCAGTTTTGGTGCTGACGAAAGTGTCCGGCAAGTTGGCTGGGGTCATGAAAATAAATTTATCCAGGCTGTAACAACAACCTCTTCCACCTCTACTCTGCTTGCACTACAGCTCCTCTACCTGTTTAATTTCATTGCATTACCTTAATTATTTGTCTGTATTGACCTATGTGTCGCTCACACAGATACACACACATACACAAGCGCGCGCACACATTAGCTACATTAGCACTGATGGAGGTGGAGGGTGCTGCTGCTGGCGTCTTTGAAGCAGGTGAAGCACATAATGAATCTCTGGCTAGAGGGTGAGGCAAAAGTGTGGCATCGATTACTGACTTCAAACGCACTCACAGGCCTGTTCTGTGCAGACGTTATCTACAGTCTTACTTAAATCAATAAAGCTATGGTTTTGCACTGTTGGTTGCATTCAGATTATTTCACATTTAGGTGTGGAGTAGGTCAGACTTGAGAAAGAAAAACTTAAATAAACAGTCATGATACAAAAGTCATGATACAACAGGTGGTTAATTTCTGGAATTATTTGGCCTAGCCACATGAAACAAAAGTGGCAGTATTTATTTATTTTCTGTATCAGTAATCCTTCAGAAAGGTGGTTATCCTACTGCCACAGTACTGAATATAATAGACTACAGCATACATTGAGCGACAGAATCTCAGCTGGTCTCATCCTCTGATTTGAGGGTCAGTGGTTTGAATCCTCCTGATCTCAGCTCCACAGATGAATACAGTCGTTGTGTTCTTGGGTAACACTTAATCTGCCTCATCCCATTGTCTGTGTACACTGGTGCATGAATGTGTATGTGAATGGGTGAGTGGTTCCTTGATGTAAAACAGTGCCTTGAAGGTGGAAAAGCGCTATATAAATATGACCATTTACACAGTCTTTCCGTTAAAAATGGTTAAAGTTGCACTGTGCAACATTTCTGGTGGATGGTCCATTGTGTGGAGATGTTATTTCCTTAATTGAAATGATAAACACAGTTACAGAGGCGGTCCTGATCACAATAAGAGTGATCACAATGAAAGCACATGAAAAACTGATCAAATGCAAAAGTTTAATGTCACTAGAAGAGTTACCTTGTGCACTTTTTTAATATTACAGTCTTTGGCAACACGGTTAGAAGACAAAGAGTAGACAGCCAGTGACCTATCTATTTATATTGATCTAAACATAACTCCAGTGTATTTTTACACCTCTCATCCTTGTTCTCCCACGTCAGACAAACAGCCCCACTCCTCAGGGCTCACCTCATTTATTCTTAAAATAGATCTATCATAACAATAGCATCACTATAAGAGCACGCTGTGTCAATAACCAGCAACAATATGCACTACACCAGACATGATACATATATAGAACACGTTTAACATGGGTTCAAATTTGTTCAAATATTATATGTCTAAATATTAATCTGGATGTGGGTAGTTTTGACAACAGATGGATTTAGTTCTGTGTACAACCTTGTTTTCAACTTATTTCATCACATTTCTTATGTGTTTCTAGATTCAAAATAATTTATAATGCTGAATATTAATCTGGATTTTTGTAGATTTGACCATAATTGCATTTAATTAACCCTAACCGTACTGATAATCCAATAAAATGATAAATCTGTCTCTGGGTAACTGCAGTTTTCTTATCCCTTTGGAAAATCACAAGATGACACAAAAGTATAAGCAAAGGATTAATCTAGATGAAGAAAAATTTAACGAGCTGAATCTACACAAACTAATATGAATTGTGTAGATAGGTAGAAGCTGTGCCACTCTAGCCACTGTCACGCTCCATGTATTTTTAACCTGCAGGAGTCTTTGGCTGATGTGTCTCTATGGGGGGACTGGAGGAGATGGTTATTTTAAACGGAAAGTACATGAGGAGGCAGCAGTCTGCATTGTTCTCTGCAGAAAATAACAGCTATTTAGTGACACGAGCCACACACAGCTGCTTGGTAATGCATTATTCTTAAAAGGTTAATGGTTCGATGCCTACTTTAGGCAATGTGTGTTGTGCTCATGACCCTTTCCTTTCTTTACCTTCCCAATATGAATGTTTTTGTTCATTTTTTTCTGCTATTATGAAATAACATAATAATAACCAAATTGCCCAACTAAACCAGGACCAATATTCAGAAACATCTAAGATAGAACTCATAATAACCAGGTTTATATGTTTTAATATTTATTTTAAAAGGACAGAACAAAGAACATTGTTTCCAAATCAATCAGAGTCATGTCCGTCCCTCAAAAGTCTCATTTGAAATCTTCAAGAGAATGGGTTTAGCATACAGGACCAAGCTTTTGTTTAAACTTCATCTACTGACAACATAGACTACCAGCGAGAACTATTGATACTGCAGCTGATGTCATCAACATTCCCTGAGAGTGTGATGCTAACTGTATGCACTGCTCTGTCTGCGGCTTGTTAAACTTTTATCTAAGCTTATCTGACCAAGAAGAACAGATTTAGATTCATAACGGGTAAGCTAAGCTTGAACTATAAACAGGTTCCTCGCAAATAACATTAGTCACGAGCTACCTAACATGAGTCAACCGTTTTTCCACTTAGTCACTCTCACCTTTTTGCTGAAAATGAAACACCTAAACAGGACCATGAACTCCTGTAATCATTACAGGTTCCTGAAAAAATACTAAATGTGTTGTACATTTTTCTTGAGTTTTCAAACTATCTTAAAACTTTGCCTATTTGAAAGTGTTTGCTAATCTGTACATTATGTCACCAAGGTAACTGAGCATTTCACCAATACACGTACACGTACACATACAAATACAAATACACATGCACATGCACATACACATACACATACACATACACATACACATACACATACACATACACATACACGTACACGTACACATACACATAGAGCATCCCCAGCATGATGTCACTGTAATATCAATATCAATTTTCATGGACATGCAGACACTAAAACAAAAGATCTTGTACACTTTGCCTTTTATATAAACCCATTTCTCTTTTGTGAGTTTCAGTTTTTGGTTGAGTCCAAGGTTTTGCCTTCAGGCACAGGTTTAATGAGCCGTACTAGTGCCCCTAGAGACCGACCTATTGTCCCGGGGAACAGGCTAAAAATGATCTGTGCAAAGAGATGTGCATTCCTCCAGAGTCTCCCAAAAGACTGCTGCATGTTTGATGTCCTTTTTCTTTGTAAGATTTTATGCAAAACTTACATGAAGTGTGTTTAAATGCGACACATCACATTAAGTCGCTCTGAGCTTCCAAAATTATGAAATATAGATCTTAATATTGCTTCCTTGAGATAAAGGTTTGTCCTATTTATATTATTCTTATTAACATTGGCATATTGAACTTTGAGGGGATAGCTACAGCAATCATTTGTGTAGCGGTTTGACATTTGACTCGTCGCATTGGTTATTTTACATCAGATGCCCTTCCAGATTCCCTCAGTCCACTCTTATCTTGTGTGGCTAAATCCAATTTAGTTGTTTTATGTCATGATGGTGGCCAGATTAGCCCTCCTGCCTTCTGATGTAATCTGATTGAAGTAATGTATTGTACCACTTGCATGTATGCTGACAATGAAAGAGCTTAATTTAACTTAAAATAAACAAAATACAATATGCGATGGAAGATCATAGGAAGGACAAAAAAGGCAAGCAAACAAAACACTGATTGTTGATTGGTTTGGAGAAATCTAAAGACAATATTAAATCTGTAATGTTATAGAGCCTGTGTCACATTTGCTGCCAAATTGTGCAATGCTGTTTATGCTTTTGAGGCTTCTGCACATCAGGAATGAGTTTTGGTACCTTTCTTCTCTCTTAGATAAGCTTTTTAAAGTAACTGTAACATGGATACTGGTTGCAATCATATCATTTGTGAAAAATTCAAGTTAGCTGTATTTGATTTAGACATGTTTATGGAATTTAAAATAAGAAATCTCGCCTGATGTCCTTAAAATATGGATTCTCCCCTGTGTTTTGTAGGACCTAAACAAGCGCCTGTCCCTGCCCGCTGATATCCGGATCCCTGATGGATACTTGGAGAAACTTCAGCTGAGCAGCCCTCCCTTCGACCAGCCTCTGAGCAGACGATCTCGACGAGCTTCTCTGGTGTGTAAATCTTTTGGATTTCTTTCTATTTTCAGTTATGACTCTCACAACCTCTGCCTGTTGCCATGGAAACAGCATTTGGGAGGAGGATTGATTGAGTCTGGAGTCATTTGCTTTTAGCTGTTGTCTTGTAACCTGAAATGCTTTGTAATTACAGAACTGTTGAGGGGGAATGCTTGCTTTGCTGGAGTGGTTTTCTCTCACAATAAATTGCCTTTTTATACTTATGTTTTTTTTTAGTCAGAGATTGGTTTTGGGAAGTTGGAGACCTACATTAAGCTAGACAAATTGGGAGAGGTAAAAAGAATGATTAAATAAAATATATGTCCTATTCATACAATATTTTGTTAACTTAAAATCATTAAAATGACATGTTTTCAGGGCACATATGCCACAGTGTTCAAAGGGCGCAGTAAGCTCACAGACAACCTGGTGGCGCTAAAGGAAATTCGACTGGAGCATGAAGAAGGGGCGCCGTGCACTGCCATCAGAGAAGGTAGATTCTTCCATTTCATACAGTTAGGCCTGTCATGATAACAAACAATATACATACGATATATTGGTAAAGAAATTATAGACAACCTTCTATAGCTCAAATCTTCTCATATTGATGGAAAAAAATGGCAGCACTGCAGAGGCCTGTCCACAGAAATAATTGTTCCATCTTTCATATATTGAACGATAAGTCGATGTAGTAATTATCATGATAGATCTACGTACCGTGCAAATAGCAATAATGACACTTTTGGATTCTATTATTTTGTCTTAACATTATGTATTATAATGTATTTTATTTCTGTTTTTAGTGTCACTACTGAAGGACTTGAAACATGCCAACATCGTGACATTACACGACATCGTCCACACAGACAAGAGCCTCACACTTGTCTTTGAATACTTGGTTAGTATATAATATACTATATTATAATGTATTTGTTATATGAATCATTTCTTTGTTATTCCACTACCAAATAGATAAATACTGACCAACTATTGGAATTTATGTTTATGTTATTTATATTTATGTTTAATGTGTCAGTCTTATAAGGACAATTGTTTGGCATGCAGTCTTTATTCATTTAGTTATTTATTTATATACAGGAACATTGCAAAATAAATGTATTGCACAGACCAGATTTAACTATACTGTCAGTAAGAAGGCTTCTCCTCTCCCGTAGGTTTAAATAATATTTGCAATTTCAAATAATTGTATCATGATGGCTAAACAACTGGTCTCTAGTTTGCATCACAGAAAAATTATCTCTAACATACATTAAGTCTAATAAAATACAGTTGTGTTTAGGAAGCTGATTGATGGTTGGTTTAAAATGATATTATTTGTCTTAGATACATAATGTAGTTCCTTATATTCTTATGTTTTTTCTGTATTTTTCAGGATAAAGATCTGAAGCAGTACATGGACGACTGTGGGAACATAATGAGCATGCACAATGTGAAAGTGAGACCCTCTCCTCTGTCATTACTGCCTGTGTCTGTCCCCCGTGATCTTGGCAACATCTTCACTGAGCGTCAAAGCCATTTCAAACCTATAATGTCTTTTAACATGTATCTCTTTTGTTTTTTTGGGTTTTTTTTTTTTTTAGATTTTCTTATTCCAGATCCTGCGAGGTCTGTCTTATTGTCACAAAAGGAAAGTCTTGCATCGAGATTTGAAGCCACAAAACCTGCTAATAAATGACAGAGGGGAGCTCAAACTGGCTGATTTTGGTAAGAATCAGAATGAAGTATAATTTGTCCCTAGGAAAATCCACACCTCAGTATAATTACTGCTGCATAAATCTGCTATCTGAGGTTCAGACAAGATGCTCATGTATATAATGTGATACTATGTGTATGAAAATTCTGCTGTTTGGTGTTTATTGGTAGGCTTGGCGAGGGCGAAATCAGTACCAACCAAAACATACTCAAATGAAGTGGTGACTCTGTGGTACCGACCTCCTGATGTTTTACTGGGATCATCAGAGTACTCCACACAGATTGATATGTGGTATGTTCATTTTGTTATCAGATAAGAAGACTCTTCCTGGAATGTCCTGAAGTGGTAGTTTTAAAGTTAATAGCCGCCTATTACATTTTGTCTAGTAGAGACTGGAAATTCTACGGCTGAAATTATCCAAATGATTCTAGTGAAGGTGTAAAGGATTTAAAAACACAAGGTGGAACAGAGTGTTTTCTGTTTGAAAGAAGAATTCATCCTAAATATGCAGGATTTGTGTGTTAATCATGCGTGAATGAAAAAAAAACACAACTCTGGTATGTTTGTGAGGAAAAAACATTATAACATAGATCAGAAAACAACCTTTTAGTGAAATGATATGATATCAGCTGGGACAAGTATGCTTAGGCTAAAGTATAGCACCACATGTAACTGAAAATGTGTTTTTCCATTGTAAAATAATCACCCAAACACATTTTTTCCTTGTGATTTCAGGGGAGTGGGTTGTATTTTCTATGAGATGGCTGCAGGTCGGCCGTTGTTTCCGGGCTCCACAGTAGAAGACGAGCTTCACCTCATCTTTCGGTTACTGGGTAAGAATTCAACTTATGCCATTTTTATATGGATACATCTATTTTTAGATCATTTGCATTTTATTTACCGGTCCTATATTACCCAACATTTACTCTTTTGTTAGAATATTATGTTTGTTTGTGTTTGTTTCATTCATTCACATGTTTGAGTCTTTATTGTGAATCTACATCTCTAAAGCTCAAAATGCTCTGTTCCACCTTATGATGTCATGCAGTGGTAGTTTTCAAGTTAACAGCTCCCTTTTACCTTTAGTTCAGTAGAGATTGTTGATTCCAATGTCTGAAATCATCTAAATGATTCTAGTAAAGGTGTATGAAGTTTAAAAACACAGTGAAGCTCTTCCTGTATTACCACATGATGACATCACAAGGTGAAACCGAGTGTTTTCCATCCGAGACAAAAACACAGCTTAAACGTCCAGGGTTTCTGTGTTCAAGGAATGTGAATGAAACAAAACATAGCTCCAGGTGTGTTTTTGATGAGGAAACAACATTACAACTGATTAATGTTTAACACATTTTAAAATGTGGTATAGTTTATGTGAGAGAGATTTTCAAAGGGATTATGGCTATTCTTAACAGGCACGCCCACGGAAGAGAACTGGCCCGGAATCTCATCCATTGAAGAGTTTAAATCTTACAACTTTCCCAAATACAAACCTCAGCTGATCATCAACCACGCTCCCAGGTACTCCACTGTCTGTTTCCTGCACTAAATCTGACTCAAATCTCGTGCTTTATCATCTTATAAAGGTTCACCGTATCTTCTTTTGGTATTTTTGTGTCTTCTAGGCTCGACGGTGAAGGGACTGAGCTACTACTGTCTTTCCTCAATGTAAGTTTTAAGAAATAGTTAAGCTGAATAAATATGAAGATGTGTCAATATTAATGTACGTTTGAATGTTTTTTAGTATGAATCAAAGAAGAGGATTTCTGCTGAAGACGCCATGAAGCACTCGTACTTCAGACAGCTGGGAATGAGAGTCCACAATCTGCCAGAGAGTGAGCACTTCATATAGACCATAGTCGTTGTTATTAAAACTATAAAACATGTAGAGTAATTAATGTTTGTTTTTAGATGTTTCCATATTCACACTGAAGGAGGTGCAGCTTCAGAGAGACCCAGGATACAGGAACACTGGATACACAGACTCGAGTACGTCTCCACACTCGTCATTCTCAAACTTTGTCATTACACAGATTTTTGATACTTTTTATATTACATTTTTTTAAATTTTATTTTCAATTTAGTCTTAATATAATTTAAAACATGTCTAAATTATGGCCAAAAACAAGACTAAACCAGGATTTAACATGTTATAAAACAGGATAAAACTCAAATATGATATAACTAGCTTCAGCTATTCAGGGAAATAAGCTTGTTTTATGCATTTTGAGGACTTTTCTCCTTTCTAATAATATATTTTAAGCTTTAAATCAGGCATGTCCAAACTACGGCCCGGGGGCCAAATGTGGCCCTCAGACCAGTTGTTTTGGCCCTCAGGCTTCCAGGTAAATTGGCCCATACAACCACAAGTAGGATTTTTTACTGCATGTTTTTGAAATCAACCTTGATCAAGCAAATGTAGTGTGTCCTTTTGAGGGTCTAAGCATGAAAAAAGGTCTAGTGGGTCATTTAAACCTGTTATAAATGCACAGATTTGTATTACTCACTGTTTCAACCATCAGTCCATGGCCCTCGATCGGCCCTCACGCCGGTCTGTGTTTTAATATGTGGCCCTTGATGAAAAAAGTTTGGACACCCCTGCTTTAAATGGTCAAATCCTCATTCATCACTGTGAAACGCATGGATAGCAGAACAGAAACAAGGAATACGATGAAACAAAGCAAAATTACTAAGTAAATAACATTAGAACAATAAGATATTTAATTTAGTTTTTGTGCTACAGCCTCTTTTCAGTACAGTGGTTATAGATTTTGTTTTTGCTTCAAGTAGCCTACACACTGATTTACAGTTTATAACCGTGCAAATCAGCCAAACATAATTGACACTATACATTTTTTAATTTTAAAGGCTAATCACCACTTTCTTTTCCAGACAACAAGATAAACAGGAGACAGAGCATGTTGTTTTAAAGATCTCCAGTCTTCATCTCCTCCTGGACCAACCTGTGTCGCATGAGCCCAGCTGCCCCCTACTGTTCCCTCTCAATACTACACCCCAGTACCCCCAGTACTACAACACACACACAGACACACTTATTTATTGGGATGGGGTCGAATTGCTGCTAAAATACTACTGTTTGTATTTAACAAACTGTGTGCGTGAACATGATGTGAACTGTCTGTTTACTATTGTCCTGCTCCTACACTGATTTGAGGTTAATTTTAATTTTTGATGTTGACGCTGTGATCCAAGTTGTTGTTTATTGTTGTCGTTGCTTGGAAACAGTTTCTCCATTTTGTTAAATATGTAAATGGATATGCTCTATATATTTGAACTGTATGTTTATTTGTTTTTCTCTGAGCTTCCGCGACTGAACTCTGAACCACATTTCCAGGTGAAAGGCTAAAGAGGACAGGACTCTTCTTCATGTTGTAATTTAAAATAAGGTTATTTTGAATTGTGGATGTTTGTTAACATTTCATCGTGGACTCTTTACTGGCTTCTGGAGGACAAATTTTGCGGTGGGAATGATGAAATTATATTCATTAAGTGATTTTGAAATTGGGGATGGGTGTGGTACTTGTTTATAGAAGGCTGTAGTAGTTTTAGTTAAGTATTGATTAAGTTTTGGGAGTTGATCAGTCAAAATAATTAAAATCTCAAAATTGGTGGCATAAAGTAAGTCTCTGAATGTAAATGATATAGTGAGGCTAAAAAAGTTGATCAAAAAATGCCTAGATCATTATTAGAATTTTGTTTAATTAAAAGAAGTGTTTATGGATCTGAGTGCAATTTGATTTTGATTAATAATATATAAACATGTTATTTTGGGAGGACCTTTTTTTAAAGAATTATGTTTGCCTAATATCAAACTAATCACCTGCCTAGATTAGAACAGATTGTGTTACTACATTACACTCCTATACTGTAAACATGCAAGTATTTTTTGTCTATATTAGCTGACTATATACAAGTACCACATACAATCCCGTTATTATTATGTTTACAGTCCATGGTAGAACATAGCACACTCCATTTTAAAGTTGTAATGGGACCAAAATTAACAAGAAGAGGAAACAGGAAGTCCACAGTTTTTCTTTCAAACTCCAGAAACTGCCAGGACTTTGTTGCTTTTGTTTAAAAAAAAATGTAAGCTTAATTTTTTTGTCAAATATCTCACTGCAGTAACTTCTAACTTGCACTCAACATTTTTGTTCTTGTTTGAATCAGGGACTGAAGGTTACTCCACAGTATTAAGACCGTTTAGACCTCTCCTTTTGAAACACAGTGCCTTTGAGGCAAGGACTTTTCAAAAAGGGAGGAGAGTGGCGGACGAGGGGATAAAAATGGTTATAAAAAAGATTTTGAAAATGTCAGTTTGAAATTTTACATTCTTTCTCAGCTGCTCAGAAATCTCCCTTTATAGCACACGTTTAAAGAAAGATCTCCTCAAGTCATGATAAAATTATAAAAATAAAGTTATTGTTTTGTAACCAGTATGTATTTATGAACTTATGTTATGGGTGCAGAAATAGATTTTTGATTTGTCCATTGCCTGTTATATAAGCTAAAATTTTCTATGCAGTTTCAAAGGTGCAAATATGTTGTTTGTAATGTTATTAATAGGCAACTGGAGATGTATTCAAACTATGAAAAAATATTGCCTGGAATGTGAGCAGCTTTAGAATTTAGAATAAAAATAAACATTTCAGTTTGATAATGCATTCAAAATACATGTTGAACAATACAGTGAATTATCCAAGATCAAGATTTAGATCACCTGAAACCTGAACATTTAAAAATATATAGGACTACTTGTATATTTTTGTTTTGAAATGTTTATATTTTAAAACGGTATGGGAATGATGAGAACACATAGGTAGGTGTCGTCTTCAGATACTTTTTGCACAAAAATATATATTTTTGATTATGGTATCTCAAAATGATGAATGAGCCTTGAGGAGATTTACCAGTTAAGATGCACAAGTCAATAGAAGGACTAATTAAATGCATATTGTTTGTCAGTTAACAGTATAGGCCTAATCATTTTAACAACATGCAGTGATATGCATAAATGGAGATTTCTGCAGTGGTGACCATATGTTTTTCCTTGTAAACTATTTTCAGACGTTGAATGAACGGTTTTGGTGTGAACCCAATGAGATGTGAGTGAATGCTTGTTTCTAATGCATGGGAAGCCTGCTGTTGTGACCCTCTCGAACACTGAGCTGGTGGTAAACCGTGTGACTTTTTACTGGAACTATTTATTTCTCATAACCATCAAAAGTAAATTTAATCTGTTTCATAAACTGGCTCATGTTGTGCTCATTTGTTGGGTGGGTATTTGTTGGCCAAACAAAAGGAGAGAGACTTAAAGGAAAAATAAACGTCAGTGATACTGAGAACCAGTTAATGTGGGAATGATTAAGCTAATGGTTGTCAATTAAAAACAATAAAATAGCCTGTATATTTACTTTAATCAGCTGAACATTTAATTTGTAGCAGTGGAGATGCTGCAGCAGAGGTTACATACTACAATATGGCTTTAAATAAACAACTGTATGAAACAAATGCAGCATTTATTTTGACATTTATTCATGCCTCTATATAGGCTATGTAGTTTTGACAAATTATGTAATAATTACTACTATTACTACTACTATTACTACTACTGTTAGTACTACTGCTACTACTACTACTACTACTATTAGACAGACTATTGATGCACAAGGTAACTTATTTGGACACTGCTACAATTACATTACTACTACTAGTAATCCTTCATAATATAATATTGTTTGTAATTGCATTCTTTCAATGAGCCAACTTCAGTGTTAATATTTGGACAGTACCAGGAACAGCACCTCAGCCAAACCTCAGGCCGAGTGTGCGCTCTGCTCCAGCGGGCATCTCCGCGCTCTAGTCCCGCCTCCGTCTTTGAAACGTCGCCAGCGCCAAACTCCCGTTCTGGTGCAGGGACGGTGTCGGTAAAATGACCCCCGGTACCGAGGAGCCCATCTGGAGAAGGGTTGGGTCAGTCAGTGGCGTAATCCCCCGGTCCAGACACGGTCACCGAGCTGCAGCCATCCGGGAGCTGATCATTGTTTTCGGCGGAGGAAACGAGGGGATAGCGGAGGACCTCCATGTTTACAACACTGGTGAGCTAATGCTAAAGCTAAAGGGGCCAGAGGCTAATGTTTTTAGCATACTCCAACAGTGGAAAGCTGCAAAATACTTTCTCTTGTGCATTTTAAAGTACTCGTGATCTTGTTATTTTGTGTTATTACTAGCATTGCATCGTTTAATAGGGACAAATTGCCCTAAAATTACTGGGATCAGAGTATTTTAGTGGTTGTAGCATTAGTTGTGTGCACTTCTCGTCCAGCTAAGGTTACAGTTTTGACAGTTGTTAGGGTGCAACTTGAAAAGGTCAAAAGATCACTTTAAAGTTGATTTTTGGAGAAGAATTTATCAGCTGTAGCATGCATTCTGGAAAAAAATGCAGAAATTAATGATATATCCAAAAACAGTAGGATTAAAACATTGCATTTGTTTGCAAAAGTTTAGGGCTTAGCTCGTGGCCTCTTTTCTAGCTACCATTCTTGTCTTCCTAGAGGTAAGTTCACTATGCCTTCTCTGTACATATTTCAAACCATCTAAATCAGACATCTTTTATCCTAAACTTTTAACATTAGCAGCATCTCTGAATTATACCTGTGTTTTAGAGTGTGTGAGTGAGAGATGCTCGTGGAAGCTGTTATTGTATCTGAGACATGGTTTTCTGTTCTTTCTTTTGCATTATCTTGTCTTTTAATATGCATTGCCTCTTTAATAAATGAATACAAATGCAAATGTTTAACTCTATTTGTCTATATTAAGAAAACTACTTAAACAACATGTGCATTTTACTCATGAATAAGCATTTATAATCTTTTCGATAGTGTCAAAACAGTGGTTCCTCCCTGCAGTGAGAGGTGACATCCCTCCTGGCTGCGCTGCTCATGGTTTTGTTTGCGATGGTGCTCGAATTCTCGTATTTGGTGGAATGGTTGAATTTGGAAAGTACTCCAGCAGCCTATATGAACTACAAGTAATGTTCACTATCAAACATTATGTATTTTAATTAATTCATTTTTTCCCCCTTATTATAATGTGTTCTGTTTGTTATTTAATACATTTTTATATCTTTAGGCAAGTCGCTGGTTATGGAAGAAGCTGAAACCTAGATCACCAAAGACTGGCTCTCCCCCCTGTGCTCGCATTGGTCACAGCTTTACTCTTACAGGAAACAAATGTTATCTTTTTGGAGGATTGGCAAATGACAGTGAGGACCCCAATGGCAACATACCACGGTATAATACATATAAACTTATGGGGACTATTCAATACCAACTCCTTTGAGTTTTGCTCCATGCTTTTCAGAGCAGCATATTTAGCTTTTATTTGTTATTTATATTTTTTTCTTTTACTTTTAACACACTTTGACATTATTCTTTTTTATTTATTGTAATTTATAATTTAGTGTATTTTGCTCAGTGAATTTACAGTAACTTTATCATCTAATATCTTTATTTATGCTGATTGTATTACTCTTATAGTTATGTATAGTCAATAACACAAGTAATAAGAGAAAAATCAGTTGTTTTAAAAAAAAAAAATTACATTCATATATTTTTTTTAATATTCAGATACTTGGGAGACTTGTTTGAGCTGGAGTTACAGTCGGTATCGGGGGCGAGAGGTTGGAGCATCCCTGAGACCAAAGGAGGAGGTCCTTCACCCAGAGAGTCACACACAGCAGTGGTTTACACTGGCCTGGGCTCCCCAAAACTCTACGTGTTTGGAGGCATGCAAGGCTCGCGGTTAGATGACCTCTGGCAGCTAGACCTTGGTATGTTTTATGTCATATTTCAACATTTTTGAAATAACTTCAAAATACTTTTACAAAAGCTTGACCAGGACCAAAACCAAGACCAGGACCAAAGTGATCTTTGTGTCATATATTTTGTTTCTTGTGACATTTTCATTTGTTGTGCAGCCCTATTTTATGTTGCTTTTATTAGAAATGTGTTACTAACTAAACTAAATGTTTATGAATTGCGGTACTTCAATGTTATCTCAATTCCTTATTTAGATACAATGTCGTGGTCAATGCCTGAAACTAGAGGCTGCAGACCATTTCCCAGAAGCTTGCACACGGCAAATGTCATCGGAAATAAGTAAGAAAGCTGATATGTTTAAAAACTCATTGATAACACCTGTCTGATGTTGACTGTAACTGTTTTTTTGTGACCATTCTGTGCAGGATGTATGTGTTTGGAGGCTGGGTGCCGATACCAGAGACTGAGAGGGAAAAAGCCGTCGGAACAGAGTGGATTTGTACTAATTCTTTGAGTGTCCTCAATTTGGGTTAGTTTAAGTGCTGCAAAACCCAATTAATTTGCCTAAACATTTGTGCCCTTTGAATGGAAAATATGTTGAATGCAAAAAAAAGATAAAAAGGCATAACACATTCTTATTGAAAGTAATTATCGACTGACTAAAATAATATATATTTGACTTTTAAAGTTTATATTAAAGTTCTATAAGTTCTAAAGTTCTAAAGATTATATCGGTCATGGTAGACATTTACCAGCATTCATTTTTTCTGTGAAGTGTAAAGTGTCTGAAAGAAAATAATGAAGTAAATCCTGATTTAAAAGAATGATATTGGATCAGTGCCATGCCTAGTGATCATGGAGGCTACTGATTATCAACATTTTTGATACACCTAAAACTTCCCTGTAGCATTCTGCTAGTATACATGCATACTTTATCTTGTTTAAAAATCTCATACAATTCTAATGTCTCTGTGGTTCCCCAGACACGTTGAGCTGGCAGGATCTGGGCCCGGAGCAGCCAGAGGACGTGGAGTCTCAGATGGTGAACCAGGGCCCTCAGGTGGAAGACCCCTACGCCCTACGCCCCCGAGCCCGGGCAGGACACTGCGCTGTGGGGGTGGGCTCCCGTCTGTATGTGTGGAGCGGGAGGGATGGATACAGAAAGAGCTGGAGTTATCAGGTCTGCTGCAAGGACCTGTGGTATCTGGAGACAGGTGAGGGAAAAGAGCTATTGAACTGGAGAAAACGCATTCTATGAGCATCTGATAATGGAGCTCAACAGTGACCACTCCAACCCCCAGTTCCAGAACAGTTTAGTTTTAGTTTAGTTTATTTCATTTATTTGATAGGAACGATGTCCAGGCACATTAATCGCAAAAATGAAAAGATCCTTTGTACCAGACTCCAGCTCTTGGAGCTAATTTCCATCTGCAGTCCCTGAGACAAACAACATTACAGATAATGTTTGTAACAAGTAAGGCTAACAAAGAAGAAGGTTGAAATGAATATAAGGTATAAAACAATGTATTTCCAGACATGCCAACCATTATGATCTGCCTGTAGTGATTACGATTTCCTCAAGCTAAGTCCACCATTACGACTTCCAAGTCCATTATTACGATTTTTGCTTAGTAATGAAAATTTCAAATTCAGCGCCGTAATCCCCGCGTTCAGGATAGCCCTGCCGCCAGAGTTCCAGCGTTTGGGACTGTGAATTACTTCAGTCGATGTATTTAGAAATGCGGTTAATCTGATTGGTTAATCACAGTGAGTTCACTGTATCTCGACAAATGAAATAGCGTGACGCATTTTTCACATATACTGAGAAGAAAGGGATGATGGCTGAGCCCTCGAATACACCGCCAAAAAAACGCAAAAAAATCGGAGAGAGAGAGAGAAATAAAGTTCTTTTTTTTTATAATTATAATTATAATTTTTGTATTTTTTCTCTCAGTTGGAGTAGTCCTCAAAAGGCCTGAGGTGGCTCCAAATTGCACCACAGACCATCTGATTTTTACATTTTTTTGGTGGAGGCCCCCTCCCATACCCATCCCAGCACACTTGCCTCCATCATTACAGTTTGGCAGTAATTCAGGGTTGGCATGTCTGTAATTCATAATATTTACAGTGTCAGTGATGCATTTCATCAGTTAGTTAAAGATAATTGGCCCTTGCCTGTAACGAAGTTAATGGCGAGGGGTATTGTTCTTCCTCGGTTTCTTACTTATTATTCTTTTTCCGCCAATTTGATCGCATTTTTGACCCCCTGAACGTCGACAAAAAGTCCCACATGGGGGTATCAGATCGACCGGCCCGGCGAAAAATTTGCTAAAATGGACATCGCAACAATGCCCAAAGTGACCCCACTCAATGGCGCCACCTAGAATTAGACCCCTATGGGAGGAGGACAAGCAAAGTTTGTCGCAGGGAAACGAAATTTGGGACAGTGACAGAGAACCATGAGACAAGCCAAAAGATGAATTGGAGCACATCTCTATGACCAACAGGAAGTCGGCCATACTGGATCAGTTTGAGACTGACATGCAACTTGCTAATATTTTATCCTAGAAGAAAACCAGAAATATGCATGACTGAGAATTTCAGGAAATTGTGACAACTGGACAACTTTGTTAGGGCAGCTCCTAAACTGCAGCTTTTGTCAGGTGTTCCCCATCCAAGGAATAAAGGGTAGTGATGTCTCAATGAGCCATGCATGTGGGTAGAGAATGGTTCATGTAGTTTGCGGAATGGAATTAGGGCTATAGTAAACTAAAGACATTCTTGGTCGACTAAACACTCTATGTATCTGACCTAAATTGTGCTCACAAGACCACACCTGTATAGAAGTTAATGCAAAACAAATATTTATTTTATCCAGAGCTTCCTTCTACTCCAGAGCCAGTACTGCTCATCAAGTCCACAGTGAACTTGCTGCATGTGGCATGGCGCCCCCTAGCTGCAGCAGACGGCTACCTCCTCCAGATTCAGCCTGTGAGTTCTTCCAGCAACGGAGTCAGTGAAAACCAGGATTCAAATAAAACACAAGGACCAGACACAAAGGAGGGAGACTCTGCTGGTGAGTTTGGCAAGAGAGATTCATTCCAGATATATGATTTAAAACGAATACAATATTCTGTTTTTATTTTACAGGTAAAGGTCAGGCTCAAAAAGAAGACACTACCAGTAAAGTGGAGAAGATATGCACAAAGGTGACTTATTATATTGTGATCTGGTGCTTTTCTATTTAATATACACTACTGGACATCTTATGTTATGCCTGAGTGAGCGACAGCTGGATATAACCACTTGGAATGTGAACTCTCAGATTAATCCTGATGGTTTCAGTTACCTCCTCAGTGCAATATAAAGCAAAGGTTATGTATGTGACTACTGTGATTGTATGAATCCTGGTAGGGATGAAGTAGAACTACATGGTGTTGTAGAATTGTGAAAAAAGTTGTGACCAGGTGTACAACATTTAATTTTGTGTTATTTGGCAGTATTTCAAAGTATCGAATGGAAGATGTGGATATGCTGTTTTATTGGCACATTGTAGTAATAATTGTCTATAATATTGCCCAGGAAAAAGAAAGGCAGGATGATGTGGACTCAAATACCAAATTCAACAGTAAGTTACATTTATTTCAAACATATTAATATCCTTAGACAATGTTTTTTTTTTTTTAACTAATTCCATTTTTTTTTTCATGTCCAGCTGAAAAGGAGACATGTCCCGTAGGCGACTCAGCTCAGTCCAGTGAGTGCTCTTAATTAATGTGACATTGGACTAAAAAGCAAATACAATGTGTTTGATTTATTTTTTATTTTATTTTAGGAGCTGGCAAAAACGAACAGGTATTTGGTCATTTTTGGTGTTATTGCGTTGCCATTATTTGTAAGTCATACTTTTGTGCTCACTGTAATAAATGTGTTGATCTTTCCAGTCTGAACAGACAGACTCTGTTACCTGGTTTGATGTTGGAGTCTTTAAAACACTTTTCTCTGAGGTCAATCACTTTTATCTCCCGTCTGAAAACGACCAGAGCACAAATGCTACCAGCAACCGGACAGTAAGCATTAAAGAGGTACCACATGACTTAGACAAACTTTATTGATCCACAAGGGAAATTATTTGGACTCAGCAGCTCAAATATTATAATAACAAAGAACAAAAAATATAAGTGGTAATAATAAATTTAAAGAGAAATTCAGAACATTCAGGAGACTTTTTATTTGAAACAAGATTAATCTGTTTTGACTTTCTATATCTTCACTGTTCTCATTACAGTCAAGTATTATCAGGTCTGTTGTAGAAGTCTCTTTAGTTTTTCTCTTGTTTCCTGCACAGCCGTTGGTGCAGAGGAGAGTCCCAGGCCCTCAGGACTATCAGGGCCGGGAGAGGGAGACGCTGGTTCCTGGTCAGACCTACAGGTTCAGAGTGGCCGGGCTCAACTGTTTTGGAACCGGAGACTTTAGTCCGGTCAGTGAGTTCAAAACCTGCCAGCCTGGGTTTCCTGGAGCTCCATCAGCCGTTAAAATCACTAAGGTAAGATGATGGTAGTTTTCAGATTATCGGATGTAATGATGCGAAAATTAAGATTGATTAAGATGTGCTTTGCCATGAAATATTCAAAAGGTAAATTCACAAATCTTGAATGTATAATTTCTGTTATTGACATGACCCAAGAACTCAGTGTACAGCATATTTGTCCCTCACCTGTATTACTTGTACATGGGTTCCTATTAAAATGAATTGTTTTTAAAACAAATATGTATTAAATCTTTCTAATTTGGCCAATTTGTATTTGTTTTCTCAAAAAAGTTAAATTATAAACTATAATTACAGAGAGGCAAAGTCTACACTACAGAGGGACACAACTAACTAACCATAAGAGAACCTTAAGATGTGACATTATTGTAAATCTGTTCCTCTGTCAGCTCAATGACACTGTGCACATTGCCTGGGATGCGCCCTCTTCTCCCTCGGGAAAAATTATGGAGTACTCCATGTACCTGGCAGTAAAGAAGAGCCGGCCGGGCTCCAGCTCGGAGCGCCCAGGGCAGATGGGATTTATTCGGATCTACAGAGGCACAAAGACGTCCTGCTCCGTCAGCTCGTCCCACCTGGAGAATGCCCACATCGACTGCTCCCAGACCAACCGCCCCGCTGTTGTGTTCAGGATCGCAGCCAAGAATGAACAGGGCTACGGGCCGGCCACACAGATACGCTGGATACAAGGTCTGTTCTTGTTCTATTCTTATTTTATGTATTACATGAAATATTGGTTCTTACTATTTGATTAACATGAACCTAAAACTTACTGCACTGAACTAAAACATGTACAATGGGCTAATTCTCCTGATAGATGATTATAAACATAGCCCAAGATCTGGACATGAGTCCCAGGGAGCAGCACTGCTCCTGACCAGGTCAAATGCAGAGAACCGTTTAGATGGTTTGGCCATAACAAATTCAACTTTAGAGCGTATTTGTTATGTTTTAAAATGTCGTTAAAATAAGACAAATCATCCCAACAGCAGTTTTAGTTTAGCACTTTGAGCTGACAGTTTTCTATTTTCATCCATTGAAAATTTGCTTATAAATCTTGATTTTTGTTTTTATAGTTCCCACAAAAATGCAAAGCGCCTCATCCAAAGCAGACAGCAGTGCAGCAAACCAAGATGCAGCAGACAGGTAACTGTCACTTATATTTATAACTAATCTTTATTTATTTGCACTTTCATTAATTACCCTCATTTATGTGTTTTTGCAGCTCAGGTTGAAGATGTTTGGTACTGTATTTTAGAAAAGACTGAGACTCAGGAAGTGGGCTGAATGCCGCCCTTAAGTTGTACAGTATAATAGTTTTTGTTAATTTATTTTTTATGTATTTAATTGATCCCTGTATATGTGTGTTCATGGGTTTAACCACTTTTAGAAGGTTACTGAGAATCTTTATGATCTTCCTAATATTTTTATGAACTCTGGGCCAGTGCCTTAAGCATCCTTCGCACTATGTTGTTTCTGTCACTGTATGGAAAAGCACAGCTGCAGTGTTCCCCATTAAAGACTATGGTGCCGACCACAATCTTAAGAATACCTTAATGTTTTTTTTAATTTTATTTCTTGTATTATTGTAAATGTTTACAAAATATCCCTTAAGTATTAAATTCAAAACGTGGCATTATTCCAATACATTTTTTGACACCATAGTCACAGATTTGGGAGAAACACTACACATGGTACAATGTAAAGTAATGGACCATTTTCACTTCAACCCAATTATTTCACAAAGTATCTTGTAGCATCCTATGATTGTTATTATTGTGTGTATCTCAATGACAATCACACTATGGCTATAACAGTTTAGAAGAGCAATTTGTGTTTTTTTTCCCACTATAGTTTTATACATTTCCTTTTTAATTTGTTTATTTTATGTTGGTCATGACTGAAGCCTTTTCAAGTACTATTAATGTTTGTAGTTGTATAATTCTACAGTATATATACGGCTCTATTATTCATAGCGCAGAGCAAAGCACTTCTGTTTTTGAAATTAAAAGTATAAACTGCACTTCTTGCTTTTTTCCCATTTTTAAAGATTTTTGGCTGAAATTCTGATGCCCGTCTGTCCGTCCGTCCGTCCGTCTGTCCGTCCGTGGACACTTCAAAGCTTTGAAGTCTTTGAAGCTTTGTCTTCATGAAAGATCTGAACTCTCTTCTCAAATGTTCTGCTGCTGAAAGCGAGAACAACCCACATTCTCTGCTTCTTTGAGCTTTGACACATCAAAGCTTTGTAGTGTCTTTAAGTTCTGTTGCTGCAATCTGATTGGTGGAATTCCGATTCTAGAATTCTATATACAATAATTCAAAGTACGGGCGTATTTTGCCCCGCTGGCGGAGCTCTTGTTCCCATTTTTAAAGATTTTTGGCTGAAATTCTGATGCCCAATATACCTTTTCATCTTACTTTCCAGGGAATTATGTGTATTTGGTAATTTTTTCTATTATTTAATTAGCATTTTTATAGAGTATGATAAAGTATGTCTAATGCTTTATATGTAATGTCAGTATATTTGATTTATACAATTGTCTTTTACTAGTTAACGCAGATAATCTTGAATTTAAAATAATTTGCTTGCCTTTTTTCATTACTTACTCATAACTTTCTCTCAATATTCGTAAATAGCTATAAACTGAATGTAAAAATGTGTGTGTGTAAAACTCATGGATGTATAATAAGATTTTATTATAGTTCTATAGTAAAACTGCGTAGCGTAAAGATCATCTCAACAGACGAGCTTTGTTTTTAAACGAATTTCCCGTGATGCATCGGTTTGTAGTCGCCAGATGAGCTAGTGGGTTAGCATACGATTAATTTGGGCTGGTAAAAGGTCAATAAAGGGGGCTTTGAGACTGGAAAGCGGTGAGTAATTTTATACGAAACTAAAAGCAAAAGGGTACGCGTCGTTACAGTGTTTTCTTGTGACAAAACATTAAACTACGCTACGCTAGTTCCAACTTGTCAATAGTTCATGGCGAGTGGCCACGCAGCTGTGGTCATTTCTCGTCTTTCTTTTCGCAGTTTTTTATATCTTCTGCTACTATAAATGTCCATGCCATTTGAAGGCTTTTGATTACGCGGTGTTTTGCGCATTTCAAACTTAAAAAGTCGTAAGATCAACGGCAAAAGTACGCTGTCCGTGAGATGGGCGTCCTCTCGGCGATTAGCCCTTTAATAATAGCGCGACATTTGAAAGCCCGTCAAGTTGATTTTATAGCTATTTTTGTTATTTTGTGGTGATGAACAATGCTATCAACAACTAAAACGCTCCCCTGAACATCCGCATTTGATGTATGTTAATATGTTGAGGTTATTAAGTCAAAATTTCATGTCTGCGTTACTGCTACAAATACAATACAAATACTATCATTTACATGTCTCGGCTTTCATTCATTTAATCAATTCATAATTTTTAATCGGTTAATCTTTGCACGGAAAAAGTTTTATGTCTAAAAACGTCCTCTGTTATACGCTGTTAGAGTCTTTGTAACTTGCAGTTTAACCTGTAGCCTGGAGTCAGGACTTTTGACCGCCTCATTCATTCATTTGTATGTTAAATGGCTGACTACAATAGCAGCAATCACCACTCACTTGATCTTTGGTATCCACAACAGAAGCGGTCTCAAGATAACGGCTAATCACTTGAGACTCATTCACACAGCCCTATGTAAATGGCTGAACTGTGATGGCTTGGGTGATGCTGATCTTGGGCACCATGGTTACTACTACTTACAACAACCCTTTGGAGACTGGTTGCATAGTAAATAGTACCTTACCCAGAGGTGCAAGTGTAGTTTTCACATTGTGTTTTTAATCAGTAGGGGAGATGACCACCTCTGCTCTTGGCCAGTCTGCCCCTCTCCCCTCAAACATGGAGGCAGGTATGGGGCGGTCCGCGGCGATGCTGGGGCTGTCGGCCAGTCTCGGGGCAGCAGAGATGGAGCTGCAGAAGATGTTGATCGACGAAAGGATGAAGAGTGAAAACCACAGGACCAACTACCAAACACTGAAGGCTGAACACACTAGGTAAATGATACTAGGTAGATGACATAATGCATTTTCTTTTTTAAAAATTATTTTTATTCATTCACTGTATAGCTTGACATTAATTGGAACCTCTTCTAGCTGTTCTGTTTTATTGATATGGCAAAATAATGCCACATTCTTGCAAAGTGGTTGAGAGTATTAAAATTATCTTCTAATTTGGTCTTATTCTATTTACACTAATTGAAAGTGTACTATGTAACTTTTCTTGACTGTTACTGCTTATGATATTGAACTTATTTAGCTTTTTTTTTTCTTTTCCGATGTGAAATAAAAAATAAAACGTTGAAAAACATGGGCCTGCCTCTCCAGAGATCTGATCTGTAATTTGGACTTGTGTTGGATACGTTTTTAAAGTCATACTTCTGAGCAGTTCTGACAATTGTAACATTTGCTTGGAGATGAGATGGCAGACCCTCACCAGCAAAATTAATAGTGCACCATTTAACATACAATAAGAAAAGAAAATGTCAGTTTGATTAATAATAGTGATTTAATAGTAATAATAGAAAAAAACAAACATATTCTTCAGTCTTCAGGATGAGTTCACGCGAGCGCAGAATGAGTTGCGGCGGTTGTTGAGTGACAGACAGACTCAGCAGGAGCGGCAGCAGCTGCTTTTGGCCGAGCTCAGACGGGAGCTGCTGGACAAGACCCAGGAACTGGAGGACCTAAAGCTACAGGTGTGAGGGTCATTCACTTAACAGGCTCGATATTTTGATAAACACACCTTTTTAACATTTATACTTCATGTTGTTTCCTTACTGAAAGTCACACACAAATCAAACTCTGTGTGTTGTGTCATGTTTCAGCGATCCTGCATTGACAAAAACTAATAGGAACAGACAAAATAATTCAAGAATAACATAACATGTTTACAAATCTTAATTACAGGCTTAGCATTTTCTATGCAGAAAATATTCTTTGTTGAGGAAATGATTGATGAAAGAGTGCCTGAAATGAAAGCATTTGTAATTTCAGGTAATGACCCCTCAGCGACTGGAGCTGCTCAGGGCTCAGGTGCAGCAGGAGATGGAGGGTCCCATCAGAGAACGCTTCAACAAACTTGAGGAGGTCTGTCTCTTTAAACTATTTACTGTTTCCTCATAGTACTTTGTCACAGTAGATTGTGGCATATACCAGTTTGTTTCTTTACTAATAGCTTGTGTTGCCTTAATGCAACTCCAAACAGTAGTGGTTATCATTACAGTGAACATAAGAGAATAGCCCCTTCACTACCCTTATTAACTGATTTCCTTCTGTGTGTAGGAGGCAGAGAGATACAGGTCTGAGTACAACAAGCTGCGCTACGACTACACACTCGTCAAGTCTCAGTTTGATCATCAGCGAGAAGAGCACTTCAGGACTCTAGAAGAGCGCAGGATTGTCTATGAGGCAGAGGTGTGTTTGGAGAAGAGGATCTCTTTGGAGGATACTGATTCATGAGGCAAATTCTATTCAGCTGCATTGTTTTAGTTTAACAATAGGGCCAAACAATGTAAGTTTGCAGGTTACTTTTGACATTTACATTTTTTACTATTTTAAATGTTGCATATCTTTTGTAACTTAGGTAACATAGGTACCGTAAATTCCGGATCACAAGCCGCTACTTTTTTCTACACTTTCAACACTGCGGCGTGTAATATGAAGCGGCTTTTTAATTATTTTTTTCATCACGGGAAAAACATGGACCAATAAAATGAATAAGTAGTTCACTCAGGTCCAATGAAATTGTATGATTAATCACAACTTCCTTATTTCAGTCTTTCTGCTAACCCTCATCAACATGGAGAATACCAGACGAAAAGCATATGATGCAGCTTTTAAACTAAAAGCGATCACTCTGGCAGTTAAAGAAGGAAATCGAGCTGCTGCCCGTAAAATTGGCATAAACGAGTAGATAGTGCGAAGGTGGAGGCTCCAGCAAGAAGAACTGAGCCAGTGTAAAAAGACAACCAAAGCTTTCAGAGGTAACCATAGCAGATGGCCTGAGTTTAAAAACTTTCTGGAGGACTGGGTTAACACGCAAAGAGCGGCCGCACTGTACAAATCAGACTGAAGGCTAAAGCGATCGCTACCGTGGTTTATTCCCAGAGCGCCAAGGTGTGTATGTGCATGTCGCGTGTGTGTGTCCCAAGTGTGTGAAGGTGTGTAAGTGCCTGTGGCGCGTGTGTGTCCCAAGTGTCACCAGTGAGCGAGACCGTCCCCAGAGTTCAGCGGGGACCGCGTCCGCGGCCCGTCCCGGAGGCGCTCCAGGCGGCGGAGTACGCAGAAGCGAACCCCCGCCTAGTCTTTGGCCAGCGGTTTATAATATGGTGCGGCTCATATAATTACAAAATTGATTTTTCTTCATAAATCTGAGCATGCGGCTCTTAATAGGGTGCGCTCTGTAGTCCGGAATTTACGGTACTCACTTTATAGAGGGAAGAAGAATAAGCTTAAAGGTGCACTCTTTTCTGGTGGAGGGTCTGCCACCTACTTGACTCGATGTAGATGTTATTGTTTTTTCCAGGAATGTTCTTCAGTATGGCATTTAATTTATCTATCTCCATGGAGACAGGCAGACTCCGTCACCAGCTCAAGTTATAGGTCAGATCTGTGAAGAAGTAGGTCCACTCACAGTAATAATGCATGTTTTAACACCCATAATTGAATAAATACAACAATTTTTTGTGTTAATTTTTAATGTCATACTGTGGAACATTAGGGTAAAGCAATAACACTGAAAGTGAGACAAAGCCTGCCATCCCCCCCCAGACAGGAGATGGACAGGGTTTCTTGGGTCTCCATTTCTAATGTCCTGTGTTCAGATATTCAAGTCTTTAGTGGTCTAAATGTTGTCATAATCTTCCCTGTGGTTGGGTATGTATAAGTTTTACATTTATAAGTAAAATTACATTGTGTATATGACCTGTTCCGTTAGTTTCCTGGTGGAAGGGCTAAAAATGTACTGCTTCTCAGTGGAATCAGAAAGAAAGTGAATGAAAGAAAATGCAGCTATAAATCAGATTGTAGACATTGTTTACTTGTAAAGTCCAAACTAAGATGGTAAAAGTCTTCACATCAGAGTGAGAGAAAAGCATGCATTGTTCAAACTTAGTCTAAATTTAATCTTTGATGTGGTCAGATTTCTCGCCTGGAGAAGGACCGGGAGGACCTGGTTGCTCAGTACCAGGGTGTGGACCCTCTCTGTGATGGTAAAAGGGTGGAGGCCCTGCTCAGGGAGAAGGCGCAGCTCCTGACACGGCTGAAGGGGCTGGAGACTGAGGTGACGGAGCTCCGAGCCCAGAAGGAAAACTCGGGACAACAGGCTGAAAATGTGCAGCGCATCCAGGTCCGGCAGATTTCGGAAGCCCAGGCTGCGGTCAAGTCTCTGGAGGTGAGACATTGAGGAGATGGGGGCGCGTGGACGGGTTTAGGATGAAGGGTTAACATCCTGCCCTTGGTTATTGTATGTAGAGGTAGGAGGTATGCCAAAAAAGTAATAATTGTTTTAAGACCAACGCAAAATTAGATTATTAAACGCATCAGTCAATAAAAAGAACAATTTAAAAAGTTGCTAAATTGTATCTCAACCAGGAAATGTAC
The DNA here is from genome assembly GCA_030686955.1 of Odontamblyopus rebecca. Taxonomy (NCBI): domain Eukaryota; kingdom Metazoa; phylum Chordata; class Actinopteri; order Gobiiformes; family Gobiidae; genus Odontamblyopus; species Odontamblyopus rebecca. The sequence continues at coordinate 46,163,066 of CM060653.1, read as the reverse complement.
CTGCACAATTCTTCAGCAGATTTGTTGGTGGACTGCCATTTATGTGGGTGGATAATTGGCAAATAAAATATAAACTGTAAAGTGGAAGAAATAAATGATTCTATATGGTGTGTATCTTTATATGAGTTTAGTTATTAGTACAATTTATGAAATGACTACAAAACATAGTGCATTTTAACACTGTGTTGATGATTCATCAAATACCTTTTACTACGGTGTACTTTATTCATCTCAACTGGGCATAGTTTGCTCATAGTCAAATTGTATGTTCATAAAAACCTGCTATTATTTTTCCTCAGGCAGAGCGTCAGTCATTACGTTTGCAGCTGGAGCGAATCGAGACTGAACTGAAGTCCACACTTGAACAAAACTCTGAGCTCACAGCAAAACTACACAAAGCAGAAAGAGAGGTCAACTCACTCAACTGCCAGGTAGACAATTAGACCAAAGACGAATATATGAGTATACAGAAATGAAGTCTCTAGTGTTTTACTAATGACTTTTCTCTTTACACTTCTCAGATTGATAGCATGAAGCATTCACACAAACTGGAGCTGGCCACAGTTAAACTTGAATGTGCTCGGTCCAAGGCAGAAGTGGAGCGGGAGAGTGAGGCGCTTCAGGCACAGATCGATGGTACTACAAACAAATCCTTGGAAATCTTACTCATAGTTATCTGCAATATTAAGTTTATTTTATTGTGTTTCAGGTCTGCAGTCTGATGTGGAGGTGCTGAAAGCAGCTGTGGAGAGACATAAAGAGGTTTTGGTGGAGAAGGAGCGAGAGGCTGTGAGGAGGGTCCAGGCCGCACGAGAGGAAGAGTTCAGGAAAACCGCTGTGCTGCATGAGGACAAGTAAGACACGAAAAACCTCAAAAGCAGCTCCTCGTAAACATCAAATGCCCTCAGCCTCAGAAGGAAGGAGAGGCGGCTCTGACTTCTTTTTATAAAGGGCATTTGTGTTTGGAGTTTAGTTTAGGTTCAGTCAAATGGACCAAACCCAATTGAAACTGGTAGTTGTTACACCTACTCATTTGTTTTCCTGTATCGTTTGTGATCATAGACTGGAGTTGGAGAACCGCCTTGTCACATTGGAACAGCAGAGGGCGCTACAGGACACTGCAGCTCAGGCCCAAAACAAGGAGTGGGAGGAGCAGATCAGGAGCGCCCAACAGGCTGAAGAGTCTGTCAGGAGAGAGCTGCAGAACCTCAGGTCCTTATTATCAACATCATTTACAATAAAGTTAAAACAAAAGGAGCTAAATGGGGTTTGTTTCCTTTGCTCTCCCTTTGGTTGCTAATTGCTTCTGACCATGTGCTCTGGCTCTTGTTGAATGATGTGTTAAATACAGACGCCACATTTTTACACTGAAAGCCATAAAATATACAACAGGAAATAATGGGCTTGTATTTTTCTTCAGATTGAAACTTCACCATCAGAGTTCACAACTGGATGAACTGGAGAGACAGAAGGCAGAGGTGGCAGAACTAAAGCGAGTATGTGCATAAACCTGTACTTTATTGCATCCCGGCCCATTACGGTCATTTGTGTCCTTTAAAGTGGACATTGACTTCACCAGTCTATCTAGTGTTTTGAGATAGACTCTTAATGCGGGGACTAGGTTTCTCTGCCTAAAGAGGGCTGAGGGATTATAGGGCACTGGCCTGTCCAGGATAAAAAATTAACTCGGTAGGAGTTAGTTTGTGACTGCAATATGATAAAAAAGTAAGAAATTAAAAGGGAGTCTAAAAACTTTTGAGGCGACTCTAGAAGATGTTGGTCATCAAAAAAGTTCTTTGTTCGATCACAAGGATTTAACACCAAAATGTCCCTGGCGCCCATTACAGAGGACATGTTACAGATTATAAAAAAAAATAAAATGAACAAAATCCAAATGCGAAGCTGTTCATTTACCTACAAATAGATAGAAAAAATACATATTGCAATACCCTTTTTTTATTCTTCGGGTCCCAGGAGGATATTACACACAATAATATTTTGTTTATTGTTTGTGTTGACTCAGTGTGCACTCTCTCATCTGTGTAGCAAAACCAGGAGCTGAGTGTGCAGCTGGGGACATTGTCTCACTCAGAGAGTGACCTGGCAGAGACAAACCAGAGACTCCGAGAAACTCTGGACAAAGCCCGAGAGGAGCTAAGGGCGGTCCGAGCAGAGGCCGAGAGGAGCCAGCACCAGTCTGAGAGGTACTGGCCTGTGCTACTGTATATGAATAAAAAACAGTCAGTTGTCATTTACTACCTTTATTCATGGTTTATTCTCATTTTAGACCTGGTTTAATAGAACTTAGTGTAGAGCTGTCACATTCCAATGCAATCTAAATCAAAATTTGAATAGTCACTATTGATATATACTTAGGTTATATGGAGTTCTTGTAAGTAGATTTTTCAAAATAGTTCATGTCTGAGTATGTACCCAATGTAACTCATTACATCAACCTCATCAACTCAAAACTTGCAGCACCCCTAGGAACTAACATCAAGGACCATGACGTCCACCCTCCTGTGGGCTCCACTCACAGAGGGGTTCATTGGGGGGTCAGGTGCTATGAGGATTGGGCAGCAAACTGCCCCCGCGACCCAGCTGGATAAAGCCGAAGAAGACGGATGGTTGATATTTTATTTTTCTTGATATATCATATTGATGTGTTTGACGTGTAGGACAGTGGAGGAGCGGCAGGTGGAGTGGCTGGAGGAGAAACACAAACTTCAGGAGCGAGTGGCCGAACTGCAGCAGAAATACTCTCAGCTCAAAGAGAAGCTCCAGAGGGCAGCCAATGCTCAGAAGAAGGTGCATTTATGATCGCTAAACATGCACATGTTTATGGCTAAAGAAATAGCAATATTAAGTAGCAAAGTTTAGTCAGGTCCTCATGCTACAAAAGCACTGGTCCAAATAATAAATTATTCACTAGGAAAAAAAATGTGTTTCTTGTTATAATAATAATAAAATGCCAAAATGAAGCATTACTCATATGTATTCTGAAAAAAAATGCACTTTGTTACATTTCTGAGAATTAAAAGGGAAGTGAACATGAATATATATATATATATATATATATATATATATATATATATATATATATATATATATATATATATATATATATATATATATATATATATATATATATATATATATATATATATATATATATATATATATATATATATATATACACACTGTGAATAATCGGCTAAAACACACTTATAAATATAAAATGGCATTTATACAAGCACAGTCATTATTCTCTATTGTACTGTTTAAGTCTGTGCCTTATGCCTGCTTATTTAACTGTATATAAAATGACTGACTCGAAACTTGTTTTGACTAAAAGTGAATCTTTATTTTAGAGGAAAACATTGACTGAAAACAGGGAGAAGAAACTTCAGGACAAGATCCAGCTGCTAGAGGCCAAAATCACAGAGGTGGAGCTGGAGGCAGAAGCTGCTAAAAAGTGAGACCACTGTCTTCTAATGCTCCCATATTTATTAACAAAAACTGCGCTTCCTATGCAATCATAAACAAAAAAAATGCTGACGAAGTGCAAAATTGTAGATATATTTTTTTCTATTTTAAATTTTTTGTTCCTCCTAAAAAAAATCAATACTTTTGAATGATTGGTGCCATTGACTGCATATTGTTTGAGCATAATGTTCATTCCTGTAAATGCATTGTAAATTCAGTACATGGCTGAGGTACTCAAAAGGAGTACGTAGAAATTAAATAACTTTACATCTTGTCAAATTAATAAGTCAATATACTATTACTATTATTAATAATATATGTGTATTTTCTACCTATTTATCCTTCTAGACAAGCGTCAAACTCGGAGGAGCGGACGAGGCTGAGTCGACAGCTCAAAGAACTGCAGCGGAGGCACAATGAGTTTCGGCAGCTGTTACTTGGGGGTCAAGGGTCATTCAGCATCGGGGCCCCGTTCATGGCCTCCTCCCCTCGTCACCAGTACACAGGGCCCAAGTCTGAGGGAGCTATACCCAACGTCACTGTGAGTACTGCTGATTTTATGATTTAAAGGCAATGAAGTAAAAGTAGTACTGCACTTAAGTATGCATTTTAGGAATCGGTACTTTACTTCAGTGGATTTTAAAGTGAGCACAGGTACTTTTCCAAAAAATTTAATTCTGTCTATTTTTGTATATTAATTTCTTGGGTTCTTTTTAAAGACGATACAAAAGGAGATGTATTTACCTTGTTGACCTACACCCCAAAGATAAAATCCCACAAGAACAAAAATGTAACAACAACAAAAAACAACACTAAAAGGAATATGAGAAGGAAACGTCAGGGAGACTCGCTAAACAAAAAAGACAAAGCAGGAAAATCTAAAATCCGTCCCTGATGACAGCGAGTTCCTCCTTTCACACATCTGAGACCTGATGGACGCTTCAGGAAGTAACAACCGCTGATATACAACACGTCACCAACAACAGCAGTGACCGTTCTGAAAATGGGCTGCAGATGTAAATATATCTCCCACTATGTTTAAAAAGAACTCAAGAAGCTCCGGTATCGATACTTTCTACTCCACTACAGTTTGAGCAGGACTGATACAAGTGTTGTGTGAGACCTGCTGAAAAGGCTCATTTTAGGTTTATTTTAGGTTTATGTCCATAATTTCAGCAAACAAATAAAAACAGCTAGAAAAAAAACACAATTGATTCAGTTATTTTTGTTAAACAAAACTCACAAATCTGGATCAAAATCACTACATTTGAAGCTTTATTAGACCTCAACATCTGTGCAAAATACTTTTACATTTTACTTTTTCAGTACATTTTTAAATGCTTCAATAGAATTTTTCATGTGATACTTTTGTGATACTTGTACTTATTTTAAAATTGAGTACTTCTTCCACCACTTCTATTGAGATAGGAGAAATATATAAATCTTTCAAAAATGATAATGATAAAAATGATTTACAGACCCAATCTCTTAAGTTTAGTGCCTAAACTGATAATTTTGTACATTTGTGGAGTGTATTTGTTTTTGTTATTTCTGTCAGTGGAGTAATTTTGGCCCCTGTCCTCCATTTAAGATACTTTTCCTAAACTGGAACGCCATCTTTTTATTATGGGTTAAAAGCAAATGATTCTCTCCTGTTTGAAGGCTTTTCTGAGGACTTTTTCCTGTTTGTAAGATACAATATTTTGTCTTGATTTGACTGAAGAATGTTTTCTGTGCCTCCTGTGTGGTCAGGACTCCCAGCTCACAGACCTGTCCGTGCTACGTCAGAGACTTCACGATTTGGAAAATGCACAACTCCAACAGATGGAAGAACTGGGGAATGTGGAGAATCAACCCTCTTCTCAGGGCAACACCTGAACCAACTGCTTTTATTCACAGGGGTGCACATAACTGGTACGCTGGTTACGCATGCGCAGCAAAAAAAAACGAATGCGTAATGCCACTTCAGTTACTGAGCGCCTTTGCGTAGCCCACTTGACTTGACCGATCGTGTCATATCAATCTTACACATGTCCAAGTCCAACTACTGTCAAAGATGTCTAAAAAACAACAGACATTAAGCAGCTTCTTTGGCGTTTCCCCGCCTACAAAGAAACACCAACCGGAGCCAGAGCCCAAAGAAAAGACTTTTTTTCGGAAAAGTGGCTTCAAGATGTGCAGTGGCTTGAAGCTAACGATGAACGCACTGAAATGTGGTGTAAGCTTTGCCGCTCACATCCACACCTAGCAGATAAAACAGGTGCGTTTTATAAAGGTTCAAAGAATTTCAACCATCCTTTATTTGACAAGCACGAAAAGAGCAAAGAGCATACGAATGTGGTGCAAGCCATTGCTAATAAACAAGCTAGCCGAGAAGAACTGTCCAGTCGCCCACTTAGCAGATGGCTCAACCAAAGACAAAGAGGTGCATCTGCAGCATCTTCATCATCTACCATGCAGGGAGCGGAAGCAGTGGAGAGTGGGGGCGAAACAGAGGAGGACAGTGGGAGTGACACGGAGGACAGTGGGGAAGATGTCACTTTTTAAGACCTCGCTACATAATGAGTGAGTACCAAACTCCATCTCCTGGTACTCACCTGAGTAACTCACTGAAAAAGTTATGTGCACCCCTGTTTATACAAACTCGTTTCTATGAATTACAACACCAGCGTCTTCCTCAGGGTTTTATTGGACACTTTTGCACTATATTTATAAAACTTTTGAAATGTAAAATAATTAAAAGTTCATGTGGTTGTAACATTGTCCAGTGTTGTGAATTGCATTCAGCTCTTATATCCAGCATTAAACCTTTAGCTCCAGGAGCAGCTTTTCAGTTCATCAAATAGCTTCTTGGTGTGGTGCAGTTGCTCTTTCACCTCAGGGGGGGCGCCGTTCTGCTCCAGTTTTGCTTGGATCTGTGTGAACACAGTTTTATTAATATTAAGCTGTTATTGGTAGAGGAATAATACACATATAGCAAAATGGACTCAGGCTGTTTGGTCTTCACTCTGTGAAAAACTGTGTACACTTTTGTGAATGTTGGTTAGCTTCAGTATGTGCGCAGCCTCTCCCAGTTCTGCACAGGGCTACTTATACAATGCATTCATGTAAAACATGTTGTGTACTGACCTCTGGGAAATATTTCTGGATGAATTTGTAGAGCTCTTTCAGTGCTGCAGCTTCATTAAACTCGTTTTCATGTTTCTAAAACGTAAACAAATGTGTTTACTGCTGATCCTCACGGTGTAGCTTTGAAGCAGTGGACACTCACCTTTGACTCTGTCTGTAAAAATGCTGTGAACTCTGAGTCAGTTATTGAAGGCTGATCTTGGACCTGTTTGTAGTACCCTTTCACTTCCTGTTTGTATTTGGGGATTTCTTTGGCGTAGAGGAGCTTATTGGTCGGTGTATGCTAAAGAAAAAACAAAACGGTCATTATTGCAGAAAATCTGTATCTTGCCCAGACTGATAAAGCTGAATAGTTTTGACTCAGATTTCTATAGTATAATGTGGACACAAACAACTCCCAAGTATTTGAATTCATTTAAGCAGGAAATTCATGCTTTATTGACCAATAAAGGGGAAATAGCTAAATAACAGCAGCTCAGCAGAATCAAAGAATGACTCTTGTGGGCTTTTAGCCATGTTATGTTACCTCAAAACAGACCTGGAGTTGTGTTTTGTCTCATTCACACATGTTTGACTAATGCCTCATTATTAGGCTGTGTACATCTCCCACGCTCAAAAGGCTCTGTTCCACCTTGTGATGTTACAAAGCTGCAGTTAACAGCTCCCTTTCACCTTTTTCTCAGTAAAGATTGGTCCTTCCAGGGCTGAATTTACCCAAATGATTCTTGTGAAGATGTATGGTGTTTAAAAACACAGTGGGGCACTTCCTGTATTGCTTCATGACATCACAATGTGAGATAGTGTTTTTTATTTGAAAAAAATAATTCGGCCTAAATATGCAAGATTTTTGTGTGAATGAAACGAAACACAACTCCAGGTATGTTTTTGATGAGGAAACGAGTATGACATTATGACAGATCAGAACGTAGCGTGATTTGGGCCCTTTAAATTTGAAAAGCGCTGACCTTCCCGAGCTGTGTGTCGCTGAGGGAGAACGAGTCCATGAAGGCCTGAGCGATGACCGAGAGGCAGCCGTCCAGATTAGGGCTCTTCTCCAGGTCAAACACGAACTGCGGATTCTTCAAGATGTTCACCCAGAAACGCAAAGGTAAACTGAGCACACAAAGACATGACACATAAGTAAGAATAATGTAACTTCACATTAATATTACGTAAAGATGCACGATGTAACTTTTCTGGTGAGTGTCCAGCACCTGGTTGTGTCCATGGAGATATGCTGGGAAGATTGCTTTCGCCTGAATGCACAACCATATGACCATAAAAGTTGCTTATTATTTAATTAACGGTGTTTTTTTTTACAATAAAACAATACCTCCAAAAATATGCGTTCTAATGTCAGCGGGCGCCCGCCTTTCCACAGATCAGACCTGTACATTCGTTTGATGCTTGTTTCAATGGAGATCATCATTCGAATATCATACTGTGAAAAATTCCATGTAAACCGACATTTCCGTGGCGGCGGACCCTCAACCCGGAAACTTGCACAGTGCACATTTAAGGAGAAGCTAAAATAGTGGTCCAAGAAATCGATAAGAATCAGCCCAAGGCCTCGATGTGAAATCTGGAGAGGCATATTTATCTATTTTTCTTTGTATTTAGCTGCACTCTTTTTGCAATTAAGGGCCACAGTTAGTATATTTTGGCACCCTAGTTCCTCTTTCTAAAGCTTTTGATGTCTTCTTTGGCACAGTTCTATCTACCTGGACATGTAGCTGGAACAGGAAATACTCTTGTTGCCTTTTTGTTTGTTTTGATGTAGATCTGAGGATGGAGCTGGATTGCTTTTAGTAACAAAAATCGTTTAACGTCTTTTAACTTCCCTTTTTCCTGAGCTGTACCTCACTATCCTCAAAGGAGTTTATGGCTTTATTGCTTTATTTTGTGTGGTATTTGCAGATTGTAACGAGGTTAGTATAACAGCACATAAATGGGTGTTTTCTTTCTTTTTGCACCTGTTGGTCTTCCAAATGTGAAGGACGTCGGGGTCTGTGATCTTCATGTCCTCAGCCTGAGCATCCAGAAAATCAAAGAAATGTTTCACAGCCAGTGGGGCTCTGTTGCACTGCAGTCCCCAAATGCACCTGAACAGCTTCTCCACATACGAGTGCACCGCCACCTACAGGCACACAGGCGTACTGCATGAGAATTCAGTCGCAATTCAACCCAGAGTTTTCCAAATTTGAGGGGTGAGTACTTGGCAGTTACAGTTTGGTAATCCCTGATTTAACACATAACATCAACTCTGTGCAATCAAAGACTTTTTCTATGCATGTTAATGTAAAATACTCAAAAAGCATATGTCAAAAATTGTACAGTTCTCCAGTAAGTACACCATACCAACATGTATAAAATAAAATAAATAAAAAATAAAAATAAATAAAACTAATAATATGCGTTAAAGGCACAGTATATGTCTGCTGCATGTTACCATGGAAATAGACAGTTAAACACTTTGTCAGGTTTGTCTGGAGATGCAAGACAGCTCAAGTTTTTCAGTGCAATAAACACGGAGTGATTAATGGGATTAATACTAAATTTAAAAACAAACAAAACAAAATCTGCAGTGTCCAGTGCACAATAATGTGTTTAGCAAAGTAACTAAATGCATTAAAACATTACAATGGTAGAACATGCATATTTCAGCAAACATGAAAACACTGCACTTACTGTATTATTGTAAAGGCAAAGGTTCAGTGTTTCCATTTCCCTGTTTCAGTTACTGTGTTTTGCATTTAGTGTTTATAGGTAAAGTATCAGTTCCTCTCACTTTTGTAGACAGCAGCTTGGTAAGGTGAACTTCCTTCAACTTCAACTTCTTCCTCTCTGGGTTTTTCAAATCCTCCACTATATCAGGGTCAATCTGACAAAAAAAAACAAAAAACTGAACAAAAGATACCACACATTATTTTATTATTATTATTATTATTATTATTATTATTATTATTATTATTATTATTATTATTATTATTATTATTATTATTATTATTATTATTATTATTATTATTATTATTATTATTATTATTATTATTTTATTTTATTATTATTATTATTATTATTATTATCAAATAGCATTTTTCTATTACTTCAGTGCAAAAATAGATTATTTTGTTATTTTCTTACCAAGTGAAAATATTTGCCTGAAAAGTCCTGGTCATCTAGAGAGGAATGTTTCTAGTTAGTTTTGACAATAAAATATCAAAGGTAAATTACTCATTAAAATGACATTTGTTAATATAAATGGGCTCATACCTTTGACACTTTCCTGGTGACTTAGAGAAGCATGAGTTTTCCTTGAAAGCACTTTGATCGTGGCTCCATCTGGAATCTGTACGAGTGGAGCACACAGCAAGAAGTTTATTACAATTTAATGTTTGAATGTTATATAAAACTTAAAAAAGTGGTCAATGAAGTATGTCCAAAACAATCAAATGACACACAAACCTATGAAATTATGACAGTAATTCTCAATACATTTATTTGAGTTTATTGAGAGTTTGTCGAGCCACTAAATGAAGGATCAGCATCTCTAACCCCCCCACAGCACTGCACAGTGCCTCAAACACAAGGCGAGTTTCTGTGTGATGGGATCAGACGTCCTCTCCATGTCTGCGTACATTTGCTCCAGGTACTTTGCTTTTTGACAAATTGGCTTTACTTTACATAGACATTACTTACTGTTGTCGTGCCCTTGAGCAAGACATGAATGAATGTTTGTATGACGTAAACTAGTGTAATTATAGACTGAATCCACTGTTTTCACTTCCACAATAGACGGCTTAATAAAAAACCTACGATCTGTATAATGTATGTGTTGTTTCTCAGGTGAATCTTTGACAGATAAATATTGTGGCCTGGTGGAACAGAGTCAGCCCCGAGGAAACTCCCATGATGCACTGCTCTGCACTGATTATATTAGACGTCCATTAAGACCACTCCTCTGCATCAGAAAGCAGCACTCAGCATGTGCCTTGGCTCTGTTAAAAGTTTATCAGAGAAAAGTATCTGACACTCAGGGTAATTGGCCAACAACAGGATGCGACAGGAGGCAGAGTAACCAGAGTTGAGAAACGTAGTTTCCTTCCTCTGTAGTGTTTGCTTCATGATGGGAGAGAGAAGTCTTGTAGAATTTATTGAGCAATCTAATGTATTTGTGTAATTGCTGCACAGTGGTGAGGGACTTTAGGATTCAGTATGTAACTTTTCTGATGGAGTTCAGGGTCCACCACCTGCTTGTCTCTGGCGATGTTAGTATGATATGATACAATATGATATTTAATTTTAATTTTACAGTTATTCAATTAGTTGTGTTTTTATAACTCAAATTTGCTTTGAAAAACATCCATTCTTACTGTGAGCATCTCCACAGAAATGACCTGTAACTTGATTGGTGGTGTTACCTGCTCTTCACAGAGATGGATAATTGTAATGCCAAAGTGTGACCATCCCATGCAAAGCATTGACCTCTCCATGGAGACAAGTTGCATAATGTATCTTTAAAGTTCTCCCTTAGAGATAGGGTGAGGAGCTCGGTCACACGGGAGGAGCTCAGAGTAGAGTCGCTGCTCCTCCACGTCGAGAGGAGCCAGCTGAGGTGGCTCGGGCATCTGGTCCAGATGCCTCCTGGACGCCTCCCTCGGGAGGTGTTCCGGGCATGTCCCACCGGTAGGAGGCCCCGGGGAAGACCCAGGACACGCTGGAGGGACTATGTCTCTCTGCTGGCCTGGGAACACCTCGGGGTCCGTCCGGAGGAGCTGGAGGAAGTGGCTGGGGAGGAGGAAGCTTGGGAGCCCCTGCTTAGACTGCTGCCCCCGCGACCCGGCCCCGGATAAGCGGAAGAAGATGGATGGATGGTACTGCATAAAAATGGTTAAATGTCCTCTTTGCAGACAATACCACCCTCTACTGCTCAGGCAAAGACTAAAAGCAGCTTGTACAAATGGTGCAGAAGGAGCTGCATAAAATTTAAGTATGGTTTGATATGAATAAACTTTTGGAGAAAAAACTAAATTTACGATTTTTGATTTAAAAAAAAAAAAAAAATAATAATAATAATAATAAAAAAAATAAAATAATAATAATAATAATGCATCAGTTTTATATAGCGCTTTTTCTGGATACTGACAGAAGTGAGGCTCCAATCTGCACCATCGGCCCTGCCAACCACCACCACCACTCACACACACACCACTTTCATACTAGGAAATGTGGGTGAAATGTCTTGCCTAAGGACACAACAACAGTTTTTGCCACTGGCGCCCCCCAGTGGAACCTGGAATTCCCAGCGTCTCCCATCCAAGTACTAACCAGGCCCTGCTGAGCTTCTGAGATCTGACGGGATCAGGCTTTGACGAGCCGGTATGGCCACAAAAAATGCTAAATCATGTGCAAATTATGCTCAGTAATACAACACTAGAAAGAGTCTTTAAAAAAACAAGTTTCTAGGAGTAACTATAGACCATAATTTAAAATGGAAATTGCACATAAATACAATTAGAAGCAAATTATCCAAAGTAAACGTAATTATACATAAATATAGATATATTCCAAAAAAAAAAATCTTTTATTATATACAACTCATTAATAATGACCTACATAACCTACAGTATTGAGATTTGGGGCAATACATATAAGATTAATACAAATCCAATCTTCACCTTGCACAAAAAAAGCAATAAGAGCAATAAGAGCAGTCACATTCTCAGCTTACAATGAACCAACCAATGCATTATTTATAAACCTTCAAATTTTACAATCTAGTCAGACTTTTTACAGAATATGTTTAAAATCCAAAATAGCCAATATTAGCTCAGAGGTACGGAAATGTTTATAAAGGAAATGATGAAACTGTATATATGTGTTAAAGGGGCAGATCTCTGGAATACAGAAGATCTAAAATTTTGTACCACTCTCTTCCACTTTAAAAAGAAGTTTCAATGTTTAATTCTGGGCAGATACATGAATTCTGATACTCAGTTTGTGCTATATTTTTCTGTACTTTGCTGCACTGTTACTGTCTTGTTTGTTTTGTCTCGCACAGAGGAATAAAGAGCGGCCCTAATGAGCTCAAGCTTCAGCCTACACTTTTTCGGCCTGTGCCTGTTAAATATAACTGTGTGTGGAATAATGTTAGAATTTACCTGTGACCAAAATAAATGAATCAATCAAAAACTAATTATGAACTTAGGCACTAAAAAGATGTGAAGTGTCAAATCTCCCGTCTCACAGTTTTGTGGTAGCAACAGGGCCGTTCTGTGCTCATGGCCTCTCCAATGTTCACATAATTATTTCTATCACCAAGTTCGAAAAGTGAATAATGTACACTACTAACAACTGTGATTATTACAGCACTAATACTTGTATTTTTTGTACCTTGTAGTGCTTCATAGTGTTGAGCATGGTCACGTCTCCCAGCCTCTCTGAGCTCACATCCACCTCCTTCAGCTGAAGAGATGCAGTTCCTCTCACATACTCTGTAGGGACAGTAGAGTGATTTTGAGTGCGTTTTCCTGCAAAACCATTGAAGCCGCTGTCCCTTGACCCACTTATTATATTATTACTTATTATTTAGAAAATTCACCTCCCCTTTGTTCAAATAAATCAAGATTTATTGGGTGCATTGATATCCAGGGTTATTGCTGTTGCCTTTCCAGTCTCTCTGTGTGTTGGCTGATAAAACCAAATAAAACTAAAAATCATATGGTCTTACTGTTATTGCGGTTGTTTTCTATGAGCTTAAATTTCCCGAGTCTGTCCCTCCATGTTCCACCATATTCAACAACAAGCTTTTTCTGTGCAGGGGTCTCCGACCTCTGGCTCGGGAACTACCAGCTCTCCAGCCCCGTCGAAGTAGCTCAACCGAGACATTTCTGAATGATACGAGTGTACTGTGCTAAATAACTAAACTCTGATTTATTACAAGAAAAAATCTACACTTTGTGCACTAATAAATGAATAATGGTTTATGTACCACCAGAGCCCTTATATTTACTGAATTTCTTGCCACCACTAAAACGAGTAGCTCTCTGGTGTTTTTGTTTTGTAGCTCACCAGAATAAACCTCTGTCCTAGTGAGTGAGTCTCTGTAAAGGGTCATACCGATGCACAGATCTCGTAGGGGGGTGTTGTACGGAAACCCAAACTTGGTCCTAAACGTGGTCAGGATCTTGTCCTTGACCTGGTCCACTGTGTCACAGGTGAGAACGGCCACCTCCAGAGGCTCGGACACCTCCCCATCGCTGCCCACTGCAAACAGCACCTTCAGCTTCTGCAGAAAACATGAGGAAAATCTGTAAATGGTGCTCTCCAATATGGTACAGCCAGACTTTACATTATTTAAATACATAAATCCTTCAAAAATAAAATCATTATCCAAATTAGGGCATGGAGATATCCAAAAAACGCCACAATATATTTCCCTGATATTAATCATAGTTCCCAATTCATTATCATAATTTTAGGTTTAATTTTGACTTACAGGTGTATTTCAGTAGGAATTTCCATAACATACACATGACAGACTTTTAACAATCACCATTTCAAACTTAATAAATGTTAATAGATTTCTTCTTCCTAAGCCTGAACTCTGCTCCAGACCACATGGTTTTACTGACAGGACTGGCTGTGAACCTGTGGCCTGGACCTGGCCAGAACTACCATAGAAAATATAGACCAATTATAGTCTAAAAGCAGTATAGCATAAAAATAATAAAATAAAAATGTCACAACTTGTCAGACTTAAGTGTAGCTGCTTTCAACATGATTTTTTTCCTTCGTTGACAAAGCGATTCATTTCCCCCCACATCGATGCTGGAGGTAGTTGTGGCTGTTTGCAGAGAGCTCCATTAGCCGCTGTGTCATAATGATATATCACTTGTGTAATATTGGTGTGTATAATGTGACTGTGGTGATGCTCTGTGGGTTTTCAGAGCGTTCACTTCCACTCCTCTCTGGGGCATATGTTCCTCTCAGCGCCGTTGTGGCTTAAGTCAACTTTCACTAATGGACAGCAGTGGTACAGAAGAACGAGAGAGCAGCAGGCAGGAGCAGAGGGATGGTCCATTTTGAGAAATGTGCTTTCTGTTGTTTACAATATATATATGATCATTTTATTCTCTTGGCACAAACGCGAAATAAAAACTCAAATCAAACTTATATAGAGAGAATAGTTCAATACTTTTATCAATACATTTGTATTTGTGGTGCATGTCGGCCTGCCACAATAATCACTACTTACAGTTCAATATATGAAACCTGGAGCAATATATTTTGTGGCTCAATATTTATCGTGTGTAGGATTTCTTTGCAAATGCGAATTTTGTCATTTCTATGTAACTGGGTGAGATGAATGGGTGGAATACAGAACTTCATAATTAACAGAATTATTAGTTCATTCTGTAGCGCAAACCTTTGAGTCAGACATTTAACAAATGGTTTTCTGCTTTGTGTCAGTAACAAAGACGTAGTTTCCATATTATCATTTACCACAATATTTCTCTGTAGCCATATATAGGGCTTGAAAATGTCTTATTGTGACAGGCCTCAAGATCAATTGCAATCCAACCGAAACTGCAATTTGAAATATCCCAATTAACAAACTCTGATTATTATGCATCTCATTTAATTACAGACTGTTTCACTTCAGGGTGTAGCATCTTTAGTTCCCCTTTCGTCTGCACCAGACAACAGGCTCACACTCACTAACAATTTCGCCATCTGCTAACAGTAACAGAGTAATGCTTTTACATAATCATGTCACACTGAGGTGCAATTTTGTCAATTTGACTTCTCCTTTATCATAACAGTACTATTTTTTTTGTTTTTTTTGTTTGTTTTGCCTGTTATGTACAAACGCTGTGACAAGCTCTTAAAATAAAGTTGCTAAAACCACGTGTGAATACCAAGGACATAATTACCACAGTACAAAATACTTATGTTTCGATTTGGGAGTTCTGTGCCAGAGATGTGCCCCGCCCTTCACCACAGAACAGAAACACGGCTGTGGTTTAAACTTTTGTTAAACTGCATTTACTGGTAGATCTCAGTATATCAGTGCAGTGTGTCAAGATGTGAAGATTTCCTGTTCATGTACAGTAATACACTCTTAGCATACGATGGCATAGAGGGTTTGGTGTTTTCACAGCACAAGTTTTGATGACAGTTTATAGTTTCAGAGGTGAGGTGCACTTCCTGTCAGGTCAGGAAGTGATGGGCACCACTTCAACACACTTCTGTCCCATTATTACTGTTGCACTGGACTATAACAAATACTTTCCAATTCATTTATTTATGTACCAGATTGCTTGGCCAGGCCTTTATCTTTCACCATATTTTTGTTAAGTTATTTTGTGTAACTATGATTTCCACGTCTCCTTCATACAACCCTGGCTGTATGAGCCCTTTTGTTGGATTGGTGGATTTCTCTCCTGCTGTTCCTGGTTGGCTGCTGCATTCTGGTCCCTGACGCACCTACACATCTGGCCTTATTTTACCATTTGACTTTTTGTTATGTTTTGTTTTTTTATTATTACAAATGAAACACAGCCTACTTATGTCCACTGCTCAAGTTTCCATTTTGCTTTAAAGACACCATATTATATAATAACATCTCCCAGCATGACCTCTATCAGAAGTTACACAGGGCACCACCATTAGTTAAGGTAATGAATAATTCAACTTTGAGCTCCTGAAAAGCATTAGTGCAACTGTCTCTGCATCTCTGTTTTGAGTCCAAATAGTTTGTAAAACAGGCGAGTTTAATGCTTCCTCCAGCCATTATTTTGGCGACTCTTGCTTTTTTCTCCACACCTTCAGGTGGTGTTTTATAGTGGCTGTCAATAGAAACTGGTTTACGCACCGAATGGCACACACGTCATTCTCATTACACACATCTGCAATTCATCAAAGAGAAATGTGTAAGAATCCCTTTGTCACATCTGACATCATCATAATTCTGTGTTGCCTGAATTTGATCAGAATAATTAAAAGATCAGACTTTGGCTCAGTCGGTGTGTAGGGAATCATTTAACACAAGTTTATTCTTTTCATGTGAAGAGGCATCGAACACAACACATAATTTGATTGTACTTCTGTTTCCTGGTGATGTGGTAAAAATAAACTGGGTTTGCCATCGTCAAATCATTTATCTGCTCAATCCTGCCTTCAGTGAAATATTCACTATTAACTTGATGATACTGATCATACAGTTCGTCATTACTCTGAAATCTGCCCACCAGGTTATTCAGACGATTCATGGTTGTGGTGTAATTCTTTGATAAGTTGATCACGTTGTCTTTCCCTGACAAACCAACAACTTCAGCTTCATTTCTGCCTTGGAAGTAATTTATTGATTCTTTAAATTGTTTTAATGTGTCAAACTCCGGATCATTCTGTCTCCCAGAAATTACGCAGCTGCTCTGTGAACATTTTTTCTTCTCCAATGCTTAAATAAAAAACTACTTCAACAGCTTCAGTGGTTTCCATTTATGGCTGGGATAGACACGACTCCTTGACTGAGGCCTCCAGATTTAAACTCCACAGCCACCAGCTCATTTTCCAATCTTTCTGTTCGTCCCGTAAATATTTTCCAATAATAATAATCTCTGCCAATTAATATTCCCAGCTCTTCAGCTGGTGTATCAGCAACTTGAAATCCTCTGTTTGCCAAAGTTTTGGGAATCAGCTGGAAAGTCTCCCCTCGGCCCCATGAATCTAAAGCCAAAAGCGATTCTACAGTATTGTCATTCCTGCCCATCAACATACAATAAAAAGTGACTGAAAGATAAAATCCACCTCTGTTAGAATATTTCAGCTGTAAGTCCCTATGGAGCTGTTTACTTGCTGCATCTGAGAATGACGCTGCGGCAACTGTTTCCCTTTCGGACCAAAATAAATGACAACACAGCACACAGGACCCGTGCGTATCAAACGCACACAAACAGAGTAAATACAGTGTGTCAAATTACTCCTCAGGAATAGTCCACAAGTGAGGCACAAAGGATTGATAAAATGACATAACAACTGGCAAGGTTAATGCCCTCGATATATCCTCATGCCCTCATGTGGTCTCCTGAGGCACACAGCAACTGTATTTGTCCATTTTGCACACATTCATGAATATAGTGGGAGCAGAATCGATGTGCTTGGTTCTTGCATGAGCAAGTGGGTTCTTTGCTATTGTGATGACCCCTTGATTATTCTCCAGGATCACAGTTGGTATAGTTTCCATTCCACGTTCAGTTAATAGTCGTCTCAGCCAAGTTCCTTCCTGTGCAGCTTGGCTGAGTGTGATATACTCAGATTCTGCACTTGAAAGTGCTACTGTGGCTTGTTTCTTACTCAGCCAACTTACTGCTCCTCCAGGGAGTAGAAAGATGTTTGCTGTAGTTCTGGTCACCTGCCCAATCCACATCTGAGAATCCGACCCAGGTTCCTGTCTCTGTCTGCTTGTTCTTGAGTGCAAGGTTTTGCATCCCTTTCAAGTATCAAGGATTCATTTGACAACATTAAAATGTGCAGTAATTGGATTTGCATTGAACTTTAATACGTCACTCACTGCTTGTGCGATGTCTGGTCGTGTGACCACAGCAGCACACAGCAAACTTTGTATGGCTTTGTATTGATCTCCAACAGAGGCTGATATTTGGTTTGACCCAAACATGCTGCACATGAATACATGAAGAATATGCATAAAGCTATAGAGGAGGGTATTTATTCTACTATTTTGTAGAAGAACAAGGTTGAGGATGAGTTTCTATTAAAGAAAAAAAATTAAAAAATTGTCCGAGCTTATAGCCCATCACTTTCTCTAAACAATCCGTATCAGCACCGACCATGACAAAAAATCTGACATTGCACTACTAGGGTAAAGTTTATAAAGGGGCAACAGAATAAACCAAAAATGTACAGTAAACTTGACAAAAAGACTTACACCTTCATAGCATTTTAAACAAAATACCAAGACTAAAGCCAAATTAAAAGCTGCCCCAATAATGCCATGATAATAATCCTCAGAATGTATTGCACTGCTGCTGTAAAATGGTCTCTGTATAACACAATGGGCCAAATCCTCACACTGTATTATGTGTGTTACCAGTGGTTGGAAGTCCTGGGCCTGCCACAGGAGCCAGTCTTCACTCAGAGTGTACAGAGCTTTCTCCGTCACACAGTCCACGGGCCCTTTGGAGATCTGCTGAGACAGAGCACTGACCAGGAGGAACAGCTGCTGCCCGACTCCCTCCTGTGCCCACAAGGAATGGGGTCAGAATCAGAACTGAACCAGAACTTCAGTCTTACATAGTAGTTACAGAGACTGGGATTTAATATTATAAATTAAAGGGCCATATGATACTATTTTTTGGTATGTTATAAGTTGTTTCTTTATCAAACCATGCCTGAAGTTGTGCTTTGTTTCATTCACACATTTTAACACGCAAATATTTTACAGTTTTTCTCTTAAACTGAAAACACTGTTCCACCTTGTGATGTCATGTGGTAATATGTGAACTGCTCTAGGTCCACTTTGTTTTTAAACTCCATACACCTTCACTAGAATCAACTGAATGATTCTTTCCTTGGAATTGCTAATCTCTACTGAACTAAAGGTAAAATGAGCTGTTAACCTGAAAACTATCACTTCATGACATCACAAGGTGGAACACAACACTTAGAGCTTTGGAGATTTGACAGACTAATAATAATGGCCTACACAAACATGTGTGAATGAAGCAAAACACAACAAACAGGTTTGTTTTTGATGTGGGAACTAACACAGTTAAAACCTCAAAGTCAATTTTGTGCAATTAGATCTTTAACGGGTCATTTGGCCATTCGAGTCTTTACAGTGAACCTCACCCTGAGGAAGCCGTAGAGACAAACGGACATCCAGTTGGTGAGCAGTTTTTCCACTGTGGACTCAGTGCGTCTCAGGAGAAGTTTGGGATGAGTGTTACTGTTCTGCTGCATCAGGTCCTTCAGTAAAACCTCCATCACGTCTGTCAGATAAGTCAGGTCACTGTGCAGAGCTACAGTGAGCAGGGACGCCAGCACACACCTGAGCCACACAAGAGGAGAATCACATCAGGAATTCACTGAGTGCTTTTCCTCATCTGCTAGTCTTTAAGAAAAGGCGTCTGTGTAATCTCTCAGTCGTCCAGGTAAGATCCATAGAAAAAGAAGAAAAGAAAAAAAAAATGATATCAACTGCACTATTGTTTTTCAAACCAGTCTGCTAAAAGGTGTGAACGCACACATTAGGGGCCCAAATGATTATGCTAACACAGTTCACGCTCAGGTTCACGCTTAGTGTAGTTCAGCAGACTTAGCTAAGAAGAGAAACTGTAAACAAAGTTAAAAAGTAGGTGTGTTTAGTTTCAGTGTAGTTTCAGTGTAGTTAGCTCCTCTCTTCAGGCAGATTAAAAGCAGTGTCCACCAGCATCTGACCAGAATTCAGGAAGCAGCTTGGACTGATATACACAGAGACCAGTTACGTGCTATTGATGAAGCTACTACCATGACACTAATGCTATAATGGATTCAGTTTAGTTCAGTTTATAGAAAAATAATATTCTTTTACTTGTCTTTTATGGAAAAGCTTTTCTGTTCCTCCATTGTGTGAATCATAGACGTGAGGAAGGACTGATCCCGAATCAGTTTAGACAGACTCTGACAGCACGCATCAAGTTGAACTATCACCACATCCTGAAAATATGAACAAAGCGTGCATTTAATGACACGACATAATTCAAGGACCCAAATGATGGTATTTTGTGACCTGCGTTATAATGTTGTTTCCTCATCACAAATAAACCCGTGTTTTGTTTAATTCACACATGTTTAACACACAAATCCTGCATCCCGAGTTCTTCTTCTTGTGATGTCATGACACACTAATAATAAAGAATTACTCAAACATGTGTGAATGAAACAAAACACATCTCCAGGTCGGTCTTTAGGTATGAGGTAACAGCATTCTAACATGGCTTAAAATGAATAAATCTATTCACTACTATACATTTTTAGGTGTCTAACCTGATGGATATCATTAACGCAGGACTTCATCAGGGCTTCATTCTGAAGGGGAAAAGCATATTACTATTTGAATGTACAGCAGTAATAGTTATTGTGGGTGATGTCTCTACCTCGGGGAAAAATATCCTGGAGGCAAAATGCTTGTAGTCGAGGAAAGGAATAGTGCCAACGTTTTCCAAAAGATCGTCATTGTCTGTCTGTAAGTCAATGAAACCTAAAGAGAGAGGAAATGATTAATGCTTTAATTATCAAGCGAAAACAAGCATTATATATTATAAGATCAATATAACACATTTTTGGTATATTTGTTCAAACTTTTCATAATGCAACAAAGTTCCATTGATAGAACATTGTAAGTAGATTATCTTTTCAGTATTATATGTTTATTATTTTTAGATACAGGAAATCTAAACACTTTAAAGGGGCACTATGTCTGCTCCTCGCTTGTCTTTATGGAGATGTTATTTCTTTGCCTGGAAAATTACATAAATTGGCATTAAACATCTATCACCATGGAGACAAACATCTGGGGTCCGATCTTGGCCCCGATCTTAGCACGAGCGCATGTGTGGGGTTTGGAGCTCAAAGAGGTGCGCCGAGCCTGAATCTCAGGTGGAGTGGAGCAGGCTGAGGGCGTGGCGGCTTCAGTGAACTGCCTGAATCGTAAAAATGAATATCAAACTAGTCCACTGAAAAACAACATGTAACATGCTCAAGACTTGTTTTATTTGACAATATATTAGGATGACAAATGCTTAACATTCATAACATGTGCCGTGCGGGATCTTCGTGTGTCTTCCAGATGCCCTCCCACAGCAGAGCACAGCCCCTCGCCCGCCTATAGTTTGGTTTGATCTGGACCTGCATTTACATCACAGTCCTAAAGTGTGTTTTCTTCCCTGTCTGTCTGATTTCCTCATATTCTCGTATTCTTTCTGTCATCAGCTTCATTTAATGTTGTGACCAAATTATTCCCATTGTGCCTCTTTGGTTAGTGTACAAAGTTAGTGGCCAGTAGGGAGGCTGCGGTCAGAACAAAAGAAAACTGCATGGAGCTGTGTACCGCGGCCAGACTCTTGACATTCACTGGCAGCTCGGAGCTATGACACCGAAGTGAAGCAGATGCACAAAATGCACTTGGTGCCCTATGTGCTGTGCATAATAGGCATGTGCGGAGCGACGGCTCTGCTCGGCCATTAGAGGTGAGTCCATGGTCCGGGACAGGCAAGAGTGGGTGTGACTGCGGGTAGAGCATCGGTCAGCGGGTCTGCTGTGGGATGGGGAGCACATGAGATACATACTGGGCTGCTGCGTAATGGGAGGCAAACGAAAGAAGAACGCAGAGAAAACTCAATGTTTTTATTAGTTAATGTGATTTTTGTGTGTTTGTAAAGAAAAGCAACTTAGAGGACATCAAACCACTGTCCCAAATTTCAGCCAATCTCCATGGTTAAACGGGGTTAAATGATAGGCTAATTTAAACATTAAAATAACCTTAAACAATTTATTCTCAGCTCTAAAATGAATAATATTGCATGTTCAGACAGGCTAAATCCCAAGAGACCTTACGGAGACCTTACTGAGCCCTTACTAAGACCTTACTGAGGCCTTACAGAGACCTTACCGAGACCTTACCGAGACCTTACCGAGATCTTACAGAGACCTTACCGAGACCTTACCGAGACCTTACAGAGACCTTACCGAGACCTTACCGAGACCTTACCAAGATCTTACAGAGACCTTACCGAGACCTTACGGAGACCTTACAGAGACCTTACTAAGACCTTACTGAGGCCTTACAGAGACCTTACTGAGACCTTACAGAGGCCTTACCGAGTCCTTACCAAGACCTTACCGAGACCTTACCGAGACCTTACAGAGTCCTTACCAAGACCTTACCAAGACCTTACAGAGGCCTTACCGAGACCTTACTGAGACCTTACAGAGGCTTTACCGAGACCTTACCGAGACCTTACAGAGGCCTTACAGAGGCTTTACCGAGACCTTACCGAGACCTTACCGAGACCTTACAGAGACCTTACTGAGACCTTACCGAGATCTTACCGAGACCTTACCGAAACCTTACCGAGACCTTACCGAGACCTTACTGAGACCTTACCGAGATCTTACCGAGACCTTACCGAGACCTTACCGAGACCTTACCGAGACCTTACAGAGACCTTACCGAGACCTTACCGAGACCTTACCGAGACCTTACCGAGACCTTACCGAGACCTTACCGAGACCTTACAGAGACCTTACTGAGACCTTACCGAGACCTTACCGAGACCTTACCGAGACCTTACCGAGACCTTACCGAGACCTTACTGAGACCTTACTGAGACCTTACTGAGACCTTACCGAGACCTTACCGAGACCTTACTGAGACCTTACCGAGACCTTACCGAGACCTTACCGAGACCTTACCGAGACCTTACCGAGACCTTACTGAGACCTTACCGAGACCTTACCGAGACCTTACCGAGACCTTACTGAGACCTTACCGAGACCTTACCGAGATCTTACCGAGACCTTACCGAGACCTTACTGAGACCTTACCGAGACCTTACCGAGACCTTACCGAGACCTTACCGAGACCTTACTGAGACCTTACTGAGACCTTACAGAGACCTTACCGAGACCTTACCGAGACCTTACCGAGACCTTACCTTACTCTCTCTCTGTGACGGATCGGACGGAGAAGCGGCTCAACACACACAACACCCCCGTATTACAAGAACATGTGTTCGGTAGAATACCGTGGAGTTTTTGTACCGCGTAGTTTTTGTAGTGAGGAATTTATCAATGTTATTTAAAAAAACAACAAAACACACACAAACAGAGGGCCCTATGTGTGCACATGCCTGACTGGGGGCAAGTTCGGGCCCCTGGTGTTATCAGGTCAAGTTACAGGTCAGTTCACTGTAAAAAATAATTTTTTCAAGGTGTTTTAACAATGAAAACACCTGTAATTGAAACAGTACAAAGTCGAGTATTTCTTTAAACCTATAATTACCTATTGATTGCACAGACTGTATATATAAACAGTCAATAAATGTTTTGAAGTCTGGTCGACTTCAAACATAAAGTGCACAAAGGCTTGGATTAGATGGGGTTTTGGTGGACTCAAAGCTGAAGTCTATAATCCCTCACCTTGTCTGATATCATTCCTGATGTCCATCTCCAGATTTTCCATCAAACTGTTCATCCGACTGGTCAGCTGACTCTGCTTTTTCTTGTACACAATTAGCACAGCTTTCAAAATAAATACAGTATCAGTACACCCAAAGTCCAATGTAATATTTAAATAGATTCATGCAGGAATACAATATTACGAGTATAAGCGAGTTAAGCAAAAACAACTGGACTTACTAGTTTTTTGAAGACAATGTTTCACTATCTTCAACTGCGTTTTAGTGATGTCACCAAAAAGCTAGTAAGTCCAGTTATTTTTGTTTAACTCTAAGCTTATAATATTTAAATAGATAAATAGTAGTTTCACCTATAACAATGCAGGGTATTAGCAGTAGCACCAGCAAAATCAGCAGCAGATCAGGCTTAGGCTTCATTATGACTCTGCTGTCCCCAACTTGTATCTGAAAGAAAAGTTACACAGTTTTAAAGGTGTAATATATTTAGGACCAGTACTAGACTAGCAAAGCGTTACATCAAACAGAAAATGGATTACCGCAAGGTTAGAGCAGTGCAAATAAAATGTGCCATGTGTTTTACAAGAAACAACATCATAATCTGGTTTAAAGCTCAGAGTGTATAACCAAACTATATGAGAACTAATATGCATCTGATAAAAGAGTAAACATGTTTAAAGGTCCTATATGTACTACATGTAGAATGCTGTGATTTGTTTCATTGACACATGTTTGAGGAATCCTTCAGATAATAGCGTAATATGTGCCCTTTAAAGCTTTCATTTACCTCCCTGTAACTTTGCATACCACAGTCTGAGAAGCATTGGTATAGATTTTACCATCAGTTTTTCAAAGTTGGTGCTGGGCGCGTTCTTGATCTGACAGATGAAGTCAGTGTTGTTGCTGGATTTGCTGGTTTTGCTGCTGTTAATGAGGCAGGAATACTTCTGTCCGTCTATCACAGCCCACACGGACACCTCCTTCAACTGTATATCCAGATTATCAGCCTTTTTCTACAAGAGAAACATTCATATTCTAAATACGAATTACAAGAAATATTTGCAACAAAGCTGCAGCCTTGTGAACTTATTTAATTGGGGTACTATAACCAGGAAAAATCCACAGTATAGTTGTAACTTTATTGTGTTTAATAAGCTGTTGTTATTGAAAATATGTATTAATCCGCCTCTGTCATCAACACATGAAGGAACAAATCAAGTGTATCTTTTTAGAGGAAAGACTGCGTTAGTAGCGTTGACTGTCTCCATTATAGCACTGTATTCAGAGCATTCCTCACCGCTATAATGATGGTGGCGACGTCCCCTATCTTTGTGGAGGTGTAAGAGGTGAACACAGGGTCTGGCAGATATGCGATGGGTCTGGAGCAGTTCAGAGTATGATTGGCCACTTTCAAAAGCACAATACTTGAGAGAGGTTTCTCTGCACTCGGAGAGGTGTATATGATATTCTGTTTGAAATATAAGAGTTTTGAAAACATGACTTCTAAGACAAATTGACACTGCTTTTACATACAGACCTGTTTGCTGAACTGAACAGCAAGAGCCTTCAGTGGAGAGTGACTGTGGACAACTTCATCGAATAAATCCATGTTGGATCCAGACAGAGTGAGAGTTCTCCCTCCACTAGGTCGAAATAATAAAAGCAAATAGAAAATAATAAAAAATCTGTTAATAGCAAGGATGGAGAAGTTTAGTCCAACAGAGTTCAGTGGATGTTTGTGAAAAGTCAAAATGATGTACAATGGTTTGGACATATATACTGGTCTCACAGGAGGGATAATGAAGGTACGGGGTGAGAGGACCAAAACAAAAGGCTACAGTGTTTTGGTAAGTTGGAAAACTAGTATGTAAAACATGATGCAATATCTAAAACTAATTAAAATATGCCTACACCATACCCTGCACCTACCCCTACTAACCCTACCCCCCAACCTTAACCTCTAACCGAACCCTACCTTAACCCTAGCCCTAACCCTGGACATAACCCTTAGCTGGGTTTCAGATTTTTACATCAATTTTTTTTTCGGGGTTGGCCTCTCTTCACAATTAGAGCTCATCAAGTTCCAATTTTTGACACTGGTCACTGTCCATTCTTGTTTACTGCTTTTTTGCCCATTTTCATGCTCCAGGTCACGGCTTTAATTAGTCCCTCGCTGAGACTTCGTCCCAGGCTCGGCTCTAATAATATTCAAATACGAGAACAATGTTCTGGGGCATTCAAGGTACTGGGACATTCCTATGCCATGACAAGGGTCCCTGGTTACTACAGAAAAAAAAAGTCTGTCATATTGTAAGCAACTAACATTATTGCAGAAATGCCCAGGACTTGCCCAATAAAACCAAGCTTAAGTAACAATTCCACTTTTGTAAAAGGGAAGTTGTCTTGTGATATTTTTAAAATTTGGCAAGTGAAACGAACAGTCCACTCTTGGCCTCTGTGGACCATCTGATCATGCTGAATAAGGATCAAAGCAAATGTCTCCTGTTTTCAGATTATGACAGAAGATATAACTCTTCTTCTCTTCTCATTTAAAGGGCATATGGCAGGTTTTCATGTCTTTATTACATTGTAAATATTTGCCATCATTTTAACTCAGTGGCAGCTGCGCCCAACCAGGAAGTAAAATTCTAAAATAAATAGGCAAAGTTTTTCATAAAATCTTAAATAAAATTAAGTGAACAAGTGCTCAAACCTGTAATGTGCATTTTAAATCCATGCAGGAAGTGACTTTTTGAACAGTCAGTTGTAATGCAGCCTAATTACAGGGCGGGGTCTTACCTGAGCCAGCTGCTGCTGGGTTTGACGTCTGTGCAGGATGGTAAGGAGCCATATGTGATTTTGACGTTACCATGGCAACTGTTGTCAGGGAGGACGGCACACACCTGGACCACACCTTTGTTCTCTGTACTCGGGATGTGGAAGGTGAGACTCTCTCCAGTGTTGTTCCACACTGGGGATCTGAATGAATAAAGAAAGGTATAATAAAAGAGGTTAGCACTGTCACCTCACAGCATGAAGGGACTGTGTGGGTGCACCAAGGTGTTTACTTTGATTTTTCATTGCATTTTAACACATGATAATACATACCACCTGACTTATCTACATGAAATAAAATGTATGTCTCTTAATTTAAAAAGAAGTCTGAAAGCAAAATGAAATACTAGACTATGAGTAACAGAGGCAGAATTTGTAAATATTTTAAATAATAGTAATAGTAAGAATAATAGTTGTTATTAATCACTTAATAAATATTAATAAATGTTATTTCTCCATATTTTATATTCTGTGTTCAGATTTAGTTTGTTTTATATGTTCTATCTTATTTTATGCATGCACTTTATATTTTATTTTTTGACTGTTACTTCTTGTTTTGGGTTGCACCATTTCCTTAAAGCACATTTCTGCTTTTGTCTGCTGACAATGGCAGTAAAGGTCTTCTGGCTCTTACTCTAGGGGACTGCAGTCTAGATCTGCATGTATCCGGATGCGGGCCACATCACTGAGGTTGCGGCCTTTTAGCAGAGCGTGGTTTTTGCCGTAGAAAGACACGACATCTGGAGAGACAGAAGAGATCTCTGGCTTCTGTGGAAACAAACATGGATTCGCTGAAAACAGATGAAACATTGGGGAAGAGTCTGAAGAGTTGTAGGCTTACCATGTAATTCATGCTTGAATCCATCTTTTGGCAAATACTTTTCTGAAAATAATATTTGATTTGTAAATTTTGTTATATTATACTATAGCTTTATTTTATTCTATTATTTGTTGCATGTCAGTGTTTGTCTACATCCTGCTCCAAGTACCGCAGCAATTTCCTAATGTTGTGAACCTGTTCACTCATATGGCAATAAAACACATTCTGATTCTGATTCTGATTCTGATTCTGATTTAAATAATGTATACTTTTTTTTTTTTTTTAAATAGCTTAAAAGATCAGAGCTGCAACTTGGTCTGTTGACATCATCTGCTTTTCTTTATGGAGATGGATACGTTTAATGCCATTCTAATGGGCAATGTATAGGAAAAAGCTGTAAAAAGGAAAAAAGCTGCTTCCAAGAGTAAAAACAAGTGGCAGACTCTCTACCAAAAAGGTTTCGTAGTGAACCTTTAAACATCATGTTTAAATTGTCTATTTATTTGATATTTTTTCTACTGTATACTTACACGCTTTGTAACATTTATTTATTTTATTCAGTATACTTACATTTGTCGACTTTTCATTTGCCCAGGAACAGCTATCAGAGCTCCAGCCACAGCCAGCTGCTATACACTCCCTGCACCTGAAGAGGTAATGGGCCTCTCATGACTTTATACGGTAATATTATGTTTTACATGTATTTTCCTACATATTATATAGTGTCACATACAGAGCTGGAGAAGGTGGTCCTTTGATCTCAGAACAGTTCCTGACTCTGAAATTTTCTGACATCCCCTCCTTCCACATCCTCATTTTAACGGTCATATCCACGCCTGTAAAAAACAGCAGGAAACACTTTTAGTTTAAGCTACCAGAAGAGTATAAGCATTCTTATAATGATACTGCATCAGTTTTATATCCACTCAAAGATGCCTTACAGAGCATTATTCATTCACTCCACACTCGGTGGTGGTAAACTAGTATTGTAGGCGCAGCGGCCCTGGGAAAGACTGAAGCTTACATAATACAAATGTACTCTAACAACAGCAGCATCACCATCAACCACCTCAGCCTCTCCATCAGCAAACACAGAATGTCATGATGAACCTAATTAGTCGAAGCGTCACAACAGCGGAACAGGATGATTCTTCTTATGAGTTTGTGAACATCTGATCTTAGGACTGACCTTGTGCAGGTAGTTGGTTGTTGGGAAGGACACAGATGCATTGTGGGTAGCTCGGAGGAGGGCCGGGGTCACACAATAGAGTAAAATGACAGGCAAAGTTTTTGGGTTTGCTTGGGCCCACACTCATATGTACTTGCACTCTAATTGTGATCTGAAAGTATAATACTGGTTAGATGACAATAAATGCAAACTAGGACAACAAGTGGTTCTCCTCATATCCTAATGCCTCATGTGGGTTGTGCTGAGTTCACTCTTCCATAAGAAACACATCTTAATGAAGGCCTAATGCAACAGTGTGTGGCTTTACCTGACCAGACGCGCTGCTTTCTGCTTTGAATGAAACCATCTCCTCTTCTTGAAAATCCTCAGAAATTGAAACCCAGCTTGAGTTTTGACAGTCACTCTCAAATGTACACCTGCATATAACAAAAGTATCTTTAAACTACAAAATCAAATGCAAACAGTTATGTCCCTCTGTTCATGTGAGGGACCGACCTTTTTGTCGAGTGGCACCAAACACACTGTGGATCTTGTGCCGACCAGCAGTCACGTAATGTTGTATAAGTTGAACATTTTGACACAGAGATCCACATAATCTATAAAAAACAGACAAAATGTATCTGAGAATAGACTTTGAATCAAGACGTAACCTGCCCTTTAGGCTGTACCTGGTTTGTAAATGCAGCATAAACGTGCTTGTGGTCGACTTCGTCCATATATAACTTGGGGAAAAGCTCACGGTCATCATCGGCTCTGTACAGGACTTTTGGACATGCAGATTGGTAGTTTTTGTCCACAACAAGCTGAAAGTAAAACAACTGAGCAATGAACACCAAAATACACAATATATTTCAGACTGAATGAGACAAAATACATGTTAATTTGTGTTGTAAAGGGAAGTAATGCTCCTGGAACAGTATATACATTTGGCCCACCAAAAAATAAATAAATACCTAATAATAATAACAATAATAATAACCATAAACCAAACTTCAACTGAATGTTTTCTCCAGTTAGATTTAGGCCTTAGAGATTAAGTTTACAGCAATTAAAAGGCCAACCAAAAAACAGCTACCCACATTAATCAGTACATTAGACCAATGGTGGACTGGAGGGACTGTGGACTAAACTGCAGCTTAGCGGACACACCTTGATGAGTTGTCCGTTCGCTGTTCCGATGAAGAACAGCTTCCACGCCCGGTGTGTGAGCGCCAGCACGGAGCTCATGTGACTCTGCTTCAGCAGAGTTTTCTGCGGCATCACGGTCTCCGGCGGTGTATCTGTCTTGCCACTGACTTTGAAGTGCGGGTCCACATCCGTTTGGACAGGGCCTCTGAGACTCACGTCATACAACAGCAGTTCAGTGTTGGCACGGGTTCCGTCCACGCTGAACACACCGGTCCACATGAGCGGTTTGGTCCCGGTGATCACGGAGGAGGCCTGGAGCTTTTCCCCGGTCCCAAGAACAGCGCCCCTCAGGGACTTCAGAATATCCTCCTTCGAACTGTGGTTAGCGTTGAGCCAAATCAGGCGCACTACGTTTCCAGTGGAAGAATTAATGTTAGAAAAAACATAAATACGAGAATCCACCTGAAAACCGTCCACGAAGCCCACGTGGTCTTTGTTGTTCCTGAGAACAAAACCTGGACTGTCTGGCAAGTTCAAGTTGAAGGAGAAGATGCCACCGCGCTGACCATCCTGAGTGTTGAACAGGTTGAGGATTCCTTCTTGTATACCGCACTGGTTTTTCCTTGACGTGGGGCTCTGCTCTTTGGCCGCCAGGATGTATTTTTCTCCTCGACCAGTCACCAGAAAGGCCACGGACGCGGTGTGGGGACTGACGGGACCCAAGAAGATGCTCTCCGCGTGTATGACACTGGACACGTCCTGCAGCGATAAAACTTCGCAATGAACGCAGTCGTCCACAGCGCCACACAAAACCAAAGTGTTGTTGGAGGTGAATGGTAAGAGCACGGTCACCGTGAGAGTCGCATTCCCAGCGGTTCCATCTGGAACACGGACAAATTTCGGGTCTGAGCTCAAAAACCCCCTGAGGGACACGCGTCGCACCAGACTGAGGTCCGAGCGGAGGTGGTACAGGCTTTGCTTTGTGGAAATATAAACCGCTTCAGGAGTCACGGCAAAGCTCTGTGTATCTCCGTCCAAAGTGAAAACCTTCCCCGCTGTTCTGTGAGCCACTGTGGACCACAGAGCGCACAGCGCGCACAACAGCAGCATCTTCTCCAGCTCCAGCTCCACATCGCACTGCGCTGTCAGGCAGTGGCGCGCAGTGTAAGAGGAAGGACTAACGTGGGAGAGAAAGTGAAACTGGTGTTTCAGTTGGTCAAAAGAGTTTCCCTCTGTTGGGAAAAGTTTTAAAATTGTGTAGGTTATAGTTTACTAGAGACTAGGGAAATATTTTAGTGTAACAGTAGGCACTAGGCCTATAGCGTATCGAAAAAATCTTGGTAACAACTTTTTTAGGCTACTATTTAGCTATTCTTCCCATAGCAGCCTATCTAATGTTTTAGCATTAGCCTGTCCAATGTTCTTACAAATAACTGAACAACACTTCTAACACACTGTACTTGTAACAATATTACTTTAAATCAAAAGCCTTTTTTTTGTTTGCTTCTGTACATCTCTGACTTTTAGCATCAGTAGGCACAGGCCGGTAGCCTGGTGTTAAAGTGACATCTAGTGGAGGTAAATTTAGCTGTTAGTCTGATTTACCCGAACCTCTCACTACAGATATTCATGGTTTCAGAATGATGAAAAATTAGGAGTTACCACAGCAATTAACAATTTAAAACTAAACAGGCTATTGCATATTTGAATGGTAAAACGTCATCAAAAAGGTGCCTATTAAGAAGATATCCATGAACAGGCCATTTTGCGTTAGTGTATCTTCCTCTTGCTTACTGTTAAATCCAGTTTGTCACCTCGCCACATGTGTCAGATGAACCCATCAGGCCTGTTGTCTTCTTGTGCTTTCTCTTGCTTCCAGTTGCTGTCAGCAGATGCACCACAAGAGCGCGCTGCGGTGCCGCTCCCGCTCTGTGGAGGCACGCAGCAGAGCGCACAGGGGCAGTGCCAGTTTAGACTCGGTGTGAGGACTCCCCCTGCTCCGCTCCTCCTCGCCGTATATTACCACTGTCCGGAGCTCCAGGAGTCATTCATCCCGCTCAGCCTGCTTCGACCCGGGCTGTGTGTCCACCTCCATCCCTCATCTCCACGCAGCTGCAGCGCCTCTTTTTGTGAACCAAAGTGAAGGTCAGAACCGTGTTTTTCAGAAAAGGACCCGCCAGTTTTGATTTTGCTACAGGTTCACGCTCGTCACATCAGCCAGTCTTTTACACGGGACTTCACTATTCCTGGTAAGTCTACTTCAACCGCTGTTAAGGCGAGATGCGTGTGTGTGTTCACATATCATTTGCTTCTCCTGCTGTGTACCTGCAAGTCCCAATGGCGCAAAGCCGCAATTTAATACGCTTTACAAAGTGCAATGACCCCTATTAACTGCGTGTGTGGAGGTGTTTGCGTTGAAATCTTGTCATTTTAATGTAGTCTAATCATTATATACGAGACAAGTAACCCTATTGCACCCTATACAATATTCTAAAAATGACATTAACAAATTTCTCTGAACTTGTGTCCATGTTAAAATGTGATACTCTATCTGGAATAATGTCAGATGAAGTAGAATGCCAAAGGGAGGGCATCTGGCGTACATTTTACCGCGTATAGGCTTCTAAACATACGCACATCTTGGTAGTTTGACAGTTAGGACGCAGGAGGAGTAATTTCCCCTGTCACAAGGAGCCACTTAGAATCTTGTATTATCCACTATTCATATAATAGCTGCATTAAACTATAGGTCTACGGCTGTATTTAGGTATAATTAAAAACAGACTGTGATTTGATTTGACGTGGACCTTATAGAGAGTGACACTGAGTATTTCCCTTTTTCCCGAAGTTAATCAGAGCCACAGCCTGGAGTCCACAGCTCCTCTCTGTCAGAGGCTGTGACGGCTTCAGTTACATAACAGGACTCACCTCTGTATGTTGGAAGTGGGAGGCTACTGCAGCCACTTTAGTTTATAGTGAGTTATTTATGGGTAGTGAATAAGACACGAGTTACATTTTATTAGTTATTTCTTTTTGCGGATTTGTAATATAATGTCATGTAATCATTTTTTTGGGTGTTTTTATACGCAACAGGCCCATTTCAATAATGACAGGCTGAAATAAAAATCCTTTAATGAGGCCTAACTCTATTAAATAACATGACACAGGAGGAATACCAAGCAAAGCGAGAGGATCAACAGCAAATTTATGTTTACAGTTCCACATCACAGGGCTGAACTACACAGACATTAAACATTACAGAAAAACAAAACTGAATGCCTGCATCTGTCCTACTTCCTAAAAATCTCTATTGTATCTGATCTTTTTAATCTGACTTGCAGGTTGTTTGATATGATAACTCCTCTGACAGAAATACAGTTGCCTTTTTATTTGTTCTAATCTTAATTTTTGAATAAGCCTGTTCTTCTAAGGTCACACTGTCTCTCTCTGTATATAACTCCTCCTGTATACAAGGAGGGAGCATATGCTTCCCTGTACATCACTATGGCTGTACTCAGGTCAGCTGGATACTATAGTAATATACTAAATAATACTGAGGATTTGTTGGTGAATGGTAGTTTGTTGGTGAATGGTAGTTTGCTTGGTTAACTATTCTGATAACCTTTTGGAGTAAAATATATTTGATTTGTTCCCCCATTACACAGAATTATGGAAGGAATAGACCAGGGGTGTCAAACTCATTTTGGTCCGGGGGCCGTATGCAGCCTACTTTGATCCCAAAAGGGCCGGATCAGAAAACTCAGTTCTCTCTTCAAGTTATCGTATTTTTCTCCGTGTCTCGTAGTGGTGTTTAAGATTATATTCCTCGAGCAACGCCACTTGTGCCAAACACACTGAGCACAGATTTCCCATTCACCTCTGTCAACAAATAATAATTAGACTATTTTTCTTGGGAAATCCTGAACTCAGCATCTGCTTTTCTCATTTTTTGACATTTTGCTGATGAGGGTCACGGTCGACAGTCAAAACGATCGTCCTTTAAGAGCGTTTGGAAAGAGGAAAGTCTTCATTTGTGCTGCTCTGGTGGGAGTCGCGACGTACAGAAACGCCGGAGACGCTGCTATGCTAAACGGTGCAGAAAATTAACAGAAAAATCTGAAAATTTTAAGTATTTTAATAGAAAAATCAGCCGAGGGCCAGATTAAAGGTCTTGGAGGGCCGAATCTGGCCCCCGGGCCGCATGTTTGACACATGTGGAATAGACTGTAATAAAGTAAATAAATGAGCTTCCATTTGGTGATGATTGATGTCTAAAGTGTTGATGGCTACTCTACAATTAGAATAGCTGTGTAGTAAAACTGGCTTTGTTTATGATTTGTTATGTGATGCTGAGTTGTGTTTGACTTGACGTTAAGATAAGCTAAACCGGGGGAGGGGTCACAAGTCTAAAAAGAGACTATGCAGAGACTACTAAATCAAAGCAACAACATGACTGCACTTTGTCTAGTTAATCAATCATATTTAACAGTGGATGAATGGGTAGCACTGGGGGGCCTTGGGTTTGACTCCCGGGCAGTGTGGGGCCTTTTTACCCAGAGGAGATTAGCTAGGACAATTAGACAGAATCATCTTTATTCACAACCAAAATGTTCCTCCAAGATCCTGCATGCCTTTTCATTGTCGGCATTATGCTTTTAAACAGGAATGTGATGAGAGCTCAAGTGGATGACGATAGAAAAGTGTGGGACTCTGTGTTTCTGAGTTTGCCTCAAGTTGCAACATTTTGTTTTTTCAGCAGGTTTGGGTGAACCTCATAAATGATGCAGGAGCAATATGCAGGATGTACTGATCCAGCTTTTCTGATCTGACACCATTAGACTACAAAACAGTGTTTACCCAACAGCCATTAGTTTACTGAATGGGGCCACTAAAGCAGAGTCTGTGGAAATGTGTGGCTGGGACATGTATGGGTGTCTGAGGCACTTTTTATGTACTGTACATAGTGTCTTTTTACTATTTTACCATTTTATTACCTTTGCACTGAACGAGGAATGCACTTAATTTTGTTGTGTTTGTTACAATGGCAAATAAAGATATTCTAATTCTATTCTAATTATTGATACTAAGGCTTTATATTTATCTTATAATATTATTGATTTCCAAATGACATATAGGAACCAAATGTCCAAATGTGTTTTCATTATATATCATATAAAGTCCCTCCTGTGGGCTCACCACCTGCAGAGGGGTTCATAGGGGGGTCAGGTGCTATGAGGATTGGGCAGCAAAGTGCCCCCGCGACCCAGCCGGATTAAGCGGGAGAAGATGGATGGATGGATCATATAAAGTTACAGAAAAGATTTGAAAAAAATATAAATTCAATGCTTTGGGTCAGAATTGGTCAGAAAATACTCACCAGTTTATAGACCAAAATCTGATACCTCAAAGTGTTCAATATTGGCACCGATATCTGATATCAGTTTTGCATCGGTGCTTCCCTAGTAATATGTATAACTGAAGAGATGTAATAAACAAGTGTAGCCAACAACCAGTTCAACTAAACTGTTGAACTGGTGCCAGACCTGTGACCCGAGAGCCAAATGCGGCCCTCAGAACAATTGTTCTTGGTCTTTGGCCCATATTACCTTCAGTTTTTAACATTTATCTTGATAAAGCCAAGTTCATAAAACCTATTGAGGTTTCCAGCATGAATAAAGGTCTGGTGTCTCATTCTATCCTGTTATAGATACACACGTTTGATTATTCACTGTACTGAGCACTAGTCTATGGCCCTGAATCAGCCCTCCGAATCGTCTGTGTTTTAATATTTGACCTTTGATGAAAAAAGTATCTTGATGGCACCTGATCTGAAGAGTCTGACAATCACAGGCCTGTATTTTGCCTTTTTTGCAGACCATTAATAACGTGATAGAATAAGGTTATGCGTTTCTGTTTATACTATGCATCCGGTATCTTCAAAGTTGGAATTTCTCTCTATAAATGCATGCACTTGGATCAGTGTCTGCCTTAATCCATACCCCATCGACCTCAGATTAAAATGCCATTAAAATTCATGGCACACATTGAGTACATGTGGCTGTGATGGTGGTGGTGGAGAGCGTGTTCCCTCGGCCCTCTCTGTGTGTGGCTGGCTGTCATTAGCATTCAGGAGCGGCTCGCTTTGTTACATAATACAACTGTTTTAGTGGACACGGCTCATCTGTCTCTGAGCTGCCAAGTCATAGACCAGGGGACTCCCAGTGTCTCCCTCTAATGCAGTCTGGAGCAGAGCATTGACATTATCGCAGCATTATTTTGATTACAATATTAGGATGAGATTTAATGTACCATGAATGTGCTAAAATGTGCCTATGAAGTGTTAGGTTCACAAAACGTGTACGGGCCATAAAATTAAACAGAAATAGAATAGGCCCGTCACAGTCATTTTTGAGAGTCATTATTTATCATTAGTACTTTTTCTTTGTGCTTGTGGAGAACTTTTTTGTTGTTCTGCACTATGATAAGATTTAAGCTGCAGAGGGTTGAATAAATAACTTCTATGAATCATGGATTTAAACTAACTACAAAGAGTCAAACTAAGAGCTTCAATCTGTAATCATTTATGGCTGATGTCTTTTTTTTAATCAACATTGTACTTGTAGAATAATTTTTTTGATAAGCTGTTTTGGGGTTATTGTGTCAGGGTCATATCGTCTATACTTTCCTCAGCAATAAGGTAAAGGCACACTTTATTGTCCCTGTAGGAAATTTGTCTTCTGCATTTGACCAATCCTTCCACTGGGGCATCTCCTCAGGAGCAGTGGGCGCCCAATCCCCGCCCAGGGACCCATCTTTGTGATCTTGTTGCTAGGGTTAGTCAGGGCCCACCTCCCACCTGGAGGACCACACTTCACAGTTACATAGTGACAGGCCTAAGGTTTCAGTACATCACAGCCTGTTCCATAGCTTATTGCAGCTTATTGCATAGGGCATAAAGTGTGTCATAGTTGAAGAACCTGTGTAGGTATGATGTAGGTAGATTTATAGATATCAGTTTCCAACCCCTCAGTCTTTTTGAGGGGCGAGTCTTAAATTTATTTGGCCATTTGGAAAATAAAACTTAGTAGTTGTTGCTCAAAAGTTTACCATGCAATAAAAATATTCAGCGAGGCATAATTTTATGCACTGCAAGTACATTTATTATGACAGTAGATCTCAAACTTTTCACACCAAATGCCACAAGAAAATAAAAAAATGGCTTTTGACCAGATCAGGAACAGGACTATTCCAGGTCTAAACCAGTGATAAACCAAGTCTAAAAAACGACTACATCATTTCTAAGCTCTAAACAAGAAGCAGCAGTGCATCATTTTGTGTCTCATATTTTTCCCTTGCGTTTCCATTGCCATAGCAGCAGCACCAAACAACTTCCTTACTGTTTAATGATATCACTCACTGCTATGACGAATCACGGCGATCTTATCTCACACTTCCAGCAACACTGCCCCTCCTGCCAATCAGCTGGATTCTGCTTTTATTGTGTGATTCAAAGCAAGAGCCAGAGCCAAGAGCACCCCATCTGTGCCAATACACGCGGGAATGTGGGCGACGGGGAGCAAACGGCCTGTCATGATAACAGATTTTGAAGCACGATATATTGGTACAGATGTATATTGTGATAAACAATAATACTGAAAGTACTTTACTGCCTTACCTTATTTAGTTTTAATATTGTATGGACGGATAAGTCAATATAATTACCTTGACAGGTCTCAGTAGTAACAGTGTGTACTCAGTGTGGTCATTAAACAGTATTTGTAGCTTTAATAGGCAATGCATAATTTGGTGACTTGTATTATTTAAGTATTTGCAACAATACTTGAGTAACATTTCTGGTCACTCTTCTGACTGTTTATTATGAATTAACAAAAATGTGACTTTATTATTTTGTTCTGTTTAAAGCTCCCATAATCCGCTATTTTCAGATCTATTCCAGGTCTGTTTTTGTGAAGGTAACAGCATTAACATGGTTTAAAGCTCACAAAGTCAGTTTTGTATAATATACGACCTGTAAATCTGAGGTCTGAGGTCATTTTCAATTACTCATTTATATGGGGTTTTAATTTGTTTTTAATTGAGAAGGTAAAACCGGGCAGGGTTTCCTAAAGTCACCCACAAATATCCAAACAGATTAAAAAACTGTCAGTCAAAAGTTTTAATATGAACCTCTTTTTGTTCAAGTTTTTTTTTTTTTTTATTCAAATAACTCTTTCTGCAGTTTCTATTTTTCACCCGAAATGTAATAAAAATCACATGGACAGCAGTCAGGAGGTGGCGAGTGCCCAGTGTATTTTATTCCTTGTGCAATGCTGATATTTAAAGTTGTTATGTTTTATTCACACGTGACCATATATGGAGATTAAATTGTGCCATATTAGCTAGTGGAGGTCTGTCTCTCAGCAGGACCCAACATGCGTTTTTTTCATTCACATTTTTACACTACATTTACTGTTCCAAGTAGGAAACCACGGTGGTAAAAATGCCAGTTCATTGACTTGAGCATGTGTTGAGAATGAGACTTTATGAATTTATAGAAAAAAAAGTTGTTTTGTTTTACTGACAAATAAAAATGCTTTTTGGAGCAGTTTTCTAAAAAATACATTTAGAGTGATGTTTCCACAAGGCTGTCACGCAATTCAGCTAAATTATTTCAACAGTATCAGGCCAAATTAACGAGTCTTTCACTGACTGAGAGCAACGATTGAAGACTTGCATACTGCCTTTAACCAGTCCATGTGAATAAAGGGCACAAAATGAGGGAATGGGCAGCAAAAATGAATTCTATTTCCTGCGACTTTCACAAACCCTCACATTATTCGTTAGGCCTGTAGTCGACTGAAGACATGATCTGCTGATCTATTAGCTGACTGAAAAGTTGGCTTGGCAAAAGCTCTCAAAGCTATTGTGTATCTCTGTCTACCTGACCCAGTCTGCGCTCAGAGGACTACAGAAGTGCACTGGCGTTCATGGAAAAATAAGTATGCAGAGAAAAGTACTAGGAAACAGTGTATTTATAAAAACATGTTAAACTTGTGACTCATGAGTTAAACTGCTTTTTTACAGCTAACTGAATAACTCAATAACTTTCCTTATAATCTAAATAAAATGATTAGATGACTAATTTTGGTCGCCTAAGACACCATCGCCCTTTATTTATTATTATATTGTTTAACAGACTATTAATATACTAAATGACTTAATGGTCTAAAGTCCTGTTCTAAGCCCCACACATTTTTGGGCATATGTGCATGGCTTTATAACTTTTTCCATACACAAAGTCGGGGTTGGGTTTGCAATCAATAAAGAGTTAAAAATTATATACAGACAGTGCAGGGCTGTGTGATCATGTCACAAAGTGCTCCCTTTACAATATAAATGGGAAGAAAAAGTTGCATTTCCTCATTTACAGGAAGTCAAGTAGTCATCTTAAAAAAAAAAAGAAGAAATAATTATAATTTCAGTTATTTAACTATATTTGTCTATTTTCCTCTTCTTTTCCCATTTTGCTCTGCTAAATCTGTCTTTGTAGCATTGTTCTGAGTCAGGCACAGCTGACCTCATACTCAGCAGCACATGTAGTTTGAGTCTTTGTTACTTTTTCAAGCTTCTTTCTTTCTTGTTATTCTCTCCCTCTTTTCCTCTTTCTCTCTCCTCTCCCCCCTCCTTCTCTTTTTCTACCCCTTTCTCCCTCCTCCATTTCTGACAGGCCCAGTTCTTTCTTTTGTTGCTCCTTTTACAGAGCTCATTACCTCCAGACATCAGCGCTGAGACGTCACGCACAGATAATGTAATGGAGGTCACCTGATACTCGGCCCCACTGTACTTCTGAACAGTTTGTGTCAGTACTGGCCGTGTAGACTCATGATTATAGTTTTCCCTTTCAACTTTATGTCACTTATCGGCTTACACTGCAGTTGTAACAGAGGTTTCAAAGGTACTAATCTGGACAAGCTTTTAATCTCACATTCAAAAGTCTTGTTTTGGTTGTTA
This sequence comes from Odontamblyopus rebecca, assembly GCA_030686955.1. Taxonomy (NCBI): domain Eukaryota; kingdom Metazoa; phylum Chordata; class Actinopteri; order Gobiiformes; family Gobiidae; genus Odontamblyopus; species Odontamblyopus rebecca. The sequence goes on along the minus strand of CM060653.1, from coordinate 46,123,273 downwards.
CAGAGAGAAGAGTATTAGGTCTGATAAACAAGTTTAGAGCACATTTTCAGCTTGAAACTCATGTAATTATGGTTATTTATATTTTAAGACTCTTGAATAGAAGTCAAAGCATGAGATTAAAACCTGTTTACTACATGACCACCTTAAAATGTCTGTTACCATCAACCACTTTTCTTCTTTTTTGATGCCACCATAAATCCTCCAGTCCTCTAATGCAGGTGTTATTTGTTACCTAAACGCACTTCCTAATGTATGAGTGACATCAGATGGAGACTTCAAACAGATTCTTGGTGGTCAGTTACCACACCTTGTTTATTCATAATTTGCAACCTTATGTGGAACAGTTCCTCCATGGACAATGCATTGTCGTCTTATAAAAGAGTTTTTCTGCAGAGCAGTGTGTAAAGTTGTATATTGTGGGGTCTCTGTCAAATAAATAAATAATTAAGCTTTGATTATTGAAATAAAAATAACAAACCAACAAAATGATGAACTTAAGCCTCGGACAAACAGCTGAGTGGACATTGGGCAGAACTTAAACATGGTTTTCTGGTATTTTGTCATGTTAGCATTCACTTTAAATAAAACATGTCCTCATGTCCTCACTGACCTTTTGAGCAGAAAACGCTGAAATTTGGATCATTTGTTTGTTTTTGCCCAGTGCTGCTGTGAACTGTGTCCTTTTTACTTGGGCAGATGGAGCTGGGTGGTGCAGTGGTGGAGGAGATTACAGAGTTTCCAAACTCAGGGAGGAGTCTCAGTGCACCACAGGCTAAAAAAGACACTGGCCACAAGCCTGTCATCCAAGACCATACAATGAACTGCAAGTAGCACAATGGCAGGGCCGGGTGGAGCCTGTTAAAATGTCACACAACAATAGGAGAGTGAAGCTATTAAGAGGGCTAAAAATAACGTGGTCAGCTGTACTGAAACTATGGGAGAGAGCTCTCGAGTGTAGACACTTTGTTTTGTTTTTCCTTTAAAGGTGCACTGTGTAACTTTTGGTCCGAGGGTTCACTACCTGCTTGCCTCTATAGAGATTGCTTTGCCTGTTATTCCACATTATGGCAGTAAATGTATTTATGACACGTGTTCTGTATTTATTCAATGACAGGTGTTTTTATTAGTCTAGAATAGAATAAATATGAAATTGAAAACATTTTCCTCTACATATTGAAGCTGTAACTTCTCACAGTTCCTCCCTGATCGTCACCACAGAAACAGGAATAGAAAAGTTCATTTACCATCAGGGCACCACATATTACACATTCACATTTCGAGACGGCTCATCACAGTTCACTGTGCCTCTTAATTCCATCGTTTTGTCTTTTATGTGTTACTTGTGTGTTTGTTACTGATGTGTGTGTGTTACTTATGTGTGTGTTTGTTACTGATGTGTGTGCATTACTCATGTGTGTGTGTGTGTTACTTATGTGTGTTTGTTACTTATGTGTGCATTACTTATGTGTGTGTTTGTTACTTATGTGTGCATTACTTATGTGTGTGTGTGTTACTTATGTGTGTGTGTGTTACTTATGTGTGTGTGTGTTACTTACGTGTGTGTGTGTTACTTATGTGAGTGTGTTACTTGTGTTACTGTTTCTCCAAATGGTCTGTTTGTGTCAAAACAAAAAGAAAGAAGAAACACAGAGGACCAAAATAGTTCTACCTCCTGTCAAATCACCAAGCAAAGCCCTCTGTAAATCTGTGGTGATATATTTTATCCTAAAAGTCCCAAATATTTGAAAGGAGGAGATGTCTTCCTGATGTAAGAAAGCGCCTCTGATTGGAACGTCCAAAAATACTACTTATGTTGCTTATTTGCTGTGCGTCTGAGCCTAAACCCTCTTCTTCAGGCTAATAGATTCCAATATTTCCTGCCCTAAAAGTAAAAAAAAAACCCATCTCAGTTTGGTTTCTTTGACTCATATTGGTCTGTATCCAAAACTCAGCTGCCGCTCCAGTGGACTTCCTTTATCCATCCTTATCATGAAAAACAGTTTCAGCTCTGCTCCTATGCTTCCTCCATGCCACTAACTCTAACTACATTTAATTTAATTTATTTCATTTTTACTGGTTTGACTTTCCTTTCACCTTTCATCCAAGAATTTAAACTGATGAAGACGGATTAATCATCACCAAACTCAGTCTCAGGAGCTTGCGTTTCCCCTGTTGCGTAACCCTGATAAACACCTGTATAGAAACATACTTTACTAATAACATATTTTACCTCCTTTTAAGGAATCAAACGCCTCCTACATTTGCTCTGTAGTACAGTTGACCCGCTCTTCACCCGCTTTTTGACCTTCTGTGTGCGCCTGTGTCTGAAAGTCCATGTTGACGTCACCATTGGAGAGAACAATCACTCGTATTTCCTTAAGTTAACAATAATAAGTCAGACTTGGACTATAGGTGCACTGTAATTGCTGGGGCCAATGTAAACTGCAGAAATCAAAGACATGTGTGGTGCGGGTAGAAGAGAATTGACCGAATACTAATGATTTAACGCTGACTGACAGATGTAATAACCCTGTGCAGATCTCCTGTGTAATGCGCTTGAGAGTCTGGGCTTCATTTGGAGAAGCATAAATGTTAAAAGCCAAGGAACTTTAAAGGGTTCACCAGTCACTATGATTTACCTGTCAGTTCAGCCTCATACATCCTTGTTTCACTAATAACAATAGTAATGCATCTTACATAGTGATTTCTCAACGTCACTTTTGTGTGATACTTTCAGTCATTATTCATTTACTAACTTCTTTCACACTTTGTTAAATAAGTTACATCTGTAGTAGGGCTCGAGCAATATATCGGTTGGTCGATATTATCGGCCGATATGGGTTCTTGGAAACATTGGCTATCAGCCAAAATCTTGCCGATATTCCATGTAGACATGTTTTACCTTGTTATAAAGCTTAGACCAGTGGTTCTTAACCTGGGTTCGATCGAACCCCAGGGGTTCGGTGAGTCAATCTCAGGGGTTCGGCAGGGGTCAAGACACACATCCAACTCATATGATTCGTGATGACTCGCCCCGTTTGGCCGTTATTGGCTGCAGGAAATTTTGTTGCGTGTAATCGTCTTGTGACTGTCATGATGGTGTTGTGTCATTTCTTTCTTAATATTTTCCCTTCATACTATCTGTGTCAAGCAAAAAAGAAAGTGGTCAGACAAATATGTGCAATATGGATTCACATGTGCACCAATAAAATATATATACCTACGCTTTGAATTTGAAAAATATATATATATATATATTTCCAGTTAAGAAGGGTTCGGTGAATGCGCATATGAAACTAGTGGGGTTCAGTACCTCCAACAAGGTTAAGAACCACTGGCTTAGACTCTATATTATGTCCATTTAATCCAATTTACAGACAGAAAAATGTCCTGATATGTGGCTCCACATCAGGATTTATCTGCACAGTCATTTGTCTGTGTCCGTCCCGCCCCTGAACTCATCGCCATGTGCACTTGTTTACACTTGCATCTGTAGATCCATGTGCGCACATATGCGGTCTATGTGTGCACATCACTGAGATTCTCTTCTTTTTCCGGACGCTCAGTGTGAGTCTGGATTAAAAGGACAGTTCTTAGTGCAGACTTGTGATCTGAGAGGAGCCTGTGTGAGGCTGAGTGTTGAAATGTGTCATTTTGAAGCTCGTTTTGGTTCTTTCTCATTGGTTAGCGATTAGCTGCTGTAGCTCGCACACATAAACAGGCTGTTTTCTCTTCTGTTAGCGACTGTAAAGTGACTATAGTGGCCGTATATATGTTACTGGACACGCACCAATATGCAAATGAGCTGTGAATAGAAGTGTATTATCCATTATCCATTAAGAATAGAAGTGAATTATCGGCATTTAGCAGATCATTAATTACCGCGGTGTGCGGGCATTTGCCGCTAAAAGCTCATAGCGGTAGTTTACTTACAGTACTTTCTTTACTGGCTAGAATGTCATACAAAAATGCCATTAGGCCGACCTGCTGTCTTTAAATATGACTTAAAGGCAGAATAACAATAAATATTGTTTAAATAAACCAAACTGAAAATCCAACAGAGCCAAACCTAAGTTTTAGAAACAATTAAAGATTTACAGGGAATTTTTACGCCATAAATATCGGTGATTATATCGGCAGCGGCAACTCCCATTTTATTGGTATCATATTGGCCGCAACAAAACCCATATCGGTCGGGCCCTAATCTGTGGCCAGCGCTGCCCTCGGGTATAGACACAGACACAGTAATGTGGCTTCTATTCTGTGCCTAATTCCCTGCTGGCCAATACCATCTGTCACTCAGAACATTCATTCTTGGGCGAGGTTGGTCTTTTCCCCAAGGGAACAATGATAGTATTCAGGGGTTGTAGTTTGATCAAACCTTTGATGACAGAGGACACTTTTCCACCATAAAAATATATATTTTAATTATTTTTAGAGATCGACCGATATGCATGTTTACATGGCCAGTGCCAGTTGTTGAGAATCCACAGGACCTCTGCTGATATTTTTAGGTCTATTGTAGGGCCAATTTTGTTAATTTCCCCCAAATTATCAAATTAAAATTTGCTACAAACTCATCCTGAACCTTCTTTTACTTACTTACCTTCTTTTTTGCATATTTAGGCAGCTGGTTGGTCCAAAATACCACTTCTATTGGAGATTTATAGCCGACAGCCGATATGCTAAAAAGAGCAAATATCTGCCGTCTGACATATCAGTTTATCTGTCATGCAAAACATATTCAACTCCAAAACCTAATCCTCTTTAAGTACTTTATTAGCATACTTGACTTTTTCAATAGTTTTCCCCAAATCCCTAAGCAAATGCTACTTACCGTACTGTATACCTTGACCTGCCAAAACAACACGCCATTTAAACTAACTGGACCAAATCTGAATGCAGAATGCGGTTGCAGCCTCTTGTTTATTTATTTACCTGGCTTGAAAATGTCTGAAATGTCAAGGATTCTGTTTTTGGATTGACATTTTCAGTTCAGCGAGCAGCTCAACATCACGACTTAGCCCCAACTTCGAAGAAACAGGTCACCATTGTTCACGTGTCTAAAAGTAAACCCTTCACTCTCTCCAGCCAGTGCGGCAGACCCATCTTCTGACCCAAACAAGTGGTTACCCATCATGAAGCCTGCTACTTCAGTGGCTGAAACAAAGTGTGAGAAAATCAATTATCCAAATTTTACTGTCAGGGAAAGTGCTCAGATAATGTGATTACTACTATCATTTGACCAAAATCCCTTTTTTCTGACTCCATGTCCCTGAGGCAATAAGGGAACGCTTTTAGCAGCACCAATTACATGTAGATGAACTTGGAGGATTTGCGCTTGGACAAGCTAATTGGTGAAAGGTGAAAATGAGATTCTGAACCTGTGTGCTGCTTCCTGTAATGGAGAGCCACATAAGTCTTGGCAATTTTCCCCCAAACTCAAAGCTTGGTCATTCAATTCCATCTTGATCTAGTGCCCCACACTTCTCCCACCTCCGCAATTGGCTATTTTCTGTTATTGGAGTTATTGGATGAAGGTAGTGAATTGTCCAAAGGGAAAAAAAAAAAAAAATTTAAAAATGTGTTCAATTTTTGTTGCTTTGTGGACACTGGGCAGAACAGCGGAAGATTGGGTTGTTTTAGCACCATCTTTTTATTGTTTTAAATCCTACTTTCCCATATTATTGTTGTGTCCTATTTAACGGGACCATATTACATGCACAGTGTGCTCTTGTGAGCTTTAAGCTATAGCACAAAGATACTTTGAGTTGTGTTTTGTTTCATTCACACGTTTAAGTTACCCCTTTTTTATTAGTCAGTCCAAATATCCAAAACTCAAAATGCTCTGTTCCACCTTGTGATGTCATGAAGCGGTAGTTTTTAAGTTAACAGCTCCTTTTACATTTAGTTCAGTAGGATGAAGTTATCCAAATTATTCTAGTGAAGGTGTATGGAGTTTAAAAACATATTGGAGCACTTCCTGTGTTACTACATGATAGTGTTTTTTTCTGTTTAAGATTAGAACTCAGTCTAATGATGCAGTGTTTGTGTGTTAAACATGTGTGAATGAAACAAAACACAACTCCAGGTCTGTTTGTGACGAGGATACAACATTATAACATAGATCAGAAAATAGTGCAATATGGGCCCTTTAAGACCCTTGAATTATCTTATTCTGATGGTGCTGGTTGGACTTTGGGTTAGACAGCGGTGTTTCTGCCTGACTTTATTGGATGTCACTTGAATGAACAATGCAGTAAATCACTTGTGTATTGGGGGCTTATATTTTTTAAAGAATATTCTACATTTTATACAGTGAACTTTGAATTAGCCTCACGTTGTATATTATGCATTCTTAGCATAAAAGATAAGTATTTTTCTCTCTTTTATAGCATTGTCTCAGTCTCAACTTTCCACTAATGAATTGCCTTTTCCTTTTATTCACCAGCTTCTGTCTTTGCGAGAGTCTGTAAACTGTGAACTGCAGAAAATCTCAAGTGTAAAACCATTTACACGCTGTTTGTTTTCTTATTTAACTAAGCATTTCTTTACTCCACCCCCCCCTTCCCCCTCCTTGTCAGTCTGCAGCTCTGTCTATCAGCCTGTACATCTCTCACATACCTGTATGGAAACTTAGCGTATACAATCCACCCACTGTAGTGTTCCCAACAGTGCAAAGTCATACCTGAAACTCATCTGAGGTTTTTTTTTCCACAGATACGGCTTCCTGGGGCAATGGATGGGTGACTTTGTTGTGATCTGATTGGCTAGTCAGACCTCTGAATACTTCCTGGTCCAAGTGGCAGTGATGGCCAAGAGTCCAGAGGTGAAGCTCGCAGTTTTTGGGAGAGCGGGAGTTGGCAAGTCAGGTAAGACCGTACTGAAAAAGCAAATTCAACCCGGAGAGACTATTACGCTATTTTCAGATCGATGTTATTATGTTAAAACAGAAAATACACTTTTAAACTCCTCCTTCACTGGAGCACTTTGGATGATTTCAGCCCAAGTATTGCCCATCTCTACCGAACAAAAAGTAAACAGTAGCTTGAAAATTATCACATCATGACATCACAAGGTGGCATTTTGAGCTTTGGAGATGTAAACAGACAAAAAAATAGGTGATTGAATGAAACAAAGCTCTTGGTGTGTTTCTGAGGAGGAAACAACATTATAACAAGGTTTAAAACTCACAAGTGTCATTTTTGTGTAATATAAGACCTTTGAACTGGTCCGGCAAAGTTTGTATTGGATTAAATAATTGACTTTAAACTGAACTGTATTGAACTACACATTAATTACATGACAGTTACATTAATTCAGTATTCACTCTTCAATCATTGCTTTTCTGCCCTTGCTGTCCCCTGCTGGCCTCATTCTTTTCAGATACTTTACATTGGTAGTTTGTCTCCAATTTTATTTTAGTTGGCTCTATTATGTGAGTATTATATGTGAGTGAATGTGTGTATGGTTCTATTTCTAACTAGTTGTCCACAGTGTAAAACAATGGCTGTATTACCTTCCACCCACTCTCCATGTGATAAGCAGAAGATAAAGTGAATTATTGTGGTAAAGTGGCTTTTTAATGACTGGAATTGAACAGTAGCCAATAAAGCTCTTAACATCTCCACAGTCTGAGCCAAAACTCACTGAATACAGGGCAGGGCAGTTGAGGCAAATACATCTGGGGCCCTATCTTGCCCCCAATCTTAGCAGTAGTGCAAGTGTTGGGGGGTGGAGCTCTAAACAAGAGGTGTGCCGTGCCTGAATATCAGGTGGAGTGGAGCAAACTGAGGGTGTGGTGTGGCGCCTTCGGTGAATTGCCAGAATCGTAAAAATAAAATCAAACTAGTCCACTGAAAAACAACGTGTGACAAGTTTTCTTTTATTTGGAAATATATTAGTATGATAAATGCTAATAACACTAATAACATGTCCGTGTGCCATGCGGGATGTCCGTGTGCCGTCCGGACGACCTCCCGCAGCAGAGCACAGCCCCTTGTTTCTTCCTCTATCGGCTCAGCACTGCTCTGTAGTTTGGTTTGATCTGGAACTGTTTACAGCGCTGTCCTCGAGTGTGTTTTCTCACCCTGTCTGCGGTCCTAATGCTGCAATGTCAGATTTCCTCGTAGGCTACCCTTCCTGTTATCAGCTCCATTTCATTTCACGACCAAATTATTCCCATTGTGCCGCTTTGGTTAGTTTATAAAGTTAAACACCAGTAGGTAGGCGGCCATCAGAACTGTAGATAATCCTGCATGGAGCCGACACCGGCCTCAGAGATCATCGCGCACATTTACTGACAGCTCGGGGCCGTGACAGTGGAGCAGACGCATGTCTTGTATGTGCTGCTCTCTTGGCAGCAGTGATCAGTAGAGCTTTGTTCAGCGGTGTAGAGTAGACGTATAGTGCATATAGAGATGTTGGCTATAGTGCACATGAGCACACATGAGCACTACAGTGCCTGTGCATCCTGTTCTGTGCACGCATGGTGAATATGAGTCTCTTGTGCAGGGCAAATGCAGGTCGTGCAGTCACCCTCCCCTTGTGTTCATGGTTTAACCCAAGTCTGTCAATGCAGTAACATCAGAAACATTTAACATTAACAATAAACAATTCCATAATCTGCAAGACATCCACCTGTGTTGGACCAAATGCAGTGGACACCTGGGAGATGAGACTGTGAGGGGTCAGCAGGAGCAGCGGTGGACACTCGTACCTCAGCTGAGAGATGACGGGAACGGGTGCGGCCAGGGGCAGAGCAGTGCTCATGGGGAGTGTGTGAGATCGACACTGATCTGTTGCGTAATGGGAGGCAAATCTTTGTTACTGCTTATTTATTAATTTTAAATATTAGATACACAAAAAATGTACAACTCTCAAATTGCAATTGTGTTAAACTGCAATCTGCATTACAGATTACATACAACCGATGTGTAGCAGCTCTTACTAGAAATAATTCATTCAAAAATTATGGTACAAAAAGTTCAAAAGAAATGTTAGCAAATAGCATATGTGTTCATTAGAGATGGACTGATACAGGTTTTTTCATGATCGATACTGAAACTGACAGAAACTGATGTCCACTATGTCTCTTGATATCTTTGAGCCGATATGTGGGACAGATTTGCTTAATTATTTTAATACAATTTTCTACAGCCCTTTTCCCCCCACAAACTTTCAGCAGAGCAGTGTTAAGTTTTGTGCAGTTGCTCTTTTTTAACTGCACAAAGTGTTCAGATGAAGCTTTATGCAACCAAAATATCTGTCTGTCTCTAGAATAGATTTGAATTTTGCAATTATATCAACATCTTGTGTCTCATTACCTTGTCCCTTAGGCTTTATTGAACAGAACAAGATTAACTGTGAAATTGAGTGTGTGAAGAGACTTGAAACAGACTGCGAATTAAACACATTATTTACAACGGCACAAAGACCTTGTGCTGTTGCCTAGTCTCTGAGCATAGACTGTGCAGAAGAATAAAGCTTACTTCTTTAGATAACATTTTAATAAAAATATTTCCATCTCTTATTTTCCAGTGTTGATTGAACTCCATTCTGTATCTGAAGCCCGGCCGCTGGCTACAACAACTGACATTGTTTTTATATTTCCTCACACAATTATGGAGCGTCCAAACCTGCTGTTCTCACAACAGTCATTTGGCTTCTGTTGGAGGATCTGTAGGAGGTTGTTTTGGTCTAGTTTTATGTCATCACTCCCTCTTTTAGATCATCTGTGTTTTTATAGTTTATCTTCAGCTTCAGCAGCAGCCTCAGTCCGTCTTGTCTACACTCCCCAGTGGCAAAACAATACCACTATAACATGTGTTTGTGTTTGGCGAAACACCAAGATGTTTGTGCATAAAAATACTTATTCCCGAGGGCTGCCTCCTTCGGTTTCAAAATTTCAGTTTGCACACAGAACACATCTAATATTATGACATGTATTTGCACAGAAAGATTTCCATTGTCATGTCATGGAAATGTGAAGAATCAGCATATGGAAGAAACATCATTCTGTGTCACAAAACTCAAAGCCTATACAGGATAACGAAACAAAAATAGAGCATTTTAGGGCAACAAAATCAAGTAGACTAGTCAATATCCCTCAGTTTAGGACTTAAACTTTGCTGTGAGGTAAAATCACTAGAACTTAGCGAAACAGAAATGTGCTTTATAAATACATAGAGTCTGAATACTTTAGTTCTGATCAGCAGGATTATTTTTTTCTGAATACATTTTATTGCCATTGTCAGTGAACCAGTGCTGTCACGATACTAAAATTTGAAACTGAATTTCAATACTAAGGAATAGACTCAATATTCAATACTGATTCTGATACACTCATGTTAAATGTCATTTTCAACATTAAATAATGGCACTTTCTTCTTTATTACTGTGTGCTGTTATATCTGTGTGATCCCTCAGTTGTTCAGGTATGTTCCACAGTGGTCCATCTAAAGGAAAGGTATTTAGGAAAGGTTCATTTATGAATGTGACTTTTTAGTATTGATACTCGCTCAAATGCGTATCTAGTTTCGATACTCGTTTTAGTATTGATTAGTGTCTGATTATCAGTACTTTTGACACATTTACAGTGAAGAAAAACTAGGATATTGTTTCTGTGTTGTGATGCAGCAGAAAATAGTGAACAACAATTGACATCCAGGTTTTGTGTTAAAACTGCTGCTGTTTGAGTACACACACACACACACACACACACACACACAGATCTCCAGACAGGGTCGAATGGTTAGATACTGAAGATTTAAAGGAAACCATGGTGTTCTTTTTTCTGAATTCTTCCATACTTGACGTGTGTGGGCTCGTCTTTTATTAGGATTTTCACAGGGACATTTGTGTCATGCAGAGAACAGCATCGCTTTGGCGTGCGGCGGGGAACAGCACATTGTTGTGATGTGAATGTGCAACTCCACAGGCTCGAACTCTTATCTTAACATAACCTTTATAGCCCACACATGCTAATGACACAGCCCAGCACCTGATGTGAAAATGCCAACAAGGTGGAAAGGCATTCAGATCAAAACAAATGGTTATTATGGTTTAATTCATGAGGCTGTGGAGTGTTAAACCGTTGAGTGGAAGTGGAGTGAACAAAGCACACAACACTTTAGTTATGATTCACAAAATGAGACTGTATAAACACGTGGACTAACCAAGGAGCCAGGCTCTATATTATGAAGAGAATTTTTCTGAGGGACAAAATAAGGAAATAGGATCATGTAGAGCAGGTTAATACAAACACTTCAAGACCAAAGTGATGAAGCTCACAGCAGCAGCCACAGAGAGAGGGCCACAATATTCCAATGTCACTGACTAAAATAACTAAGGGCAATTCTATTACAGAGACTTAATAATCCATTTTATTTATTGTTTTGGTTGTGTTTGGTTCAACAGTGGTTCAAGTGCATTTTTGTTAAGTCCTTGCTGTAAGGCAGACTGCATTAGACTATTCTTATGTTAATTAGTCTATTTTATTTAGGCCTTTTGTTTTTGGTTGTCTTGCACTTCCTGTGTTCAATGTTCTTGAGAAAGTAAAGTTTATTGTTCTGTGAAATGTGCATTTGCATTTTTACTCCATTGTCATTATCCATCCACCCATCTTCTCCCGCTTAATCCGGCTGGGTCGCAGGGGCAGTTTGCTGCCCAATCCTCATAGCACCTGACCCCCCCTGTGAACCCCCTGCGGGTGGTGAGCCCACAGGACGGCTCCATTGTCATTATATTAGTTAAAATGGTCTCAAAATGTATCGTATTTCGTACAATATTTTCTTGGTCAGTTAATCGTCCAGGAAAGTCTGTTATCGTTACAGGCCTAGTGTAAAAATATAAGGCTTAACTAAGAAGCATTTCAAAGCAGTAGCTCTGGCTCTGTGGTAAACTCATTTGCTTTTTTATTCTTTGTCAGAGACACACTGGGAAACTGTAACTTCAGATTTCTAAGTTTAAAACTGAAGACAATTTACCAAGAATCCTGTACAATTCATACGTACACTTCTATATGCTGGGGATGGGCACAGACCCTGTTCACTGACTTCAGGACAGTCGCATTGTGCTTTACTACCAGGAACAGGTGTGTGTAAAAACACGGCTGTAATTGCGTCTCATTTTCTGGTGCTTTCAGTGCTTCACTGCTGTGGACTAGTGTGAACTCAAAAATGCACTCATTGTTTTGTTAGGGGCCTGTGTTAGTCTGTGGGGAAATTAACTTTACAGGGTGTGAGGTTCAGCTCGTAAAGCATGTTGTCTCATTCCTCCTCCTCCTCCCCTTCTTCCTCTTCTTCCTTTTCCTCCTCCTCCTCCTCCTCTTTCTCTTCTTCCTCCTCCTCATCCTTCTTCACCTCCTCCCTTCTCCTTCTCCCTCTCCTCCTCCTCTCCCTCCTCCTTCTCTTTTTCCTCTTCTTCCTCTTCTTCCTCTTCTTCCTTTTCCTCCTCCTCCTCCTCTTTCTCTTCTTCCTCCTACTCTTCCTTCTCCACCCCCTCCTTCTCCCTCTCGTCCTCTCTTCCTCCTCTCCCTTCACCTCATCCTTCTCCACCTCCTCCTCCCTCCTCCTCCTCCTCTTTCACCTCCTCCTCTCCTCCCTCCTCCTCCCTCTTCCTCCTCCTCCTCTTTTGCCTCCTCCTCCTCCCTTTCCTCCTCCTCCTCCTCTCCCTCCTCCTCCTCTTTCTCTTCTTCCTCCTCCTCTTCCTTCTCACCTTCTCCTCCTCCCTCCTCCTCCTCTTTTGCCTCCTCCTCTCCTCCTCCTCTTTTGCCTCTTCTTCCTACTCCTCTTCCTCTTTTGTCTCTTCTTCCTCCTCCTCCTCCCCCTCCTCTTTTGCCTCCTCCTCTACTCCTCCTCTTTTGCCTCTTCTTCCTCCTCCTCCTCCCCCTCCTCTTTTGCCTCCTCCTCTACTCCTCCTCTTTTGCCTCTTCTTCCTCCTCCTCCTCCCCCTCCTCTTTCGCCTCCTCCTCCCTCCTCCACCTCCTCCTCCTCTGTGTGTCCCAGTCACAACAGTAACAGACAGCAGCAGCAGAAGCCAACACGTGCACTGTTTATCCCAGACCAGAGCTGCTGTGGAGATCAAGATCGTGCACCGGTGAGGGCAAAGCTGGGGGTAAAAACAGCCCAGGGGCAAAAGAAACTCATGTCCGGTCTGCTTAACTCACCAAGAGGCCTGTGTGTACTTACGCCAAATACACAAAACACTTCACTGTTATAGACGGGGCTGTGCTGAAAACTCAAATAAATGCATTAATAAGTTGAACCATAGCAACTGCCTTTCATTTTATTCTGATCTGTTTAAAATATACACCTTTATTTAACATAAAATAAGATGTTCTTTGTCTTTGTTCTTTTATCACGCTAATGATCTCAATCCATGTGACACTATTGGTTTTTATAGACATTAAACTGTACGTACCTTTTTACCCTAAGTTGTTTCCTTGTTCATGCCAATTTTCCAGCATAATTGGCCTTGAGTCCTTGGACAGTCGCTTGGACCAGACAATGCTAACATCAACAACCAGCCATAATGCCATTATAATAAAGATTTGTATCTAGTATTAAAACCTGAGCAATCCCCTGTTATTAGTCTGTTTACATCTCCAAAGCTCAGAATGCTCTGTTCCACCATGAAGTGGTAGTTTTCAAGGTAACAGCTCCTTTTGCCTTTACTTCAGTAGAGGATGGCAATTCCAGCACTGGCATTATCCAAATAGTGAAGGTGTATGTAGTTTAAAAACAGAATAGAGCACATTTGTATTATCACATGACCTCACAGGTTTCAGAGAAGAATTCAGCCTCAATATGCAGGATTTGTGTGTTAAACATGTGTGAATTAAACAAAACACAACTCCAGGTATGAAACTACATTATAAATAACAGAGATCAGAAAATACCGTAATATGAGCCCTTTAATCGTCAAGTAAAAACTCAGTTTGCAATATCTGTCTCACAGTGAGGTCAGTCTTCTTCTTGTTTGTATGATCCATACTTCAGCAGCAGATGTGTGCGATTACCTTTTTTACCTGACAGATGTTTCTATAGGAGCTGATGATAATTGTGGACCTTACTTCCTGTTCACCCTGTTCACTTCAATGAGTTTATTCCACCCAAACCACCTCTAAAATCAACTTCCTTTGCAGTTCATGGAGGAAATGGGACCCTTTTAAAATAATGAATGGGATTGAAAGAGTTTGACTACTTTGGTCATAAGAACTTAGTATTTGAGCGTGCCGCCCTTCTGACTGTCACGGCCATTTGAAGGGTTGATCATACCATGAGTCACTGGAGTATAAAGACTCAGCCGGCCGCCGATCAGCCTTTAGAGGTGGGTTTTAGAGAGAGCAGAAAAGGTGGTACTTTTTAAAGATTTTAATGGTGTTATGTAATGTTTCAAATGTCAGTGACTCGTTACTTGAGGAATAATTATTTTGAGGACAGATTTGAAAGTGCAATGGGTGAAAATTATGCTGGAACTCTGAACTAGTCATGGATCTGGTTTCTAAACCTCAAATACTCTCCTCCAGTTTGGTTCTCCAGATCAGTATCCTGGATAAATCAGACCAGAGTTTTTAACCATGTTATAGTTGTTTCCCCTCACCATTTACTCACCTGAAGGTGTATTTGGAGTGATTTGTGCCTGTCAATTGCTTATTTAGAAAACACCATATTGCGATCAACCCCCTGTTTTCACATCCACTGGCATATGCCCACTGCTCTCTACTTACTTAGTTCTAAGTATTTTCTGTTGGTGTGTAGGATTCACACCAACGTGTAGGATTCGTCAGCGTTGCGTAGTCATTTTGATACAAATGAAAAAAAAATCCACTGCTCGCTAGTGTGATCTGCAGCTATCCATCGGAGCTGCCAACTATTTGTTGTGATGTTCATGGCTCCCACACAATATACAATATGCAATATGCAATATACATAGAGCTCAGCTCTGGCTTTGCTGACAGCTGTTTCACCTGTCAGTCTCACACTGCATCCTCTCACTTATGAACAAGAGATTCTTGAACTCACCCTTTAGTTGAGAACTACAGCCTTGGATTTTGAGGGATTGATCCTTGTCCCAGACACACTCATGCCTCAGCTCGGCAGAATAGGAACCCTGAACACTCACAAATTGTTTTTGAGCACACTTTAACTTTATACCATAAGTACATTGATGATATCTTACATTTTACACTTAAGCAAAGCAACAAAGATTCAATAAAGAAGCTGTGTCAGATAAAAGCTCACAAATGTGAATATCTTAAAGCAGGAGGAACCTCATTATCTGCAGAGTATGTTGAAGAGGGTTGTAACATAGCAACAGAGATCTGCAAAACCGTCATAAAACAAGGCTGTTTCTGTGAGATACTTGAGTTCGTGATGGGGCCAGATCTGGATCCATGTCGCCACTTTCCTGTCAGTATTTAATATCATTGGGCCTGTGTGGAATCTACGTAAAATATATATAGTTTGGTTATTTTGGTTTATTTGTATAGCATTCATGTGTATATGGATGTTATCAGGCTTTTTCTGTATCAAATCCTTTTCTGGTCCCGATTATAATATTGTTCTCACCTCTAACTTCTATTATCTGCTGATTAGAGGCAGAGCTGGTGTTGAAAATACTCATATAGTTCAGAATGGACTGGTTTATCAGACTACAATAGCAATTAAGTTTATATTGGTGCAATTTGTTCCTACATTAACAACACAGCCAGAAGGAGCAGCTATGAAAATATCGTTCAGAGGTAAAACAATTCATTTATAATTTATACATTTCATAATAAACAATTCAACAGCAGGTTGGACTAAAACATGTGCTACCATTGTTTTAGCTTCTTCCACATAAAATATGATTAATATCAAATAATAATAATAATCATCATCATCATCTTAATAATTATTTGGCGGAGTATTTGATCAGTGTAAACGAAAACCTCACAAATGAATGTCTTCAAACGGGTGCATTGGAGGAGAGAGAGCAGCTCAAGAACATCAGCTTAAAATCCCACACGTTTTACTTGCAAATTGTGAATTTTATTTGCGACAGTGTGATAATTGTTCGCTGCAGCCTTTCATTAGATTTTCTATTTCCTGGTCTGTGTTATAATATTGTTCCTTCATCAAAAATATACCTGAGTTTTGTTTTGTTCACACGTTTAACACACAAATCATGCATATTCTCTCAAACAGAAAACACTCAGTTCCACCTTGTGATGTCATGTGGTATTATAGGAAATGCTCCTTACACCTTCACTAGAGGTCAGGTACGCGAGTCAGTTTAATCTTTCAACTGATAATGCTACAATTAACAGTAATTTCTCACAACTTTATTAACTGTTATGTATTTAGTTGATGACCATTTCATTTTGTCTTCTTATTTCATCTCCCACACAGTATCACACCATTTATAACTGCACCAAACTGTTACTCATCCACACTAAATCAGTATTTCACACAAACCGCCCAGTATTTTGGACTAATATTACTAAAATGATCTTCTACGTCAGTCAGGAGAGCCCTTCCTCCTACACATTTCCTCCTCTTACACCGCACTTTCTTTTGTGCTCTGTCTATCTTTGAGTTTCCGAAGACCTCCTGGCCTCCTCTGCTCTAAGTGCCCACATATTCACCGATTCACGGGCATGTGTCTACACCTCCGCTCACTCATCATTTGAACTACTTTTATTGAGAAAATAGGATTTGTATTTCTGGAGTCCTCCCAGCTCTAAATAAAGCCCTGAGTCGTACGTCATTGCTGCAGTGTAATGGAGCTGTTATTGAGAGAAGTGTTTGTGACAGAGGATTCAGTCCTGACCAGGAGTGGGCAGTTTTTTTCTCTTTATGGGTTTATATCTTGCAATCACAATCTCATGGGGATAGGGTTTGAAATGATAAAATAGAAAAATACATCTAATTGTTACACATTTTTTTTTAGCTTTATGCTTATAAAAAATCATTGCTGTGATACTAATCAATATGGGATTAAAATGAGATATTTGAGGAGTTATCGATACTGAAAACCTTACATGCACAGGGTCTTGTTCAGAACTATAAGGCCACATGGTCTTATGGAGACAATTTATATTTTGTGTTGAAAAATTACATTCTCTTAAGAGTGTATTGTGATTTTGATCAAAATTGTTATCAAGCCTGTTTTCATTTTTTTCATGTTTTTTCTGAATGTTCTGATAACATAATAATCTGATATGTAATGCCACAAGAAATGTGCGCGTAAATAGTGAGATAAAGAAGAGAGTGGGGTAACAAATTTTCAGTGTGAAGTCAATTGGAGCCAGAGTTGATGAAGCTGGAAGCGCCCCTATGAACACTTCCTATTTGGAACAAAGTGGCTATAGCAGGTTAGCTGTGTCCATTTATATACTAGTATACAGTGTAGTGTTGAACAGTTCCTGCCTCAGTCCCCGGATGGAGGTCAGAGGATGCAGCGGAGAGCTGTGTTCCTCTCCAGGGCTGGAGGGTCGTCACTGCTGCTCACCACCCCGGGGTTCAGCTCCCTGTTCTAAACCCTGCCGTCGTCGTGAGTGTGTGAGCCAAGTCAAGTGCTCAAGTTTGTTGCTCAAGATCTCTGTGGCTTTATTTGTCGTGATGCACATCACAAGCTTTATCCTGGTCGCCTTCACACATCCACACACAGACACAGACTCGTAGGTCCGCGGGTTCATTTCAAAGGCGCTGCCCCAGGAGCGCACACAGTCACTCACTCACGCCACACTACTCCATGCACACTGGAGACAGACACACATCTCCCAACAGGAGGGTAAGATTACACAATGCTAAATAATGACTTTAATTGAATGAATCATCATTTGGTTGATTCCAAAAATAATAATGTACATTTTGTATACTATAAAAATAACTTTGTGTGCCCATGCACCTCTGGTTGAATGGATGACATGTTCAGTGATATTTTTAGTGCACACCTCCGACTCCTCTGTGTTTGGTGTCTGCAGGCCTGTCCTCCGCCTCAGCCTCTGACTCACACAGCTACACACAGCTAATGTGACTGTGTGCTTTAAACTACAGCTGCATTATTTTTCATTACACTGTGCTCGGCTGTGAGCACCTCAAAGAGACGGGTTGTTTAGCAGTGAAAGTGCATCTATGGCTGGTGTTGTACATGGATATGGCAGTCAAATTATATCGATCCATCCATCTTCTCCCGCTTTATCCGGCTGGGTCATGGGGGCAACTTGCTGCCCAATCCTCATAGCACCTGACCCCCCCTATGAACCCCTCTGTGAGTGGAGCCCACGTCATGGTCCTTGATGTTAGTTCATAGAGGTGCTGCATGTTTTGAGTTGATGGGGGAAACCGGAGTGCCCGGAGGAAACCCATCCAGACACAGGGAGAACATGCAAACTCCACACAGAAAGGCCCAGGCGACCCGGGGATCGAACCCGCAACCTTCTTGCTGTGAGGCATGAGTGTTGCCACTCAGCCACCTATTTAATCAATATAATAAATTATACTGATTAAAAAAAACACTGAAAAGCACTGAAAATCTTTCATATTTGTGTGAATAATGTATTTTACCATCAAAAAGGGACTGAAATGTATAATCCACCAAAATGAGGTATAACATTTATTATAGGAATGTGGCCTGTGTTCTTACTGGTTTATAAAGATGCAAAACCTGCAGGACACATACAAGTAGTTTTCTCATCCTCAGCTCTGATTATTTCTAGGTTGTAGGTGCTGGGTTTTATGTTTTGAGTATTTAGCTCCAAGAGTCCATTAGGTTTAAACCAGGCTTTTGGGATTGAAACTGGTAAATCATATGAGAGATTCATGCGAGTCTCCTGCTTTGTTTGGATAATCATCAATTACTTGGCCTCAATGTCCAGTGTTTTGTAACTAATAATAGACCAACACTATATTTGTCATCAGTAAAAATCAGTATTTGATTTGAACTTGTATACCTCCTATTTATGTGGGACATCGGTCATGATCTCTCCTCTCCCTCTTTCCGCTTAATCTCTCCCTCTCACCCTCTTTCTTTTTCCACTCTCATCCTCTCTTCTCTCCATCTCTCTCCCTCTCCCCTCTTCCCATTCTCTCTCCCTTTCTTTTTTCTCATCTCCTCCTCTTCCCCTCTCCCCATTCTCTCTCCCATCGCACCCCTCCTCTCCCTGTCTCCTCCTCCCCTTCTTCCCCCTCTCCTTGTCCTCTCGTAAACTGCAGGGATGTGAGATCGCACACGTTCATCCTGTTTCCCACAAAATCACCACATGCTCCTCGGGTTTAAATTTGGTGTGTACGTTGGCCACGCTCCTCTCTGGAGATTAACAGCTTTAAAAAGTCATAACAAATCCATTTTACATGTATTAGTTTTGCCCCTGAAGGTTTTTTTCTCAGCTAGAACAAGCCTTTTGGGCATATGCTGTCTCATAATTAGAAACTACTTTTGGTTAGAGCACACTGGCCTGATGAAGCAATTTGTCATATTTGTTAAGTGTGGCATTTAGATAAATTGGATGTATTACTTCAACAGGTTGAAGCCACAGATTAAGACTTTCCAAAGAACATACAACAGACCACATAAAAAAAGATATGCAATCTATCTTCTTTTGTGTGGTCTGTTGTGTTGTGCTTGTGTGTGCTATGTGATTATAATCTATGACACCCCTGGATCATCATGTTACAATTTGGACATTTCAAATTGCAATATTCATCTAAAACGACTTAATAAAAGAAAGAAAGAAGTCTGCTGACTTCCATGTTAGAAAACTGCAGGGCCCAATGGGAGCTGATGTCACCTTAAACGTCATCACAGCAAAGCTCAATGGGTAAGATGCAGATCGAGCTAGCGAGTAGCGGATTCTTTTTTCATTTGTACCAAAATAAATACACATCACTGTTGAATCATACGATCTGCAATATGGCATCTTGAAAATGAGCAATTTAAGAAGCCACAAACATGCACGAATCACTCCAAATACAACTGAGAGAAGAAGCGGAAACAACTATATCACTGTTAAAAGCTCTGAAAAGGTCTGAAATAAATCTGAAATAAATACATAATTCTATTATTATATAGAATCTAAGAAGCAGAATTTTGTGTATATATATATATATATATATATATATATATATATATATATATATATATATATATATAATTCTGAAGAAGCATAATTATTGTATTATTGCCTCACAGCAAGAAGGTTGCGGGTTCGATCCCCGGGTCACCCGGGCCTTTCTGTGTGGAGTTTGCATGTTCTCCCTGTGTCTGGATGGGTTTCCTCCAGGCTCCGGTTTCCCCCATCAACCTAAAACATGCAGCACCTGAACTAACATCAAGGACCATGACGTCCACCCTCCTGTGGGCTCACCACCCACAGAGGGGTTCATAGCGGGGGTCAGGTGCTATGAGGACTGGGCAGCAAGATGCCCCCGCGACCCAGCTGGATTAAGCGGGAGAAGATGGATGGATAATGACAATGGAGTAAAAATGCAAATGCACATTTCAGAGAACAATAAACTTTACTTTCTCAAGAACATTCAACACAGGAAGTGCAAGACAACCAAAAACAAAAGGCCTAAATAAAATAGACTAATTAACATAAGAATAGTCTAATGCAGATGGATGGATATAGCTTATTAGTATTATGTATTTTGATCAGACCTATTAGACCTTTATTTTATATGAAACATTTCCCTAAAGGTATCTCTCATGAAACATACTGTCTGAAACATGTAGCCTTTTAATCCCACTCCTCGGCAAGAGCTTTTCTGAAGAATGCAAAGAAATGACTGCAATTTTCATATTTTTCTCCCATACTTTTTCACTATCTCTGCAATAGTCAAACCCTTATATAAAGTCTGCAGATGAAAGGTGCTCAATTTGTGAAGCATCACCTATTTTATTGTGCAGTGTGGTGTACTCTCGCTTTTGTGGTTATAAAAAGCCCTGAATAGCCTGATTTTCTGTTGGGTTTGAATACCTCTGCAGTTCTAACTCCATGTAGCCTGACTCTAGACTGTGCATTTTCACACAGGTGTAACTATAGCCCGCTGTGCCCTATTTTCTGCACCCAAGGGACCTTAGTAGCCATTGTGAGCCTGTGGAGCCCACCCAAACTATGACAGAGGAGAGCACTTTGCATGTCTACAGACAAATTGACTGTCAGTGGAGTACGAAAATTACTTTAGAAATGATGAAAACTTGATTATGTTGCTTGAAAAAAGGAAACCAGTAAAAAAAAAAATCAAAACAAGTTATAAATTAAATGAATCTGTTTTCAATTAATCAAAAACGTTATAATTTCGATTTTGATTTCAATATATTCCCATCCATGGATGAGTTTGAAACCAGTGGTAGAAGAATGTGAGGGCTCTTGCTCTTAGTGGCCCATATATAGTTAAATCAATAGTTAAATCACACAGGCGAGAGATGCTGTGCTATACACACTTGATGTTACTGATGCAGATACACAGTTACACATTATAATCTTTGCCATGTTGCATTTATCATTAGCCTTCAACCACCAATTTCTCAATAACACACTTGTACTGTGCAGTATCAGTCTGGAGGAGGTTATGGACTTAAAAAACACCTTTTCTGAATGAATCAAACGTGTGACATAAGTGTTGTTTTAGCAAAGGAACGCTTTCCACATGTGAACCATTAACTGATGTAATGAAAAGTCACCTTCATTCGGGGGTTACATAAGAACTCAGCCCCAGTTCCCAAAGATGGTGTTGATCTGCAGAAACTCTGATGTGATTAGTCCAGTCCAAACCCCACGGGACCCTGTGTCAGAGCAGAGGAAACATGGCGCCTGTGTTCCAGAGGCTGCCAGCTCCAATGCAACTACTCGCCAAAAGTTGAATTACTAATAGAGAATTTGTTCTTTTTATAAAGCAGTAGAAAAGAACTGATCTATGTACAAATGTGATAATGCCGCAAGTTGGATATGATTTTCCTAATTATGGCATTTGAGAACAATATCCAGATAGAGTTATTCACATAAGTCATTATTTAGTTCATCCATATTTTGTAACATATTTTTTATATACCCCAAACACAGCATGGGGTCCATGCTGTGTTTTTAGAGCCATGCATACATTTATTCATATCTACACCTTAATGTGTCCAAAACGAAGGATATGCTTATTGACTTTCGGAAAAGTGCTCCTCAGAATGATGTAACGTACATAAAGGGGCAGTCAGTTGAGTGTGTCGACTCTTATAAGTATCTTGGAACACTCATTGATTCGAAATTGAGCTTTGATGATAATTGTACTGCTGTGCGTAAAAGAGGCACCAACGCCTTCATTGTCTGAGGAAATTGTCCTTCTACCGTGTAGATAGAACCATGATGACACTGTTCTATGAGACGTTTATGGAATCAGTTTGAACTTTTTCACTGGTCTCATGGTTTGGAAGCATCTCTGCTAAAAACAAGAACTCCCTGAATCAGTTGATTAAATGGGCGAGTTTAAGGTGATGGTCCATCCTCAGAACAGCCTGGACTCACTGTACTCAAGACAGTCACAGCGGATGTCCCAGAATATTCTTCATGATACGCAACATCCTCTAAATTCAGAGTTTAAGCTACTTCCCTCTGGTCAGAGGTTTTCAGTTCCAAGATCAAGAACAAATCGCTTTAAAATGAGTTTCGTTCCAGCTGCTGTTGTATTTATGAATAAATTGTAATTCATTTATTTATCATGTTTTTGATATAGTCCATATGTATTGCAATTTTTAGCTCAGTCAGATGAATTCTTTTATTTATGGAACAACCACTCTGCACTGGAGAACTGCAACACTTTATCTAGATTTATATTTGTATTTTTTGGTGTTTATTGTGCAGAATGTGGATGAATGAAATGTGGGACCAGCCTCTCAAATCTGCAAAGCAAATTTACCTACGGGTACAAATAAAGCAACCTAACCTAACCTAACCTAACCTATTATAGGATACCCACAAAGGCTGAAAATAAGCTGTGGGTATTATATAATTCCATGCTCATAATGGTTTTCTGTTAAGGATGGATCAGCGCAATGGGGATTCACCATATGCACTATTTATATGCATTTTCCACATATGCAGCCAACTGTATGGAGCATAGGACACTATAATAGATGCATGTGAATCTGAGCCAGTTCTATTAAGGTTTTTCATGTAATACTAATGCTAATCTATTTTCATAAGAGAAGTAACAATATCCAAATCTCTCAGTACAATATTTTCACACTATGCATCCAACGCTATGATATTTTTCTGTGATAGCGTCTGGAGGCTAACAGAATTGTGGATATACTTTTTCCTTTTGATTTAAAAGTGCTTTGAAAATGAGCACTGGATCATGGTCTATGTAGTTCTCTCTGTTTTTTTTAGCTACTCCTGCACTATAACAATGAAACAGCAAAGAGACTTGAAATTCAATATGTGACAGCCCCACGATATTACAGAGACTTTTGATACGACATCACAATATTTCGGATATTGTTGCATCCCTAGTTTTCGTAAGTATGATCTCTACTGTTGAAAGGCATCAGGCCCCTTTACAGAAATGTGGAGGCCCGCTGTAAGAGCATGGGGCCCTCCTCTTATATAAATTAATAGGAAGAAGGTCAAATTCTGGACCCCTAAGATGCTGGGGCCTGGGACAACAGACCCCTTTGTCTCCCCGTCTACTCCCCTGCAGGACTTTATCTCGTTTTATTCCTATTTCAGCAGGTTAAAAACGCAGTTGCTCTCATGACTTTACTCTCAGTCAGTTAAATACAGCAGAAGATGGATCTCTGTTTACGATTGCTCCGATTGCCTTTCTATTAGAGGGTCAGAAATGAAACGATTTAACCGGCATGTTTTAAATAACACGGCAGACAGTGGAACGTAACAAAAGCCAGCCCCAGGCCAAACCAAATATCAGTCTGAATGCCGCACAGACAACACAATAACTGAAAACCCATCTGTGCAATATCCACCAGGAATAACAGTGTTTTGACATGTTAGCTTGTTTGGCAAAATATAATGTTTAGCGTATAACCTGTTTGTTCATTTTGGATTCTGTTGGCCCACTTAAAAGGACACTGTGTAACTTTCCAGGAGGAGGTCCACGCCACTCGCTTGTCTCCATGGTGATGTTGTTGCTTTGCCCGAAACGCTTCACCGTTTGGCCTTAAAATACCAGGCTGGGATACAGGGCAGATCTGCATAGAGGCGACCACAATCACATTAGGAATACATGATAAAAAAACAGTAAGAATACATGTTTTTTAATATACTTTTAAACACTTGCGAGGTAGATACGCTCAAAGCTCTACTGTGAAACATTCTGAACAAACAATTACATCTAGACAAGCTGGCGGTGGACTGTCCAAACGTGTTCATGTGATCTTTGCTATTCAGCTTGATGATTTCTATAAAGCCCAGTCTGGTGTCTGCCTTTGGTCCACACCAAAAGATTCTAATTAGAACAGATTTCTGAATGGTATTTTTCAAAGGGCTATATGTGTACGTCCTCTGTGGTTGTTCAGATAAAATATGTAGCCTCAGTTAATTAAACAAACATGGCTAAGGGCTAATTATCCAGAGTACGCACTAATAATTAATCCGGACTAAAACAGAGCGGCTCTTTTGTTCTCTGAAGACACTGTTGAACCCTATACGAGCTGTGCGTCATACAAAACACAGGCGGTGTGTGAGGGGAGCTGTCGGTGCTGAAGTAAATGTAGTAGGGCTAATAAAAAGAGTGATTTGATTGAGCTGTGTTGTTTAGGAACGTAGTAGCCCTTTTAAGCCTTGTTGGCTACTGATTCATAGATGCCTTTTGTCTATTAAATCAATGTATCATCATCTTCATCATGTTGTTAATAATGTGGTGAAATATGTAACTTTTTGTTTGGGGGTCCGTCACCTGCTTGTTTCTGTGGATATGCCACTGGTCTACATGGAATGATCCACACTATGATATTAAACAGCTCTACCTTACATTTATTAAATTGCAATTGGCTGTAGCTCAAAAATATCCACTGTAACAAAGTAAATATGGACAAAACATTAACAATGGATATAGTGGGCAACATATCACAAACCTTTAAGGACCAGAGTGGATTTAAATGGCCAAAAGAAGGGATAAAATATCTAGATATCCAGATTCCCTCATGTCTAACAGAACTGTATGGTGTAAATGATAAGTTTGTAATAGGGAAAATGTAAAAAGATCTAGAATGATGGACAGTCTATCTCTCTCCGGTCGCATAAAGAATATACGTATGAATGTGTTACCAAGACCCCTAAACCTCTTTCAGATGCTGCCTGTAAATATCCCCAATTCTACATTTGATGAATTAGATAAGCTTCTTTCCTAACTTTATATGGCCAGGCAAACGCCCAAGGATCAAGTTGCAAACATTAAAATGATCAAAATCACAAGGAGGATTTGCAAAACATTAATTCTGGGCAGCTCAGATGAGACCCTTGGTTGCCTGGATGCAGGACTTGTCTCACACTCAATGGCTCAATATTGAAAAAGGTCTATGTGATTGTTCATTGCGGACTCTGCCTTTCTCAATTGTTCCACTTAGGGATGTGCAAATGAGTGCGTGGACCAGGGCTACGCTGAAGATCTGGCAGAAAATAAAGCAGTTATTGGGTCTCCTCCCTCCAGGGCTTTGTCCCCTCTCTTACTGATATGGGATTTAAAACTTGGTCAACCTATGGTATTAGTAAACTATCCCATGTTGTGCAGAATGGTTGTCTGAAGTCCTTTGAACAGCAGAGAGACCAGTTTCGGCTTCCCTCTTCAGATTTCTTTAGGTACCTACAGCTAAGAAGTTTTCTGACAAAGAAAATCTTAGAACCCCCACTTATTGAGGAACAGGGCAACAGGCTTCCAAAAGTAATAAGCCTCTTTTATAAAGCATTTTCAAATTTCAATAATAATACCCTGAATATCAAGAGAAGGTGGGAGGCTGAGATTGGTGCTCAAATGACTGAAGAGATGTGGGGAGATATCTGTACTGAAGCACATTTGGTGACAAATTCTGGTCTGTGGAGGGAGTTTAAATGGAAAATAATCACAAGATTCTTCAGGACGCCAGAGATAACTGCTACAATGAACATTGTAAACCCTGATCCTGAAACTGTGGTGCTTACCTAGGAATTCATACTCACATATTCTGAACTTGCCCAAAGATGAGTCTCTTCTGGAGTGATGTTTTCACAGCTCTCAACACAGTATTTCAGCGATCATTTGTTAAAGAACCACAGCTGGCCATACTAGGGTTAATTCCAGATGGTTTTGGAGGAAATTATAAAAAATACCTTTTAAGAATTTTAGTGACTCATTATTAAATGGCTGAGCTACATGTGGATTGAAAAGGTGAGAGAGATTTGTCAGATGGAGCAGATAACTTATTCTTTGAGACTTCACAGAGAGCTCTTCATTAAGAGATGGAGTCCCACGTTTGCTCTATTATCCCAGCAAGCCTAGCATATATGTGTTCTTTTTATTATTATTTTATTTATTTACTTATTTTCCTTGTCCTTTTTATATAATATTATGATATATGTATAACTGTCTCTGTTATTATTATACTGTTGATGCTGTTGTACTTGTACATTCCATTCTATTCCAATGTGTAATCAGCTCTGTAATTCGCTACGATGTACAAGCTGTAATATCCTAAGCTTAATAAAAAACAAAGTTCTAAAAATATATATATAAACCCACTGTAGATAAACAGGCATTTTGACTGCGAGTGGGGTTGATCCTCCACAGATCTGATCTGTAACTTGGCCTGGTTTGGTCTCCATGATGATAGAGAGGTTTAATACTATACTGTGAAACATTCCTGACAAAGCAACAACATCTCCACAGAGAAAAGTTACACAGTGCACCTTAAAGCCTCCAATCAAATACGACAGAAAAACTTTTGACAAAACAGTGCAGACAAAAATCTTGCATATGCATAATCAAAGCCAACACAAGGGTAACTTAAAACTTCAATATTTTGTCTTTTCTCACAAAATTATCTGCACATGAATGAATATTCTTGAATTACTTATTATTAGAAGCAAGCTGTTCTCATTTATTTGTAAGCAAACCCAAATTACTGGTTTAATAGACTTGAATTTGGGTTTTAATCATGACATGGATTTGCACAGTATGATTAGAGGAGAGTTTTTCCTATCCATTAAATGTGTTCTTGTAATATTTTGAATGAACTTTACTGCAACTATGTTTTTATTTTGTTTCCAGACACTATCTTTTCACTTATTTCTTTGCAGCCCAATAAATCAAAAACCTCCCCAGTCCATTTGACCACTTCCTGCGCAGGAGGTCAGCCACTGTTCCCAGCCACGGCACATTTCCCATGATTCCTTTCACCATGAGGCTCTCCCCTGGGCACGTATTCATCCACTACTTTCTCTGCTCCGTAGACGCCCAGTGCGTTCTCTCATTACGATTGTCTGGGAGTGCCCATATTGCCAGGGGAAATAACCTTGTCACTAAATATAAGCTTGAACCGTAAATGTTTCTGTGGTATTGGCCCCAGTTCAGATCAGATAACGTTGCGCTAATCAGCGACATTCTTGTTTACTCTTGCTCAGAAGTGAAGAGAAGAAGAAGAAAGGATATGGGAAGTGGAGAGTGGATTAACAAAAACATACAATGCAGTAGACAGTAAACATGTCAACTCCCATAAGGCAAATGTAGCACGGCGTGACAGATGATAAGCGAAAGGGAAAAGGAAATATATGATTCTTTCTGGTTGAATGAACGCCACTGCAGCTCTGTCCCAAATATGTACACTTGTGGATTTGATCCCTCAGTTCCTCAGCTGTCAGTCATGTCTATTGACCGGAGAAGAGACTCGCTGGAAAGACCTTGCCTCTCTCCACAGTGAGTTGCATTATTTTGAATCAATATTCAGATGAGGGTCTAACTTTTCTAGTGCAGAGACCATCTGCTTATTTCCATGTTGTTATTGCTTTGACTGAGATGATTCAATTACAGCTGTTTTTATTTCTCAAAACTACTGCAACGACATAAATTATTACTGTGAGCAGGATCACTTCTCCACCATAGATCTGACTTGTAACTTGACTTGGTGATGTGGCATGCGTTTGTCCACTGATCTGAAGGTTGGCGGTTCGAGTCCCGCTCTTGACATAAACGTCATTGGTGAGCGGTCAGATCCACTGGCCCACAGGAGCTGGTGTGATTCCAGCTCCCACAGATGAATGCTGTCATTGTGTTCTTGGGCAAGACACTTAACCCTCCCCGTCCCTGTGTCTGCGTACACTGGTGTGTGAATGTGTGTGTGTGAATGGGTGAGTGGTTCCTTATTGTAAAGCGCGACGCAAAGAGTGTCTTGAAGGTGGAAAAGTGCTATATAAAGATGTGACCATTGACCATTTAAACTGTAGAACATTTCAGGAAAAAAAACAATAAGGAGTAAAGCAAGTGGTGGACTCTCTATTAGAAATGTTACGCAGTGCACCTTTAACATTGCATCAGGAACGTGCTAAGATGTACTAAGCCTGTAAAGTCTGTGAATGTCTTGGCTGAGGTTCAAGTCTAACCCAAAATGTTTAGAAGATTGCAATGGATGTTTCTGTCTCTTATAACTTTATTTAGAGATATTATATAATCTATTCATTATTCTGAGTCTATATATCTCCAAAACAACAATTATGTCCATTTTTAAAGGCCCTATATTAACCAAAACTGACTCTTGTGAGCTTTAAGCCATGTTATAATGTTGTTTCCTCCTCAAAAACATGCTTTGAGCGTCGTGTTCTTTCTCATTCACACAGGTTTGAGTAAACCTTTATTATTAGTCTGACTCTGAATGTTCTGTTCCACCTCGGGATGTGTTGAAGCAGTAGTTTTCCAAGTTAACAGCTTCCGTTTAACCTTATTGTAGAGACTGACAATTCCAAGACCACCATTATCCAAATGATTCTAGTAAAGGTGTAGTTAAAAACACAGTGGAGCACTTCCTGGATTACCACATGACTTCAGGAGGTGAACAAAGGGTTTTCTGTTTGAGGGAAAAAATACAGCCTAAATATGCACATGTGTGAATGAAATATAACACAGCTCCAGGTCTGTTTGTGAGGAGGAACCAACATTATCACATAGATCAGAAAATAGCTTAATATGGTCCAGGACTAAACCAAGAATAAACCAAGAATAACTCAAGGCTGAACCAGAACCTGAGTGAATGCTTTTGCTTTTAAAATGTTTAATCGTATATTGCAGTAAGAATCAAAGCCTGGACTTCTCATATTGCATGCAGATATGTGTTTTATAAGTCGCACTGTTTCACTTGAGGTTCTGACTCACAGTAACAAAAGTTTTTTTTTCCTTTGAAGACAACTCTCCCTCCTCCTGCCTCTCTTTGATTTTCATTGTTGATCTTTCTCTGTACTTTTAGTGGGAGTGACGTACCCCGGCAGCAGCCATCTGTAATCTCACCACACGTCCAGTGATTTATGTCCAGGGTTTAGTCCACACTGTCCTCCTGTACGCCTCCATGGGCAGGGCTCAAAAGACCACACACATTTTCTCACTTTCTCCCCAAGCGGCTGCAAATTACAAATCAATACATCACCAACAAAGCTATAAGAACAAGGAGTCGATTCTTAGGATGTGTGATAAGAACTGTCCAAGTGGATTACAGGTTCTTATGTCAGAGCTATTACTGGAGCCTCGGGCATAATCAATCTTTGAGAAGGTTTATAGCCGGGATCTGAGCGTGGCACATTCCTGGAAGTATTTTAAACAACGTGACTATTTGAAGTCTAACGTTGAGCTTCGATCTGCACGAACTTCTGAATTTATTGTTAGCCTGCTATCATCAAGATATTGTGAATTCCACACATTGATTTGTTTTGAAGTAATATTATGGCATGTTATCTGAAGAAGAAAGAGTTTCTGATGTCATTTCATTTGGTGATAACTAACCACTCAAGAATTCAAGAGCTTAATTAGAAAAACTGTGCAAAAATTGATTTCATAGTTGAAGGTGGATTCTTATCAAACATACTGAAGGCTCTTTTTCCATGGACTTTTAGGTTCAAATATAGCTTATATTTAATTTAAAGAAAGAAAAAATTAATAAATTCATAATGTACTGGACACTTTAATATGAATAAAGATATGTTCTTATTACTTATACTTAAGTCATAGTAATGTACAGTACTTTTCTATTAGGTCTGTGCTAAAATTTTAATATTGTGATACTAAATTTGGTGATACAGTATCGTTATCGTCTTCTGCTGTATCCATATATTGGTAACCTTTTTTTTAGTATCTTTTACTAAATTTATTTTCTGATATTGCTACAATTTTGATAATAATTTTATTCAACAGTTGACATATTCACTATTTTCTTGGTTCCATATTCACTGCACAAGTAGTGGTTTAACAAAGAAATACTAAAATCTTAAAACATCACATATCACATGCATACATTGATTATTACAAGTATCGCCATATTGATGATATCGTATCATGTATCAAGTATCGTTTCGACTCATAAGGGGCCCCGCTCTAGTATTTATAAGGAAATGAGTTCTTAGGAATTGATCCATTCTTCAGTGCCATCGGATTAGCCTGTGAGGAACAGTGGGGCAGCCGCAGGGCCTGGTACCTTTCTTTAGATCTGCAGCTGATGATAAGAAATACCTTTTCTCAGGGGATTAGCCTATAGTGCATTTCCCACTAAAGCAACCAGAGGAAATCCACTCAGACATAGAGTAAATAGATATACTCCACTAGAGTGATGCGATTACTGTGAGAATAAACATTGTGTTTTTATGTTTATTCACCATTACTGACACCATAAGCAAACTATTTTCATTTATTCACCTAGTCTAATAGACCTGTATTATCATTGCTCTATCATGTAGCCATGAACTGACATTAATATGACATAAACAGCCAGGTAAGAAACATTTTGCTTTACTTGTTTGCTCATAGATGGAATTGAAATAGATTTTTTTGGCTTCTAAAAATGTCACAGATATTATTATTATTATTATTATTTTTGTAGTTCTTACAATTGTGACCTGAATAAGCAATTATCAAATAACCTAATCATTTTAGCATCCTTCCTGCACAGAAATACATACTCTGGGAATGACCCTCCTACTGTGAGGCAAGTTGCCAAAGTGGCACCATCAGACTAATAGACTTCTGTAACTTAAACAGTTACAGCCTGAGTGGGCAACCTGCTGCTTGGGTTTGGTTAATAGCTCAATAAGACATAGTGTTTATAGTTGGATTTACAAGCAGCAGATTCCTGGAAGCTGCTTAGCCGTTTACAGACCTTAATAGCAGTTTGGGCAGCATTTCATCTACATCTGTCTGCCTTCTCCTGACAGTGGAGCAATAAAGCCCAGCTAACTGCTCATGAGGCCAATGATTCACTTGTGTCTTTTCAGGTAGAGAAAAACAGTCCCTTGAGCCAGAACCACAGCTAATTTACAACAGGCTCAGAGACATCAACCAGCAGGCACATGCTACATCATCAGTCAAAACAGAGACAGCCCAGAGCGTCCAAGGACTGTTCTTTATAATGCTGTGATGTAACTTAGGACCTAGTAGACCTACTGTGATCTCTGCTGGAAAGCTGGACAGTCAAATTTACTTTATCAGATAAGTGGAAGATCTGGAGGGTGATTTCTGTTATGCTACTGAAATTACAAGGGTCAGGGTCCTCCGTTTATCAAAGCATAACATTGCTGTGTGGCTAGCACTCATGCTACATAGCAAGAAGGTTTTGGGTTCAATCCCCGGGTCGCCCGGGCCTTTCTGTGTGGAGCTTGCATGTTCTCCCCGTGTCTGGATGGGTTTCCTCTGGGCACTCCGGTTTCCCCCATCAACTCAAACATGCAGCACCCCTATGAACTGAAATCAAGGACCATGAGGTCGCCCGGTGCCCGAAAGGACGACGAGGGTCCACTCTGCTGTGGGCTCACCACCCGCAGAGGGGTTATTAGGTGCGCAGAGGACTGGGCAAACTGCTGCCCTAGTGACGGAATAATAAAGCAAAGAAGATCGATTGTCACTAGTTTCTTTTTAAATTATCGGTATCGGCAGATAGACCTGTCACGATAAAATCGACTTATGCTCAATATATGTTAGATGGAACAATATTTTTCCGGGGGTCCATATATCTTTGTAAATGTATATATACCTTTTCTTTGCACCAATTATGTTTATTTATTGCAGCTTTTTGTTTTTGTGGTTTAAATGCACTTTTTGTGTCAGTGGCATAAATGTGTTTCAATATTATCATTTACCATCTATGTATATCCATCCATCCATCTTCTCCCGCTTAATCCAGCTGGGTCGCGGGGGCAGTTTGCCGCCCAATTCTCATAGCACCTGACACCCCCTATGAACCCCTCTGTGAGTGGTGAGCCCACAGGAGGGTGGACAACATGGTCCTTGATGTTAGTTCATAGGGTACTGCATGTTTTGGGTTGATGGGGGAAACCGGAGTGCCCAGGGGAAACCCATCCTTCTTTCAGTAGTTATATCAGAAATTAAAAACAACCACATTATTTATTACGGTGTCATAATTTTGCATGTACATAGCAGTAGAGTCCCGTATAAAGCCTGAAACCAGTCCTTCATCTTCATCTAATCCTGGCCAAGATCCTGCTTCAGGTATCAAGTCATTGGCAGTTGCTATAGTTATTGAAGACTGGGTTAAATGCAAATGACCACTCAACTTTTTGACCCATTTTTATTTCAGTGGCCACTAATGTTTTACAATTTCAGCTCCAATTTGTGTCCCATTATTCCTCGTCTAGACACATCCCACCAGTGCCCAGTGTGGTCCACTCACTGACATGCGCCGATGTGACGTGTTAACAATAGCAGAAGAGTGGCATGTGGAGGCCTGGCACTGGCATGGCGGCGCTTGTTTGACAGTAAAGAGGTGGTTTTGGGAGCGCGGGGGGCCGTAGACCAGCAGGGGGCTGTCTGATGACCACAGTGAATCAATGGGCCCTGTTCAATCAGTAACACAGGCCGGATCACTACAGGCCACAGGCGCCGCTAAATGCTGCTGCTTTGTCTGCAATTAGGCCCCACATCCTGTTAGTAATGAGATTAGACACCATCAGAATCAAACCAGAGCTAATGGCATCTGGTACAATCCTGTGGTAACTTCGCAGTCCAGTTGGGAATTGCATCAATATGATGTGATAGAGACTGTGCTTCAAGCTTAAACTTCCTATAATACACAAAACCTATTCTTATGAGCGTAAAGCCATGTTAAAATGCTGGTTTATTAGTCTGTCTACATCTTCAAAGCTCAGATTGGTCTGTTCCACCTTGTGATGTCATGCAGTGGTAGTTTTCAAGTTAACAGCTCCTTTTACATTTAGCTCAGAAACGGGTAAATCCAGGGTCGATATTATACAAATGATTCACAGTGGAGCACTTCCTGTATTACCATAGGACATCACACGGCAGAACAGAGAGCAGAACTCTAAATATGCAGGATTTGTGTGGTAAACGTGTGAATGAAACAAAACACAACTCACAGGGTATGTTTGTGATGAGGAAACATTATAACATCAGAAAATAGTGTAATATGGGCCTCTTCAGGTCACATTGTCCTTGTACATAAAACAGTTGACCACCAAATTGGACAGAATTGTCTTACAGGGGCAAGAGCAAAGAAAACCAGAAAGTTGGAAGTCCTTTTTCCTGCTCTGATCATTGTACCCTGTTGTTGTGTCACTGGACAAGACACTTTGCTTTGCCTAAGTTGTAATATGGTGGGTGACTATTTCAGTGGTTGGTGGTGTTGTGAGAGGTCGTTTCAGGCACAAGACAACCGTGGCCATAGTGGCTTGTACGCACAGTGAGGAGAATGAATGAATATGAAGCAACTTGTTAAAATATCCAAAAGGAATAAAAAGGAATAGTTTTCTGTGTTTTTATTCAAGGTCATTTTTTGTAGTTAAATGTTCACTGCGTAACACCTCTGCCACCTGCTTGTTCTTGGTACTATTTTCACTTTGCCTGGAATGCTCCACAGTATGACATTGAACTTCAAAATTTATTATTTGATAAACTTATTCATCTCCATGGAGACAAACAGGTGGCGCCTAAAGCCATATAGATACGTAGAGAAGTGAGCTGCTCACAGTCAGAATGCACGTTTTAGTTTTTTGCTCATCTTTTAGCTGACATTGCTGTAATGATCATTTTAGACCTTCAGCGTTTCTTGTATGAATAATTTGTCAAAACTTGTGTACTCAGTTACATTTCATAAAGTCATTATTTTCCCTTTTACAGTACTGTGGAGACAAGGCTGTAGGCTTTCAGTCCTAAAGCCCATTAATATGTCAACGGTCAGGCCTGGCCCTAACCATTTTGACACCCTAGGCAAGATTTCAGGTGGCGCCCCTTGGATTGCAAAAAAAAAAATAATAAAAAATACTGCCAGAGTACAGATACTCACAAGAAATCAAACAGTTCATAGTGACGATGTTTTAGACAGTGGAGGATTTTATCCCCCATCGCCGATTTTTGCGCTCGGTGCCCCCTAGTGGAGCGGCGGCGCCCTTAGCATTTGCCTATGTTGCCTAATGGGGGGGCCGGCCCTGTCAACGGTGTCTTATTTAAGCAAAATAAGTCTACCCATTTTATTTAGATAATAAAGACTTATATTTGACAACAGCGGAAAGGAGAAGTTAGTGAGCGAGTTACCTTAAGATTTTGTATTTATGTAAGTACGTATGAAAATGTGGCATGTCCTTTTAAGTCCGCAAATCAATCAACCAAGAATGACTTCAGTCGACTCCAGCCCCGGTGTTGACAGTGATGTGCACAGCTCTGATAGTCTCCATGTTACACCAGTGAATACTTGTAGTGCAGGTAACCGCCCTGACAAAGCCTCCTCTCTTCTGTGTGCACCTTTACTCTGCTGCTGCTGTGGTGAAAAGCTCAGATTCAGTTACTTGTAATGACGCTGGACTTCACACCCCATTGGTCCTCATGTTTACCTGGAATTTGGGTCAGAAAGACAACAGGAATGCGAGAGGAAAACTGGAGCAGGAATGTAAATGTGGAAATTGAAAGGATTTCTTTAGTTTACTGTCTGCTATTAAAAGAATCACATAATACTAAGTGGTTGTTTAAAGGTACTATATTACACAAAATTGACTCTTGTAAGATTTAAGTCATGCTATAATGTTTTTGCCTACTCAAAAACATACCTGGAGCTGTGCTTTGTTTTATTCACACATGTTGAGTAACCATGGATTATTAATATGTGTACATCCCCAAAGCTCAAAATGCTGTGTTCCACCTTGTGATGTTTTCAAGTTTTATCTTTAGTTCAGTGATTGGCAATTCCAGGGCTAAAATCATTCACATGATTCTAGTGAAGTTGTATGGAGTTTAAAAACACAGTGGAGCACTCCTTGCATTACCACATGTCATCACAAGAGTGTTTTCTGTTTGAGAAAAGAATGCATCCTAAATATGGGTGTTTTGTGTGTTAAATATGTGTGAATGAAACAAAAGACAACTCCAGGTACGTTTTGACGAGGAAACATCATTATAACAGATCAGAAAATAGTGTAAGGACAATGACTGTGGTTAAATTATTTTTAAATCCCCAACAGACTTTGATCAAACTAGTTTAATAACATATATTCTCCCAATATAACATCAGATGATTCAGAAACAGGACAGGTTTCTTACCTTCTGGTAGAATCCAATAAACTTATGGACGGGGTTGGACTCCATAAAGCTGGTGACATATGAGGAAAGTGAATGTATCTGAAACAGATTATTATGAAAGAACAGCTTTTGTGTGTTCGTGCTGTCAGTAGTTGTGTATGAGTAATCGTTTCAATATGATATTTCTTCTTACAATAATTATAACACTATAATCTTAAATTGTGACATCCCTGTTGAGAAAATGAAGCCCCATTTGGCCCACAGTTGGAGTGTAGTCGTGAGGCAGTAAACTCTGAACTGAAATAGTGAATGAATCTATTTTGGATATATTTGTGAAGGTTATTTGATTGTTGTGTTGGAAAGAAGGCTAGAGAGATTTCTGCTTAAAAGTCAAGTGTGTGAAGTTTTGTAATCAAATGAAATATGACTCAAACACCCACCTACATCAGCAAGAAGATTTTAAAAGTTTATGACTAAACTAAAACACTGTTCTCTTCCAAATAGTTCTTCATCTGCTCACAATTTTTTAACCAGTAGAAATTCTGTCAGTTGAATTTCACCAGTGCTCAGTCATGGGTCATTTGTACTGTCTTTGCTATCACTTCTGCAAAGATTAAAAGATATTTAGAGTATTTGTACTAGTAAAGTATTTGTAGTTACCGATGAGCGATATTGACAGGAATGAGGCGGTGAAAATGAGTTTTCTCTGCAGTGTGGCTGGGTGCTCCCTTACAGATAGAGTGAGGAGCTCTGTCACACAGGAGGAGCTCAGAGTAGAGCCGCTGCCCCTCCAATGGATGGATGGAATGTGTCTATACCTAAATACAACTTTGAGTAAGGTAATGCTGAGGGAACACCGCTATAATTTGGTTATTATATTTGGTTATTATATTTTGGTTGTTATTAAACACATTGCATTCATATGACACTATATGCTTCAGTTTGCTATATTCTCACAGTCCACAGTGTAGTTAGAGACTTTTGATGTTGTAATAATGGTTATTTTGATATCCTTCACTTCTTTAAATAGAAAAGGTAAGCATTACAGTCGACCCCACAGGCTCTAACAGTAGCAGACCACACGGATAATGATAAATGGAAGTATTTAGCCTGGACCTCTGGCTGACTGTGAAACACTGCCTACGGCTTGACCCCACTTCTTCAGCCGTTAAATGAATCGTACAGCACACAGAGGCTAACAAAATAGCTTTTCTTTCAGTGTTCTTCTTGGGGGCTAATTACACACAGAAAGCTTCACTAAGATGGATGGTCTTTCTCTGCTGTTCAAATGTAAGAGTCATTTCTCATTGTGTCCATGTAATAAGCAGGAGCCAAATGCTCAGACAGAGAGATGGAGACAACACAGGGGCATTGTAAAGCATTCAACTACACCACAGATTTCCAAAATGACAAGATTTACAGAAAAACTGCAAAAAATATGTTGTAAAGAATCACTTGAAAGAAATGAATTAGTCTTGGTTAGCTTTTATTTTTGGTAAATGCTAAAAAAACCTAATTGATGGACTACAGATTAAATTACAACTGAGTGGATATAGGAAAGGGTGCAGAGGATCTCATGGTGGAGTTGTCATCTTGTAATCTGTGCATATTTTTGTGTCCTTCAGCAAGACACTTCACACTTACCCAAAACGTGGTAAGTGTGTCATTTTTGGTGGTCAAGAAGATGTTGGTGCTAAGGCAAATTACGGTAATCGAAATTGCCATATAGAGCTATGGGGACTAAACGTTATATTTGTCAACTCTTTTTTTAGTTTGCATTATAAGGACTTCCCAGGACAATAGCAGAAAGGGGAAGGCATCTGAAATAATAGCTGGAGTTTTGGGAGGGACTGGTCCATTTATTCTGCTATTCTGCAGTGTTTGTTAGTCAGTTCCTGCATAGTTGTTACTACATAGTTGTTACTTCTGTAGCTTATGGTCTTATGAGGGCAGTTTGGGTCACATGGTCAAAGCATATACATACTTAATCATCATCTAATCAAAATGCGCTTTAGCCGAACACTGCCCTACACGCTTCTTTTTCGTTATTTTGCATGTTTTCCAGCCTCTGAAAGCAAATAGTCATAGATTTCCAGGTTGGCACTGTGTTGACATTTAAAATATTTGTGTTTGACTTTCTGTCTGCGAGGGGGATCACAGCTTGGGTGTTTGCCTGGTACAGAGCTGGTTCTATATTTGGCCGTGTGCTGCCGGCGTCCTCCTCACTGGTCTTAAATGAGTGGGGCCTTGACGTACTGAAGCCCACTGCTGTTCCTGGAGTGTTGAGATAAATGGATTGAACACTCTCCCTCCCACCGAGACTTCCTTGGTGTAAAGAGAGTGATGCGGAGCTGGTAATTAGATTAGGCCAGAGGCTGTTCTGATTTAAAACTACACCGACAGAGACGTGTTATAATAAGAGGCAGAGGAGGTGGAAGTGTGGTTATAGTCA
This sequence comes from Odontamblyopus rebecca, assembly GCA_030686955.1. Taxonomy (NCBI): domain Eukaryota; kingdom Metazoa; phylum Chordata; class Actinopteri; order Gobiiformes; family Gobiidae; genus Odontamblyopus; species Odontamblyopus rebecca. Next base: position 46,085,122 of record CM060653.1, on the reverse strand, counting down.
TTAGGTTAGTTATTAATGAAACAGACAGTTATTTCCCTGAGGAAGATTATTTTTAGCTTTACTCCAGAAATAGATTGAATGACAGCAATTGGTGCGAGCTAATTGGCTGTTATGTAACTGTCCTTGTAGAGTTGTGGATGTCACTTTGAGTTTGGAGACTTGGAAATGTACTAAGAACTGTGCACAGGAAACATTTATTCTATCTGCAAGAGAAACTGTAACAATGGCAGACTTGCATGTTGTATGTGATTGTGTTATGATTCTGTAAGGAGTGAGAGTGGAGACAGTAATCATCGCCTTATTCAGACTGAGGAAATATCCGCAACGTTGCCATAGAAATGAATGTTTTGAAACCCATGAATGCTCTGAGTAAGTATAATTATGAATTGGTGATGTGGCAAAACACGTATCACAATTTTTGTCATCATATTGATCTCGATTTTGGGTTATTTAAAACAAGTATTAAAGGTGCATTGTGTAACTTTTCCAATGGAAGGCTCATCAAATGCTTTTTTATGGCAGCCGCGCCTCCGTCAGTCTGTCCCAGGGCAGCTGTGGCTATAACAGTAGTTTACCACCACCGGGTCTGGAGGAATGAAGAATGCTCTGTAAATAATCCTCTGTAAAGTGTCTTTGTGACATCTGTCTGTGAAAAGCGCTATATAAATAAACACTTACTTACTTTACAAGTTACAGGTCAGATCTGTGGAGAGGCTACCCCACTCACAGTCAGAATTTTTCCTATGTATTTTTGAGCGATAAAATCACCTGTATAAATGTAAGGTAGAACTGTTTAGTGTCATACTGTGGATCTTTCCAGACAGAGCAATGACATCTCCATAGAAACAAGCAGGTGACGGACCCCAAACCAAAAAGTTACATAGTACACATTTAATGGCATTCAATATTAATTCCCTGAAAAAAAATACAGACTTATTGCCATTTAAATATAGTAAGTATACATTTCTTCCTCCAAACCACATGCTTTTATTCAGTTGGCTTGCCTTGATTTAAAAGGCCCAAGTGCATAAATGATGATTACAAATGACTGAATTTCTATGTTGATTAAAATTTTAGTAAATGCACAGCCCCAAGTGAATCAAAAATGTATTCACCAAAATAATACTCAAGCAACTGAACTCCACCACCTGAGGCCAGAGTGGATATATTAATTTTTCCAATTAAGAATGATGACTTCTGAGAAAAAAATTCACACCAAAAATTAAGTAAAAATAGCTAAATAGTATATTTTTGGAAAAGGACATTGTCTTTATCCTAAAAAAGCCAACGAGTCATGAAGACATTTTATAGCCATTATACAGTTGGTGTTTCAGAAAGAAACACACACTTCTCACATGTGTTTGAGTTACACCTGTCCAACCGAGTTATAAAATTACACGCCATATCCTACCAAACCAACTTTATATATAAAGTATTTAAAAACTTCTCAGCTGGCCAAAGTGCTGTACACACACATAGAACAGACAAAGACAATCACAGCCAGTTTATTGGTGACGTCATCTGAATTTCTCATTAAAGTAGAGAAAGAACCAGTTCCATTATTTGAAACCAGCTTTGGCCTGTATGAATTGGCTCTAATTAGTATTGTACATGAGTGCTACTGAGTCCTGTTGATACATTTCTGACAAAGGAGTCCTTGAATAATATAGTTCAACTATGTTTTTTGTACTAATAGTTGCATTTAAATCACAACATGCTGGTGATCAAGTACAAGTATAATTTATGGACTGAGGTGAAGTATTGTTAGTGTAATTGTGTCTGGAAACAGGGGATCAACATCAGTGTGTAGCAGATTAGTTGGTCATTATCTGAGTGAGTCAGTAACCTCCTGGGCAGTATGTTTTGGTCCTCATTAAAGCTGCTGCTAAAGCAGAGGATTACTATCCTCACTGGAGACCAGACTGAAGAACAGGAAAGTGTTTCAACAAGTATTTCAAAACAAGTGATTAGAGCTTTATTAAAAACTAATTATCCTACAAAAATCTTTAGCACACTCTTGATCAGAATTTATCTTGCCTCTCTTGAGAACCAGTCAAACCACTCTTATCCCAACCACATATTTGTGCATGGTGGCTGTGAGACGTTTAGGGGTGTCTAGTATACTAGTACATGCAATAGTGCTCCGTGTACGATCGAAATACTACAGATCACTCCTTCTCCTACACTCCTGATTATGAGGATTATGAGATTCACTTCACAGGCCCAATCATTGTTCTGCATTTACTTGTATTTTAAAAATCTTTTTCAAACTGAACTCAAATGGATGTCCCTTAAATTGTTTGGTACAATGGCACAAGACAAATGTTGAGCTTTGTACCAGTGATTCTTGACTTTGATATTGACTGAATGTCTCCCTCTTTCTTTACCTCCATTTCACATTATACTGTCTTTGTGAGCTGCACACTTACCCCCAATTTACACAAAAACATAAGCACAGCACAGCACACGAGCAGCATACGCACAGGTTTAGCTTTCCATTTTAACCAGTCGGACACTTTACACCCGCAGTGTCATACGTGTGTCCTACAGCCGTCATTACGCCACGCGCTGCTCAAGATAGGTTGGAGTTTTAATTTTGCAGAGTCAACGGAGTGTCTCCAGGCTTTTTAGCAGGGGAAAGACAGGAAATATGCATGCAGTGTCAAAATAAACTTCTGCGGCCCTTTCAAAATACATTCTCTAAAACCACTGCAGTCGTGTAAACACTGTGCATCGCATCCAGGAGCTCGCGAATGACTCGTGATGGACTATGGAAAGTTTACAGACATGGAGGTTAAATATAAAACACTTTACAGCAAGAGTCATCAAACTAAGGCCCGTGGGTTGACCCCGGTCCGCCACACCCCTTTGACCAGCCCCTCTGCCCCCCACTCCAACCAGCCCTATGAGGCAAATCCTCAAAAGTTGTCATGGCTTTTTTTATTTTTTTTTTATTATTACTTTTTGGCACGTCTGCATCTTATATTTTGATATAAGATGCAGTTTTTTTCAATTAAAAATATATATTTACATGAAGTATTTATATATATACACTACCGTTCAAAAGTTTGGGGTCACCCAGACAATTTTGTGTTTTCCATGAAAAGTCACACTTTTATTTACCACCATGAGTTGTAAAATGAATAAACTACAGTCAAGACATTGACAAGGTTAGAAATAATGATTTGTATTTGAAATAATAATTTTTTCCTTCAAACTTTGCTTTTGTCAAAGAATCCTCCATTTGCAGCAGTTACAGCCTTGCAGACCTTTGGCCTCTAGCTGTTAATTTGTTGAAGGATCTGGAGAAATTTCACCCCACGCTTCTAGAAGCTTAGAGTTGGATTGTCTGGATGGGCACTTCTTGTGTACCAGACGGTCAAAGCTGCTCCCACAACTTCTCAGTGGGGTCTGTCCATAACACTTCTTTCCGATCGTCCTCTGTCTGTGTTCTTTTGCCCATATTAATCTTTTTCTTTTATTGGCCAGTCTCAGATGTGGCTTTTCCTTTGCCACTCTGCCCTGAAGCTGCATCCTGGAGTCGCCTCTTCACTGTAGATGTTGACACTGGCGTTTTGCAGGTACTATTTAATGAAGCTGCCAGTTGAGGACCTGTGAGGCGTCTATTTCTCAAACTAGAGACTCTAATGTACGGATCTTCTTGCTCAGTGCAGCGGAGCCTCCCACTTCTCTTTCTACTCTGGTTAGAGCCTGTTTGTGCTCTTCTCTGAAGGGAGCAGTACACACTGTTGTAGGAAATCTTCAGTTTCTTGGCAATTTCTTGCATTGAATAACTTTCATTTCTAAGAACAAGAATAGACGAGTTTACATGAAAGTTTTCTGGCCATTTTGAGCGTTTAATCGACCCCACAAATGTGATGCTCCAGATACTCAACCTGCTCAAAGGAAGGTCAGTTTTATCGCTTCTCTAACCAGCTGAACTGTTTTCAGATGTGCTAACATGACTGCACAAGGGTTTTCTAATCATCCATTAGCCTCTGACGCAATGAGCAAACACATTGTACCATTAGAACACTGGAGTGATAGTTGCTGGAAATGGGCCTCTGTTCACCTCTGAAGATACTGCACCAAAACCCAGACATTTGCAACTAGAATAGTCATTTACCACATTAACAATGTATAGAGTGTATTTCTGATTACCGTATTTTCCAGACTATAAGCCGCTACTTTTTTCCCAGGCTTTGAACCATGTGGCTTTTAGTGCAGAGCGGCTAAATTTAGATTTTTTCTTCCACTGCTAGGGGCGCTCTAACCGGAATTTCAAGAACAAGATAGACGGAGAAGAATATGCTACTTTTTATTTAGCAGATATAACATGCACGACAAATTACTAACTGGTAATTATTTTCAAATCCTCACCCCTTCATCATGAAAAGCACACGAAGGAGTTTGTATGATGCAAGTTTTAAGTTGAAGGCATCGATCTTGCTCCAGGAAGGAAACCGTGCTGTAGAGCCCTGCACCTGCGGGACCAACACAAAACAGTGCGGCGCGGGGCCATGGATGTTTAATAAGAGCATCTGAAAGAACATTCTGAAAGCATATTGCGGGTGGGAGTCTTCAGTACCGCGACCGCCCGCGTCGTGCGGTCGCGGTACTGAAGACTGCAGGAGCGGGCGGGCGCGGGACTGAAAATCCCATGCAGACAACCGTGCTGCTGCACATAAGCTCGGCATCAATTTCAGCAGAGATGATTAAAGTGACTTGTGGTTTCACTGCACAGGAGAAACGAAGGTCAATTACCGGTTCTTTTCTGTTTTTGACCTGTTTTAATCAGCACAGTTGCTGCTGTGTTAAAAGGCACTGTTCGGAAAGAATCTGTTCAGGTACATAAATGTACATTTACAGTACAAAATTGTTCTGTATATGCAGCAAATATCTCATTTTTCAATATAGATATCAGCGGCTTGTAGCCCGGTTGAGGCTTGTACCACTTTTTTCTAAAAATGTTTTTAAAATAGCGTGGGTGCAGCTTATATACCGCTATAGTCCGGAAAATCTTCTTCTTTCAAAAATAAGGAAATTTCTAAGTGACCCCAAAGTTTTGAATTTTTTTTTATCTATATCTATATATATATATATATATATGATGTTTATACATGTATTGCATGACGTATTTACATTTGCCGCCTAGTTTCCGTCACCTGATAAGCTCGAGATCAAACCGTAACAGTTAACGCATGTGAAAATAAATATATTGAATATCTGTGGTATTTGAAATTAAAACAAAGTATGAAGTACTTACTACTTTTGCAAACCATTAGTAACGATAAACAAATATGTGCCAGGAATTCTGTGCTGATGTAGTATTGTGGATGGCTGTACCAGGCTGGTCATTTCTACCACACAATGAGGCTGGTGCTCATTTTGGTCTGGATCATACAATTCTGTAATACTGCCTATTCTGCCTACCCAACCCCGGCCCCCCATCACAGTCAGGAGGGATAATGTGGCCCCCAGAGAAAAACGTTTGATGACCCCTGCTTTATGGCATCAGACAGTAAATTTAAAAGAACAATGCGCATGGTGCGGACAACCAAAGTGAAATGGTGAGTAGCTTAATTAATGCAGGCACCACAGATACAGCTTATCTCTGCAAATCATTGTCTGTCTTGTTGTCAACTTTTCTATTGTAATTTAAAACACAATTCACCATCATCAACAATGAATACATAAACAATGTAAAAAGTTTAGCGTAGTGAGAATACACAGAGGCTGGCAGGAGTAGCTCTGCTGCCTCTGGTGTAAAGTACGCAGCTCTGCAGCTCTGCCGACGTTATGTGCTGCTAACGCTCCTGGTGTAAATTCTGGGTAAATTCTTGGTAAATGGTCACATGTTTATACAGCTCTTTTCCACTTTGAAGGCACTCAAAGCGCTTTACATCAGGGAACCACTCACCCATTCACACACATTCATACACCAGTGTACACAGACACTGTGGACAAACACTCTGTTTCCCCTCTTCACTCATCTTCACTTATGTTGTGTTCTTGGGCAAGACCCTTTCCCCTGCTTGTCTTCTCTTTCTGTATACTCGGATGCGCATGTGTGAATGAGTGACGTAGCAGAGAATTAGTAGTCATTATTTTCTGTAACTCACTATCATTAAACAGGCATTTTTTACTACACGGTCTCAACTGCTGCTATTGTTCAAAAATGAGTTTCAGTTTTGCAATCAAAAACTCAAAAAATTCTATAGTCTGTGATGCTTCAGTCATTCAGGTATGGTCCACTGACAAAGAAAATTAAATTTGTCCAGTTGACTGAATTAAATTTTCTTTTGTAGATAGATTTGCTGTAGATATTTCCAGGTACAAACAGAACTGTTTCAGAATGTAATGATGACTTATTATAATATTTATTAGCCCATCTTTGCTTTTGGACTGCTAATGATTAAAGGGAGATTAGCATTTAGATGACAGTTAAAGAGCATCTGCCATCTGCTCCTGTGAGCTATTAGAGGAGATGTGTTGTCAGTTATTATTAAGCCCGTTGACTTTTCCCTTGTATGGAAACGAGCTCCAAATATGCAGCATAATAAAACTCTTGTCTATCTAAATCTCTTCAGGAAATTGGGAGACTTAGCTCATTTCTTGCCCTTACCCTCCTCATATCCTGAACATATTTGCTCTGTTGTTCTCCGCAGCTCTGGTGGTGAGATTTCTGACCAGACGCTTCATCTGGGAGTACGACCCCACCCTCGGTAAGGCAACATTTTTCTGTAATATCTTGTTTTTCTTTAAGGTTATTCCAGGTACTTTGCTGCAGACTTTTTACTATACTAACTAGAGCTGGGCGGTATGACCAAAAATTGTTATCACGGTATTTTTTTAAATTATCACGGTATCACGGTATTTAACGGTATTTTTGTCTTTGGCTAAGTGGAGTGTGATAGAGTTGGTAATATCATTCCAACGTCTCGCTCGGCGCGGCTCCGCGCACCCACAAAACACTACACAGACGGTCCCTTTAGCAAACGCGCCTAACACTACACAGACGGTCCCTTGAGCAAACGCGCCTAACACTACACAGACGGTCCCTTGAGCAAACGCGCCTACCAGGGACGTAGTGTAGTGTGTAGTGTTTTGTGCTGCAGTGCCAACGTTACGCAGAGATTGGGGAGAAGATGCAGATTTTACTTTCTACTCAACTCGCTATCCTTACCTGGCTTGTTGGCTTGTTTGGTGTAACACTGAAAAACAGCCCCGCTCAATCTACCGCTGTGCGACGTTCCGCCGCTCTGTGTTGCCGACATATGCGCGCACACACGGTATGGCGGTAAATAAGAAATTCATATCATAAAAATAAAAATTACCGGTATACCGGTTCATACGGTATACCGCCCAGCCTAATACTAACCTTGAAAATATATGGAAATGTTAGTCAAGGTGCGGTTCTAATCTAAGGGTGCACTGTGTATTTTTTCTGGTGTGTGTGTAATTTGGCATGGTGGTGTCACCTGCTCGCCATGGAGATCATCATGTGGCAGATACTCCACTGGAAAAGTTACATAGTGCATCTTTAATGGATCTAACAATAAATGACTTTCTGTTGAATCCAAGTAAATGGATCTGACATATAACTGTGTAAAAACAAATGAGCTTAACTTTAACATAAACACAGCAGCTACAACAGGACAGCGCTGACAAGTTGTTGTACTGCTTCAGTTACACTATATTTAGTGGCTTCCTCCAAGACTTCTGGCTGTTACATTCACTTACACTAACAAAAGGCAACAAGCCTTATAATATGTGGCTTCATACTCAGAGCTGCAGTACATATGTAAGGCAACTTTGTTATCACGTTATCACATCCCGAACTATTCAGGACAGTCCTGAAATCTAAGCTATTGTCACGAATCCCGAATCCGACCCTAAATGTCCCGAAAATTACACTCAAACAGATTACTGAGTAGTTATTTTTTAATAAACATTAAAAACTGTTCGTAGAGAGGTTGCGTCGACTGCACGCAGCCCTGACTGCTGCTGACAGGCCTTGGTCACCTCCTATGTCATAACAGGGAAGAGCGTCTGACTGAAGGTGTGGGCAGATAGTACGCAGCAAGTGGAGAGCAAAGTGAAGACAGTGAGGTGGAGTACCGACAATGTGCAGTCAGGGAGGCAGGTGAGGCATGTCACAACCAATCTTTGAACAAGATTGTCAATCCTTCTGAACACACTGGCATTCTTCCTTGTGTTGCATTGTGTGACCAATTTTGTAAGTTTTTCACTGATAAAGTTTCGGGTATCAGAGCTCAAACTTTTTGTACAGCCAAAGATCCCAGTACTGTTGCAATGTGCTCAGTACACTTTGAAACGTTGGAGCCAGCTTCCCTGTCTGAGCTTTCTGCAATTGTCCAGAGCCTAAACATTTCAAACTATCCTCTAGACAGCCTTCCAGCCAGGGTTTTTACACTTGTTTTTGATTCTATTGGTCCTTTTATTGCAAATGTGATTAATTTGTCTCTGACATCTGGGCATGTTCCATCTTTAGTGAAACATGCCATAGTCCAACCTCTCTTAAAGAAGCCAAACCTGGACCCATCAGTTTTGGAAAACTATAGGCCAGTGTCTAAGCTTCCTTTTTTATCAAAAGTTTTAGAAAAAGTAGTTTACGCCCAACTGCAGTTGCACCTTAAAAGAAATGATATTTTTGAAAAAATTCAATCTGGTTTTAAATCTTGTCACAGTACAGAAACTGCCCTTTTAAAAATTCTTAATGATCTCCTTTTAATTTCTGATTTAGGCCGGGCTTCTATGTTGGTGCTTTTAGATCTGACAGCAGCATTTGACACTGTCGATCATAATGTTTTACTGTCTCGCCTTGAATTGTGTGCTGGAATTAAAGGCACAGCTCTTAAATGGTTCCAGTCTTATATGTCTGACAGATACTTTTCAATCAATCTCGCTTCTTTTTATTCAGAAAAGGCTTCCCTGGCCAGTGGAGTGCCACAGGGCTCTATTCTTGGTCCTGTTCTGTTTTCAATATATATGCTGCCTCTTGGCTCAATTTTCAAGAAATATAATGTTTCCTTCCACTGTTTTGCAGATGATGTACAAATTTATCTGCCTTTTAATGCAAATGCTGACGTTGCTGTAACGCTTCACAAATGTCTCAGTGAAGTAAAGAACTGGATGGCAATGAATTTTTTAAGCCTAAATGATAAAAAGACAGAAATTGTAATATTTGGTGACTGTCCTGATTATAAAAATGCTCTTGGTGAGCTTTCTTCTTACTGTTGCCCAGCTGTTAAAACTCTTGGTGTTTTTTTCGATAACCATTTTAAATTTGATAAACGGATCAGCTCAGTGGTGAAAAGTAGCTTCTTCCAGCTCAGGATTTTGGGATAAGCCAAGCCCTATCTGCCCTCAAGTCAACTGGAAAAAGTTGTCCATGCATTAATAACATCTCGCCTGGACTACTGTAATTCTCTTTATGTTGGCCTCGACCAGTCCTCGGTCCGCAGACTACAGCTGGTCCAAAATGCGGCTGCAGGCCTGCTCACAGGGACAAGACGTCAGGACCACATCACTCCTCTTCTGTCCTCCCTACACTGGTTACCTGTTGTTTTTAGAATTCAGTTTAAGATTTTACTGTTTGTTTATAAGTCTCTGCACAATCTAGCGCCTTCCTACTTGTCTGAGATGATTGTTTTGCACACTCCGGGCAGAGCTCCGAGGTCAGCTGACCAACTGCTCCTGGACTGCCCCAGGTCTAGGGTAAAGACTAGAGGAGACAGAGCGTTTTCGGTGGCTGGTCCTAAACTCTGGAATGCTCTTCCTCTGAACATAAGAGTTGCTCCCAGTTCAAGTCCCCGATTTCATTCACATTTTTATTTTGTTCTTCGTTCTGTTTTGTGTGTAAACGAAATAATTTAACAATATATTAACGTTTTGTATTTGTAAAGAAAAGTAACTTAGAACACATATCAACAATTCTGAGCCTACACCCTCCCCGTCCTGAGCTTCAGCCACTCGCATCTGGTCACCCTACTGGAGCCTGCCCCTGACAGGCTGTCCCGGGGGCATTGAAGGGTCAAATGCAGAGTAGTCTATAGGTTTACTTGCACAGACAGAGAAGTGTACCTAAACTTTCATTTATATCCCTGGCCAATAAAACGGACTGTCGGGGGTTGTTTTCCATTCTATTGAAGACATTGAAATCTTTACACAAATATAATTTTATATTTTCATAGCCACAGATAATCACTTGTGCTTATGCTTAGTTTAGAAGTGGTAGTATATTGAAAGATGGACTATACTATAACTCTAATATTGAGTATCCGCTAGTTTGAAATTGATGAAATTTTTAATGTGTGAACAATTTCAAACATACTGTCTTTTGTTTGGTGAAAAGTCCTCAGAATCCTGCCTATACAAGAAGCAGGATCCCAAGGACAAGGTCTATAGCACATGTGTCAAACATGCGGCCCAGGGGCCAGATCCGGCCCTCCAAGACCTTTAATCTGGCCCTCGGCTGATTTTTCTATTAAAATACTTAAAATTTTCAGATTTTTCTGTTAATTTTCTGCACCGTTTAGCATAGCAGCGTCTCCGGCGTTTCTGTACGTTGCGACTCCCACCAGAGCAGCACAAATGAAGACTTTCCTCTTTCCAAACGCTCTTAAAGGACGATCGTTTTGACTGTCGACCGTGAAAAAATGTCGACCAAAATGTCAAAAAATGAGAAAAGCAGATGCTGAGTTCAGGATTTCCCAAGAAAAATAGTCTAATTCTTATTTGTTGACAGAGGTGAATGGGAAATCTGTGCTCAGTGTGTTTGGAACAAGTGGCGTTGCTCGAGGAATATAATCTTAAACACCACTACGAGACACGGAGAAAAATACAATAACTTGAAGAGAGAACTGAGTTTTCTGATCCGGCCCTTTTGGGATCAAAGTAGGTTGCATACGGCCCCCGGACCAAAATGAGTTTGACACCCCTGATCTATAGTAACAAAACTATAAGGAATGGTTAGTGCATTTGTGATGGATTGTAAGCGGCTCAAACTTCTATAGACCTGAGAAGAGTTTTTTTCAGTTTATGTTTTGTATAAAAGAAGGTAGAACTGGTGACACAGGTCAGCAGCTCTGTACTGTCTATTGATGTGTGCTATATTACTCTCTTGTTGTATAACCTTGTGTCAGTATAAAAGTGAAATATTCTTCTCTCCACTGTTCCCATACTATTCAATGTCTCCACTGACCATTTACACTCAGAAAGATAAGACCTGCAGTGAGCTTTAACTTAATCAATAAATCGTTATACTTATTGGAAAAAAAATATGGCCACTTCCCCCATGAAGCACATGTTTATTTATGGTCTGTCTTTTTATTTTGTAAAAGACCTAAAATGCTGTGAACTTTTGTTAGTCAATCTTTTACATTTCAATTAAAATTACTCATGGTGACGGATTAACGGAACTGAAAAGAGAAAAGATATGCAGAACTTCAAGGACAAAGATGGCAGCATGTAAAAATTAAAAGTTTCTACAGTCAGTCAACAAATAAAGGGAACTTCACAGGGACTAGAAATAATAATCATCTTTAAAGGTGCACTATGCAGCTTTTCTGGTGGAGGGTATGTCTCATTGACGTGTGACTGTTTTGCTTATGTTTCACAGGTGGTTTTATGTTAAAATACCTTGGAAAACATGCCTTTTTACTGTGAGCGGAGTCACCTCTCCACAGATCTGACATGTATGGTGGTCTGGTGGTGTGAACAACTTGTCTCCATAGATATAGGACATTCCATACACAGCAATACAATCTTTGTGGAGACAAGAAGGTGCCGGCCCTCCATCAGATAAGTTACATAGTGGATCTTTAAATATGTCAACTCATTTTAAAGGTCCTGGATTACACAAATTTACCCTTTAAACATGTGTGAATGGAACAAAACGCAACTCCAGGTGTGTTTTGATGACGAAACAACATTATAACATAGATCAGAAAATAACGTTTTACTCATACCTTGTGACACTAATAGCTTCCCATGTTTTCAAATGACAATGTCTGTATAATGATGGCACTCAGAAAGAGGCGTGCTGGCTTATAATACCTCTAATACAAAGCCTGGAACTGGCACTTTAAAGTGTAAGGAGACGGTCATACTCCTATACTGTTGCGTTGAGGGCACAGGTGTCTGCTGTGTTTACAGAGACACGGCTGCTGCCATAATAGAGTGGTCCTTATATTGAATTAAACCAACAGCATGTTTATGCTTTGCTCTCAGAAATGTTCAAATGTTTACTGGAAAGAACCGTGGGAGTACTTTTGTACTTCTGTATTTCTGTTTCCTGATCTTTTTGTAAGCATATAATTTTGCTTTCAGTCTGCTAAAATAACACTATTTATTTATTTACTATAAGGTACCAATAGTGAAGGTGAAACATTTTTTTTGTATGCAGTATGTTTCAACTTTATTTTTCAAGAAGGTTTTTGTGTCTATAGTGTCTATATTGTGTCTATTTTTGATACTAATAAACAAAACAAACTCAATTATTTAGCAATACTCTGGGACCATTTCAGTGTCAAATATTTGTGTAACAATATTATGAGAAAATCAAAGTTTTACAGGATTCAGTATTGAATTTTCTTTCAATTTTTCCCATATCTACAGCACGTGACCTACTGTAGATATGGGAATACAACTGTAGCAATGGCTCCACATTGATTCTGTTTCCTGTGAATGTAAAACTGATGCAGTTTAATCAGTGGTGACACTGTTAGCATCTACATGCCATTTTATAGCAGCCTCGTAATGGAAAAGCAAACTTACCCAGGAGCTTCCTATACCAACCATACCATGCACAGGGCTAATTAGTAAAACAACATCCCATAATATGTTTTATGTGTATAGAGCGTGACAAACCACATGAGAAACCTCCTCTTGAAAATTCTTGTTTGATTCAGAACAAAATATATAACTACTTTAATAATGGTGCTTCGATTGTTGATTCTGAGAAAATCCATGCTGTTTCTCAGTCCTTTTTTACATGTAAAAAGCCTTTTTTATGTGAACTGACCATGTGTCTCTCTGATTGGTTAATCCTCCTTCCACCCTGTGAAATCATGGAGACTCTATACAGCTTCAGATCCTCTCATCTTTGTAAGGTTTTTTCAAAGCATGTGGTTCTGGCTGGTCAGGAAACTGAATCTTTTCCTTTCATCCTCACTTATGCCATCACCTACTACATCCATATTTCTGTGTTATTAATACTCTTAAAGAGATAGCGACAATCTGGAACATGTCATTGCGTGCAGACGGTTACCAAGAGCCAGCAGCCTCACAAAGGGGAAACTCAAGATGCTCCAATAAGGACTTATTCTGACCAATTACAGCGCGGTGTTCAAATTACGCATGAAGTGCTCAGATTGTAATGAAGATCGTGTTATGGGAGCAGATAAGTGCAGGGTCTTGAATGCAAAGTGGAGGCTGCAGGGAGTTATCTGCATACAGGGTTCAAGTGTCCACATCTTTAGCATTCAATACAACTATAATGAGGATAATCATGGTAAAATACTGTTTTTGTGTATATAAAACCAGGATTAAAGCAAGTGATCATAGTACTATTAGCAACAAATAGACTGTATTCTTTACATTTGTAGTGTATGTGCAGCTCATGGTCAGATGTTTTTCTCTTTGGCTGCTGTGGTTTCCACCATCAACCAAAGCCAGAGGTTTCAGACATAACATACTATAGGCTGATCATTCTTAATATAGACAGAAGACAGCTAAAAGGAATATTGTTAAAATGCAGATTGTTGTTGAAATATAGAGTTTGAATTTAGTCACTAATGATCTGATTCAACATTTGCAAATTTACATTCTTGATATACAGTATATGGGGCAAAAATACAATGCAGAAATCAATAAGAAAAAATGGAAAAGTCTCCAATAAGCTAATTATTGCCCATCTGAGTGTTCGTGGTATTCCATGATCCATAAACTGTGAAATTATTATTGAATTGAATTTCCAGTCTATGCAGGATCCTGCGAATTATATGGAGAAGGGTCCCAGGTGCTGCAGTGTGTACTCTGTTACTGATAAGTAACTCCAGGGGCCTTTAAGTATTGATCAAATGTAAGTATGTATAATTTTATGCATTTTCCTACAAGTGCATAAAATTAGCCTGTCCTGGCTTGACTTTTGTCTAGAGTGAAACTTCTCATAGTCTAGTCAAAGATGAAAAAAAACCCAAAAAACTTTGCTTTGATTGATTGACATATGCTGAGCCTGTAGTGAAAGAAAGGCCTGCTGGACAGATGTGCAACTTCATGGGAAATTAAATGACATTTTTGCTTAATATATTTTGAATTAAAATTCCATTCCTTTACTGAAAGTTCACATGCTCTGAGAAAGCATTCTTTGGATTAAAATGGTCTGTACATTCAGTTTGGTTCAATGCATTCAGTATACGGGAATTCACTTTATTATAAAGGGAAGACAGCTTCCCATATACAGAGGCTGTAGACAGTTATCAAAACAAAACATGCTCTTATTTCCTGTCTGGGTTTATGGTGCCACTTCCCTTTGTGCCTTTAGCCAAAACAAGCTCTTGGCGATGAGGTCCAGTGAATGATGAATAGTTTTTGTTTTTTTTCTCTTCATATACAGTTGTTTAAAAGAGGGGGAGGAGAGATAGGAAATGACTTTAGCACAACCCCAGAAGGTCAACAAAGACTGATGAGAGGTAACATACAGGTAGAACATACAGGTAGAAGCGCTTTGTGTTGCATTTTATGTATGAAAAGTGCTCTATAAATAAAGTTTGATTGATAGAAACTGTGCTTCTACCTGTATGTTACTACGCGTTCTAAGGTGCACTGTGTAACTTATGCAAACACCTGCTTCTCTCGACTGAGGTGTCACTGCTTTGCCTGGAATTGTGGAAAAATGGAAAATTAAATTTACTTCAGATCAGGATCAGGGAAGTATTTATCTGTCTATGGAATCTCTGCAGTTCTAGTACAGGTGTTGCTATGCAAAAAAAGATCAGATCAGTCAATATAGCATTTATTGTATCTGTTGTATTTTCATGCAACTTTGCTAAGAGTTTATCCTTGGATTTTCAGAATGATGAAAAATTGCCATAGGGATTAACAATTTAAAACAAAATATATCTTTTGAATGGGCAAAGGTCCTTAAATGTTGCATATTCATGTATTTTATCTTCATGCCATATGGGGCCGTTTGGGGACAGTTGACCATTGACAGATGTAATATTTTCTGAATTGGTAACGTGGTAACATGAAATGGATGTTTACTTCTAATTTATTTACATAAATTGTAAAGTTTGGAAGAAGCGGCAGACTTGTTTGTTTAATCATGTCTAAATAATTAAATACTGTATATGTCTGGCAGTTGGCTTATTGAGCAGTGTGTTGCATCAGTCCAAGAATAGGCCGGGTATATTTGTATGCAAGACACAATAAGAAAATTAATTAAATTCAGTTGTTAATTGATATGGGACCAGTCCAAACTTTTCGTCATTCAGAAAGCCGTGAACAGAGTAAGCTGGAGTCTGAATCCAGGGGTGTCAAACTCATTTTGGTCCGGGGGCCGTATGCAGCCTACTTTGATCCCAAAAGGGCCGGATCAGAAAACTCAGTTCTCTCTTCAAGTTATTGTATTTTTCTCCGTGTCTCGTAGTGGTGTTTAAGATTATATTCCTCGAGCAACGCCACTTGTTCCAAACACACTGAGCACAGATTTCCCATTCACCTCTGTCAACAAATAAGAATTAGACTATTTTTCTTGGGAAATCCTGAACTCAGCATCTGCTTTTCTCATTTTTTGACATTTTGCTGATGAGGGTCACGGTCGACAGTCAAAACGATCGTCCTTTAAGAGCGTTTGGAAAGAGGAAAGTCTTCATTTGTGCTGCTCCGGTGGGAGTCGCAACGTACAGAAACGCCGGAGACGCTGCTATGCTAAACGGTGCAGAAAATTAACAGAAAAATCTGAAAATTTTAAGTATTTTAATAGAAAAATCAGCCGAGGGCCAGAGGTCTTGGAGGGTCGGATCTGGCCCCCGGGCCGCATGTTTGACACATGTGGAATAGACTCTTCTAGCAGTAAACACAGTGACATATGTGAACAGTGTGAGCGCTGAGTGACTGCTCCCTGGAGTGACGTCTGCTCCTCGGAGGTGGAGGTGGAGCTGGTGCCTGAAGCGCTGCTCTTTAAACCTGCCCAGAGCTCCTCTTCACTGTGAGGGGCTGCTGATCGTTTACCCTCCAGGGGAAAACATGGGGAAGACGGACAGGTCTCTGTGTGGTGTTTTAGCATCAGTCCCTGGACATTTTGTGGCACCATGAACAAACCAGGGATGTTCAGATTATTTTATTAATCAATTGAGTTGAGTGTGATGGAGGTGGACTGTACACATTGAAATTGGGGCTTATTTTTATCTCATAGCCCCAAGGACTTCAAGCGTAAACAGATGACAAGACATTTAATAAAAGCCTGTCTGCGTATGGAAAGACTGTGTGCGTCCTTGTCCTTGAAGATGGCGAAATGAGATCTAAATTAAGTAGATGTTCAAAGGACAGGATGTATCGGTCATTTATTATAGAGTGTTTTTCTTTTGATTCCTCAGAAAATGCTTAAAATGGAATACAACATTGTTTCTCAGAAGCACAGCATGACTCAGAAGAGCTATTTTACAACCAAACCTTGTAGAGTTGATTGAATTTCTCAAGAATTACATGGCCCATCATTTATAGTGTCCTCTGATGTCTTGGTATTTTCAGGTGATGTTAGTGAATGAGAAAGGCACATCACTTTCTAGATGGAGCAGCAAGAACACTATTGAGGAAAATCCTGCACACCATCTTAATTGCACATTGCACACAATACACTGGGTATTGCCTCATTACCTCAGTGTTTTCTGTTTGAGCGAAAAACTACAATACACAGGGTTTGTGTGTTAAATGTGAATGAAACAAACTCTAGGTATGTAGAGTTACTCTAGGTAACTCTACAACTCTAGGTATGTTTGTGATGAGAAGACAGCCACAGACCATAAAATACTGTAACATGGGCCCTTTAAGAAAAGTCCACAATGCTTCAGGTGAGACTGTTTTCAGAGCCTGAAGCTGTTTGCCCAGACTGGATCTTTACAAGGGGCAATAGAATCACTTCCCTTTAGTGTTGAGCTAAACTTACAGCCACACTTAAGACTTGTGTGTTTTACAAAGCCAGCAGAGGTGAAGCCGCGGTCACTGTGGGTCACTGAGCTTAGCAACTGAACACAAAGGAAATACACAGCATCACCTGGCTCACCAATGTTACATAATGGGTAAATGGAAAAGAGAACAAAGAAAACAGTTCCTTTAAACGCCCAGGCGCCTGTTGGAAGTAACAAGTAACAAGTCTCTATTGGCTCAGTTTATCTTGAATGGACAATGATGCTCCAAAGTCCAGCTGTAGTTTAAGGAGTATTTTTCACAACATTTATATCAAGTCCCATATTCCACAAAATTGACTCTTGTGAGCTTTAAGCCATGTTACAGTGCTGTTACCTGGAGCTGTGTTTTGTTTCATTCACACTTGTTTGAGTCATTGTGCATTATTAGGCTGTCTACATCCCTTTTTCAAAGCTGGAAATGTTCTGTTCCACCTTGTGATGTCCTGCAGTGGCAGCATTATAAAGTAGATCAGAAAATAGCCTTATATGGGCCCTTTAAAATATCTTAGTTCAAAAGAACTAACTTAAAGGTGTGCTATGTAACTTTTCTGGTGGGGAGATGTTGCTTTGCCTAGAATGTTCTAGACTAATGCATTAAACATATCTTCATGGAGACCAGCTGGTGGGGGCAACAGGCCAAGTAAAATGCCAGATATGTGGCATTGCAATGCAACTCATGTGGATTTGGAAATGAGCAAATATACTTAACTACATTTATATGTTGATAAATGCTGAAAGAACCAAATGATGGCTTAATGCCATAGTGCGGAACATTCCAATCAGTAACATTTCCAAGGAGACAAGCAGAAAGATTATATTGTGCACCTTTAATGGATCAACTTGAAAGGAAAACTGAGCTCTTGAGTTTTTTAATGTGATAATCCTTTTCTGACACTTTGATGCTGTTTGATCTCACCATATGTGGCATTGCTTAACCATGAACCTGAAATGATTAATTAAACGTGACCCTATATTATTCAAACAACTGCATCTTAATACATGAATTATTTATGTATTTGTGTGTCTGATCACATCAACTGGAAAACACAAATCACATGACACATTCAAACATTCTGTACTGAAGTGAAAACTCTACTTTCACTTGAGCAGTCACTACCTTTTACTTTTACTTTATTATTAATGTGTTCATATTATTCTGAAATAATTGTACTCTACATGTGTTGTACCGATCCTGTCCCTTGTATCTTACAGAGTCCACGTATCGGCATCAGGCCAACATTGATGATGAAGTGGTTACCATGGAGATCCTGGACACAGCAGGACAAGTGAGTCAAATTACACCTGTCTCTGTATGATTACCTCAAAACACGCCCCGACTCTGTACTTAAACCTATTTAGATCAAGTGTCTCTCACCTCCACAGGACCACAGTCAGTACAGTACGATTACTGCGGTCAGGTCATTATGATCACACCTGCACAGGTCTGTGGACTGGGGTCATATAAACTTCACATGGAACACAGAGGAAATGCGAGGCTTCATGGGTCTATCATTTTTAATTAACTAACTAAAATCTAATCAGGATTAATATATTTTAAGTTGAGTCAAAACCAGGTTAAAACTGAAGCTGAAGTAATAAACCTTATTCCAGAAGCTATGATGAAAGTGTTAAGTTAAGGTAAAGTTCCCCCAGAGACTCGGTGCAGTGTTGACTTGTTGGTGCGTGAAAATTGAACATTTTACACATTTTAACTTACTTCATGTCATATTTAAGAGGCGAAACGTTTCCCACATTTTCCATTGACATAAATGGGATCCGCCTTTAACCGGAAGTGCCATCACAAAAAAGCACAATTTAGGAGCGTTTAGACAAAAGTAGGTAGGGCAGAATAAGGTTTGTACGTAATTTATGTACTCAATTTGTGTAATTTATGGAGTTGTTTACAGGGGCAGGACCGCAGGGAGACTAGCCGGCCCTCAGGTACAGCTGATGCTAAGACATAAACAAATAGACAATAAAATGATGAACCAAAAAGATAAAAACTTCTGCACACCTACGTACCAACAGAAGAGGCCCATATCTGCCATATAAGTATCCGCACCCTAGTTTGAACCCCCTGCTCAGTGCTCATATACTGTAAGTGGCACTGGCTGGTTGTTTTTCTCCAGACACTCTCCAGTCCTCTGAGTTTTCCTCTAATGGTAAATTATAACCAGCATTAGTCCAGTGTTTTCAAACTGTCCCCTGATGTCCGCCTGTAATATCCAAGCATTGTGCCAACTGGGCTGATTTCCAGTTACACAGTCATTAGACGTGCCCGTGTTCAAATAGTGCTGTCTTGTTAAAACTCCGTGAAGTTTTCTGCAGTGCACTCACTTTTTCAGCTTTGACAGTTTAGCTGTGTTAGATTTTTTTTGACAGCAAGATAGTCGCTCATAACAGTAGAGTCCCGTTCTCTATTCAAATGTCAGTGCTTTATGTACCTACCTTAAAAAGTTTCCTACGACAACTCACGTCAAAAATGTGTGCATGAATAATTATGTGTTAAGAGACATGGTTTTGTTTAGTTTTTAAATCAGTAACATTTTATTTATTCAGTATAGTTTGTGACCCTGCAGCATTATTAGATAAAATGACTTAGCTCGAGTTTTGGAGGTGACTGGACACTTTAAGTCCTCTCACTTATGCATGTGCTGTTCACTAATACTTATTTGTATTCATTTTTGCATTTTTTGTTGTTTTTTTTTGTTTTTTTGCATAAGATAGTTTGAAGAGCTCTTGCCTGTGCTATTCCACATCCACTTTTAATCAATTAACGCAATTTTCTGATCCATTTCTGATGTGTTATAATGTTGTTTCCTCATCACAAACAGACCTGGAGTTGTGTTTTGTTTCATTCACACATGTTTAACACACAAATCCTGCAGGAGGAATGAAGCGTTTTGAGCTTTGGAGATGTATACAGACTAATAATAAAGAATGACTCAAACATGTGTGAATAAAACAAAACAAAACTCCAGGTTTGTTTTTGAGAAGGTAAAAGCTCAATTTAGCATAATATGAGACCTTCAAATGATGCACAAAGGAATGTCTTTAGTCAATTTCCAACCTCCAGCCTTAAGGTTATTTATATAGTGACATTATCAAACTCAATAAATCCTGACCTTGTTGCATAATTGTCTTATTTGTCACATAAATGTATTCCAGGAGGACATCCAGCAGAAGGAGGGTCACATGCGCTGGGGGGACGGCTTCATCCTGGTCTATGACATCACAGACCGGGGCAGCTTCGAGGAGGTGGCCCCCATCCGAACGCTTTTAGAGGAAGTCAAAAAACCCAAGAACGTCCCGCTGGTTTTAGTGGCCAACAAGTCTGACCTGGACCACGTACGGCAGGTCAGCACGGAGGAGGGCGAGCGTCTGGCCTCGGAGATGGCGTGCGCGTTTTACGAGTGCTCGGCGTGCGCGGACGCAGGGGGCGCCGTGGCGGAGGCGTTTCACGAGCTCTGCAGGGAGGTGAGGAGACGCAAAGCCGTGCAGGGGAAGGCTCGGAGACGCAGCTCGACCACGCACGTCAAACAGGCCATAAACAAGATGCTCACCAAGATCAGCAGCTAGGACTGGCACCGCGCACCAGAGACACTGCAGGGTCCCCACTAAACTAATACAAGACGTGTACTTCGAATGCAGGTTTATGTTTGTCATATCGGAATTTTATGGTTCTTTATATTAGAGCTCAGCCGCCCACTTAGAGGATCTGGAAGTAAATTACTTTTTTTCTGCAGAGACTTTTCCTTTTTACACGTTTGAAAGGGTGTGGTAAATAACAACAAAACCTACAATTATGTTTAAAATCTGTTTAGGAAACTTTGTAAACCACTAATTTATTGAAACAGCTCTTTTCAACAACTATCTCCACCACCGTGAATGAAAAAAAAATGGACCAAACCAGTTACGTGTGTTAAAGAAGGTCTAAATGAACGCGTTATTAGATTATTTAAAATAATTATATAAACCTCCAGGGCCTATTAAGAGTATTAAACAGGAAGGTCTGATACAATATGGCCTATAATTAATTATGGGGTTTTTATTAATAATGAACTTTACATTAATTTCCTAGAAGAAGGAGAATAGTCAAGAACAAAGACAAGAAAAATGATTATTCCTATTGTGCAGCACTGAAACATTTGATTAAAAAAGGGTAAAGGACTTAAACTGACAGAGTAATTGTGATGTCAAATGAATATTGCTTTCAGAAGTATCGCTTTATTGTCAAGTTTGATAATGGAAACGCTGCATTATTACTGTTTTCAGACTGAATAGACCCTCATGTGCTGGATTTGATCAGTCTGCGCTATTACAAGTGCTTCTTTCTTCCTCTGTTTATAGCTGTTCCCTCACATGAACCCAGAGTGAGCACAGAGTGGACTGAACCTCATCATAAACATGTTTTTATAAACCGAACTTGACTTTGAGCTATTGTTTATTAAAAGTAACCGAGAAGCTAAACAGTGAACCAGAGTATTTCATGTATCAGATATAATTAAAGGGACGCGATGTAATTTTGCTGGTGGAGCTTTAACCATCTGCTCATCACATCTACCTGCAGGTGACCAAAAAGGAAGTGAAATAAACCTACTCAGTGCCCATTTAAGTGACTTTGGGAAATTCAAACCGTGTAATTAGTGATTTGCTGGTTCATAAAAGCACTTTGAGAATTTGTATTTTTTGTTAATGCGATACACTTACCTAAACATAGAAGATACAAGAAAAAGTCATTTATTTAACTGGTTTTATTAATGTTATTTATACAAAAATATGTATAGCTATTTTTTCTTAGTGATAGTCTGTACATTATACAAAAAGCGAAAAAAAGTAAATCCCTTATTTTTTCATTCAAATTAACCATAATATGTTAAGATTTTTGTAATATTACCCTTTAAACAATTTACTAACCTCCAGTAGATTATGCATCACACATATTACAATACAGTTAGAATTACTACGGCGTTACTGTGGCCGAAGCTGGATTTGTGGGAACCCTTTGTAAATATCTCACCAAACGTCGGCCTCTTTATTTTCCATGAGCGTAAGAAGAGGACAAGGACTTTTCAGTTTTGTAAATTCAAACACCAACATGAAAACGCATCAGGACTGTCTTTCCTAACCTCAAGTGTGCGGGAGGATTTGGGGAAAGCACGACAAGGGTCTTCATGCAAAACAACGAACAAAACACTGCAGTGACTTCCTGTGGCGTGTCTATGGAAGTCACAGGTGTGATTATTCTCAGCGCCTTGTACAGATTCAGATGAGACTCTGATCAGTGAACATTATCTCCTCGAGTCTTAGACAAAGCGAGTTCTGTCAGCGCCTGTCTCTACATTATACTATTGTGCAGTACTCGGAATGGCTTTATAACCTCGCTAGACCCTGCTAAACCCTTTTATTTTTTTCATAATTAAGCATAAAACTATTCAAATGCATTTAATTTTGGATTATACTGACCACTTGTACTCTGTTTGTGTTTTTATTTTGTCCATTACGGTACATTTCTAGAGTTCACCTTCAACAAAGGGCATTTTTTTAGCCGTTCTTGACAATGAACAAGGTCATAAGAATAAAAAACAGCATTGTAAAAAAGCTCATTTAAAGGTGCATTGCGCAACTTTTCTGGCGGAGAGTTTGCCACCTGCTCGTTTCTATGGAGATGTTATTGCTTTCCCTGGAATGTTCCACGATATGACAGGAAACACATACATCTTGCATTTATTCCTTTTTAAGTGTTTCGGTTGCTCAAAAATGACACACAGATCTGCATTATAATGTAGGGCAGTGCTGTAACCGCCACGTGGAGACAAGCGGGTAGCAGATCCTCCACCAGAAAAGTTGTGCAATGTGCCTTTGAGTCAGTAAAAAGTTACTAAGTGTGATGGTATTTTGTGTCCGTTCAGCTGTACCACACACTTTGAGAATGTGATTAAAACCATTTCAATGCTGTAAGAGTTGGACTTAAATCTACTCTTTTATCTTCACCTGAATGTATTTCTAAATCATGTAATGGACAATAATACTGCTTTATAAATTGCTTTGGGGTTAAACTGCATTAATATAGATTTAATACTCCATGAAATACTGTATGTACCCTTTACTTTTTGTGATCAGAGGTAAGTCAGCTGGTGGAATGAAGACTTCCTTTGCAAAAACAGATTAAGTGTCATTAAAAAAGAAAAAAAAGTTAATGAATGATTTGTATAGTGCCACTGTTTTCAAATCTAACCCTAACTGTTTTACTTTAATAACAGTAGTAAGTCATTCCTCCTCGGCCACTTATACTTCATTAAAATGAAGATTAAGATAACAAAAGCTTTAAACCTGCAAACTGCTGAGTTTGTTTTTGCAAATGAATTCTTCCGATACTGAGCAGATAAGAAGCTGTTATGACATATGTTATGGATTATAGAAGACATCATTCCACAAGTCAATCAGCAAATTTAACATAACGTTCTTTTTTATTGATTTTGTTCATGTGAAAGGGTCATTTATAATGCCACAGTATTGTTATTTATTCAGTTACATTTTCATTTGAGTTGAATTCAGTGATTTAAGTTTCCTTTCACTTGTGGTGGAGGTTTGAGTCGGTGTGTTTTTGTGCCTCTCGTCTGAACCAAAGCACAATCTGTGTCCAGTATCGACAGTGGAATGTGTCCATAAGCCCACAGCAGCTTTCAGCGCCGCCCTCACTCTGTTGTACCTTTATTAGCCTCCATGTTCTGGCCTTAAGCACTGCTGCGCGTTAGCCCTGCTCTGCATCACAGTTGGATTATACATTGTTTCATGTTTTATGGATGTGAAGTGTTTTGGATCAAACCAGCCATGCACTTGTAAATAAAATAAGATCTATATCCAACTAAAAGTCCCTGTTGTTGTTTTTCAAATGCTTTCACCCCGTTTGCCTCGCAGAAATCAGCAGTAGCCCCTGTAAGGACACACTGTTTTATCTGAGGTATTCCACCTGCTTGTTTCAATTCAATTTCAATTCAATTTATTTTGTAGCGCCCAAAATCGCAACAACAGTTGCCTCTAAGGGTGTTCCAAGATATGGATGAGTAAAACATACACACAGACATATCAAAACAGGAATAAACAACATTCATGTAAAGCAGCAAATGAAACATTGTCCAGTCATCCCCTGTCCTTAGACCCTCCTTCTCAGCAAGGAAAAACTCCAAAAAACCCAGGGTCCTGGGAAAAAGAAGAAACCTCGGGGAGAACTACAGTGAAGGAGGGATCCACTCCCATGGACGGACAGGCTATAGATGTCCAGGCCCGTGGGCCAGTTCAGTATGACCCCAGCTACCCAGGTGGGGAAGAGCCGGGGGAGGAGGAGGAGGAGAGGGGCGAGGAGGAGGAGCTGGGCGAGGAGGAGGAGCCGGCGAAGGGGAGAAGCCAGGCGAAGAGGAGGAGCCAGGCGAGGAGGAGGAGCCAGGCGAGGAGGAGGAGCCAGGCGAGGAGGAGGAGCCAGGCGAAGAGGAGGTTTCCATGCTGAGTTTTGCTTTGCCAGGAATGTTCCACATTATGGCATTCAACTTCTGTCCATTTACAGGTGTATTCTATGAGCGGGTTTGATCAGTAATTTGGCCTCAGCATCATGGAGGTAGAAGAGTGGAGGTTATAGCTTTATCTGCAATGTTCCACCCTTAGGCATTAAATCTTGTCCTCAACAAGGTTCAGCATAAAAATGTCATGGTGCATATTGAAATAACCCAGTTGTTCATTCATTGTGCCGGGTCTTTTCAGAAAGGGCATCTGAAAAGTGTCTTTTTGATCACATGTTTACTGTAAGCAAATTAATATAAAAGATTTTGTGGTTTCCGGTTTCTCTTTAAAATCCTGAGTATGCTGAGAGTATTACAAAGAAACCTTTAATTTAAATCCACATTGTTTCTAATGATAGATTTCCTGCTTCAAACCCACTCTTTTAGTTGGGCTGGAGACATGAGGAGTGGCCCTTGTATCTGCAGATAATTACTGGAGGCTTCTCTTCAGTGCTATAATAAGCAGAACCCACTGTGCTCCTCCTCGACCTGTGAGCGAGGAGAGAACCGCCGTGTCAGCTATAGTCATTTGTTTTTATATGTGCGGCTGTTGTAAGACCGCAGACCAGTGCATAATGTCCAGTGAACATCAGCTTCCTTCTCTGTACATGGATAAGTAAGAGAAAGTTGTGTCGATAGGACCAACAAAATCCTATGAAATTCTGCGTGCTGGGTGGGTGTGGCCTGTATGTCCACTCCACAACTGTTATTGAGCTGCCAGCAGGTCTCCGCCCCCTTCCAAGGAGCTCTCCAAGGAACTTTTGAATTATTGCATTGTACTGAATAACTCAAATTTGACTAATTACCATTGCAATTAACTGTATGTGTCATGTTGATGCCTAACTGTGTGCACTAGTAACTGGATAATGGTTTATGTAATGGGCGTCTAACTGTGCCTCATCTAAGGCTTGCTGAGTCTTCATATCGGCTGGGGCGCCTCAGCAGGACCTCTGCTTTTCCTTATCTGTCCTTCAGCCTTGTTACTATGGTGTTCACTTGTGTTCACTTGTTTTCCGTATACATTACTGCATAATTTTCCTCGTGGGTTGAGAAATATCCTGAATAATTAAATCACACAACATAAAATACTTTTTATCTCCCGTTTTTCTCTGAGTTCACTTGGGCGTGATTGACAGGTGGATTAGCCAGTCAATTTTTTAGTCCATATGACAGGTTTTTATGATTAGGTGAGATCTTAAATATAGTGAATATTTATCATAGTTTTACATCAGTTAATGAAACGGTTGAGAAGAAAAGTACAAAAATGTAGGAAATAGCTGAGTTCTGCTGCATCACAACAGAGTCCTGGGGAGGTGAACAGGAAAGACCTTCTTATTCAACTCTAGTGTTTTGGTTGGTGATGAAATTGTTAAAAAGTATTTCCCCTGGGAGGTCTTCTGTCACTTTCACTGCCACATGTGGTGTTAAAAACCTTTGCATCTCAAATAAAGTGACTAGAATTTCAAAATTAAACACTGGGACACACCCAGATGGGGATGGTAAATATAAATAAAATTGTGAAAAAATACAAACTACAAAACAAAATACAGAAGCACAGTCTTCTGTATTTTGGCTAAACAAAGCAATGTTTGCTCCTCTGGTTTAGAACTGAAATATACCTGGTTTAGTCCTGGTTTAGCCCTAGTTTAGACCTGAAATAGACCTGATATAGTCCTGATTTATAGGAAATTGGTCCACAATGGGACATGTGGGACATTTCTTGTATAAAACTGGGCCAAATCATTGGTTTTGAATAAATTTGTTGGGACAGGGGACACAGTTAGATCAAACCTGAGGCTGGTAAATAGGGACATTTGGTCACCCTGATCTCAAAGCTTCCAGCTCGCCACTTGCACAGTCTCCATGAATACAGGAAAAACAAATTTCATTCAATTTAATTCATTTCAATTTCACACAATCAAACAGTCCTTTGTGTTCATAAGCTCAAAGTATTAATTTATCAAGTTAATATTTTATTAGTTTGCAACTATTGTGTCATTTTATTTTGGCCCATTTTAACATTATGGTTACTCGTCACAATCATGAAATTTCCTCTACGAATGTCATATCTGCTGCCCCTGTCCAAACAGGAAGTACAATTATAAACATGGCAAAGGCCATAACCCTGTGTGAAGCGTGTCTTTGGAGAAGGACATAGAGTCAGGTCATTCCTCTCAGCTGCTCTCTGCTTCTCTCCATCAGTGGATCAGTGGATGTGATGTCTCTGGACAGTTGACCTCACTGAACACATCATGTTTCAGACAGGACCAGGTGCTATTGCCTCTGTGACCTGCACAGACACAGGGGTATGTGTGTTTTCAAACCATGGAAGCACTTATTTAACATTTGAGTGACTTCACATTTCCACATTTCAGTGTATTGAATGTTGAAAAAGATTTTTAAAATGTTTTGTTTTGGTTTTCTTAAAATATGCACCCTGCTCACCCACTTATTTAGTCTGTGTTCATCTTTTAGTCATTTAGTCACGTCAAGTCCATGCACAGTAGAAGTTGTGTAATCTTTTTCTCTCATAAATAATTTGATCAAAAGAAACTACAATAATAATAACTCCTCTCTTCCTGTCCGGCAGATTTCACTTCCATATCCTTATATTCAATATATTCTGTGCATGTCCCGGTTTTCTCACACAGGACACATCGACCTTCAAGTACAAAACATTTAATATTGCCTGTCCTTTGGATGTACACATTCCTTCTCCTATCAGTAAACGTCTCATGTTTATCTCTGTTTTCATTCTATAACTATCTCAGAAGGTCAATTTTCAAAGCAGTGGTTAAAGGTGCATTATGTAACCTTTCTGGTTGGAAGTCTGCCACCAGCTGGTCTCCATGCAGATGTTAATCTTATGTACCTTGTTCATTTTAATTCTCTTATCTACCTTACAGTATTTATTTAATTACTGGTGTTTTTAAGGCTCAATAAGGCAAAAAAAATGCACCTTTAAAATGCTGCTGGAGAAAGATAAGTGTAGATACATAGTGCACCTTTAACCCACTTACGTTTTTCCAATACAGTTCTGCCAAAAACAGCCTAAACCTGTAACATTAACACCTGTCCCCAACCCTAATCATAATCCTAAATTCTACCACTGACTTTACTAGAATTACACCAAGGCAGAGTTAACTGCAATGGAGAAGAAAGACACTGTTAGATCAGTATTATGTCTTCTCTAAATAGTCCAAACTCCCAACAGTTGCTTTCTGTTGGGCTGTGAACATCACAACATCTCATCTTACTTCCATGTGAACCATATCTCAACATGGTTATGACATAGTGACTTCACACATGGAGAAGGGGCAGTGATGATGGCGACCAGACCGACTGCAATTTGGCCCGAAAAGGAGAAGAGTTACGAAGTTATGCAACACTGGGTTCTGGACAATAGATCAAATTACGTGTTTAAGATCTCAAAACGTAATTTTCCTACTCCCTTTTTTTGCAATGGGATGCCACTGCTGCACACAGGTCTCATGATGATTTAGCTTATTTAGATGCCCTCAATGACCCAACTAGCTGCATACTTGGCAATGAAGTTCCTTGCCCAGAGACACAGGGCGGAATCTGTTATCCTCAGGTCGATGGGTCTGGACTCAATGTGCTGTGCCATCTAAAAGGTCCATTGTGATGCTATTTTCCTATTGTGTTTAGGCTGTGCTCTTCTCTCAAAAAGAAAACACCATGTGATGTCAAGCGGTATTACAGAAAGTGCTCCATTATGTTTTTAAATTCCGTACACCATCTCTATAATCATTTGGATAATTTTAGCCCAGAAAATTCAATTCAATTTATTTTTGTAGCACCCAAAATCACAACAACAGTTGCCTCTAAGGGAGTTCCAAGATTTTGATGAGTAAAACATCCACACAGACATATCACAACAGGAATAAACAACATTCATGTAAAGCAGCAAATGAAACTGTCCTTAGACCCTCCTTCTCAGCAAGGAAAAACTCCAAAAACCTGGGAAAAGGAGCTGTTAACTTGAAAACTATCACTGCATGACATCACAAGGTGGAAAAGAGAGTTTTGAGCTTTGGGAAAATAGGCAAACTAAGAATAAAGGGCTACTCAAACATGTGTAAGTGAAACAAAACATTAACAACAACATAGCATTCGAACATGGCTAAAAGCTCACGAGAGTCAGTTTGACGTATTATAGGACCTTTACAACACATTAAAGCGTGAGCTATTTTCTCTTAAATTGGAAGCAGCCATTTTATTGCGATAACCATCCATCCATCCATCTTCTTCCGCTTATCCGGGGCCGGATCGCGGGGCAGCAGTCTAAACAGGGGCTCCCAAGCTTCCCTCTCCCCAGCCACTTCCTCCAGCTCCTCCGGACGGACCCCGAGGCGTTCCCAGGCCAGCCGAGAGACATAGTCCCTCCAGCGTGTCCTGGGTCTTCCCGGGGCCTCCTACCGGTGGGACATGCCCGGAACACCTCCCGAGGAGGCGTCCAGGAAGGCATCCAGACCAGATGCCCGAACCACCTCAGCTGGCACCTCTCGACATGGAGGAGCAGCGACTCTACTCCGAGCTCCTCCCGTGTGACCGAGCTCCTCACCCTATCTCTAAGGGAGCGCCCGGCCACTCTGCGGAGGAAACTCATTTCGGCCGCTTGTATCCGCGATCTCGTTTTCTCGTATTCTCGTATTGCGATAACTTGTGACATTAATCTTTCACCATAAGGTTCTTGTATTACAAAGTGGATTGGACTTGCTAATCCAATTGTTTTGGTAAAATTGCTTCAGCTTCTGTTGGGCCGAGCCCAAAGTGAGAGCGAGCGGGTGCAGCTGAGGTCTGTGGAGTGCACATGATTTGTCTGTGTAGAATGAGCTGATGTGGCCATACATCCTGTTCACATTAGGAGCCACGGAGAGGACGGTGCAACAAAAACTCACAGCTGTAACTGTTATCAGTGAGGGCAGATGCATTATACCACGCAGACGCACAGGAGACAAACAGGGAGGACAGATAGACATTAAGCTATCCAAAGCATACCATAATGATGTACTGTGTAGCAAGTGTTTTTATTCTCCTCCATTTATAGAAATAAACACTATAAAAATGAAATTAAACTATGAAATTCTATATATTTGCTTTTAGTACTCAATCTTTTCTGTGCTTAAAACAAACTAGCACAAATATATATAATACTGTACAGAAAATCTAGCAATGATCAAGTATAAGCACATATTCATGGTTTCCAGGCATGCTTCCTTCTTAGTTTGAAGGATTTGGCTTGGCCATGGTCCTCCGCTTTTACAGCAGTGACTCAATTCAAATCACAATCTTTTACATTTTAAATCCGGAAAACCTTCAAATCAGGAAGGAATTTTGCCTGAAACCAGACGGAAAGTTACATAGTTTAGTCATAGCCACATTTAATCCCTTTACTAATTTGAAATGTCTGCATTTCCAGGCCTCTGACAGTCATGGGACCAAATACAGAAAGCTCAAAAAAAAAACTCTATTGCATTCCACAGCCCCTTGAAAGTAAATTTTGCCACTTGTCTCAGAGTATACAGTGTTAAAGCTCTCTGCAATTCATAAAGCCACCCAAATCTCACTTCAGGGCCTCTCAAAGTAATGCCCGGCTCTTGATTGGAGTGCAGAGGAGCGAGTGTGTTAGTGACAGGCCAGAGGAAATGAACAGTTTGTAGATGGGGGCTAAGTCTCTTCTCTAAACAAATATCTGCCGTGTGTTTTAACTGGGAGCAGGGGCCATGCACTGTTTAAGACGGACGACGGGAGTTTATTTCCACTGCGCCTTATGGACGTCCATTACTGAAAACACAACAACATGTCATGGTGGGTGAGAACTGAGGGAGGGGGGAACAGGGGGACAGCATAGGGAACTAAAATGGTGAACATATGAGTCGGCCTTTAATGGATTTGAAATGTGATTTTATGATCGTCAACAACATTTCTTTTAAAAATTACAAATGTCATCCTGTGCACACTGAATCTGTTTTTACCATCCATGTTATTTTTCTTCCCACCTGCAGCTGTGTTATTACATGTGGCTTGGCACGCTGTAAGAACACGGAGTCCCAAATGCTGCAAAACACTACAAAGAAGCTTGGACCAGAGAAGCAGAGACGAATAAATACATGTTCAAACTATTTCTAAACTCGTGCCTTATGTCACTTTTACTACAGATGTTTGTATGTTATACTTTGACTTCTCGTAATAACAAGTGTTCGGTGAAAGACTAAAGCTTAGACTTGGACAAACTGTATTGATCCACAGGGGAAATGATTTGGACACAGCAGCTCACTCATCACAATATATTATAATAACAAAGAGCAACAATATACTGGTAAAAGGTAATAATAAATACAAAATAAAGAGCAAAAATAGCAACAGACTCCGGTCAAATAAGGCATAAGTATATAAATGTACAAGTAAAATAAAATATATCTCAGATTATATACAGGAGTTCTTATGGAGACAGTGAACAGATCTTACATTTACTCCAAAAGTGTATTCACAAAGGGTCACCTGTGCCACTTCAGCATCTGCGGAAAGTCTGTATGGAACATTTGGTCCTACGATGCGCAAAATTAGTTTCAGCCTGTTTTAGACTCTGTTTTTCTCTCTATTTAAAGAGAACGCGTATCTTTTTCCAAGTGCTGACTCTGTGCATGCCATCTGCGCTCTCTCATTACTGGAGGACAATGACAACAGTCCAGATAAGCCTGTCTTTGATGTTCCAAAATCACCCAAACTTTCATCGTGCCTGCTCCCTATCGCTGTCCCTATCAACTCGTTTCCCACTATCTTTGTCTAAACCGTGTATAAATAAGGTTCATTACGGCGGTAGTTTCACTCTGACTTCGCGTGACCCCAGTGGCCCCATGTGTTTTGAGGCTTTAATCTTCCATAAGGGAGATTTAGTGTCCCGGACGATTACAGGTGCAGTTTGAGACCCATTTAAGGCCAGACACGTCAAAGGCAGATCTAAACAGTCTTTGATATTTAAACTGTAAAGCTGTCGCGAAAAGATCTGCAGGTCAGTCATATCAACACCAAACACAAAACGCTGTCATTTATCAACTAGAGAGATAGTAATGTGGGGATTAGAGAGAGAGGGGGGGAGCGGAAGAGGTAGCGAGAGAAGGGACGAGAGAGGGAGAAGGAAGAGATACTAAGGGGAGAGAGGCAAAAGGAATAAGGAGAGAAAGGCTAAGGAGAAAGAGCGACACACTCGGAGAAGAAGAAAAGAAGAGAGAAGAGATGAGTGGAGGGTTAGAGAACAGAGGGAAGGAAAGGAGAGAGAGAGATGGGGAGAGAGGAAGGATGGAAAAGAGAAAAGATGAGTGGAGAATAACAGAGAGGTATGAGGTGAAAGAGAGATGGGGAGTATGGAGAGTATGGAGATGTCTGTGGCATCTGGGCCTGTGTCCTTTTGTAATCCCACAGTGTTTTAGGATTCAGCTGATAATAATGGCGCAGAATGGAAGCAACTGTAACTGTAAGACAACATCAGCACTAGGAACGGGTCTAACCTAAACTCTTGGACTAAACCTAAACTCTTAGAGTTGACAATGTGGTGTACTACTCCATTCAGTGTAGTGAAGACTGCAGTGAGCGTTGGAGAAACGAAACAGCTACTGCACAAGAGAACGTACCAGCACAGAGGAGAAGCCAAGGTGAATCCTAATCTGCTGAATAAACCAAATAAACCAGTTGACAAATTGAATTTCTCCTTTTGCCTAAACTCTTGTTATACAATGGAGAGGGCAGGTAAAATGAGACAAGCTCAAATAAATCAGTTCAACTAATGGGTGGGATAAGTGAAATCTAATGCAGCCCAGCTCCATTCAAATATATATATATATAACTAAGGAACTCAGGCAGCTAAAGTCCATTGCTAGAGGTGGTTGAACACTATCAGAAGCCAAAAAACGGCACAGATCAGTGTTGCCTAAGTGGAGGTCTCGCTGTGGTGGAGAGTCTCTGTCAAGACAACAAACTAGTGCAGTGATTGGAGCAAGTTCTTAGCTTCCACATAAATCTCTTTTGGGCTTTCACACACGCAGTGGAAAATCAACAAAGGTAAGTCTAAGCCTGCTTATAAAGCTGTTTTCTAACGTTTCCAGACACTAATGAGTGAGTCAGGCATAACGTTTTTGTTTGTTAGACTTGTGGCTGTTGTCAGATGGGTTAAAGTGGTGTTAAGCTTCTTCAGTGTGAAGCAAATTGGTGTTTTACGTGGAAGTTCAGAACTTGTCCCCATCACTGCACTAGTTTGTTGCCTTGACAGACGCACTCCCACAGTGAGATCTCCACCAAGGAAACACTGACCTGTGCCGTTTTTTGTCTTCTGACAGTATTCGACCACCTCTAGCAACGGACTTAAGCTTTAAACGTGTCAGAGTTCCGCTTTAAGATTCTGAACTCAAGTTGTTTAAGAGGATTTTATTTTGTTTGCGGTGCACAGCGTTGGTTTATCCTCAGCCTAAATACCTTGGTTACAAATGTTTACAAAGCTTCCACACTGCACTTAGAACTGGCAGCGGTCCATACAAAAGCTTATCTGATGGATTTTGAGCAGTATCATATTATGTGTGCAGCTCCATTAGAGATGTTACCATGACAACCAGGACCAAGGACTTCCTGGATCGAGGCGAGTGTATCTTACAGTGACCCCACATCCCTCACATCCCAGGTAACTTTACTCTGCTGTCTGTACCCAACCCTATACAGTTTAACTCAGCGACCCAGAGCTCACGGCGCCGGGTCAAAGATGCTCTGACTTACAATTGTGTTTTATTGGTGACACACAGTAAAGCAGATGTAAGTTGCTTTCTTCAAAAACTAAAAATCGAATATATAACATCACACATTCTTTTTAACTGTAAATAGGATATAGAAAAGTTAATGTGTGAGTTATTGATCTTCTTTATCTTCTTCAGGGCTTATTTGCAGTAGCACCAGGGACTGCAGCTCTTCAAGATTTTCTACTTTGGACTCTCAAGTTAGTTCTGCAGTCTCCTTTGGTTTAGCCTTGTGGTTTTAGCCTTAATTTATATTTGATCTACTTATGGGTTAATTCTTGTAGTATTTCTTTTGTGCTCCTTTTGTGCTAATATTGTTCTTTGTATCTACTAGAGTTACCAGGGACATTTTGCCTAATTCTGAACATAATACTTTGAAAGCGACTGTGACACATGATAGTGGAGGCAGCACAGATCCACCTGTACCTCCGGGGATCATTGTAAAAACACACGGCGGTCTTCAGTTTTAGAGCACAGCCATGAGTCATCTAAACACCCCTTTCTGCAGACCTGAGTGTCCTGATGGAGCAAAGTACAGCACCCACACTCCACACTCTCCATCTTTTTAGTGCCAAAGCATTCATCCATCCATGGCCCTTAGGTTTATACAGAGTGGCCATAATGGGGAAACTAGCCTCCATCCACATCTTCAACTTCATGTCCTCAAAACTCAGTGTCCTTCTCCACATTAACTGACTATTACTAACCTTATTTTGGTGATTAAATATAAAAAAAAAATTGTTAACAGTTTTTTTTATTATTATTTTGCAGTTTATAGGCAATTTCTCCCAATATTTCAACACTCAGATATGTATTAACCTGTTGCCGCCCACCTCATTTTGTGTGATCACAACAGTAACAACCCAAATGTCAGCATATTACAAGAAGACAGGCTCGTGTGATGCATCATTTTAAAGCATTTTAGACCTTCTAGTTTATGTAGATATGCATATGAAGACTGTGAGTGCAGCTAACTTACAGTACAGACATTTAAAAATTCTAAAAAAAATTGTATTTTTTTGTCTAAAAAAAAAATACAATAAAATAAAGGCAGTAGTTTGGGCAGACTTCAGGCTAGGCATTTGTGACTCGCTACACTCACTGCTCAAGTTGTTGGCAACAACTGTGTAGAATTTCTGTAGAAAGTCTCTGGGACTAAGGGTTTTGATGCTGTGACCCTTTTTGTAAAGAAAAAATACGATTCAGCACAAGCCAAATATGTGTCAGATGTTCCAAACTGCGTTACATGCATTTTAGCATCTCTTCTGACCCTAAAAAACACACTGTCATATCTTGTTCAAGATATTCCCTTCCCAGATCATATTTTTTAAATTTTTCAGACATCCATATGTTAGCAGTGTAAACATGCATTTCCTTAAAACACCATTTAGAAATAAACTATGCAACAGGTCCAGTTTGCAGACTTCAGACATTTAGCAATATACACTACTACTACAATATATACAGACCAATATTTAATTATTGCTATGACATAAAGTTACACTATAACATAATGACTACAACTCTACTACTGTAAAATACAGAGCCTGTTGTCCCAAAACAACAGCATTCATGCTCTTAGATAAATGTTTACAGAGCATTTACCAATATCCACTCTATTGTAGTTTTACTTGCCAATGAATGAATAATAATTATTATTATTATTATTATACTAAACGTAATTATTGCATCCTAAAATGTAATAAGTAAGTTTTCTTCTGAGCATTAGGCATGTTTTCTCAAGATAAAAATATAAAACAAGCCAAAAATGTCTCCCAAATGCGTCTGATACTCTACCTCAGTGCTTCTGTGCGTCAGACTCCAGCCTCTCCAAACAGCCTTACAACTCCACCATGGATGTATAATGAGCTCTACTCTCTCAACTCTGCCACACGTCCCACCCATCGTGGGAAAGCTCTGATAATCAGCTAAAACTTTCTGGAAGAACCAATGACTGAAGAGCTTTGCCCATAGAACTATAATGGCTTTGCCGTGGACAGTCCGGCCAGGCATGAGTAAAAGAATCTCTAAGAGGCTTCGCTCCTTCTATTCAACAGGCTGTGCCTGCTACACCGAACCACGTATGTCTCGGGGATGGTCTCATTTTGAAGATGAGAGTGTGAGGAAAACAAACATACCCAACAGCGCCAACAGAAGCAAAGCTAAGTTTGCGAAAGGATGGAAATTCCTTCATACAAACAAGGTCTTACTGGATTATTTCCCCACATGGAATTATTTTATGGAAAACCAACTGGATATTCTTTTTCTGTGGATTGTTACAAACTGAGTACAGCTATTCCTCAAAGGTAAGAAATGTGTAGTTGTTGGTTTGATTATTTTTTTGAATTATAAGTTAATTATGGTCGTTTTACTGAGGAATTAAGCTTTCAAACGATGTACAGCATGTCAATAGTGGAAAATAATTAAGGTGAATATCTGGCATGACTTTTTAATGTTGTATAATCGCCCGCGGGCGGACGGGTGTTAGGAGGTGAAAAGTAATTTTGGTTGAGCCTTTCATTTTGGAGTTTGAATGTTTTAAGAGTTTCCTGGTGGGATTTCTCGTAATACTCCAGCCAGATACTGAAATATATCTAAGAATGGAAAAACATGTCAAATGCAGAGGGCAAACTACATAGTCAATAAAGTAGCCTTATCTTGATGTTTAATAGATTGCAAAACAAGGGTGCCAGTGCTAACCACTCTGCCACTCATCCCAATATTTTACATAGACCACAACTGTATATCCTTTTAGTTAGGTCAGGTCCAGTTGATTTCTCTGTGTTTTCAGATACCAACTTGATTTCATTAAAAACAACAAAACGACATCAAATTCAGAGCTCAGCATAAACACACATGTTTATTGTATCTTCCTGTACAGTGGCATCTGTAAAACTGAATGAACAAACCGTTCAAATCAATGTCCGGTGGGACTGAAACATGTGATGAGTACATAATGAATACAAGTGTGTTTCAGAGCTGGAATCTGCAGGTGGATCTACTCTCCGATATTTAAGACATCCAGACGATCGCGGCTCAGATAAGACAAGAATGCAGTGTAGAAAAGCACCGCTGCAGCCTGGACTGCACACGCACAGGTCCCGTAGTGTTTGAAGGGGGGGTCCCTCTAGTGGCCGTAAGTGGTCATTAGATTTGTACCTGAGCATGGAGGCTGTCACAATGAGACAACTGGTCTTTTCTTGCAGGTGCCAACAGTAAATTTGGACAAGATATGAAGATTTAACTGTCAGCGTGTTACACCAAAGAGAGAAGAAAAACAAGGGGGAAAAGTGAAATCATGACTGACAAGCATTTCTGGAATGTTGAACTAATATATTTAAATCTAGGCTTTCTAGGTATTTCTAAACCGAAAATGACAACAGGTTTGTCAAACTGTGAAAGAAAAAGAAGCTATTGACGGCATCCAGGTTTTTATTTTTCATATCCAGCAAGAGCACATGGCTGTCCAAAGCACCAAGACTTCCCCTCTCCCCAGACACTTCCTACATCTCCTCTAAATATTGCCACAGCGGTTAAGAGAACTTGTCACACTGTGGGAATGTATTCAGTCACTAAAATGTCTCTAATGCATTGTGTATTATTTGGGTCAGAATATTTATTACCACAGTTAAAACTATTGGAATAAAGCATAAAGAATCAGCGTAACATCTCTAGTGGAGGGTCCGCCACCTGCTTGTCTCCGTGGAAATGTTATTACTTTATCTAGAATGTTCCACAATATAGATTATGTCTGTCTGTCATGGGGGAAACAAGCAGGTTACAGCATTACAAGTCAGATCTGTGCAGAGTCGCCCCATTCACAGAAGGAACGATTGTGTTTTTGAGCAACAGAAACATCTGTAATAATTCATAAATGCTAGATGTTATGCGTAATGCTACACCATGGGACATTCCAGGGAAAGCATAACGTCTCCATGAAGGCAAACAGGTAGTAGACCATCCACCAGAAAAGTTGCACAGTGAACCTTTAAAGGTGCCATTATGTGAATGTGATATTAGTTTACGTGTGTTATTTTAATCTTAGATATCTGAGATGAATATCCGTTGTAATGATTTAGGCGTCTTGGTTACTTGCAGATGTGGACAGACCTGCTTGAACCTGCAGTAGATCAAAGCTGCATTATTATGATGGCTTTAAAACGGATGGTGGAGCTGGTTCAGATTAGAATCAGGTTGGAATGCACAGTGTCTGAAGAAACAAACAAAAAGACACTCTGCTGTTTGTGAAGGTCAGTCTGTGCCAAACATTCCCTAGATTCTTACAACTGCACCTCGCTAATGGTGCGGCTGGAATACGTGGTGAACAATAAAATTAAATAAAGAAAAGTTTATTTAGTTTATTTAAAAGGTTGTAATAAAGTGTGTATGGTGTACATGACAGGGCAGAGACAGATATAGGCAACAGGATGTGCAGGCCCTGAAAAGTGCATACAGGGTCACATCCAGCAAAATCATACCACTATAATAGATTTACTAAACAAAGCAGAGTCCAATAGTGAGGCTATGAGGAATTGACAGGGGTGGTCCAGTCCTTCTAGAGTCACTCCAGCTCATGCTCCCAATCCCTAGCAACCAGTGCACCAGAGAAGCTATTTAAGACCACAGAGGGGAGAGGGACAAAATGGGCCACACTGCAAACGTAATGTAATTTCACTCATTTTACCCAAAACATTACAGCCTCATCAGTCCTAGATCTGCCAAAAGACACTAGTACTTTGACAAATGCTTTTCTCATATAAGCCAACCCACTTCAGGTGTTTGTCTCAGGTGTGATCTTTTTGACTCATTTGACCACAGCATGCAGTCCCAGTTACATTTTGTAAACTGGAGAGTTTTTATGTGAGAATATAAAATACTTTCATCTGATCATTTTTTTCAAACCAAGAGTATCAATGCATAGTCAACTTAATGTAAAAGAAATACATGTATCAAATAAGTATATAATATATGTTTATATTGAGCTGATGGGTTATTACAATAT
Organism: Odontamblyopus rebecca; assembly: GCA_030686955.1. Lineage (NCBI taxonomy): Eukaryota > Metazoa > Chordata > Actinopteri > Gobiiformes > Gobiidae > Odontamblyopus > Odontamblyopus rebecca. Next base: position 46,046,544 of record CM060653.1, on the reverse strand, counting down.
ATGGTTTGCATATATTGCATTGTGTAGTTGTGTCCACCAGGGGGCGGTATTGTGTCAGATAAGAGCTACAGCAGACACTTGAACGCTCAACCCTCAAGAAAGAGTAGAAGTGAGGAAATTATTCAAATGATAGTAAAACAAAGCACTTAACATATCCATGAAGCAGCTCTATTTGCACATTGGTTTGTTTTTGATTTTCAGGATGATATATATATATATATATATATATATATATTTACTGAGGCAATAAACAGCTACGCCCTGCCAGTGATCAGATACCCAGCAGGAATCATAAGTTGGCCAAAGGAGGAGATACAGACCAGGGATGTTAAGACACGAAAGCTCCTGACCTGCATGGAGGGTTCCATCCCAAGTCCAGCTCCCTGAGACTGAACATGAGCCGGAAGGAAGGAGGCCGAGGGCTAGTGAGTGTGGGAACCACTGTCCAGGATGAAACAAGCTCCACAAGTACATCAGTGACAAGGCCCAGACTGATGACGCTCAGAGAATGTCTCAGACAGTGGGGCGTAGAGGAAGAGGTGCTGGAGGGACCATCATGGCAGGACAAACCCCTACACGGGGCGTACCACCGGAACATAACTGAAGTGGCTGATATCAAGAAATCCTACCAATGGCTGGAGAGGGCTGGCCTGAAGGACAGGACAGAGGCACTCATCCTGGAGCACAGGAGCCTTGAGCACCTGAGCAATAGAGGCCCAGATCTACCACACCAGACAAGACCCAAGGTGTAGGTTGTGCAAAGAAGTGCCTGAGACAATCCAGCACATAACTGCAGGGTGTAAGATGCTGCAGGGAAAGCGTACATGGAGCGACATAACCAAGTAGCAGGCATAGTGTACAGAAACATCTGTGCAGAGTACGGGCTGGAAACCCCAGGATCAAGGTGGGAAACGCCTCCAAAAGTTGTAGAGAATGAGCCAAGATCCTGTGGACTTCCAAATACAGACTGACAGAATGGTGATGAACCAACCAGACATCGTGGTTCTGGATAAGCGAGAGAACCAAGCCGTGGTGGTGGACATTGCAATACCGAGCGATGGCAATGTCAGGAAAAAGGAACACGAGAAACTAGAGAAATACCAGGGGCTCAAGGAAGAGCTGGAGAGGCCTGGAAGGTGAAAGCATCGGTGGTGCCTGTGGTGATCGGAGCACTCGGGCCCGTGACCCCCAAACTGGATGAGTGGTTGCAGCAGATCCCAGGAAGGACAACAGACATCTCAGTCCAGAAAAGTGCAGTACTGGGAACAGCAAAGATACTGCGCAGAACTCTCAAGCTCCCAGGCCTCTGGTAGAGAACCCGAGCTGATGAGGGTGAGAGACCAACGACCGAGGAACCACCGAGGAAGGTGAGAAATGCGTTGTTATATATATAAATATATATATATATATATATATATATATATATATATATATATACATATATATATATATATATAAACACACACACACACACACACACACACACACACACACACACACACACACACATATATATATATATATATATATACATATTATGGCATGCCATATATATATATATATATATATATATATATATATATAAAGATAAAGTGTAATATTGTAAAATGTAAAATGTGCTAGATTCATTTAACTTTTAGTTCCAGTGCTTTGCAAACGTTTGCTGCAATTACAGCTGAAGTCTTTTGTATTTTGGGGTATTTTGTCTCTATCAGTTTTGCACATCTAGAGACTGAAATTTTTACTCTTTCTTCCTCGTAAAACAGCTCGAGCTCTGTAAGGTTAGAAGTGTTTGTGAACAGCAGTTTTCCACAGATTCTCAATTCGATTCAAATTTGGACTTTTACTTGGCCATTCTACCACCTGGATATGTTTAGTTTTGAACCACTCCATTTTGATTTATGTTTAGGATCATTGTCTTAACATTGTGTAAACCTCCGTCCTCCCGGTCTGAGGTCTTTTGCAGACTCCAACAGGTTTCTTTCCCAAATTGCCCTGTATTTGGCTCCATCCATCTTCCCATCAACCCTGACCATGTTCCCTGTCCCTGCTGAAGAAAAGCAGCCCCAGACCATGATGCTACCACCACCATGTTTGACCGTGGGGATGGTGAGTTCAGGGTGATGTGCAGTGTTACTTTTACACCAAACATAACTAAACATTTTGTATTCGGCCCAAAAAGTTCAACTTTGGTGTCATCAGACCAGAGCACCTTCTTCCACAGGTTTCTTGTGTCTCCCAGTTGGCTTGTGGCAAACTTCATATGGGACTTTTTATGGTTTTCTTTGGGAAATGGCTTTCTTCTTGCCACTCTTCCAAAAGGCCAGATTTGTGCAGTGTGTGACTCATAGTTGTCCTATGGACAAATTCTCCATCTTAGCTGTAGATCTCTGCAGTTCATGCAGAGGGATCAGGGGCCTCTTGGCTGCCTCTCTGGTCAGTGCTCTTCTTGTTTGGGCTGAAGGTTTAGAGGGACGGCCGGGTCTTGGGAGGTTTGCAGTGCTCTGATACTCTCCATTTCAGTATGATTGATCTAACAGTCCTCCACAAGATGTTTAAAGCTTTTGAAATCTTTTTATAACCTAACCCTGCTTTCAACTTCTCCAAAACTTTATCCTGGACTTGCCTGGTGTGTTCCTTGGTCTTCATTATGCTGTTTGCTCTCCAGTCTTCTTTTTACACACTCTCTTTATCATCATCAGTCATTTAGGTCAATATCAGATCATTCAGAAGTCATCCTCCAGAGCCATTTGGCTGCACTAAGAAAAAAGGGGGTGAATAATTTTGCACATCCTACTTTTCAGTTTTTTATTTGTAAAAAAAGTTTAAAATATCATATAAATATTGTTTCACTTCAAGATTGTGTACCACTTAGTGCTGATTCTTCACAAAAAATTCAAATTTTATATCTTTATGTTTGAAGCCTGAGATGTGGCAAAAGGTCAAAAAGTTCAAGGGGGCTGATACTTTCACAAGGCGCTGCATTTATCTACTGACTGTTTTGTGGATTTCCTGTGTCTGTGAACTCCCTTCAGTGCAGATTCAATTGCTGTGGCACAGCAGTGGCTCTAGTCTAGTGCAAACTGTTCTCATTGTGTCCTTGGGCAAGACTTTTCACCCATCTTGTGAATGTGCTGAGTGAGGAATAGGTGATCTGAGGGTGCAGTGGTGTAGATTAACAGCCTTGCTTCAGTCAGTCTACCAAAGGGCATCTGTGGCTATGGTAGTCGCTTACCACCACTGAGTTTGGTGTGAATGAATCATGTGCAAAATAGCAGAGCAACAGGAAAGGTGATATAAGAAAGGTGATACTAATGGATTCGTATTTTTAAGATCACAGCATGTGAAATGAGCTTTCTTCTGGCAGTACAGGGTTTATACTGAAGAGGGCAACATAGCTTCACTGTCAAAAGCCACTGAAAAGGAAATACAAAGTACACAAAGTACACAAAGTACACAAAGTAAGAGGAGTTTAGGCACAGACTGCTGTTTTGTGTTCGGTTTATCTGCACTTCATGGGATTCTGTCAGGGCCCAGAGCAGCTCAAAGTGATGCAGGACCAACAGAGCCTCTCAGAAGAACCTGTGTGTGTTTCACTTCTGCTTCTGTTGAAGGAGCAGAAAGACTTACAGAACTCTTTCATTCAAAATGTGCTTACATTTATATTACAGGCGATGTCTGGACAATAGGTAGAGCATAGGCCCAATAGTATCAGTTATTTATTTTATTATTTTTTCTTTGTTTTCGCAAACATCTTAGCCTAGATTTACAGATCAGATATTAAACGAAGACGCAGCCAAATCATCATCTTTTCTAATTGTCATAAGCTGACTGACCTGATATGTTGCCCTCAGTCCTGTTGGGAGACCCTCACACAGATGGAGGGACTCTTTGCCAGTTTAGGGCAGAGTTGGTGAATTGCCCACTGGAGACTTCCTCGCTCCTCTGCTGTGTCCGACCAGCGTCTGGAGGGGCCAGCAGACCCCCGGGTCACATGACCGGCTACACTTCTGACAGAGAACAGCTGTCCGCCCATCTGCAGGGTCAGCCCAGGGCCTGTATTCAATCAAACATCACAGAAATCAAATACATTTCTTGTTCACATTCTGTAGTTTATTATTTTTTTATGATCTTATGATTTTTTTGACAAAAATGTAAAAAAAAATATAATATAAAAATATTTTTATTCTTAATGCAGTTGTAGCAGTAGAAAAAGCTCATACTTTGGTCACTTAGTTAAAAATACTTTTCTACTCTACTTTTATGTAACTAATCCATTACAAGTGCCCCTTGTGCATTTGAAATAACATACTTCATCAGTACACTGTGCTGTTTATATTTCAGTACTTGTGCTGGAATGTTTTTGAAGGGAGTAAATCACTTTTCTGCCACCTCCAGCCCCAGTCTGTGTGGTACATCTCTGTGCACAGTGGTGGATGCAGATCTCCCACTGAGAGTGAGAGAGGGCACAGGAGGAGCCAGGGGAAAGTATTCTGTCACTGCAGATCAGCACTCACCTGGTAACTCTGCAGAGAGCAAACCTAAAGGCAGCAACTCCAGAGCACTGGGAGTTCACTTTTATGTTTTGTGCATAATTCATAAAAGTTGTTTGGATTAAACTCGGAAGGAATTGCATTGCTTTTGCTGCTTTTCAGGTTGGATGAGTCTCCTGTATTTTTTTCTATTCCTGTAGTTTTTCAAAATATTTCATGCAGACTACTTTCAGTTCAACCAAAGAACCCTTGAAAACTAACCCTTGAAAACTATTAAATGAGTTCTAAATCAGGCAATGGCTAAATCAGGAGTGAATTCTGAAATTATTAGTGAATTATCCGATTAGGTTCATTAGGTACTTTAGATTCTTATGTATAGACCTTTTTTCGTGCCTTGACAGTTTCGGCCGCACTCTGTAGGCTTCCTCAGAAGTGTCACATGATGTTGTTGTGATATATCTGCTCAGCAAACTTAAACCGATTTTGGCTCTGTCTTCCTACTTGGACAGCACCATCTGCAGTCCAACTTCTTCAGAACTTCCAGGTGGGAGAAATCTCTTCTAATCTAATCGGTTCTACTTTGTTCTGTTCTAATCTGGTCTAATCTGGACCATCTTTAAACTGTTCTTGGTGGGGTTGCATGTTTTGGTTGTTTGTCTCACCACTTTCTTACACCTGGGATACAGAAGCAGGTGGACTGCAAATGGTGCTGTCGCCCTGCTGCTGTGTCAGTGGACACTGCACTGTGCTTGTTTGAATATTTTAAACATACATAAGACTGATGCAGATGGTCTTTTCTGTTTTCCATATGTCTCCTACAGAAAACCAACTAATACTCATAATACATAAATAAATACATTCATGTAAGTTGCTGTTGATGATGTTGAAAACATCACTGGGGCTTGAGAAACTAATTTTGTTCTGTCATGTGTTTTTTTTATTTGCAAGTTGGAATAACAAACATAACTTACTTAACCAGACAGAATGACACACTTTGACAAAACTTTACAAAGATGAGTGGATCCTGAGCCATATCCCATCTCTGAGTTCAGAGAGCATGATGGACAGGTGGATTAACCAATCAGAGAGAGGCACGGCCCGTTCCTTGAAAACCAAAAATGGCGGTTTACACATAAAAAGGGAAAAAAACAACAGAAAGAATTGAGAAACAAAGCAGATTTTTGCAGAATCAACAACTGAAGCACCAAACTATTACATAACGCAGGTAAAAAAAATATCTTGACTGATACAAGAATTTTGGAGAGCTGTCTTTCACATTTGAGGGACACATAAATTAGCAGCTGTGGCTGTGACTGAAGATTTTCACCCCCTATTGTCCGGTTCCAAACCCTTCTGAATTCAAACAGAATGTAGAAGGCACTGGGTGGTCAGACAGAACGTAACCAGGAGCATTCACTTTCACACTGGCCGAGGTGGGTTATGGCCATAGACCGTATGCTTATGTCCATGGTCCAATCAGGGTTTGAACCGTGGCCCTTGGGTCGGTGGTTGAGCCTCGAACTATTTTCCACTTTCAACATACCCACAATCAGTGATGGGAAGAATACTTTGAACATGTATTTGGTTATATAATAGTGAATACCTGAATTATAATGTATTTTGTAATGTATTCAGTTCTATGGTCTAATCAGAGTCCTGTATTCTGAACACTCATATGTACTTTTACATCTAGTTGCATCTCACTGATTTTGTGCAGTTTGAAGTATAAGGTTTGTGAACAAGTACCAAGTGTTCCTTTGATTTAACTGTATTCTGAATAGTGCCAAATGAAAAAGTAACTATATCTGTACCTCTCGATAAACGTATTCAGTTACTTCCCAATAGTCTCCTCAATATAGCCTTTTCTAAGTTTGGTTTTGAACTCTTAGTGCACAAGTTTTCCATTCTTTTTATAATTTTACATGTTTGAATCTGACTAAAACTTTGCTCGTGGTTTGTTCACCCCAGTCTGCAGGGAAGGTAAGTTCAAGAAGCAGCTGTGCCTCTGTGTGGAGAGAGCCAAATCCACGTAACCTCTCTGAGTCCATCTGGCACCTCCCTGTATGACGCTGCTGCCAACGCCGTCCACATGCAGCACCTCTGTCACATGTCCAGTCTGTGGGGATTCAGATGAAACAGTTAAAAGTTCCTAAACTAAAAACTAGAGAAACAAATGCCTCTTTATAATTAAGATTTGTTCCAGAGGGGAAGCGTACAGGACATTTGTTGTCTGTTATGTGTCTTGGATAAACTAGGAGATAAAAAAAGACATTATGCTCACGGGATCCAAGGGCCAGTGTATCAGGGCAGTGTGCACTAGTGGGGAGATTGCATTGCATTTTAATCACTGTTTATAGATGCAGGAGAGCATTAAAGGGGCTCAGTGTTATTTGCTTGTCTTATGTATTGTTCATTTAATCAATTCCTGGCATTTTTACGGCCAAAAATACTTGTTTTGCCAAAAGCAAGTTTCATAACAATTTGTGGAACATCTCCATGGGGAAAAGGTGTCATCCTAAATAATGGGACTAGTTAGTGAAAATGAAAGTGACATGTAATGTGATATGTAATAATGATTTCTCCCTACAATATCTGTTATTGTATTAAAGACCACAGACTGTATAAAGAAGTGGATAAAGGGAGTGTGACGTCACCCAGTGTTGAGCTCCACTCAAATGAACCTCACCATGCTCGTGGTTATATGGGTGAATTTGGAGCTAAATTTCATATTAGGAATAGAAATTTATTTACAGACAAAATAGTGAAATAAAAAATACCAGGATCATTTAGAGTGAGTTACTTCAAACATTTTAATACCAAAATGAGGCTCACAGCAATAGTTAGAGTGAGAGGGAGGGGATCATTTTTCAATGTAAAATTGATGGAGCCTGAGATGACCCTATGTTCACCTCCTGCTGGCGGCTTAGCTAAGGCCATTTATACAGTCTTTGATTAAGACAAGTGATTTCATTTTATGTCCCCAATGATAAGACCATGAATGACTGGGGGTTGTCAGAGGCTCCAAGGGCACAGCCCAGGGCAGCCTGGCTTCTGTGAGTCTGACCCAGGGCAGCTGTGGAATAAAGCTGAATAAAGCTCTATTTAATGCATTGTTTCTATTACTACAATATTATACAATATAATACTCTATAGACTCAACAGTCATTTTTCTGGCTTTGTTGAATGGTGGAAGGTCCTTCAGATGCTTTTCTTCATGGAGATGTTATTTCACAGTATGGTCACAGTATGGAGACCAAACCATACCAAGTTATACTGGAGCAGGGCTCTGGGGAGGTCCCTGGGCCCTTGTGCTGCTGAGGTAGTGCAGAGGAGACTGACTCACTGGCGCCTCTCAGTGAGCCCCAGGTGCATGACAGTCTCATCAATGGTTTGGCCTCCAACAGCAGCCAACTGTTCAGAGCCCTGGAGTGACTCACTAAACATGTTCTTCCATCTTGTTATTGTGGAGCAGATTGGTTGTTACAATATGCTGACTTGAGCACAGGGAACACTAATACAGCACACAAATGATCATGTCTAACACTTTTCACAGTTTGGGATTTGCAGATTGGTTAGTTTAAAGATGCACTGTGTACCTTTTCTGGTAGAGGGTCTGCCTTCTGCTTGACTGCATGTTGATGTCATTGTTTTTTTCTCAAATGTTCTGCGGTATATGTCATTTAATTTAATCTCCATGGGGATAAGCAGCCCACATCAGGAGGCTAAGGTACAGGTCAAATGTGTGGAGAAGTGGGTCTGTTCACAGTGAGAATCCATGTTTTTGTGGTAGTTTTGAGATGTAAAAATTCCTATAATTGAATAAATGCAAGTTATATTTGTTTAAAGACATACTGTGGAACATCATCATCAGGAAAAACAATAACATCACCATGTGTTACATTTTTTGCATGAAAAGCGCTCTATAAATAAAGTTTGATTTATTGAGACAAGCAGATGGTGGAGCCCCCACCAGAAAAGCTACACAGTGCACCTTTAAAGCTGTTAATACATTATGTAGGTTCTACCTCTTTGAATTTGATATTGTTTCATTGTATGTGCAGATAAAATGTTTTGATGTGGATCACCAGCAAATATATCCAGTTAAAAATATATATTTATTTATCGATTCATCTAATATGTTAAATTTGATTTATGCTTTCGTTTTCAACAAGAGGCTTGATATTTGTGTGTTATTTTATGCCACGATGACCTGAGTAGTAATTATAGGATGTGTATCTTGCAATTAGAGAAGCATTATGAGCGCCTGAGGTGGATCCAAATGAAGGTAGTGAATGTTAAGTCACAATCTCATTAATAGGACCTGTTGCACATTAAAAGCCTCATTCATCATGAACTGAAAGAATTAGGTGCTTATTGAAAAAACAATTTAGTGGCTTTTTGTATCAGCATCAATATGTGGGTGGTATTTGCATTTAAAATGAATAAAAAGCAAATATTTTTAATCTCCCATAGGCCCTTCATATATATACAAGTGTGAATGTAAATTCTAATTAAAGGCGTAACTTTCCTGGTGGAGGGGCCTGGTGGAGGGTCCTGGTGGAGGGTCCGTCGTGTGCTTTTCTCCCTGCACACCATGTTCCACAGTACACCTTTAACCTTACTGGGGGCTTGCATTTGACCCATCCAAGTTCTAGGTCTAATGTGTGGAGAGGCAACCTCACTAACACTCAGAATTACTGAGCAATAAAAACATCTGCATTTACATAAATGTTTAATGCACTAACACCTCTAATTGAGCAAGCAACTGGTGGACCTGAAAATTTACACAATGTGCCTTTAATTATCTCCCTAACACTCAAACAAGTCTATTGCACATTAAAACAGTCACATGACTGTTTTAAGCCTCTCTTAATCCTGATTCTCAAGATCCTTCCACAAGGACCATTTTTCCTCTTGTAATATGTTCCAGTGGAAGAATCCTCAGCATCCGTTTAGTCCACTATCCAATACTCTATACTTTAAATAAAGACAGAACAAAAATATATTGCAAGATCAAATAGATTAATTATTTTTGGTAGATTTTTATTAGCTTTTATTTATATTAGACTTTTCCCAATATAGAAACAACAAAGTCTACAAATGTAGTTCTTCCTCTTCATCATCAGTGTCTTGGTCCTCGGCAGCACTTCTGTCCCATACTCTACTGCACTTATTCTGCTGAGGTCGTATTACCAAAACTGTATTCAAGACTGTACTTTTCTGAATCCATCCTGTCTCTGTGTGAGTGAATGCAGCTCAAATAACCGCAGCCTCTCATACAGTGTCCTTATTAAGTCAGAATTAGTCGAAGCAGAGTAGGAGCTCACCCTGAAGACCCAAATGGATGTGAACAGAGATGGAAAGATCAATATTTAATGTTGAGCAGCAGCCAGTGCTAATTTACCTCCAGAGAACAGAGAACTGACTCACTCCCAATGCCTGTGTCTGAACTTTATTATTATATGAAGCTGTCATGTGATATAATACACCCACACAAGGAACCGTAGGAGAGAACTTCTACAGCCTTTATTACTGGACTTGGTGCTTCACTACTTGATAAGGTCAGAAAATAAGTTAAGTCACACTTTAAATTTAGGGCAGGGCGATATGGACAGCACATTTAGCCTTGATTTTTTCTTTGCACATCCTGGACAATTAAAATTTTAATCAATTTTAATTGCTGCCAGAGCAGGAACTGCTCATCTTTCAAACAGGAGGAGCTCTTTCATTGTTATGCTGTTATTGAAGAAACTGTAAACTGCCTTCAGTTACTCAAAAAAATAATTCTTTAGATTTACTTAAAAGCCTTGAGTCAGGCGGTTGCCTGTAGTCACACTGAGTAATTGTTCTAAATTAATGACCTACTGGACACTGATGGCGTAAATATGTTACAAAAATGACCTCCCTGGGTCATTATGAATAACATGACACTGGTGAATCTGTGCATTTGCTCATTGCACATTAAAGTCTATAACACACTGCATTTTGAGTTGCAGCTGTGGACATGAGTTTGCAGAGGGCTCCAGGTGATAGGGTTCGGTCCATGTGCCCCTTGCAAAAGCAGCACTGGGGTCTATTTTAAGTACAAAAGTATTAAAAGTTGGTCTCCCTGTTGAAATGTCGGCATGTGTAAAGTTGTCCTCGGCAACACTAAGGAAAGCTATAATATAAAAGGAAAAATCTTTTCAGTCTTGTACACATATGAATCAAATGTACTGGACACAAATAATTCACTACATCCACACAGACTTTAAAACCATTAGTCATAAACAATAAGCAAGTAAAATTCTGATATTTCCCTCACAGTTACTAACATTTCAGACAATAAACTTACCACGTTTTCTTTTATGATGTTGTTTGGGTCTTTGTTCAGACACACAGGGGCCTTCAGGGTAAAACATCTCCTTGTGTCAATGGAGTCTCTCTAAAATAATAATAATAATAATAATAATAATAATAATAATAATAATAATAATAATAATAATAATAATAATAATAATAATAATAATAATAATAATAATAAATTGGGGTAAAACAGAACATGTTGCAGGGATTTCATACTTAACGCTACTTTATTCATTCTATGTGCCAAAAGTTAAACCAATTTTGTGCTAAAAAACAAAAAAAATCAATTATATTGTGACTTAAACTTAACACACATTTTTAAAGTAAAAATTAAAATAGAAACTTTTTAAAAATATTTTCTTACCCTGTAAGATTTTAATACAACACAAGTGGTTCTGCGTTGTGCACTATTCTGTAATTGTGGTACATAGTTTCAAGCATATTCCTTAATATAAAAATCTACTATGAAAATGTAGTATTTTGACACACTGTGAAATACAGAATTTATTTATTTATTTAATAATGTGTTTTTGTTGTTCTTTTAGTTGTGATGGCGCCTGTTTTTTCATATGATTTTTATGTTTAGGGCCGTCACAGTGGTTTTGTGTGCTAATAGCTCTGTATGCAAAACGCAGCGGCGACGTGACTAAATTCCTTCTGCCTGTGTCATAATGACTAGTGCACTGTGGGGAACTCCTAATTCTCAATTTCCTTGTTTTTGATACTACAATAAAGTATTTTTAGCTCTTTCACTTTCAGATCTGTTTACAAGAATCCTCCTCTCATTTTCCAGGCACAGCAGAGAGTCACGTTTCACCAGGAATCGATGGACGAGCTCTTCAACAAAAAGCTTCCTGCTGCATAGTTCCACTGTCATCATGATTCACCTTCACGGTCAGTAACAGAGCAAGTATTAGCTTCACATTTTAGTTTATTTTACAATTAGCCTATAGCATGTTTCCTGGTGCTATGTTCGGTATGCTAACTACAGCAGCTATGTGTCCGTTATAACCTGCAAATGAACAAAAGTATGAAGAAGCCATAGACCTTTTACACACACACACATGCATCACCAAGTCTGATCTGATTTGCATTTAAATTACGTCTATGTATATAATGAGAACATGTCCATATAACAGGGAAGCAGCTTAAGAGTGACTTTGATGGTCACTCAATCTCAATGTGTTTGATAGGAATAAATTGGTCTTAAAATATCATAAAAATTTAAAGGGATGGGCAGGATTTAACTGGTTTCTTTTTTCCTTTTATCTTATGACGTCACTCAAAATATTTCAAAGGCTGTTTCCCTGTTAAAGGTCCTGCACTGTATTTCACAAAACTGACTCTTGTGAGCTTTAAGTCATGTTAAAATGTTCTGCTCCACCTTACGATGTCATGAAGTGGTAGTTTTCGAGTTGCACAGCTCCTTTTACCTTTTGTTCAATAGAAATGGGCAATTCCAGAACTGAAATGATCCAAATGATTTTAGTGAAGCTAAAAACAGAGCTCTTCCTGTATCACCGCTTGACATCACAAGGTGGAACAAAGTGGATCAGAAAATAGCAAAATATGGGCAACTTTAATGCAACTTTAACTTATCGCTATATCTTACTTTCCCTCTGTAGATGTTTTCTATCATACACCTTGCATAATTTAAAAAGATATCAGGGACAAATGACTTTTATTCTGCTGCAGGGCCTTCGTGCCATCATATAACATCACTGTGACACAGAAAAGCCTTTGCTGTGACAGTCAACGAGCTGCTGTTTAAACCTGAGCTGCTGCAGTCAATATAACTTATTTATAGCCGTGTTAGAAGTAAACATTAAGGAAAACTTGGCAGATATAGAGGACTGGACATCACAGTGAAAAGAAACATACTTTCTATCAACCTGAAGCCCAGTTCCTCAGCCCACAGCGTATGACAGTGCACATCGCTGTTGCTTCTTCATCCAAAACACTTCCTCGTGTCATTAGATGAGGGGAATTTATCACAGCAAACTGAAAATAGCTTCTGGATCGGAGCTTAATGTCAAAAATAGTGTCCAGATGACTGCCTCTGAAACTCTTTCTACTTTAAATCCTTGAATATTTGACTACGTGAAATACGATATGGGTTTAAAAACACAAGGAGTGAGCGCTTCAGGGGATTTTTTCAGGAGTTAATTGTCCACAAAACCGGTGCTCCTCAAAGACTGCACTCGAAAGCTAGCGGACAGTGAAGATGGCCATGCTGGTAATCTAAAAACGTGCTTGTGATGGAGTAAAAAAGAGGCGCTCTGTTGTAAATGCGTATTAAAAATCCTTTATTGGTTACATGGGACGAGCCAGAGGTAGTGTCTTTGTCTATTGGTTCATTTAGGTTAATGTTTAGTCAAGGGATATATTGAGTATGGCAAATACCAGAAACTTTGGTTAAAGTTACAGACTTTTGGTTAATGACTAACGCCACATCTTTTGAATGCACAGGAAACCAGGAAACCGAAAGCAATATTTGTTTCATGAAAGTAGTCCCAAAGGAAGTTATATAAAAGTAAAGGGCATATTTCTGAAGTTCACTGCTACTCAAAGTTCCACCTCTAAAGTTTACCCTGTTGAATAGAAACAAAAACTGAAGTTGAAGGGAAAAAAAAGAGGAGATAACAAGTTGATTGTTAGAGACCTTTATCTGGGAGCCAATGAGGCCCTGGAGAAGACGGGGTCAATATTCAACCACGGACCGAATCGTCCATCTAAAAATACCAGAACACCACGGGGACGGGGGCAGAGCTGATGAGGCGTGAGGCTGCGGCGCGCTCTGCTAATGCGGATACAGACATCACCCAGTCCCCTCTCAGCGCCACGCAATTATCCACATAAACCGACTTGAGAGGAGCAGAGCATTTTACACGCTGCTAAAAGCAAATTAGAACTCGCCTCACTGTTGAGGGTCATTCTGAAATGGTAGGAAAGAGCATCATATGGGAATACGCCGGGGTTGTCACGTTTTTCCCCTTATCTGGGTAAATTGGAAAGTTAATAGCACCAGAAAATCATTTGTATTATTCTTTCTGCTTCAGAATACTCAGGCATTTTTTCATATAATTATTTTCTCAGTCATTTAAATGCACTTTAGCCATTTATTTTATCAGTTGTTTCTTTGGACATAATAACCTCAAGGGGAAGTTGTAAAGTTTTGGCACTATAACTTTGCTCACCCTTCCAATGAAGACCTGTCTCATACATTAAAATGGGGTTTGGCTACGATGTTATTTAGAACAGGTGATTTACAAAAAGAATATATTCAATTAGTGATGTTTTACTTAAAAATGAGGGGGAAAAATGTAACTAACCTGAACTAAACCTTGACAAACCAGACTAGAACAAGACTAAACCTTGCCTCTCTTTTATACACATTTATATCCGTATGGTCCCCACGTCTTCCATCTGAAATCCAACCAAACGTGTTCATGCAGATTTGTTTTTCTCAGTGACTCATGCGAAACGAAATAGCTCATTGGTCACATATCATTTACAAACAAAATGACATTTCTCTCCTCTCAGATTAACACTCTGGTGCACTAATTCCACAGAAATACGCTACGTTTTTCTAATTTTCTTGGAGGCAGCCATATTTGTTTTCCTATAAGAGGACCATGATGTCCCTCGCTGGCTAATCCACCTATCAATCATTTAAAACAGGGAGATTCACCGATGACCAGACTCACATTCTTGTAAAGTTTTGAAGAAGTCTGTATTTTGCTTCCCAAGACTAAACCATAGACTGTATGTATAAATGGACATAGCTAACGCACTAGCCGCCGTTTTCCAAATAGGAGTTTGCATGCCGGCTCTTCTGGCTCCTACTGACCCTGGATCACCCCCGGATGGTCTTAAAATTTTCATATTAATCTGCTCTACATGAACCAGGTGTTTTCCCCTTTATTTTTCCTATTAAAAAGTCCTATTCATAATATAGAGCCTGGCTCCAAATTTCTCCCTCCTGTAACTATTACAATCGTGAGCTTCATTTGAGCGGCGCTGAAGGCTGTGGGTGACATCACACTCGCTTAGTCCACTTTTTTATACAGTCTATGGACTAAACCTAGTTTCTGGATGTTTTATACGCAGTTTGGCACAGTTTGGACCTGTGATAATGATGTGGCTGATTACTATGCGCTTTCTCCTCACTGCAAGAAGAAAATTACAGCCAGTACTTTCAAAGATGATACAGAAGTACTCACTCATGTGCTTGTTTTGAGACATTTGATCCACATATAGCAGCATTTACAGAGACAAATATACTGTGAAGACATGATCCTGGAGGGGTGCACTTTGAGATGCAGGGACAGAAGCAGGCACACAATTAATGCTATTGTTCTGGTACCTCTGCATTCTAACACATCTGACACAGGGGGCGCTATTGTGCACTCTGTGGTCTGTAGAAAGTGCTCTTGAATGAGTTTAAATTGTGTGGTGCACTCCGGACAATAGAATTTATAATTGCTGAGCACTTTTTTGCACTTCAGTTTTTTTGCACTTCAGTATAGTAGATAGATGATTGCAATTTAACTCTGCAGTTTATGCTAATTGCAACTAGTACGAAATGTAAGAGCCAATACAGTGTATAATTGTTTCAAATTTAATAAAGATGCTCATTTTTATTGTGCTTGCTTACTCCCTTATGTCCAAATCAGCAACAAAATTACTGTTGAAAGTTATTTTACGTTTTCAGTGTAATTTGATTTCTACTGACACAAAAGTGTGATTTTGTTTGTTCCTATGGTTGATTATAGCCCAGATTCTAATGTAAAGTATAATGATTCTTTAACAAGAGTTGGAATGTGATGTAAACCTTTTGACTCTCACCCATTGATGTGATTTAATTTACAACAACTAACATCCTGTCTGGGATCAACAAACTTGATAAAAATAGAAATTGTTGGCGATATTAAACACATCTAGTAGTAAAAATGCACAGTCTTAACTCATCTTTGTCAAAACTTGCATCACTGTTGCACAAAATATAAACACAATTTAATCAAAGGCAGTTCTCTCACGGCCACAGAGTTGATCTTCGCGCCGTAACCAACTATTGTGATAAGAGAAAGAGAGATGCTTTATTGAACCCGAGGGAAATTCAAGTTTTACTGCGGCAACATTTTATTTATTTATACATTCGTTCATTTATTTATATATATGGTTTACTCCCCTTTCTGTCTCAGTCTTTAACAGGAGGACTGGTCAGGCAGGGTCAGCAGATCTGTGTCAGGGCAGTTTGAGAAAAGGAAGAGCTAATAATAATAAAAATAGTTGTGAGTTTATGTTATATGTTACCCGTGCATGACACTGTTTCTAACTCAGCCGCGGTGTGAAATGATCAAAATAGGTGTAATTTTCCTCACTAAACCACATTAAAGACGGGATAAAAAAATGCCATTCCATAACTTTCATGGACTGGCTGCAGATATTCATCAGTGGAGTACAGCTGTAGTAATTATGCAGCAATTTAACCCTAACAAATGGCCTCATGTTTTATTCATGCTGGCCTCCGGGAGATGGATTATGATTAATGACTATTAGCGCAGACCTGGGCTGTTTTTGCTTTGGTTTATGGTTCCATTTTAACCCAGCGTTGCCTATGCGATGAGATGTTTACTCACTTCTAGACTGTCTTCACGATAATTCATTCCAATTCGTTGACACTTATGATCCCGTTGCCCTGCCTTTACCATGTGACCGGAAAGAAGGCTTCTGATTGGTCCAGAGGTGCTGTAATGGCCAGTCCCCCCCATGCCACAGTGTGTCAGCGTGGGATGGTGGTAAAGACATTTGTGTTTTGTGTGTGTTAGCAAGACTTAAGTTATATTTAGATGGGCTGCAAACACACTGAGTAATACAGAGATGCGTCATGGTAGGTTCTCATGAAGTGGCCAGCAAAACATAATGCTTGTATTGTACCACGAGCTAACGGGCAGATCTAGGGTTGTCAAAAGTGCGGACAATGAGATACTAATCAAGACTAAAACTAGAATTCAAACTCGATGCTCATTTTAACAAAAAACAAAACAAAACACTATAACATTTGACCTTTTAGAGCCAGCTTGACCACATCGCAACAAGAAAAGCACTAAAAAACATACATATCATAAAGAAAGTACTGTTATTTTGTGTTGAACATTACAGTTTATTTCTCCAAAATGTGGTATGAAAATCAGTGTTGTGATTCAAGCCAATTTCTTAGTTTGAAATGTTTATATATGACAAAAAGTTGAACCATGGCTGCAGGATATTTTGAGAAACAAGGTCTTAGAAAAGTTTTAGCAGAGTTAATGAAAACATATTTAATACGGTGTTGGCTATTCCCATCCTGGCAGGAGCCTCTGGATAACCCCTCATTAGTGGATGCACTTACCCCACCCTTTCTACCCTTCTGGTACAGGTCCAGGATTGTTTTTATGATCTAATAGTGTGATTGAATTTATGGTCAAATGATGTGATAATAATATGATTTATTGCCTGTACACTGTACTGTAAATAGTGAAGTAAATAGTGTTGTAGCACTCTGTACTTCCACAGTTTTGTATTTGATTTAAGTCTATTTTTAGTAGGCTTATTTATCTTTATCTTATCTTTGTTTTTTTCTGCAAATATATTCTCCTGCTGTTGAAGCTCGCATCGCAGCAACAGACACATAAAGGTTCTCTCTTATCTTATTGTCTCAACCAATTAGAGAAAAAAATACATCAATAAATCAATTAAAGATGGTTTAGTGGGTTGTTAAAGGGCCTATATTATGCTATCTGACCTATGTTATAATTTGATCAAAAACACACCTGGAGTTGTGTTTTGTTTCATTCACACATTGAAAACAAGAAGATAAAAGGTTAAGTTGCTGATTTGAAAACTATCACTTTATGACATCACAAGTTGGAACAAAGTATTTTTAGCTATGGAAATGCTGACAGACTAATAAACCAGGATTATTCAAACACGTGTGAATGAAACAAAACACAGGTATGTTTTTGGATAAGGTAATTCCGTTCCAATAAGTCACAAGAGTCCATTTCGCATAATATAGGACCTTTAAATGGCAACACACAGTAGGATTGTACGGAAAGTAAAAACCACCAATGGCTCTTAATTTCTGCAACGTGTTTGGACCCAGCCTGATCGTGTTGCACCCTTAATAACATACTACATAACATCCTGACATCCTGCATTATGTGATGTCTGTCAGCCACTGTCATGTGATGTATTCTGATCGGATCCCTACATTTACACTACATTGTCCGCACAGGAGCTCCTGTATTATGCCGTATTGTGGGAAACGCACTTCCTTCTCCACAGAACGGATTCTGTTCTATCCTTTCATATTCATCCCATTGTCCTCATATTCTCCTGCAAAATTCAAGTCTTCTTTTTAATTAAACTCAGATCCTTATCCGCCCCGAACAGTAATGCACATGCAGGGACATAGGGATAACACATTAAAGCACAGTACACATTATTTTCATCCTATTTTGTGGCTATGAATGTTTGTTGAAGCAGCATAATGCAGTCCACTCAAGTTGCTGTTTGTGGAAAATGTGTTGCAGCCACAGGGGTCCAAAAGCTTAAGGTCAGAACGAGTCACTTTGATATGTGTTTTTTTTTTTTTCACAGTTGCAGTGCCAAAGCCCACCTTTCCTCACACCCAGAGTTTATGGTGCTATAGCTGTTACTAAGGGCTGGAGGAGGCGGGTCAGTCCACGCCCCAAGCAAATATTTGAGCTAAACCCTCTGACAGATTTTTTTTTAGTCTTTTATGCCCCATTTATGAACCAAAATTATTTTAAGGTGCACTTTTCTGACCTGCATTCTCGTCTCTTTAAAAAGGCTATTCCTTTGCCTGTAATGTTCCGCAGTATGGCATTCATTTATCCCTGTCCACGGAAACAAGAAGGTCACACCACCAAGTCAAGTTATAGGTCAGATCTGTGGGAAAGTAAAGCCACTCATTGTAAGAATCCATGGTTTTCAAATTGTTTTATCAGCTATAGAAACGTTGTATAAAATGCAAGATTCTAATGTGTGTCTTAAACTACAAGTTACATAGTGCACCTTTAAAATGACTGCTTGTGCTGTTCTGTTTTATGACCAGTGCCGCCTTTTAGATAATGGAAGCTGGATATCACTGAGTGGAGGGATTTTCAGGTTCACCCTCTTTCCAAATTTATCACAGCCGAAGGGTAAGGACAAACGTACACGCGCGACTCCGGACAGAGGACACCACAAAGAAACAAAAGGATGCAATAAATCACCAAATTGCAGTCAGAAAGAAAGAGGGCACAATGTGACTAACCAAATTACACCAGATAATGCGCTGTAATGGGGACAATAAGGCCATTTTAAATCGCAGTATGCAACTTTTTTGTGAAGAGTCCACCACCTGCTTCCAAAACTTCTGTTCATTTAATTACATGCGTTATACTGCAATGCTCCTCCATAGACCTGCTCTGTAACTTGACCTATAGTGACATCACATGGCTGTCTCCATGGAACTAGATTAGGTTAATGTGCATACTGTGGAAAGCAAAAACGTGTATGGAGACAAGCAGGAAGCAGAGCCTCCACCAAAAGTTACACAATGCATCTTTAAATATAACTCCCGTGCCAAGGACAGTTAGTGGCATCTTCTGCACAGATTTCTGACTAAAACCGTGACTTTATTGTCCTTATTTCTATTGCAGTAAATAGTGGATCCGCCGAATAAACCCTGGAGAGAAGTCAGCTGAGGCGTTATGAATTGGGCAAGGGAAGGATACGGGAGAAAGGCGCGTATAGAAAAGGAGAGGAAACACAAGGGGACTGAAAAGATGAGGAATAACGCGGAAAGAGAGAAAGAGAAAGGGAGAAAGAGAGAGAGGAGCGCGCGGAGAGAAAGGAGCAGTGACATCACATCCCAACCCTCCGCCTGCCGCGCGCTCACTTTGCACCTTTGCTCCACATATGCGCACGGGCGACGCGTCTCTTTTCCTTCTTCCGTCGCTCGAAGAGGGGGCCGGACCAATACGCCGAGGGACACGGGAAAAACACACACTTCTGACAGGATGAACAACAGTTTTCTAAGCATGGCGTCGATAGGCGACTTCGACCCGCTCAACGCTTCTATCCCCGCGACCAAAGTTGAAATCACGGTGTCCTGCAGGTAAGGGAATGTCTCTGTTTAACCTAGTTTAGTTGGAGAGCTGCGCGCGGAGAAGTGGCACTGACAATAATGCGCCCTAACTGTGTCCAAACTTGTATCTTGTAGTCTGTTTACTCCCGTGAGGATTTTAGTGCCGTGACAACAATTTCATCTGGGTTCGCCTATTGCTTACGCACGTAGTTATTAAGTAATTTGTGCCAAGTGTAGAAGTACAAGCTTGGCGTAGTTGTTGATGCGCGTCACAAGCTTTTACTGACAGGAATGTATGCTACTTTTGCATTCCAAAAAGACAATTTGGCGTTATGTCTGCCCCCTTGTCTAAACGAATCAACAGTGGTATTTTTGTTGTAGCTGTTATCGCATGTCTGGCGAAACTGTAGTTTATTTACGATGGGAAACTTTGGTATTTGCCAAGTTTACGCAGAGTCTACTGTGGGTATTTACGCCAGGTTAAACTTTAAACTGCGATATACGTAAACTAATCGTGTTTTGGCTATGACATGCAAACTTGCCAATATTGTATGTGCGTAATTTTGCGCGATTACGCTTGTGTGTTGAGAAGTAGGGCTTGGTTCTGCGTGCCCGTGATTCTAAAATTGGTCGAATGAGTTGCATTTTCTGCTCCAAAAACATTCAGTATTTTACTATGAAACGGATGAAGACCGTTTGCGTGATTGTTGACGCTTGTGTGCGCTCGATGTGATGTGATAGGAGCTGACAGGCAGAGCAAGGGGAAGCTCCTGATGTGTGCCATTTACAATAGGGGGCTTTCTCTGGCGTTTAGGCACGGGTTTATCCTGTGCAAAAATCATGTCACGCTTATATTGCTTTTAGATCATGCGATTTTAATTCCCCGCCTTGTGTTTTGAGAAGACGTCTTTTGAGAATCTCTAAATGTGTCACCTGCATTGATTCAAATAGGTCATAACGCGCTGTGCTGTCACTCATGTCCTGAAGCACGAACAGGCTTTTGAATTAAGCTTATTGGATTTATTGAGTGAACAGATAATAGAGCACAATTCATTGGATACTGATAAATAGACTTGTCTTGGTGCTATATTGTTGGTGGTCCCTGCTTCAGATGACTGTTATACTCTTGAGTGGAACTAGAGGGAATTTTTAGCACAATCACGCATGTTTAAGTATTGAAAACTTAGGCCCAAGCTCATCACACATGTAAAAAGCGCTTATAAAATATGTATATGTCCATCATATGTTTTAATAATGTAATGTGAAGTATATTTATATCTGACCTTTTGATTTTGACTGAGGCCACTGCAGGAGTATTTACAGTAGAAATGACACCCTCATGATTGCCATTTCTAGTAAGTGGTGCCATTAGTGAATCATTTACAAGTGAAGTGTCTATCACAGTTGAGTCATAAATGAAATGAAGTAAAAAGTGTAACAATTAAAGACAAATCGCTACTACATAATAGACCAGGTAGGGTGGCTATTCAAGAACCTGTTCCTTTTTTTTTTACTTGAGGAAAATTTGTCCTTCCAGTTCAGATATACTGTACAACCAGCTCTCGAGGTCAAAGTAAGTTTGCTGTGTTCTGTCTGAAATGGGAAAAAGTTGTGAAAAGCACTTATAAACTCAGAATTACTTGCAATGCATACGTGAAATAACGCTGGACCACTGCAATAATAACATATATATTTATGTCTATATCTATATACATCTATATATCTTTATCTGGATTTATAGATATAGATATATAAAATGCATATGTATGTATCATAGCCAGTGCATGTTATTACATTGTGGCTGACTCATGGCTGTTGTCCTCTCCCACCTCACACTCCATGGTAACTGCCTGGCCGTCTCCCGTTAAGACTTATACCATTTGTTTTGTGTTATTTTGAATGGACATAATGGGCATCTCACGCCCAACATCTCCATGGAGACTACTGGTTTAGCATTTTCTCCCCGAGTGTGAGTGGGGTGGTGAGAAATACCACCACGAGACACACCGACTCCAAGGACCCGTGAATGAAAAGCCCTCATGCCAGTTTAGTGCTGTGGAATCTTGACAATAGATTAATAGTAGATTTAAAGCTGCAGAGAGAATAGGAAAACACAGTGCACAGACGTCACCACCACTATAAGACAGGGATCTGGTTTATTACATGTTTTTGGATATGGTTTCAGAATCAGAATCAGAATCAGAATCAGAATGTGTTTTATTGCCATATGAGTGAACAGGTTCACAACATTAGGAAATTGCTGCGGTACTTGGAGCAGGATGTAGACAAACACTGACATGCAACAAATAATAGAATAAAATAAAGCTATAATATAACAAAATTTACAAATTTACAGGAGTATAATAATATAGAGTATAAGAGTATCAGTGATCAGTGCAAAACAGGCAGGTGCGAGAACACAGGGTCATGTGACAGAAGCAGAGTGGGGGCTGGGACCAGTCCGAGTGTTATTATTTATGAGTCCAACAGCAGAGGGGAAGAAACTGTTTTTGTGGCGAGAGGTTCTGGTCTGAATGGACCGTAGCCTCCTGCCTGAGGGGAGTAGGTCAAAAAGTCCATGTCCAGGGTGAGAAGGATCAGCTGCAATTCGACCTGCACGTGTCCGAGTCCTGGAAGTGTACAGGTCCTGAAGAGATGGAAGGCTGCAACCAATCACCTTCTCAGCAGAGCGCACAACACGTTGCAGTCTCTGTTTGTCCCTGGTGGTGGCTCCAGCATACCACACGGTGATGGAGGAGGTGAGGATGGACTCGATGATGGCAGTGTAGAACTGCACCATTGTCCGTGCTGGCAGGTTGAATTTCTTCAGCTGCCTCAGGAAGTACATCCTCTGCTGGGCCTTCTTTATGATGGAGGTGATGGTGGGCTCCCATTTGAGGTCCTGGGTGATGGTGATCCCCAGGAAGCGGAATGAGTCCAGAGTGGTGATGGCGGTGTCGGTCAGGATGATGGAGGGGAGTGGGGCTGTGTGCTTCCTAAAGTCCACAATCATCTCCACTGTCTTCTGGGCATTAAGCACCAGGTTGTTCTGGCTGCACCAGGACACCAGACGATCAACCTCCGTCCTGTAGGCAGACTCATCCCCGTCCGAGATGAGCCCGATGATCCGTGGTGTCGTCTGCAAACTTGATGAGCTTGACAGACTGATGGGAGGAGGTGCAGCAGTTGGTGTACAGGGAGAAGAGCAGAGGAGAAAGAACACAGCCTTGGGGAGAGCCGGTGCTGATGGTCCGGGAGTCCGAGACATTCTTCCCCAGCCTCACGTGCTGCTTCCTGTCCGTCAGGAAGTCAGTGATCCACGTGCAGAGAGGATCAGGCACGTTCATCTGGGACAGCTTGCCTTGGAGGAGGTTCCGAGCACCAGGGCGACCGTCCGCGGCGCCATCTTGGATAGAATTTTGATAATATATTATATATATTTGATAATATATAAAAAAGAAGTTTGATAATATATTTGAGGATGATCCTGTTTATAGGGTTATTGTGTCACTGGAATAAATTATTTCATTATTGTTTATTGTCTATATTTTCTTCAGAAATATATTACGCTGTAGAATTTGTTATCACGACAGGCCAAGGTTAAGGGTGTTGACTTGATGACTTGTGGATTTTGTAGATTAATGTCTAATAGTCCAGAGTAAATTTGTCATGTTTTGTTCAGACAGAAGATCAAAATGAATGAAAAGGCCTGGTGATATGGTGATGATCCCTCTGATGATATCCAGATTCCCATCTAATGAAAATCTATGCTGAACGACACGTAAACACACCTACTCCCATTGGCCGGAGTGAGATGTAACTGATCACAGTGACATATGAACTCTTCAGAAGCAGCAGATGGCTTCAGTTAGTGAGTTACTTCTGCAGTTGTGAAAAAGACTTGATCTGGACTGTACAAAATCTTGATATGAATCTTGTTGGCACATTGTCCACCCCTAGTGAGCTCTGTGAAAAACCCACTTAACATTCGTAGTTTGCAGAATAGCTTCTTCCTCCGTGTTAAAATGCACCTCTTGTTTTTCTGCACCTGTTTTTGCAAAAGCATAAAACAAATAATTGCCAACATTTCTATTTTTATATTACTCACTAAATCTCTTTTAAGGCACTATGTGACTTTTTAGTTGAGCGTCTGTCATCTGCTTGTTTCGGTGGAGGTGTCATTGCTCCGCCTGGAATGTTCCACAGTGTGACATTAAACAGCTCTACCTGGCGTTTATTCAATTACAGGTGGTTTTATAGCTCAAAAATACCTCGATAAACAGGCATTGTGACTGTGTGTGGGGGTCGCCTCTCCACAGATTTGACCTGTAACTTGATCTGGTTTGGTCTCCATGGAGATAGAAAGGTTTAATACCACGCTGTGAAACATTTCAGACATTTCAGCAGTAATATCTCCATGGAGAAAAGCGTTTGATGAACCCTCCACCGGAAAAGTTACACAATACACCTTGAATTCAGATCCTCAGTGCAAAGAGCTCTCCCTTGTCTGGCGATCGCTGTGTAGTCGCCGGTGACATAAGTGCCAGAAATATTGACACATCCCGTCTCTTGCTAATTCACATAATACTCTGATGCTATGGGAGAAGAAGCTTAAGCTCTTGACGTGGGCTCAGTGAGACCAGAGACACCGCACATGAGCTAATCGATAAAGAACGCTGAGTGTCGAACCGAATCGATACACCTCCAGCCAGGCCACTTTGTCATACCGCGGCACACATGCTCCGGTGTTCACACATGTTCACACAGACACACGTGAAAAGCCCTTCAAGGAAATAGACAGATTCATACAGTTATTCCTCACGCTGAGACGTCATTCAAAATAAATGACCGAGATGCACTGCAGCTTTACCACCTACACCTTATTCCACAGGGACCCGTCTCTGAAAGGCCCCCCAGTCCAAATATTCCATTATAGGCTTCGATCGGTCGAGACAGCTCACCACCTCGTACCTGTTTTTACACTCCAACAACTATATACAAAGAAATACGGTGTGTGGGGAAGCATTTCCCACGAATGTGCCCAGAAATTTAGTGCCGAGGTCTATATATTTCAACTGAGGCAGGTGAACAACTCTGAATAAAATAGCGTTTGCAGTGTTCATGTGTATACGTCACTACTTTTCAATAGTGCATATGTAGCTTTACTGCACATTGTAATAAAAAAGCTCACATTTTATATCCTAAGCTTGCAATTCAGATCTGTGGAGAGTCGCCCCTATTCAGAAGGAATTATTGTTATTGTGGAAACACCCGTAATGAATAAATGATAATAAGTTGTGTTTAATGTTATACCATGGAACATTCCAGGCAAAGCAATGACATCTCCAGGAAGACAAGTAGGTAGTGGCTCCTCCGCCAGAAAAGTTGCGCAGTACATCTTTAAAGACTGTGTTTGCTTACCAGGTATATGACAGAAACACATTGTGAAGCATGATGTAGTGCTGCAGAGAAATACTAAATAATACTGAAACTACTTTACACACGGCAAAAAAGCTCAATTAAAGATATAAACACTTAAATCTATCAAAAAATGACTTGAAAGTAGTGAAATGATCTGCCCATGCAACAAGATTATTTTACTTGACAAGTTTTCTTAAAATAAACTGCCTCTAGACTCGAATTAATCCAATTTAGAACTTCTCCCTAATTTAATGTCTCTCTCTCTCTTTTTAATTATATGATGGTTAATGTTTTGATTTGTTTGTATTGTGATTTTAATATATTTCTTATTCTGTAAAGCACTTTGAATTACTTTGTGTACGAATTGTGCTATACAAATAAACTCGCCTTGCCTTGTCTAGTACATAGATCAGGGGTGTCAAACTCATTTTGGTCCGGGGGCCGTATGCAGCCTACTTTGATCCCAAAAGGGCCGGATCAGAAAACTCAGTTCTCTCTTCAAGTTATTGTATTTTTCTCCGTGTCTCGTAGTGGTGTTTAAGATTATATTCCTCGAGCAACGCCACTTGTTCCAAACACACTGAGCACAGATTTCCCATTCACCTCTGTCAACAAATAAGAATTAGACTATTTTTCTTGGGAAATCCTGAACTCAGCATCTGCTTTTCTCATTTTTTGACATTTTGCTGATGAGGGTCACGGTCGACAGTCAAAACGATCGTCCTTTAAGAGCGTTTGGAGAGAGGAAAGTCTTCATTTGTGCTGCTCTGGTGGGAGTCGCAACGTACAGAAACGCCGGAGACGCTGCTATGCTGAACGGTGCAGAAAATTAACAGAAAAATCTGAAAATTTTAAGTATTTTAATAGAAAAATCAGCCGAGGGCCAGATTAAAGGTCTTGGAGGGCCGGATCTGGCCCCCGGGCCGCATGTTTGACACATGTGACGTAGATGATAAATCTGAAAACAAGATCTGAAGTTTTAAAATCTTGGCCAGATCAGAGAAATTTGTAGAGCACAACTGACATAAAGCAGGATAATCCCAGAACCATTTTTAAATATACGGTATCATTAAAAGGCCTGAGCTGCAACAAATAAGCAGCAGAAGGATGAGCCATTTAAATTATGTATTCCACCATCTACAGCTAAGTCTTACGTTATTATATATAAACGGCCAACATCTCCCCGCTTTTGCAAAGTAATTGTACACATCAAAAATACTGAGAACCAAAATATACTGCTCCATCCGTCCATATTGAGCGATATAGTAATTTTCATAACAGGCCTGGATGTGCACACAGAGAAAAGCCTTCATTGTATGTTTGAGTTAAAGTACATCAAATATGGGTTAAGATTAGTTCAATTAATATTTTGATTAAATACGAAAATATTAAACCATTCAAAGGCCCCCGGGTTTGGAAGCAGTGGCTTAGTTCTTATATACTATATCATAGCGGGAAGTTTGTCAGTTTGAAATCCCTCTCTCCCCAGTTCATAATGTTGCATCGTCCCCGGGCAAGAAACTTTACCCATATGCACTGTAATTTGTTTGTAGTGTAGTTGGAAACGTGTTCAGACCGGCAGCACCACATCTATTTCAATCTGCCCCAAAACAAATAGCCTCCTGTTGTAATTTGGAGCAATCAGATATAATCATATTTAACAGAGATTTCTACCCAGTCGCTAGAATTTTGATGGCGAAGTGGCGCCGTCTCCAGCTTTTTGGGGGACCCTGCGAAAATTTTGTTCACAGGGTCCATAGTTTCTCAAAATGTAGTCACTGCTTATTTCTGGATAAGCAGGGAGGTAATACGTATAGTTTTATAGTTATCACATTAATTTATTGTTTGAAAAAGTTATAAATCTAAAATGTTTATTTATCAAAAAAAAACAATATCCCACCAAATAACTTACAATTTACTATTCTAAATTGGTGCTAAGCAGTCGATATTGAACTTTTGGGGTCCAGTAGTGGTGTAGACCTGTCATGATAATCACTATATCAACGTAGCTTTCAATATATGAGTTGGAACAATATATTTTGGGGCTCAATATTTATTGTGTGCACAAGTTCCTTACAATAGTGGGGAGAGTTTTTGCCATTTTAATGTAAGACTGGAGCTGTGGAGGGTAGTATACATAACTTATATGGTTAACTGTTAGTTTATTCTGCTATCTATATGTTGCAGTTGCATACTGTATATTTAAAAGTTGATTTGCTGGGATTATCCTGCGTTGTTTCAGTGGCATAAAGTTATTTCAATAAGATTCTGATCCGTTACAATATACTGTGTGCTTTAAAATGTGTTATTGTGACTTAGTGTTTGGTGGGGCCCTATGGGTTTGCCCAGTCTGCATATGTCTTCAGAGGACACTATGCACAATATAGGTTTAGCAGTCTTGTCTGAAGTCTTGTATTTTCTTCTATATATGACCTTCAAAGGCTAAACTAACAGAAAAGAACAGTTTATGAAGCGGTGGACACACACACACCCACACACACACACACCCTTTCTCTTTTTGTCACAGCTGACAGCATGTGTGGCCTCATCAGTATGCACAGGTATCTGCTGTGGGAGGCAGACGCTCTCAATAGACTTGTTTTTGCATGTATTTCTACAGTTACATCTACAGAAGAAGCGATGTGTTCACTCTTGATTTAATTTTGGATCCAATTGCTATGATGATTTGCTAGAAATGGTGGCTCCCTTATCTCCTTGCAGTGTTTTTCTTCTTTCTATTGATATAAAATGAAATTGTTTCAGCCGTATATGTCTTTACTTGCTATGGGGAGAGTCATGATAGAGTTTAATGTCCCTCAAGGGTACAATACAGCTATAAGGTTGTAACTACATTTTAAATAAGCTATGTTATTAACAGCCCTGTTAATTGATTAGAAAAAATAATGCTATGAATCACACTTGAATTTTAAAGTATTATTATAAATATCGTTTAAGGACAACTGGCTACAATCTAAGTCTAGTCTGGGCCCTTCATTGTTGCTTGCAGGTGTAACAGGCAGGTGCAAGCGGCTTTGGTCGGTCTTGTGTCCAGTGTTTTGTAGAAGTTTGGTTAAATATATGACCTATTTTACTGGATTTAGCTCTCACATGGAACATCTATTCTTCTGCCACATTTTTGTTTGTCTCTATATAATCTTATCATTGATGATTAGAAAGGACAGAAGCTAAATCTCAGTTCAAACTGGACTAACTGCACATCCCCACTTTTAGATATTATATTATCCGCAAAGCAGGATGGTAGAAAAAAAATCCTGTCTGAACCCTGTAGTACAAATGCCTGTTACAAATGTCAGTGATTTTATAACTGTCTTACTGTAAATACAAGCAATCGACTGCATGTAATAACCCTTATCTCAGAAAGTCCCTGTGACGTTGTGAAGGAGTGGTATCTGTAAAGCTATTATTCACTTTTCGGGGAATATGGAGCGTGTACTTTGATGGCTGAGATATGTATACTCACTTTAGGTTAGAGAAATGGATTTTTTATATATAAATATGAAACATCCGCCTTAAACTGTGAAACTGCCAACACTATCTGTTTAAATGCATTGTTATCTCAGCCAGAGTTATACAGCAATTCAATGAATGGCCCATAAAAACAGTTTATAAAAGTGCAAAGAAGAATTTAGTGTTTTTTTTCCCCTTCTGTTGTTACTCCAACTCATCCGTTTTATAATTCACGTTTAAGTTTCTGGTTTTCACATTCATTCAAGAGGCTTGTTGCTAGATTAAATTTTGATTTGGATAAAGTCAAGAGTAGCATGATACGTGTGGACCTGTTTGTCCAGTTACATTAAGTTAAATAGTTATTTCCTGAAGGAGTTCTTAGAAGAGTGTGTACAGTTTCTTTGCAAAACTACACATGATGAGATTTGGTGCTTTTTATATCAAATAAAACGCTATATCTTTTCACTTATCCTGTTAGTACCTATAACAGGTTTGACCACTCATTTTACTAAAACACAGTTAAGACATTTAAGATTTTACTAAAGATTTTACAAACTATTACCTAGCAACCATGTAGTACACAGTAAACTCCTCTAACGTACACAAAAAAAATCATATTTGACCGATAAATTGATATGAAAGCACCTTTATTTTGTTGAAATCATGTTTGGTCCTTTTTTTTTTTATTAGAAAAAGTGTTTCTTCCATGCAAATTGTTGTAAACTTTTAGATAGAATTCTCCCAGTGTAATGTCGTCAGTTCAGACAAATTAAAACATTAAAAACTGTGTGAAACTCTCTTAAATAGAACTCTCCTTATTTTCTGTGATTTTTCAACTTTTCCTCACAAATTGCTTCTTGATTTGTGAGGAAAAATTCTTTGACTTATATTTACAGAAGTTATTATCCCATCAAGTCATTTTGAGAATCATACACACTTTAACATTTTGCAGTGTGTATGTCTGTATTACCTGCTCGGAGTTCAGTGTAGTGTAATAAAACTGTGAAAGACCCATTAGACTGGACTGA
Organism: Odontamblyopus rebecca; assembly: GCA_030686955.1. Lineage (NCBI taxonomy): Eukaryota > Metazoa > Chordata > Actinopteri > Gobiiformes > Gobiidae > Odontamblyopus > Odontamblyopus rebecca. The sequence goes on along the minus strand of CM060653.1, from coordinate 46,016,650 downwards.
AATGCTTGGTAACTATCTCGATTTAGTGTTTGGGCTTAGTAACAAAGTGCTTCCATAAATCTCCTCTATACTGAATGCCTTATGGTGCTGATAAAGATGTAGCTTTAAACAAAGAGGTCAGAGGAAAAAGGTGATATTGACTCAACAGCAATGATCTTCCGCTAATTGTTATTGTCACCATTATTAGCAGTGCAAAGCTCACCTTTTGTTTTCGAAGAGAAACGCATGTATGTAATCTTTGATTTGAGGGACAGAGAGGCTCATACAGCTCCACTCAAACAGTGGGAGATACAGGACTATATTCATACTATACTCCACACGACTGTACAACTCACCCTTATTTAATAGATAACCTTATGTCATGGCAGTTACTATTTCATCTCTGCAGTGTTTCCCTTTACTCACCGCTATGGAGTAGGAGAGATTTCAGAAATATTTGTGTGCATAGGATAGAAATCCATGTATATTTGGCTGTAGTGGAGCATAAAATAAATGTTCCCACACTCTCAAATGAGTCCAAACATGCGTATATACAATTGTATGTATTTTATCAGAATACAAATTGAAAAGTTACAACATCAAGTATTACAGTCAAATGAAAATTTATGATTACACTTTCTTCAGTACGAATTCACAGACTGTCAAAAATACGTCATCACTTCACAGGCGTTATTTATTGAGCAGAAGAAACCTTGATCAAGATAACAGACTTGCAACGCATACGGACTAAACCAGGTCTAAACCAGGTCTGAACCGGGACTAAACCAGAACTAAACCAGGACTAAACCAGAACTGAACCGGGACTAAACCAGGACTGAGTGTCGGGATAGGCCCGGAGATACCGCAGGTGAAAGGACCGGTGCAGAGCTCCACGCCCCACGGGGCTAAGCACAACCGTCGCTGATCGCAGTTTGTGGACACCCTGCTCCATGGGCTCTCTCTCTCTAGACTTGGTTCAGTCCTGGTTTAGTTCCAGTTTAGGCTTGGTTTAGACCTGGTTCAGTCCTGATTTAGTCCCTGTGGTCCAGTCCTGGTTTAGTCCTCCTGGTTCAGTCCTGGGATCAGTCCTGGTTTAGTTCTGGTTCAGTTCGTATGCAGTGCAAAAGTCGATGCAAAAGTTGATCGACGTTTCTTCTGCTCAATAAGTAATGCCTCTGAAATGATTTTTGATAGTAGAGTCGCGTCTGTGAATTTGTATTCGTACTGAAGAAAGTGTAATCGTAAATGTTCATTTTGTGATTGTAATTCTTGATGTGGAAACTTTTCAGTTTGTATACTGATGGATAAAATACACAAAATACATTTTATACACAACTGAACTCATTTAACAGTTTATGAATGTTTATTTTATGCTCAACTACAGCCAAATATGCACTAGGGATGAGAGATGATTTTCAAATAATCGAATATTCGTTATGCATGCTAATATCGAATAGTAATTTTGAATAAAGTTACGTTACCTAACTAATATTTCATGTAACGCATTCGGCCTCAGTAGACAGTAGACTCGCCCTGCTGTAGCTGTGGCTGCTCCAAAAGAACAAAAGAAGAAAATGTTCAGAGACCTAGTAAAAGTTCTGTATGGTCCTCATTTACTTTGTTAAATGCCAATGAGGTTCAGTGCAAAATCTGTCAGATGAAGCTAGCATACCATGGATCAACCACTACCATGCATAGCCACCTGAGAGCGAAACACCCCGGAGTGACTTCAGGCCAGCAGTCACTTACTGGTTTCGTGGTGAGGTTATCTAAGTTGAACAGCAGGTGTGCCGAACAAATAACTGTGCTCCTCACTAAGACGATCGCAAAAGATATGCTGCCTGTTAGCTTCATGGAAAGAGATGGATTTCGAGAGTTTGTCAACTTTCTTGAGCCTGAATACACAGTTCCCTGTCGAAAAACTATCACTGGCAGACTGGAAAAACTTTATGGTGAAATGCAAGCAACCTACGCAATCATTTAGTGCTCATGAAGTGTCACTGACCACAGATTCGTGGACGGCACTAAAGACTGAACCCTATGTCACGATCACTTGCATTACATACATGATTGGGAGATGGGAGATTGGATGGGACTCGCAGCCTTGTTTTGCACACACCCTTCAACTGGCTACAACAATGGTTTCAAACAGCAAAGCATAAACAATGTAGTAAAAGCGGCTAATCGTCTAGTGTCTCATTTCCATCACAGCACGGCTGTAACAGAGGCACTGAAGCTAAAGCAACAACTTCAAAACTTATCTGGACATAAGTTGGAGCAAAGCTGCTGATGGAATTCCATACACGACATGTTCGAGCGCTTGTTGGAGCAGAGTTGGGCTGTGTGTCAGACAGGACTGTCACTAAAATCAGATGCACGCACCCTAGAACTGAGGTGTGATGAAGGAACTTATACCCGTGCTATTCTCACTCAAATGTGCCACCACTGCCTTATGTGTCGCTTTCTATGATTTACCCAGTGGTTGTAAATTTACTGTCTAAACATCTCAAAGAAATTCCAGGAGTTTTCCAAAGTCACGAATTTCAAAAAAGTAGTGTCTGCCTCATCGAAAGAGCAACTTGCACCTGCAGATCTGCAGATGCCAGCAACGCACATAAGGTTGCATATATTGCCACATTTTTGTATCCGAGGCACAAACACCTCAGATTTGCAACAAATAAGGTGAGAAGTGCTGTGCACTGTGTGTGGTAATTTTTGGCGAGGATTACAGCGAAGAGACAGGAACATGCGCAACAGAACTGACTCAGTACTGGCAGGATTTATGCCCACCGCTCCACACTGACCTCATGACATGGTGGAAAACAAACCAGCAGCAATACCCCCAGCTGGAAAAGTTAGTGAGAGCTTACTTAAGTGTGACTGTGACGTCCGGCCATCGGAGCGAGTGTTCTCTGCAGCTGGATTAATTGTCAATAGACTGCACACCCATCTCCATCCTGAACATGTGGACATGTTAATCTTTTTGAACAAAAATATGGCATAGGCCAAGGCTATGAGTGCTTGTTTAACTTTAAATGTGTTATCGTTACAGACAGTTCAGGCTGTTTGACTGAGTTTTACTGGGGTTCTAATTGATGATGCAGTTCAATGAAAGTAGAGAAGTAGGCTACAGTATGTGGTTGGTCGGTCATGCACTTTTTAAATTGAGGTAGCCTAGAATATAGTTTCATATGGTTTCATAGACAGGATGGGTGGCTCAATTAAGTTGTTAATTTCTACTGTGATTTGGAAGGTTGTTGTTTGATTAAACCTTTTGTGCTTAAATACCTGTTTCCCTCGATCTGTCATCACGTATGTGCGGCCGGGGCGGATGACAAATAGTTGTCATCGATTTTTGAATAGTGTTTTTGCCAAAAATTCCCACCCCTAACATGCACAGATTTCCCAAATATGCATGGATTTCTATCCTATGCACACAAATATTTCTGAAAGCTTTTGTGCTCCCTGCCCCTCTTGTATATAGCTGAGAGATTTATTTGTATTATATATGTATTATATATCACAATATTTCTATATTTATTATTTTTACTTGTACATATGCATTTAAATTATGCCTTAGTTGACATTGGTGTTATAAGAGGGAAATAACAAAGACAAAATAGCGAAATAAAAACAAGAGGATCATGTTGAGCAAGTTAATAGAAACATTTTAAGGTCAAAATGACAAGACTCACTGCAGCAGTTACAGAAAGAGGGATGACATTTTTTCAACGTAAAGTTAGGTTAGCTATGCCCATTTATATAGAGAGACTCTGGTCTAGAGATGTGGCTTTTTAATGTTGAACTTGTGACAATGCGTCTTGTCTGAGTCCCGCTGTGGAGCCCATCACAGAGGAGCACTGGGGTTTGGGCTGAAGCCAAAACTGAAGCTTCCACATAAACCAAATCGAATAGTTGTATTAGCAGAGATACTGAACATTTGTGAAGGGAAAGATGTGTGCTTTTCTCTCTGCTGGATTTAACAGTGTATTCATCTGAACGTTCGGCTTTCTCCCAATCGTTTTCAGAAGAATCATCCCAGGCTGATAATGTGTAAAACTACAATCAAGACTGCTGCAGATTTCAGTGTGGCGTCTGTCAGGTTAACATGACATATTTTTAAGATGTTTTTTTTTATGTGTTGCCCGAGATCCCAGGTCAGATTACTAAAACCCAGAATGAAATATTTTCTCGACTAGATATCAAACGAATGAACTTACCCGTCCTTATGTAATTATCTGATTATTAAGAGTAAATTAGTGACATTAATTATTCCACACATAGAGAAAATGTCATTCACAAAAAAAACTTGCCCCTATCCTCGTGTGCCTCACCTCGAAAGCTACAAATACAAGAAAGACGACAACTGAATAAACAAAAGCATGGACAAATAAACACCTTTTCGATCATGCTGGCAGCGTTTGAGCCGTTAAGATAATGCTAATGCACGACTTGACATTTCAAACATTATTTATCCTCCTGGCTATTGCCACGATTATGAATTAATTCCTTCTAGGGCTGCAACTAACGATTATTTTCATAATCGATTAATCTGGCGATTATTTTTCAACTAATCGATTATTAATCGGATAAAAATAAGGAAAGTGCTCCAAAACTGTGCTAAAAGTAAGTTAGCCGTGCGTCCTGGGTTTACGCACAGAAGCTGTGCTCGCTCTGCCAACCCCTCTCTCTATTACGAACGCGGTCAGATCAACAAAGCTTTGACCAATCACGGTGTTCGTGGGCTTGTACCGCACACTCTGTGATGGACAGGAGCACCAGCGAATCACAGAGGGTTTAAGAGGTTAACTGGACTAGTTAATGGCTTAGAAACACATTGTTCCAATGCAATCGCGGCTAATATGTGCTAACTAGCTAACACCAAGCAACTTCGGTTTAACTTGTATAGTGTCAAACAATACGTTGTGATTAAAACGTTCCTATTAACTTGTACCAGTAATGCAACCCAACTACTTTTCATGTCAAAAAAAGGTTGCCAATATGTTTGTGAAATCTCACCAGAGTCCGACTGATTTTAAAGGGGAGACGCCATTTCTCAAGTGTCCTCTTTTCCCCCGTGTTAACCTTTCCTGTTCTCGCCCCCTAACCGTGGCTGGGGAGCACAGGGGAGATCGTCTTCTCCAGGGCCGGGGATTGCTTCCCTCTGGGGTTAACTCCCTTGAGGACCTCGTGCGTTTGCGGTGTATGAAAATGTAAATAAAAGGAGGCAGTTTCGCTGCAGAGTGGGGCTTTATTAGCTCACTACACTGTAGGAGTAGCACCTTTTACCCTCTACGTGCCCGATCCCTGAGAGCACACGCGGACACACACACGGAGCGAGACCCGGCTCCACTGCTCCGCGCGGACATACATCCAGCGCGCCCCCGGCGCGCGCACGCAATCACTCACCCTCTCTCTCTCTCCTGCACTGAGCTATAGACACAATATAGACACATCTCACAACACCCGATTCTCCCGCTTGGACTTTGTCACGTGAACTAGTCAACTAATCGACTACTAAATTAGTTGCCAACTATTTTAATAGTCGATTTTAATCGATTTAATCGATTAGTTGTTGCAGCCCTAATTCCTTCTTATCTTTCTTTTGAAAATTGGCAAGTCAGAAAGGATTAGAGACTTGCAGACTTGTTTTTCTCTGTTTGGAGTAAGTGTTTTTTGTGTTAAGCCTTTTTTCAAGGAGATAAGAGGCATCAATCCCCAAAAGTCACTTGACCTATTTTTTTTTCTCTGCCGACTGTGCCATTGATTTTGCTGAATAAGTGGCTCTCACTTCAAAACAGGAACGTCACAATTAAAGATGGGCGACGTTTTAGATTTGATCACGATGCGTGCATTTTGCTCTCAGCTTAGAGTCTGAGTATATCGATGCATTAAATGGACAAACACTGAATCACAATATATGATCACATGACCAAAATACCAGATTGTGATTTGCCCTGGAAAAGAAAAAAGAAACATTACAATTATATAGTTTTTTACTACTTTTTGTAAATATATTCCTCCCACCTAGGCCTGTCACAATAACAAACAGTGAAGTGTGACATATTGTTAAAGGTAATATAGACAATTAATGGAACCAAACAATAGAGCAGAATTATCTCCAAAAAATTATTCTAAATCTACAATATTGTAAAAAAAATATGAGCTGCAATACATAAATAACATAATGCAAGTACACTAGTAACAAAGAAAAAGTCTCCATGATAAATATTGACTCACAAAAACTAATGTTCCATCCGTCATATACTGAACTATAAGTGGTTATAATAGTCATCGTGACAGACTCACTCCCACCTCTTCAATATACACCTCCGTGACCTTTTGGGAAAGAGCTTAACATACTGAAGTCTGTATGTTGTTACTTTAAACAAAGTCAGACTGTCCTCTACTCAATGTCTCCCTAAAAGCACAAAGCGACTGGGATTGACACAAGTAACTTTTCTGCCTGTTTACGCAGGGCTCCGCACAGCAGGACATGCCAATGATTCTGGGTCGTCAGTGGCACCTCAGTACTTGCAATTAGCGAGACAAAACTATATTGAAGAAACTGCCACTTACAGTCAGCATTGTCTGCTGTCCCCCCTGTGTTTTGACTTGTGAGTGTACTCTGTAATGCTTTTCCGAGTGATCTCAGTAAAGATTTATGCACTCAGAGGAAATTACTATCGACCTTCTTGCACCTCTTATTCCCGAACAGCGGGGGCTCTCTACATAAGTCAACACAGTGGCTAAATGCACTTGTCTTCTTCTGTGCCAGCATAATTGCTAGAAAACCTTTGCATCACACTGTTAGCCAGCGCAAGGAGAAATGGATTGATAAAGATCTGAGGAAAAGAGAAAGATACTGCTCCAAAGGTCAAGGGCTACATACAGCAGCGCTATGGACACATCCAACAGTAATAAGGGCCGGCGAAATGGAGATCCACTGTGGTCAGAGCAGAGAGGAAATGGTAACAAATGCTCAGCGATGAACAATCGGCCCATACTAATGAACTCGCCTACAGCCATCCTGTTTTAAAGGGCCCATTTTAGACAATTTTTTGATCTGCAAAAACTCAAATCTAGCCATGTTAAGATTACTTGAATTAAGAAAGTTTAGTAGTTAAAATATGAAAACACATCTTGCTACACATAAGATAGTAAAAACAACTTTTTGCATGTAAAATAAGAAACAAAATCTTTGTTGAATTAAGAAAAGAAAAACACACTTACTCCATTGGATAATTTCACTTAACTAATTTATCAGTTGGCCGATATATTAGTGTATCAGCTATCGACCTTACATCACTACTTTGTTTTGGCCAATCTTCTGCCTAAAAATACCCATAAAGCTTGACTTGTACACTTAAATGCAAAGAAATAATCTCACAAAGTGTGACTACACAGCTTTTTAAATGACATAATTTGAGGAAAATAATGAAAACCTGCCATATATATCGAGAGAGAGTCAGAGTTTTTTGGTCATTGTGTTCTGGATTCGAAGAAATTAGAATCTGCCATGAAAAAAACATATGGCCAATCTCTAATTTTAACCTAATTTTCCCAAATAGCTATGGATTTTTGTCCAACTATTTTGTACTGTAAAAACCTTTAGTGCTATTTGAGACTCTGATGAGTTGGTTTCTTCATTTCCTAAAATCTAAAAATGTCCATGTGAAAGTGTAGAGGCTTTGTTAATAATAGACCAGCACAGCCAAGAACCTGCTGGCTCCTTAAGTTTAACACTTACAGAATAGTGGGTTGCCAGACATTCTTCAGCAGCACTTAACAATAAGGCTGGTCCTGCCAAGTCAAAAAAAAAAAAACACCATAAATGTGAAACCTCAGCTATCCAAGAGCAGAAGTCACAGAGGAGTGCTGCCAACACAGTGTCTCATCTGAAATATGCAGCAGGTAAAGATGCTTATGTAGTGACATGCAAGCAACTGGGATACATTCAAAGAAGCACCATTAAGAGCAGCTTTCTGATGACAGGTAATTTTATTCCTCTGTACCGGACCATTATACACAGGCAAAGAATGCAGAAATGTGAGGTGGATTATTGTAAGGTTTTCTATGGTAGACTGCTTTAAAAAAATATATGCAGTGTTTGGTAATAAAGTGGTAGTGTGCAGAATTCCCAAAGAGCCTAAACAGGATCTGAACAGCAACGCATAAAATTACAGATAAAATGACATCTGGAGTGGAGGCAAAGTTGAATAATACATTTTATAATAGGGATGTGACATTTAACATAAAAGACTTGTTTTCCACTGTTGTACTGTATGGACTGAAACACGTGAATGCTTGATGATTCCTCTGAACAAAAATGAGTAAAATATCCTCCAGTGCCACAATATGGTACATGATTCACCATCATTTGCCTTCACCTTTCAGAGTTGTAATTATGAATGCCATTTGACCAAAAAAAATGCACAAAATGTCAAAATAGGTCCTAGGTTATCCAGCTAGACTTGGTAATTTCATCTTTAAAGTAAGTGCTGCTCTTTTTCAGGTCCAGTTATAGACGGATGACTTGTTTATCAACAGAGAGGATGTGAGCGCAGCCTGAGTGCACAAGCGCTGCTGTCTGTGTGGTTAACATGAAGGTGTAACCTTAGCTAGCGCTGATGCTAGCACTAAAACAGATTATCACGATAAAATATGCGATAAAATAAGTTCCATCCATCTTCTTCTACTTTATCTGGATGGGTCACAGGGGCAGCGATTTGCCGCCCAGTCCTCTGCACACCTGACCCCATGAACCCCTCTGCAGGTGGTGAGCCCACAGGAGGGTGGACCCACGTCATCCTCTCAGTCTTCAACGTTAGTTCTTAGACCTGTTGTCATTACTGATGCTAAACTGGTAAATTACTCAAAAGAGTTTGGAAGAATTAGATTATAACTCCACGGATATCTTGATATCTTATTAGATCCACACGCCATGACCCTTCACTTGGCAAGAACTTGCTGCGACAAACATTCAGATCATAATCATGCTGCTGGCTCTTTTAATGAGAAGACACAGCCCTCATCACTGCTTCTGCAACTTTGCATATTTCTACCCATTTTTCCATCTCTAGACTTTCTTTCTACCATGACGGAACATACCACATAGAGGACGTAACCTATCCCATATTTGTCCAGCTCTGGCCCTCTCATCCATCAAAACACCAGTGGTATTTCAAACGACAACAGACCCTAACTGCGAGCCTACATCACATTTGACGCATTGGCATTTTATTTTCCCTCATATTGCATTCTTGGACAATAATAGGACAAATCAAAAACATCATAGATCCAGGCGGTCCCTCGGCGGCTCAATGACATTTCGAGATACAAGTGATATGTGAATGGAAATTGTCTCGTTTTGTTCTTTCTTCTATTCACGGGAACAGATTGAGGTGGCAGATTGTTGGAGGACGGCACTGATTGAGACTTTTTGACAAGTCAGATTACTCGACATGCAGGAAATCACAGTGTCGCAGGCCTATTTGGAAGGGAGAGAGGGAGGGGGGGAGGCCTAATCAAGTCATCTCCATCCTGGTCACATCTCACTGGGGCATGCCTGAATACCTCCAGGGATGGCTCTCTTTGTCTGTCTATCTGTCTCTCTGTGTGATGTCTTAACCCAAGCACCGGGTCATGTCTCCCTGTTTACTCCTAAATACGCAGACTCACTAAACTCAGATAAAAGACTCAAAGCGATGTGACGTTTGATCTGTCTGTGATGTGGGAGTCTGTAGGAGCTTGTAATGAAAGTAATGAGGCAGTTTACAGCTAATATATTGTTGACAAGATGTAATGAATTCATAGAGATCTTGTGCTGAGATCTAAAGTTTTTGCTGAAATAGATAAAGAAAAGTTGACAAGCTGAAAAGTTTATGCTAAATATAAATGAAGATACAATATTAGTTTGTATTATCCAATTATATCCATAATTGGATAAGCCCTGTAATAAAAATACAGCTTTTCTTACACCAATATTTTTTACAGTGAGATCAGTAGTTGTATAATATAGTTGTCCCAGACCAGTTTTGGCCGTAGGGCTGGTTATTGTTTAAACTTTAGATGTAGGCTGTAGTATTGATATAGCTTAGTTTGATAATTATTAGCTATAGTAGCTCAACACCACAGTTCAAAGCTTAGTTACTGATCGTCTAATGCTTAGTGCGTTGCCTTTGCTCACTATAATAGACTATTATGAGCTTTTAATGGTGTTGCAATGTTTTTTCTTCATCATTAACTTGAAGTTATGCATGCCTGAGTACACAGAATATGCTTTCACCTTTATCCCCGCCTACAGCACTGTACTTGTAATAAAGCTAAATAAATCCCTGAGTTAGACAAATACAAGGTTACAAAGTGTGGCCATTAAGAAAAAAAAGTCATATATGTAAGTTTGAAATGAATCTGGCGTTCTGACGTTCTGCATTTCAGGGGTCCCATTTCTACTATTAAAACATTGCGGTTTTTGAACAAAATATAAAATATAGTCTTGTGTATGTTATTGTTTATTGTTTACTTACCAGAAAAGACATATTTCTTCTTAAAGGGTTAGGGTTACTGGGATACTGTTGCATTGTGGCCGCTCACTGTAGCTCAAACATGTTGAGGCTCCTTCTCAAGTCTCAGCAGTCGTCACTGGTTCAGTTCATACAGATATGTGCAGACCCCACCACTAACCCACCGCCAACACAAGCAGCCTGCTTCACAACTAATACATTCACACTCAGAAGATAACACACACAGTGCCCTGCTACATTTGACCTAAATTGTTTCAGTTAAAACATAAAAGGCATATTGAAGACATTTTCTTCAGTGAAAAATATCTATTTTAAAAAGCTTCTAAGGTGAATATAGCTATATTACGCTAATCCTGCTTTCTCAGCCATCTGTTAAGTTTACCTGATGAGCCAGAACCACAGACTGACAAAACTTAACAAACATGTTGTTCTGGAACCGTGTCCTGTCTCCTCAGTTTGAGTTGGGTGTAGTAGTTGACAGGCGGATCAACCTGTATCAAAACAAACATTGCAGCTAAGACATAAAAAAAAGTTATTAAGGAGATGTCTTCTGCATTTGTGAGACATGTGCTACAAATTAGCACCTGTGATTGGACCACCCCCTTTTATGGCAGAGGTTTGTTACTCTCCATGGTCCTGATCCAATCCAGGTTTGATTCGAACAGAAGGGACTGGTGGGTCAGGCAACTGTTAAACATTTTATCAGTCAAGAGATTTTAATTCTGTCAAACCAAATATCTCTCCATAAATGACCTGAACCTAGACTCAACCAGGTCCACTACTGTATATGTGTAACCAACTAGGACTAGCTCTGACCTAAAAGCAAGGTTAAATTATATATCGTTATTGAATAAAGGCAAGAATGTCAAAGCCTGATCCCATCAGATCTCAGAATTCTCAGAATTCCAGGTGCCACAGTGGGGCACCAGTGGCAAAAAAATAAAAATAAAAAACTGTTGTTGTGTCCTTAGGCAAGACACTTCACCCACATTGCCTAGTATGAAAGTGGTGTGTGTGAGTGATGGTGGTGGTCGGAGAGCTGATAGCGCCGATTGGATTGTCAGCCTCGCTTCTGTCAGTCTGCCCCAGGGCAGCTGTGGCTACAGTGGCAGTTTACCCCCACTGAGTGTGAGTGAATGAACACTGCTCTGTAAAGTACATTGGGGGTCTTGAAAGGCGCTATATAAATGCAATGATTAAAAAGTGTAGCATCAGAGGAGGTCCTCGTAAGATATTTGATCAACACTGCAGTTACAGCTTTTATCTTGAACCTCAATATTGTTGCAACACAAATGGGTGATGTTGCAACAGTTTGAGGATATATTAAGAATCTCAACTGTATCTTCAGTGCTACTTGTGCCTGTTTGTAAAACGATGTTTGGACTTGTCTGTATCACAAAGTCACGCTCCTGTGTTGGTTCAGGAAACAGGGACAGTGCGCTAAACTGTACTGAGAGCCCTGACAAAGGCTATTAGGGTAAAATGCCACTCCAGCGGATGTGGACCTGGATGCCTTTGTGTTGTATGTGTGTAGATGGACAGATTGTGAGATAGTAGCTCATGCGTGTGTGTGTGTGAGATAGCAGCTCATGTGTATGTGTGTGTGTGTGTGTGTGAGATAGCAGCTCATGTGTATGTGTGTGTGTGTGTGTGTGTGTGTGAGATAGCAGCTCATGTGTATGTGTGTGCAAGTGTGTGTGTGTCAGCGCTGGGATGGTCTCTTGGCTCTCCCTGCTCCTGTCAACAAGAATTAGGACAGTCCTCTCAAAGCAGAAGAGGGAAAATACGAGCTTCTGATGGTCCAGTGCTGTGGAGAGAGGGAACTCCAAGGCACATTTTTAAGTTCATAGATAGAATTTCATTGAGATTTTGAAATATAGACACGTAATGTTCCACAGTATTGTATTAAAGTTATCTTGTAATTATTCATTTCAGGTGTTTTATTGCCAATATCACTTTTCCACAGATCTGAGACAGTACTTTTAAAATGTTTAGCTTTTCAATTGTCAGTTATTATGGTTCGGGTGGACGATACAGACTCAAAATGCCAACCAATCAAGATTAAAGACATCTCCCCAAATGCTCGTTCTTATTGTATGTACATAAAGCCTTCACTTTCTATTCAGTGGCCAACATAGAACCTACAGTGCACTGAACTTACCTTAGGGACTCTACAGCAATGCATAGACTCCAGGTTGTCAAGGGCAACAACTTATTTCTTATTATGTTTCAGGAACCTATTGTGTTTCTTTTTTTTCCACAGTTCAAATCTATAACATATTCATTAGAGTTATCGTCAGGTTAGGCAGCACCCACATTTCGGCACTGTTGGCCTTTCGTGCTCTTGTTGTGCTCGCTGCGTGACTCCCACACTTTGTGTTTGTGTGGAGAGATGCATGCGCTTAGCAACAGAGCAGGGTATTCTGGGAGATGTGGAGCGAGAGGACTCCACTGGGCATGCTCAAATGCACAGCACAGATCACTGAGCAGCGTGCTACAGGTGCCACCAGCCGTGGTTCTGCCCGGTACCACCAATGGAAAATAGAATTAAACAGCTGGAAAAATGATAGTGGGCGGGTGTGATATGCCATTTAAAGATGCACAATGCAACTTTTCTGCGTTATGGTTCATCTCATAGAATTGTTATTGCTTTGTCATGAATGTTTCACACCAAAGCATTGAACTTATCTCTCTTGCATTTGTATTGCAGTTGTTTTTATTTTCCACAGTGAAAGACATGGGTGCTTATTATGAGCTGGATTTCCTCCTGTAGCTGGATGCTGGCGTCACTTGCTCAGGTTAAAGAGCATATATTTTCTGAGCTATGTTATAATGTTGATCTCTTATCAAAAACATACCCGGAGTTGTGCTTTATTTCATTAACACACAAACCATGCATATTAAGCTTGCAAGAAGTGCTCCATTGTGTTTTTAAACTCCATACGCCTTCACCAGAATCATTTAGATCATTTCAGCCCAGGAACTGCCAATCCCTTTTAAACAAAAGGTAAAAGAAGCTGTTCGCGAAGCTACCACTTCATGACATCACAAGGTGGGACAGGGCATTTTGAGCTTTGGAGATGTAGATGGATAAAGGATAAACTCAAATGTGTGAATGAAACAAAATACAGCTCCAGGTATATTTTTGATGAGGTAACTGTTGATGTGTTGAACATGAGTTAAACCTTCCAAGAGTCAATTTAGCATAATACATAATAATACTTTAATGCCATATTGTGTAACATTCCAAGCAAAGGAACAGTTGGCAGCCGCTTCATTTGAAAAAAAAATTACAATGGTTAAAAGGTTACATGCGACTCTATAACAGCTTGTATCTGAACTGACTGAAAAGGAAATCCACTGAAGTGCTCTTGCAGGATATATCATAGTCCATCTTTGCTCCCTGTGCATGAGCTTATGTGAATGACTGTATCTAGTTCAATGAGCCACTGCAGTGCCTAACCAGGTCACGGTCAAATTCACATACAACTATGGAGGCAGACAGAGAGAGGAGACAGGGGATTAAGGGAGGTGAAGGAGGACATGAGGACAGGACAATATGAGATTTAAAAAAGGAGAGAATATGAGACAGCTTTCAGGTGTGACATGAACATGAACTACTCGAACACAGTTGCATATACTGTGACTATGGGTGTGGCAAAAGGTTTTGTAACTATTTATCTCTATATCTCTATCTATCTATATATATATATGTATATCTATCTATCTATCTATCTATCTGACCCCAATTTCACTCACAAGACTGCACCTGCATAGATGTTTATGCAAAAACAAGTATTTATACAGACACAGGAACTGTATTTAAAAACAGATAAAACTTGTCAATCATTAGTTTATTCTATACCTTTACATATAAACCCAAACCCTACCAAAAAATACCAAATCTTCTGCTAACTCACACACTCACTAACTTCTCCTTTCTGCTGTCATCTGATAATACTATACTGATGGTAAGTTTTTTCAACTGATTAACTGATTAAACTACAGCCCTGGTCTGTACTGTATTCTTGTTTTGTGCACGATGGCATCACATTTTGTTTCTGCCTGATGAACTTGATATAAGATAAGATAAGGATGTACTTCGAGGGAAGGCAAAATGTCTGGACTACTTCACTTTTAAGTAGCCTTGCCTTGAGAGTGAGACTGCACAGTTTTGTGTTGTTTTTTTTTTTTTCCCGTAAGAGACAAATGCCACTCAAATATAGGTGTGTTCTCCTCTTTTTGCTCCAGTCCACTTCTGACTGAGTAATTATTAGCTTTCAGATGCAATGAAGGCTTTTTATGGATTCATTTGGGGCCTCCACCTGTCCTATTGTGATGACTGTGACTGGGGGACAAAGTGGGCGAGGGACACAGTGAAACATGTTTGGATTTTGCCTAAAAGGACATCAAAACCTAAAGTACCCGAATAAACTTGCTTGCTCACTTTAAATGACATTTGGAAAACTACTCAATAGAAGCAGCCTATAATCCTCTTATATTTTCAGTTCTGTACTTTTAGGTATAACTTTCATATATCCATTTCTCTTGAGACCTAAAAAGCAATTCATTTCTGTAACATAGATGAGGAAGTCTTGGGTGTCTTGAGAAGAGCAGACTGTCACAAAAGCTATTACAGAAATGGTGATTCTTACAAAAGAAAAGATGATTGAAGAGGGAATAGAAGAATACATTTTAAATGTGCAACTTTTGGTTTGAATTCTTTGTCCTAGTGCATAATGTTTAGACAGAACTTTCAAAATGATTACAATATGTGCTTTATTACCATTATTAGCCTACCACTTAATAATCGTTCAGTTAATAAAAGAAAATGAGGGGGTGTGAAAGGGAGGACTGACGCAGGCAGCAAAGGGAGGGGGGACTCAGCATCAAAAAGAAAAACAGAAACTTATTAAACATGCTAACGTTTTCGGAAAATGTTGTATTTTCAAAACAATAAAAGGAAACATTGCACATAATTTGTTATGTGTTAGCAGTTAATAGCCCTTAAAATGCATCTTCTTTAAGAACAAATTCTGATTAATGGTGACCACTATCACGTCTTAAAGAAGAAATATCATGCATTTGTCCGTTTTGACGCTTTTCAAAGCATGAGTTTTTCCTCTTTAACTGTTATGTGAAACTTGTGTCACTGGTCACAGACAATGGCCAAATTTCACATAACTCGAGACCCTACCTCAAAGTTCAGAGGGTTAATGCTGCACGTGTCTGAAAGCCTGAAGTCTCTAGTTTAAAGAAAACAGCACATATCTGCTGTGGATCAAAAGGTATGTGCAGTTAAAGTGCACAACACTTTTCTGTTGCAGCCTCGACTCCAGAGGTCCCATTCTAAACTATGAAAAAATAGCTAAATTTTTGTGTGTCAGAAATGGGTAAAAGACCAATTTTAGTCATAAACAGTAAAAATGATACATTTCACTTAATTTCTCTTTCCTGTCCACAAATGCACAAAACATTGACCTGCATGTTTTTCACAAACTAAATAGTCTGTACTATGCTAGTCTGAAGTTCATCTGTCGGTGTCGCCATGTTTAAACTTCAGCATTATCAAACTGGAATTTAAAGGGTTAAATATATTAGTGTTAAAACTAAAACTTTTTTTTATTAGAGCGGGGATAGAACAGCACCCCTGTGAACTAACATCAAGGACCATGACGTCCACCCTCCTGTGGGCTCACCACCTGCAGAGGGGTCATGGGGGGGGGGGGGTCAGGTGCTATGAGGATTGGGCAGCAAACTGCCCCACGACCCAGCTGGATTAAGCAGGAGAAGATGGATGGATGGATGGGGATAGAACTTTGGATTTAGTTGAAAAAATATGAATCTGTTATAAATGTAGTGCTGTTTTTGTTTAAGTGGACGTTTTAGTCTTTAGGGTGAGTGTGACTTTTTTAAAGGGAAGTCTGAGGGTTAATCCTATGTTGGATATCCATAATACACTAGTCTGACTGAACCATTTACCAGAACACAGAATATAAATACAAACATTTGAATGCAGGTATTTGCAGCCACTAGGGCAAAGCTATTCAACCTGAAATTAATTTATTTCAAAACTAGAAAAAGTTTATGGTCTGAAAATAGGAAACTGTCACCACTTGAATATATCTATTTATTTATATTGGAAAAAAAAAGTCAATTGATGAAGAGGTCTGGAGGTACAGAGAAAAACACTTGAAATGCCACAACGTTGATGGTTTCTGCTTTATACAAAACCAAGACAGCTGTCAGTCAACTCACTCAATTGGCCTGTGATTGGCTCTGGGCTGTTTCCATGGTAACTGTCCTCCTTGTTGGATGTTATTGTGAGGCGAACCTGATTGAGCAGACGCACAGAGGTGGGTCACTGTGGGAGGGGAGGGCTGATAACCCCCCGACCCGGCATCGAAGGCATTTCACATAATTATAGAGCACAGCAAACACTCACCGCTGCGCTTTCTGCCTCACAACCTCTTCGGACGGAACCACAAGAGGGACAATTTAGGGACACATTCTGCAAGCTTTGGCCTGGATGTAAGAGGGCCGAGGAAAAGCTGTGATTTGTCAGAATGAGGTGTCAAATACAATAATTTCACTGCAAAGGTTTTGACTTTTGAAGAGGTATAACATTAGATATGTGCTATTCAGAAGTGCTACAATGGCTATTGTCATCCACCTATGTGCTATATACCTTTCAGGCAGATTTTCCCATCAACTTGAACAATGGGCAGTAAGAAAAAAGTGACCAAGATCCAGGTTGAAGAAGATATGAAGATGGGCCCCTCGATGCTGTGGTCCTTTATTCACACAGTAACTGTTAACAGGTCACAGGCCTATGGAGACAACTAATAATTCATGTTTTTCAACGTATTTGCAAGCAATAAAAACACTTGTAGTAAAGTGAATACTATAGAGAGAGAATAATAATAATTGCAAATAATATTTCCTAATAATTGAATGACATATTGCGGAACATTCAAGGCAAAGTAATAACATTTCCATTGAGACAAGCAGTTGCAACACCCCTGAACAAAAAAAGTTACACAGTGCTGATTTAACCATACTGCTAACCTTAACCTTCACACTGTTACCTATATTTCTAAACTTCTAATGGCTAAACACTGTACCAGGCTTCCAGGTGAATTGGCCCATATCACTATAAGCAGAACTTTTCTTTTTTGAAAATCTGTCCTGATAAATCCAGTATCGGTCTGGTGGCTCATTCTAACCAGTTATAAATGCACATATTTTAATTATTCACCGTACTGACCTCTGTGGTTCTTGATCAGCCCCCCCCCGCTGCATCTGTGTTTTGATATGTGGCCCTTGATGCTAAAAAGTTTGGAAACCCCTGCAGTGGACTGTTCCTCTGGAGTTTACTATCTGTCACTATTTCCAAACCAACCCAGGCTTTGACCATCAAAAATGTTTGTCTTTTTAGCAGGAGTCTCCGTCTGCTTCCTCTGAATGAATGATTTAGGCCGTTTCTGACCATATGGTGTCACTTTTCTCCTCCTCTTATGGAGACTGACAGCTGTCCATTGAGTCAGAGGTAGATGAGACTCTGGGGGAGGACTGAGGACGTGCTGATGAAACTATAGATCGGTTCTGTCAGCTTCACCAGCCGTCCTTCACTCTGGTGGTGGTGGTGATTGTGCACAATGTCAGTTTAGAGATCCAGGATTTAATGAGGCTGAGTTAAGCTGTGTTTGTTTTTTATGATGTAGACCAGGGGCGTCAAACTCATTTTGGTCCGGGGGCCGCATACAACCAACTTTGATTCCAAAGGGGCCGGATCAGAAAACTCATGACATATATACCCCAAAAATAGCAATAAGTCCAAATATTTGTGCAGAGAAACACAAATCTATTACAGAAATCTTTTTTATTTGATTCTTTTTACTAAATATTATAACATGCTAGGTTAGGTAGCTCCTTTCACAACAGCATCACTAACCTCTTGGCCCCTGGGTGAAAACAGACGTCTGTTTCTTCAGTCCCAACAATAATTCATTTCTCTTCTGTCTTCTCAATTCTCTGCTCAAGTTATTGTATTTTTCGCCGTGTCTTGTAGTACCGTTTAAAATAATTTTCCGCGCCGCCACTTGTTGCAAACACACTGAGCACAGGTTTCCCATTCACCTCCATGAACAAATAAGAATTAGTCTATTTGTCTTAGAAAATCCTGCACTCAGCTCCACTTTTCTCATTTTGGACATTTTGCTGATGTCACGGTCACAGTCAAAATGATCGTCTTTAATAGTGTTTGGAAAGAGGCGAGTCTTCATTTGTGCTGCTCTGGTGGAGGCGCCACACACAGAAGCACTGGAGACGCTGCTATGCTAAGCTGCACAGAAAATTACCAGAAAAATCTGAAAATTGTAAATATTTTAATAGAAAATCAGCCAAGGGCCAGATTAAAGGTCTTGGAGGGCCGGATCTGGCCCCCGGGCCGCGTGTTTGACACCTGTGATGTAGAGAATGTGTGCACTTTGACAGCTGTGTTTGAGGTTTTGTATTTCTTATAGTTGCAAAACTTCAATTTGTCAGTCATATTTCTCCTGTCATGTTAGCAATAATCGATTCAAAACTCTTTTGAATAGTTCTCAGAATTGTACTTATGACAAGAACCATAAGCCTTTAAAACACAAATGAAATCTTATCAGATTTCAACCCAGTTTGAGTAAGTAAATAATGGAGGAGTAGTATAAATATATACATTTAATAGTACTCATGCATGTAATTGTGCTTTTCTTGGCCTGTTTCAATGTATTCAGCCTTTTTTATCTCTTAATGAGCCTTGCGCTTGTCCTTCAAATATACAGTCATGTGAAAAAGTTTGGACACCCCTGATCATTTTCAAGATTTTCCTTTATAAATCATTCGTTGTTCGGATCAGCAATTTCAGTTAAATATTTCATATAGCAGACAAACACAGTGATATTTGAGAAGTGAAATGAACTTTATAGGATTTACAGAAAGTGTGCAATAATTACTTAAACAAAAGTAGGCATGTGCATAAATTTGGGCTCCCCAACAGAAAAATTACATCAATAGTAGATCCTCCTTTTGCAGAAATAACAGCCTCTAAACGCTTCCTATAGCTTCCAATGAGGGTCTGGATTCTGGTTGAAGGTATTTTTGACCATTCTTCTTTACAAAACATCTCCAGTTCAGTCAAGTTTGATGGAGCCCGAGCATGGACAGCCCGCTTTAAGTCACACCACAGATTTTCAGTAATATTCAGGTCTGGGGACTGAGACGGCCACTCCAGAACATTGTACTTGTTCCTCTGCATGAACTGCCTTAGCAGAATCTGAGCAGTGTTTAGGGTTGTTGTCTTGTGGAAGTCTCCAGCCCCGGCGCAACTTCAACTCTGTCACTGATTCTTGAACATTGTTAATTATTCTTGAACTTTAACACGATTTCCAGTCCCTGCACTGGCCACAGGCCCACAGCCTGATGGAACCACCACATTTTACTGTGGGTAACAAGTGTTTGTCTTGGAATGCTGTGCTCTTCTTTCACCATGCATATCACCCCTTGTTATGTCCAAATAACTCAGTTTTAGTTTCATCAGTCCACAGCACCTTATTCTAAAATGAAGCTGGTTTGTCCAAATGTGCTTTAGCAGAGCTCAAGCGACTCTGTTTGTTGCATGTGCGCAGAAAAGGCTCCGTCGCATTACTCTCCCATAGAGCATCTCCTTGTGCAAAGTGCTGAATAGTTGACCGATGCACCGTGACACCATCTGCAGCAGGATCATGTTGTAGGTCTGTGGAGCTGATCTGTGGGATGAGTTTGACTGTTTTCACCATCCTTCACCTCTGCTTATCTGAGGTTTTTCTTGGCCTGCCACTAGAACTGGAACTGTGCCTGTGGTCTTCCATTTCCTCACTATGTTCCTCACAGTGGAAACTGACAGCTGGAATTTCTGAGCTAGTTTTTTGTATCCTTCCCCTAAACCATGATGTTGAACAATCTTTGTTTTCAGGTCATTTGATAGTTGTTTTGAGGCTCCCGTGTTGCCACTCTTCAGAGAAGATGCAAAGAGAACAACTTGCAACTGGCCCCTTAAATCCCCTTTCTCATGATCAGCTTCACCTGTGTCTGTAGGCCAAGGGTCAGTGAGCTGAACAAACTACATAACAATAATTAGTGCTAAAGGTATTAAAATCAATAAAACAACAAGGGTGCCCTAATTTATGCACATGCTTACTTTTGTTTAAGTAATTATTGCACACTTTCTGTAAATCCTATAAAGTTCATTTCACTTCTCAAATATCACTGTGTTTTTCTGCTATATGAAATATTTAACTGAAATTGCTGATCCGAACAACCAATGATTTATAAAGGAAAATCTTGAAAATGATCAGGAGTGTCCAAACTTTTTCACATGACTGTAGGTGAAAGTCAGTTTCTTTCTAACTCAACTGTGCTTTGTTTATCCTTGGTTTATTTGGAGCGCTACAATAAATTAATTCTGAAAATGAAAATGTATTTTGATGTCATTTTTTGCATTATAGTGTGGCGGCCATATTTTTGGAAGCAACAAAACAAACAAAAAACTAAAACGTCACATTTACATCTGTGGTTATCGATCAGTGATGCTGTTGACTCAAATGTAAAATGAAACGGCCTTTCTGTGTTAGCTCAACATATTGACTACATAATTATAGTAAGAGCCACAGATGTACATTGTAGAGATTGCTAAGTGCCTCTGGGATCTCTGTAGTCCGGTTGTTGGAACACAGCACATGAACAGGGCAGTGGGGAGAGTGTGCTGATCCCCCATCACGATGCATGATCAACTTTCCCCCTCTTTGTCACATGGTGTTCTCGGTCATCAGGGAGTGAAGACAGTTACTACCTCATGGGTCTGATTTTTGAATTTGGGTCACAAACTCAATATATTATTGTCTGTCAGCAATTGCTGGTTACTTGAGAATTAATTACAAAAAATAGCAGAAGAAAAACTGTTTGCTCCATCTGTGTTTTTTTTTAATAACTTTGTGATTGAGTCAAATTATGGAAAATCTACTTCAATTAACTTTTAACCAAAATCTCACAATATGTTACGTGCAATTTTGAAAAGAAAGTTTTTGGACCCATTTTCATTATTAAAGGTGCAACTTTTCTGGTGGAGGGTCTGTCACCTGCTTGTCGCCATGGAGATTTTATCGCTTTGTCTGGAATGTCCCAGAATGGCATTAAACACATCTATCTTGCATTTACTCGTCAACACAGGCATTTCTTGACCTAAAAACCTGCCTTCTTACTATGAGTGGGCTCGCTTCTTCACAGATCAGAGATGTAACTTGGTCATGCGCTGTCACCTGTTGTGGCCATAGAGATAAATAAGTGTAATGCCATACTGTGGAACATTCCAGGAAATTGCAGTTTGTAAAAATGTTTAACAAAATGTAAAATGATGATCTGTTGTATCGATTTGGGATAATTAATCACCTAGTAAGAAGTTTAACCCACACTGCAGTGACAGATTCAAACTGGATTCAGTGGCTGTGACTGTGTGACATAAAAGCTGGAGAAATGCTTTCAGCTGAAGTCTTGGCAACAGCACATCCCCTCAGTGCTGCAGAGAGCTCATCCTCCCTGGGTCCCTCTTTACCTTGAATCATTAACATTTGAGTATTTCTTGGTATTGTGGATTGAAAACGGCGGGGAAGGGTAAAGGGCTGATATTTGATGTGCTGTGAGCTGGATTGTTTGACACTGGCTTCAGGTAATCCTCAGGCGAACGAGAGAGGAAGTCATTTAGAGCAAGGGCGCTAATGAAGTGGAGTGTTTGCGATCGCTCCAATGTGCTCTGCAAGTCTAAAGCATTTTTCATGGTTTGATTTCTAAAGAAAGTCATTTGTAGAATCAATAACACATCAGTAATGAAAAGCATTTTATTTCATTTTTGGTTTAGTTTATTCATCACGACGGCTGGACCCTGGGAGATACTGTATCAATTACTACTTCAAAACTAAATATTGCGGCAGTGTCAAAAAACAAAAGCCCTTAAATAGACACTGAGTAAACACTAACATACAAACTGCCATTGTGTCCTTGAGCAACACAAGTGAGACACAATACACCTCCAAACCCGGACAGGATTTACCACTCCCGGTGTGACAGTGGACTGAATGAACCATGGGCCGTGTAATGTGGAATTTGAATTTCTATAATTAAGACAGATTAGCACCACATTAAATAATTAGCTTTCCTTAGATATTCTTCCACTTAATTTCTCTGCTCCAAACCACATGCTTTTACTGACAGATGATTGGCTCTCGATAAGAAAGACCCTAGTGTATCACTGACTACTTTTACAATTTTACCATTGCAGGACAGGGCCAATGCCATTTTACCATTGCAGGATAGGGCCACTTAATTGAAATAGTGCGTTCTCTCTGCGCTCAATGAACACAATTTAATGGGGAATAAAAGCACAGCTAGCACATCTTGCATCTGATTTTCTAGGAAACTATAATAGCATTTACTTTGTTCTTGGCTGTCAAACTAATTTCTAGCGGAAATTAGTTTGTCTGTTAGGTGAATCATGCAGCACATCTGATCTAAATACCTTTGTAGTTTTTGGTGAGGCTCTAAATAGAAACTCTTGTTATTGCGTTGACGGGTTCCTGGGACTTGAATAGTGGCTTTTAGCTGGAGCCCGGGGGGAAGAAGGCCTCCATGACTCATTCACCTTAGTCTGTGAAGTGGAAATCCTCAACCTGTCTCACACACACAGAAACAAGGAAAGAGGGAGAGAGAGAGGGACTGAAGGGGGGAGAGAAAGAAAGAGAGAGAGACCTGGAGAGAGAGAGTGAGGGAAAGAGGGACTTTGAAGGGGGAGGGGAATTGTGTGAGAACGAAAGAGAGAAGGAGAGACAGAGAAAGATAAGATAGACAGAAAAGATAAAGAGATGGAGACTGAGAGGGAGAGAAAGAGGATAAGAGACTCACAGAGGGGTGCATAGAGAGAGACAGGCAGCTGTGAGAGTCTGAAAGAAGCAAATCATTCAAATTCAGTTATCGTTTAAATTTAATAACATTCATTAATATAACTGCGTTGTTTTTTTTTTTTCCTTCTTTTTACCACTTCATGTCATCACCCCAAATCCTCTGCCTCCAAGTGCGAGGAGGTAATTTCCCTTTTTGCTTTGTTTTTGATCCATGCTTGTGAGCAAGACAAACACTCTTGGCACCAGAAATCTGTGTTTAACTATATTGATTGTTGAGAGTAGCTGCAGAATGTGCAGAATGTGTCACACGCACATCTGTGTATGTTGTTGGCATTTGGTATAATCCATAAGTTTTGTATTTTGGATCATATATTAAACTTTTTATTGTGTATTAGTGGCAGCCGCCGGATTCCTGAAGCGCTGTGTTAGACTGCAGCGTGTTAGCAGCCGTTCAGATCTGTGGTGAGACGGAGGTGTAGAGATGAATTCACACAAGAGGAACAGGTAACAGAACAACATGGCAAGGAAGCAAGGAGAGGCACTGAGAGCTACTGGAGAAAAACTGCTCACAAGAAGCTGATCTCTGTACATAGCCTTAGACAGACTATATTCATGACAACAGACTATGTGCTATAAATGTCATTTGGTTGTTTATTGGTGTTTTTGTCATTAGTTTCTGTCTTGAGCAAGGTGTTGCAGTGTTTACATTAGAGATGCACAATATAACACCAGCTTGTTTCCATGGAGATGTTTTTGATTTGCTTAGAATGTTCCAAAGTGTGGCATGAGAGCTGGATTCATTCAAATATATTAGTAAATGTTTACATTCTAAAAACATGCCTTTAAAAACGTGTATTTCCGGGCCATCTTCTCACAGATCTGACCTATAACTTGCTTGTTTGCTTCTCTCTATAGAGAAATAAATGAAAGACCATGCACATGTGTAAGCAGATGACAGACAATTCGCCAGAGAAGCTACATAGCGCTACTTTACTTTACTGTGTCCACTAATATCAGTGACTACGATTTACTTGGAAACCCACTGCGCAACTTTGTGCAGCTGTAGATTTTATAGCAGAGGAGTGCAGACAGCGTTACTCGTGCAGAATAGTGTGGGCTTTTTGCACCGAGCAAACACACACAGCACAGAAAAGGAGATATGAAGTGCAGAGAATAAACCGTATGTAAAGCGTCTGTAGCGCTCGGCTTCACTGTGACTACGGTGGGAATGAGGAAAGACTGCCGTGTTTACTGTGTCTAAAAATGTGGGCAGCGGACAGCATGAAGCCAAATAAATTACGGCGTCGCTTAAAGACATCACACCCCAATCACGCTGAGAAGCCACTTGAGTCTGTTCAGTGAAAACATGCCGAATATCACCAACAAACCTCCTGCTTTGTGAACGCTGCTACAGTAAAGCAGCGAACACTGTTAGGAGCAAAATATAAGGAGGAGCAAACAGCAGAGGAGCTGATACTGCTGCATACGCTGGATGGCGCAAATGCCCCGTGACTAAAACGTTTGCTCTCATATGTCGGCAACTGAAGACGACAGTGCGATGTGTTAACGTTTGGTAGTGGTTCTGTGGTTCTTCAGAGCATCCATAATTAGTCCCTGGTTTAAAGGTCTGCGCGGGACAGAATTTTCAGTCTCGCCCACACTTGAGCTTTCAAAATATGCCCCACACCATGCAATTTTGCATCCAGTCCCGCGGGAGTGCAGCGCTCTACCCTGGTTTAGTTTGGGATTTATGCCCTGATTCAGTCATGGATCGTTCTTGGTTTAGTCCCTGGTTCAATCCTGGTTTAGGCCTGGTTTAGGTCTGGTTTAGGTCTGGTTTAGGCCTGGTTTAGGCCTGGTTTTGTCCTAATTCAGTCCTGGTTCAGTTCTGGTTTAGTCCTTTAGCTTATAGCCAATGGAAATCAACATTGGTAGTTGCTTTGCATGTTTTAAAGCCCCATATATATTCCAGTGCTTTTATAATGAGAATCAGCATCATCAACATTGCTCATTTTTAGTTTCATATCCAATTGAAAACACAATTTGTTTTGACATATTGTCTCTAATAAAAAGGTCTTACTTGACTCCTCTCACAAACATCCTGTGTTGCTAATGTTACTTGTTGGCCCAGAGCTATGATTTTCAACACCGGGGCTCTCTGTGCAAGTACTTTCAGAGACTTTAATGCTGCCCTAATATGAAATTGGATGCCATAACTGCTTGTTTAAAACCTTATCATATTTTCCAAGTATTCCAAGTTGTTTTGTTGATGAGGACATTTGTAGAAGAAAATGTGGCTTTCTGGATTGCAAACCTTACCTTTGCACATAGCAGGGCAATAATAACGCTGTGTTATGTCTCCCAGGCCAAAAGAAGCATCCTAAGACCTCACTCTAACCCTAATGCTTAAGTCTTTACAAACCAAAAGAAAGAACTAAAACGTTATCCTACCTTTTTTTTCTGTGCAAACACATTTTTACCCAGTCAAAGTGGAAGTTGTGTGTGTTTAATGTCTTGTACAGATAATTCAAAAACATCTAAGGCACATTACTTTTCTGGTGAAGAAACACAGTATGGTCTCCACAGTATGGTCTAGCTTGCATTTATTCAATTACAGGTGTTTTATTAGTAAAAATAGTAACATTTCCACAGATCTGACCTGTAACTTGGCCACCTACTTATCTCTATGCAGACAGAGACTATATTATATTAAATACATATGTTTACAATATTGTACTATGGGGAAAAAAGTGTAGTTAGTGTTTTGTTGTTAAAATATTTGAATAAAAGAATACATAGCTCAGGTTTTATTGAAAGAAAATGGTGCCATGAATCTGATGAATGCTTGTTGCAGTTTGAACACTTTTTTTTACCATTTGTTTAACCTGTTACTGACCGTGCATGTCCTTTTGTGTTGACAGAAACCTGCTGGACAGAGACACCTTCTCCAAATCTGACCCAAGTAAGACCCAACACTCTCTGTTTGACTTTCTGTGATGCTCTTGTTCTGACTAAATGTTTTGTAACCACACAGTTCACTGGAAAAGTACAAGGCAGCGGATGTAGTGGTGTAAACATGTTGCCGCTGTGTCTCATATTCCAAGTCTAACTGCCACTTGTTATTAAAAGATTAGAGATGATCAAATTATCAAAACAATGTAACTGTTCTGCCCTCTGTGGCAAGTTCGGGATAGAAATACTCAGTGCACACTTTGATCTGCAAAATATGCCAGTGCCTTAACCTTGTAAAAGTGTGTAATCCTATGTAGTTATTTACAGTATATATTTTAAAAAAAGTGTGTTAAAATTATTATTCCTTCCTGCCTTGTTCTTATCTTTACCCATATTTTGATTTTGATTGCATGCAGACTTTTTGTGCTTACTATTGCAAAATGTTTTTATCTTACCCTGTCAGAAGGTGCCAGAGTTACACACCAGCGCGAATCCCGTTATCTTATAAAATATGTTCACTATGAAACTTCTCTGGTTTGTCCACCATGGAACTCAGCAGTTTTCATTATGCAACCTGTTTGAATAACTCTTGACACTTTTCTTGTAAAGAATACTATACTACTATTTTTGAGCAATAAAACACATAATAAAATAAATACAAGATATGTAATACTGAACTGTGGAAGCAATATCCCTACCAGAAAGTTAGCGCACCATTATCACTTAAAGACAGGGCTCTACAGTGCGCCCATTTCACTCGCATTTGCGAGCAAATATTTTGGCGTGCGAATGAGGAAAATAAAACAGTCGCACCAGTGCGAGTGCTTCTGCAGCCACAATAAGGAGAACTGCACACAGACATAATGTGAGTTAAACGTTCTAAATGTGTCAAACATCAGGGGCAAACTCACACTAGGACTTCAGAATCCTGCCCAAGCCTGGATCGCCCCTAAAGCGCGCCACACATGCCCAGCGCGAGCCTAACCGATCTGAACCGTGCCCAGGCATGACATCTCCCACCGCGCACGACTCCAGCATACGAGCTCTGCATGTGGCCGATATCACTCATACAAACAAACTCCGCTTCAAAACACATCCACGTCCACCTTAACCGAGGAGCGCACCGCAGCAGGACCCACCCCTGTCCCACCACTCAATAGACACCCCCGTGCCTCTGGACTTCCTTCTCCTCTAAAGCAATCTTGTCTCGGACTCGAGCGCATTTACACTCGGTCTTGTCACGGACTTAAGGTCTGAATACTGAGTGTGATCATATTTCATTACGGCCGCTGCTATCGCCAATAAACTCATACCAGTGTGCAGGACCGCGCCGGACGTCTCTCTGTTGCCTGTGCGCTGGAGCCCGTGGACACTGTATGGCACGTCACCACATGCACCGCCAGCACACGGCTTGTCCGCCACAGCGCCACCCTCGTGTACCAGCGGGCATCACAGAGCAGGTTAAACATCCTACCTGTCTATACGTCAGTGCGCCGCTCCTCGCCTTTTCACGCTCTCTCCTCCCCACCTGGGGCGCACAGAGGCTCCTCCTCAATGCGCTGATTAGAAGAGCAGGACAAAACGAAGCAAAAACTAATTTTCTGTCAGTGTCCGCACAGAGCAGAGCTACGGCACAGAGCAGGCGATATGTGGGCTGAAGTTTGCTTAAGAAAATGTCAAATAAATCTGTTTGTCACAATGTGCGTTTGGTTTGGGAAATGTGCAGAGACTAAATACCACTTTTAAACAAGAGAATGTCACTCCAGGAATTTGATAATACAGGTTTAAAAAATTCTACACACTTTTTTTTAGCAGTTTTCTGTAAAGTGCCAGTGGAAGTTCTCTGTGGGTGAGGGTCCAAAAAGAGGTGCAGAGTGTTTAAGTGCAGTGCAGTTGGCTTGTCTTATTTTAAGTCGAAATGAATATTAATCAGATAAAATGGAGATAGACTAAAAAACAACATGTGATCATGCTGGAAAAGTATAATTTTTTTGTTTTTTTGTATAAAATTCATTCAAATAAGTTGGTGTGCGCAGGTTCTGCACTGTAATAAACATTAAAAACAAAAACCTATTTGTGCTCCCATTTTTTTTCTGTGCTCCTAAAAATTTTAACTTGGGGGCAAAAAAAAAGTTAGCGTAGAGCCCTGAAAGACAGAACTATTACATTATAGAGAATGCTCTTTCTTAGACCTTGGCTCTTATGTTTCCCTTTGGCTGCTTCAAGGATTTCAGTGCATTTGGGGGGAATATGGAGATGTGTTTGAGATGCTGGCTTTTTCCTCCTCTGTGTCTGTGTGACTCACCTCTCCAGGGCTGCTCTGTCTAACTGTGTGTTTGGCTCAAAGCTGATCTGACTAATGTAAGGACCAGCTGAGACACACTGCCTATAGAAAAACCAAGAGGTGGCTATAGCTCTCCATGTGGGCTCTTCATCATATTTTTATCACAATAGTTCAGTTGTTTTTCTACCAATCATATCCTTGGTATTGTTTGTAAAAGCTATCGTCAATATAGCAGTATTTCCAGTAGCAACCACGCAATTACAGTAGCATATGAAACAGGGGTGTCTCAGTATCACATTTTAGT
The DNA here is from genome assembly GCA_030686955.1 of Odontamblyopus rebecca. Lineage (NCBI taxonomy): Eukaryota > Metazoa > Chordata > Actinopteri > Gobiiformes > Gobiidae > Odontamblyopus > Odontamblyopus rebecca. The sequence continues at coordinate 45,987,637 of CM060653.1, read as the reverse complement.
GCACATGTGTCAAACATGCGGCCCGGGGGCCAGATCCGGCCCTCCAAGACCTTTAATCTGGCCCTCGGCTGATTTTTCTATTAAAATACTTAAAATTTTCTGATTTTTCTGTTAATTTTCTGCACCGTTTAGCATAGCAGCGTCTCCGGCGTTTCTGTACCTTGCAACTCCCACCAGAGCAGCACAAATGAAGACTTTTCTCTTTCCAAACGCTCTTAAAGGACGATCGTTTTGACTGTGGACCGTGACCCTCATCAGCAAAATGTCAAAAAATGAGAAAAGCAGATGCTGAGTTCAGGATTTCCCAAGAAAAATAGTCTAATTCTTATTTGTTGACAGAGGTGAATGGGAAATCTGTGCTCAGTGTGTTTGGAACAAGTGGCGTTGCTCGAGGAATATAATCTTAAACACCACTACGAGACACGGAGAAAAATACAATAACTTGAAGAGAGAACTGAGTTTTCTGATCCGGCCCTTTTGGGATCAAAGTAGGTTGCATACGGCCCCCGGACCAAAATGAGTTTGACACCCCTGTTTTAGTGTAATGATAATTCCTGCCATTACACCACCATGACAAAAAAGTGACAATCACAATACTAGACGTCTAGAATGTGACCTGCTTTATAAAATCCGGCTTTTTGATTGGGAAATGTATGTTAATGTGACGAAAACAGCCACAGAATAAAGGTTTTTCCTCATGGATCTCTGTTATATGTGGATGTAGATGAATAGACATTATTTTTAAACAAATATTATTTTTAGTTAAAGGTGCACTGCACAGCTTTTCTGGTTTTCTGGAGATTTTATTGCGTTGCCTATAATGTTCCACGGTATGACGATAAACGTGTGTTTCTGTTGCTCAAAAACAGGGGCGACTCTTCACAGGTCTGAAGTGTAATGTAGCGTAGTGCTGTAACCTGCTTGTCTCCCTCGTGATTAATTATTACTGTGGAACAATCCCGTCAACATCCTCCACTGCAAATGTTACACAATGCACCTTTAAGATTTTATAGTGAGCTATAATCATAATCGTCAATTAAGTACATGAACTTGACCTCTCTTAAAGCAACTGTATACACTTAAACATTACACATAACTATTAATCCTGTTTTGTTTGTATATGAAACACAATATAAGTCCACTAATCCACTGGAACTGTACATTAGCTCTAAAGTCCTTAGCGAAGAGAGAAACGCGCCTTGAACAGTAGAGCAGCAGATATTGTGAGTGATGAAGACAATGCAGGACGAAGAGCAGTGTCGGGGCTGCAACTCTTTGATTATGCTGAGAGTGGTGCGTTCAGGGCCCCGATCTGAAACGGTGTGACAGGGAGAGAGGGAGAGGGCTTCAGAGAGGAGAGAGCACAGAATAGAGAACACAGGAGAGAGACGAGGAGAGAGCAAAGGAGAGGAGAAAGAGAGTAGAGGAGAGGAGGCAAGGAGATCGAGAAGCAAGAAGAGAGGGGAGGAGAGAGGGAGCAGAGAGGGGAGGAGAGAGGAGAGAAGAAAGTGGAGGAGAGGCGAGAGAGAGGGGAGATTCGAAAGCAAAATAGGGTGTGGAGGAGAGAGTCCAAAATTCACGTGTGACTTCAAGTTCATCCAGAAATGTTTTTAGAATTAACTACTGTGGAAAAGATATTCGTGTAGTTCATTTCCATTTTTTGTTAACCACACAATACACAATAGTTTATGATGAAGTATTTTTTAAAAACAGTAATTGGCTTCACTATACCTATGACCTATTTGCCTTTACCTATGAAATGCATCATGAATATTGTAGTGTACAATTTATGTGACACTAGTGGTGCAGCTTGTCACTTAATGCATGGGTGCTTGGGAAGTGTAGATGTTAAACTAGAGTTAAAATTGTATAAAATGGTTCTGAAATCATGTCATTGTTCTGTTATTTCCTGCCCTTGGAGGTGTCAGTGGTAAAACTCGTGTGTTATAGTTTGATATTGGAATATAACTGAATATCTTTCCCCTGTAACTTCATCCAATGTAAATTGTAATAACAGTGAACGTTGTTGAGTCCCGTTCTGACTTCCCACACGCGCAGACTATAGTTTAGTATAGTATAGGGTGACCAGATTTTTAAAATGAAAAACTGGGACAAAGGTTAGGATGGCTAACATAAATGAGCACATAATATCTACATATCACTTGTGGGATATAGTCTGAAGCGTTGCGTCTAGTCTGCGTTTTTGCCTTATAGCCATTTTCAAGCACAATTTTCTATATGTTAGCTAAACATATGACAGTATATTCCCCTCTTTGTGTTGGTACAGTATGTATCAGGTTAAAAGTCAGTGGTTTTGGATAAATCTGCTGGAACAGGCGACACAGGCTCAAACTGGGACGTCTGGTCACCCGACTATAATAAAACAGATAGACTGTGTCATGTGCAAATCTTTGTTTTGCCTTCTGATTGAGTATTCACCGAGATGCATCCATCCTTAACACTGTCGGCTCAGGCTTTGAGGAGAACTTCAATACAGCTTGTTTAAAGCTCTGTTTATTTAGTCACACACTCTGCTATCGCTGAACTGCCTCTACTGGATCAGTGCTTGTGTATTGGCTTATAGGACTGTCACACCGGCTGTTCTTTCTAACAATCATCCTTAAAGGGCCTAATATAAAATATTACACTATTTTTGATCTATGTTATAATGTTGTTTCCTCATCAAAAACTATACCTGAAGTTTTGTTTCATTAGTAATGTTTAACACACAAACCTGCATATTTAGGTCGAGCTCTTCTCTCAAACAGAAAGAACTCTGTTCTGCCTTGTGGTGTCATGTGGTAATACAGGAAGGGCTCCACTCTGTTTTTAAACTCCATACACCTTCACATCATCTAGATAATTTCAACCCTGGAATTGCCAATCTATACTGAACTAAAGGTAAAGGGAGCTAGTAACTACTGCTTCATGACATCACAAGGTGGAACAGAGGATTTTGAGCTTTTGAGTTATAGGCAGACTAATAAGTAAGTAAATAAGTAAGTATTTATTTTATATGTCACAAAGATGATTTACAGAGCATTATTCTCCATGTGGTAAACTACTATTGTAGCCACAGCTGACCTGGGGCAGACTGGGGACGACTGACGGACAGCTGCCAATCATACTATAAAGGATTATTCAAGCAATATTTTACTGTTTTATTTATTTGTTTTTACGACATTGTTTCCTATAAGCAGAACTTTGGAAACAGTCTTTGCGTATGAAATGTGCTATAGAACTAAAGTGAATTGGACTGTCCGTCCGTCTTCTTCCTCTTTTATCCGGTTGGGTTGTGGGGGCAGCTGTTCGCCGCCCAGTCCTCTGTGCACCTGACCCCCCATGAACCCCTCTGTGAGTGGTGAGCCCACAGGAGGGCTGAATGAAACCAAACACAACTATGTATGTTTTTGATGAGGTAACAACATCATAACATGACTTAAAGCTCATAAGAGCCAATTTTGTGTCATTTATCAAATACTTTTATGTCATAGTAGCTGCACTCTTCATTCGTCCCAGTTTTAGTTTCAGTTCTGCTCACGAATGTGCTCAGCTCTGCCTCCAGCCTCTGTTAAACACCAGACTGTTTTGTAGCATTCAGAAAGATTATACGGTTTCATTTCTATTTAAATGAATAAATCCCTCCTCACACAAACCCAGGCCCTGGCATCCTCACATTTAAAATAAATCACATAATATTATGTGCCTTCAGTATTAGAGCTGGTGTGAACACAGACACTTGTACAGTCATTTTCTGCTCCTCCAAATAACATTAAAGGCCTGCTGAAACGAACCATTATAAATGACTCCAGTAATTTGCCTTTTAGTGGATGCTTTGTTTTGGAAAATTGCAAAAAGCATGAAATTAGGATTTTATGCTCTCAAATAGAAAAATATGCATGCCTGTTCTTTGATGTTGTTTTTATATTATGCTTTCATACATCATTTGTTAAGATCTGCAGCCTTTGTTCTTTTTCCTTTTCGTCCAACTTTTCAAGTGAAGCTCAGTTCAGCTCAGTTAAATGTGTTCGTATTGTTTCAATAGAACTGCTTATTAATCTATGTTTATTTCCTTTTATTTCAGTATGTGTCCTCTACACGCAAGGAATGGGAAACAAAGAGTGGAGAGAGGTAGGTGCTCCTAACATGACAAACATGCACCCCAGGGCTCAAATTCTGGGTTTGGTTCAGAACGTTGGACATGTTGGTGAATCGTTCTGTGTTGGTCATTCCTTATGTATGTGTCACATTTAAAATTAGCCCCTTAAAAAATAATAAAGCGTATTTCTCATGCTCAGGAGAAAGTGTGTGCACAAATGAGAGGAAGTTAGGATCTGGAGTGTTTAAGCAGATGGAGAGTGGGGTCAAAGGTCACACGCTGGAGGCTCGGTTCAGCATCTTCTCGGTGCGCATGAGCATGAGTACTTACTCAATAGTGTCCATAGGAATTATAGACAAAGATTATTATGCTCGTAAGATACATTTTCAAACATGAGTTTGATACTAAAATGTTAGACATACTTATTTTGAAATTTGTATTAAATATAATTTTTTTTACTATTTTTATTCTTTTTACTATATTCTCATAAAAATAAAATAAATAGAAGGATTATTTATCTGTCAACCCAGGGGATGCGCATGCAAACTGAGTGCAGGAAGAGCCGGGGCTCCATCCTAGATCCATCCGTCTGCCGCTGTCTGCTGAACTTGACACATCAACATAACCAGTTTTTTTATTAACGAAAAAAAATATTATTTTAGCACAAATTCTGTGATTATTTTCAGATTTTTTATAATTTGTTATTAATTTTAATTTATTAATAATTTTAAATTCTTGACTAAATTCAAATATTGTAGCGACCTATAAACTTGGCCGCAATGCTTTATGGGAAGGTTTTCTTTGGGCTAGTGACAGGTTTCCATAGGTGTGTTGGGACCATGAGTGAGACATAACACTGCACTGTTTATTCTCTCACTGGTTCTAAATGATGCCAAGATACGAGTGAAACTGTTTCCTTGGGTTCTCCACCTGTTTAGTGTCTTAATTTATTATGAATCATTTTTATTTTAAAGGAAAGTATTGGGTGGGCCCATTAGCTGTCCGGGTTCTGTGGTGCTCCTCACTGGTTGTGAATGGTTGGTGCCCCTGGGGGCTGTGCCCATATGGTTAATCTGGATTTGCTAGCATTGAATAGTAGCTGTGTATTCCCCTTAAGCACTGTGCCTACATACAGAGGGTAACCTAGATAAAATAGATTTAATTTAGTTGTGGCTGAGGGATCTGTTCACAGGTTCACTTATAGCTGGGGTATGTCATTCAAACTGTGAAAGAACATCATTGTATTTAAACTCAGAAACTCATTGGCACTTCATATGTCGCTCCGGCACAGCTTTAGGTCAGATCTTTAGATTTTTAGATTTCACATGGAGCAGTAAGATTTGCAACTCAGCCAGTCCACTCTCGTCAGGCACCAAGTGTTTTTACAATAAACTGGGGAAAAACCAAAAGGAACTCATTTAAGAAATGGACGGTCTGCGTGGAAATGAGTTCTGTTCCCTACTTTCAATTTCCAGTAGCTGGTGCCACATGAGCTGCTCAGACTTTAAAAGTTAATTTTCACTGTGAAATGTCAATGCTGGAAGTATAGTTCAGGCTCACATTTTAACAGGCTCATTGCATCTAAGGAGAGTAAAAAGCTTGCATTAAAATATGAACTCACAAGACCTAGTTATTGTAGGAGTATAAACAAGAAGAAGTTTGCTTCCAAATTCAGAGAGATCCACCCACATCTTTCTTTTTTAGATAACAAAAAGAAACTATTAGAACTAATTCATCCACATCAGGTGCCATATAGAACAACTTCAAAAACAGAAACCATGTTGCTAAGAAACTAAAGATTTGTTTTGAAAAAAATACATATTTATTTAATTGATTTGATTAAATTATTTCCTTATATGTATCTGTTTGAGTAGAGCATCCAGTGTGAAATGTGTAACAGATGAACATGTAAGTACAGTGTAGATGAGTTACGTATAAAGGGGCTCCTGTGGAGGTGACGCTCAGGCTTGTGCTGCATCCCATTTCCACTTGAAGGTGGAATTTGCCGAGATGTTTTTGAGTTAGAAAATCCAACATGGCTGCACCCTGTGTATTGATAAAGTTTGATATATGACAGTTAAAATATTGTTCGTACTTGTGTTATTTTGCCTTTGTGTTATTTTGCCTTGTCAATATGCACCTATAAAGATGAAAATACAACTGATATGATTAAGAGAACACCTGCATTGACCACAGTAGGCACTACCTGGGATGGAATGAGGATATCCCTGAGGATATCCGTCTTAACTAAGTGGATCTTTCAAAGTGGCATTTAGCTCAGGTAATGAATTCTAATCTATGTAAATGACCAGCGAGATGTGCAGCCGCTCTCATTGGCAGTTATCCACAGTGGTGAGTGGTCTGTCATCTGCATGCATTATTAATAAGACCCAGCAAATGCTAAAGTGTGACCTGACTGACCCCTCTTGACTTGTGCCTGAGCTGATCCTGGACCATTTAGTCCAGAGGTGAATATAGTCCTCTGTAACCACTTCAAACCAGAGCCTCTCCTGGGGAGAAACTGTCAAATGGTAATTTCACTAAAGACAACTTAATCGCTCGGCATGGTTTAAGAAAGGCTCTACAACAAACCCCCATGTCCAGAGGTGGTGCTCAAAATGACATAAATCGGTACTATATATCTCCCACTGGAGACTAAGATGCATAACACATAATGATGATAATTATAATATATATGACATTATGTATAGTGTGTGATGCCTTCTTTATGTTTTCTTTTATAGTTCGGAAGAACAGAAGTGATTGACAACACATTAAATCCTGACTTTGTTCGTAAATTCATTTTGGACTACTTCTTTGAAGAGCGCCAGAACCTCCGCTTTGACTTGTAAGTAATGCACTGATGCGTATCTAACTGTCTAAACATATTTTTCATATTTGTAGTAGTTTCATCCTCAGTTTGTTCCTAAAACCATTCATTTCAGCATGCTAATTGGATATCAGAGTTTCTCACTGTTCCCCACCCGTTATATGACACTTAATTTGTATCGTGTGGAGAAGGTTAAGTAGACTGTGGTTTCACTCATACTTGATTAACTTTGAGTCATCGGACTCATCGGACAGTGTTTTACAAAAAAATGAAAATCCAATATGATTGAAAGCCATAGCTAATGAATGCCAAGAGAGGAAATGTCTCTGTTTAGAATAGCACAGTTCTTTGGTAAAACCTCTTTCAACTGAATAAATGAGGTATCCATCCATCCATCCATCCATCTTCTTCCGCTTTGTCCGGCTGGGTCGTGGAGGCAGCTTGCTGCCCAATCCTCATAGCACCTGACCCCCCCTATGAACTCCTCTGTGAGTGGAGCCCACAGGAGGGAATGAGATATTCTAAAAATATCATTTTTTATGTTAGTTTAAGATTATACTTAAGAAATATGGTAAATATATAAATACATTTATTCTACTTTTCCTCAGTCTCCTCTGTGCCTGTGTCATATTCGATCAGGCTGTTCACATTTGCTGGGTGAAATGTCAGAGGGGTCACATGACCCGAGTACTATTACTGTCTTACTGTGGAGCATATATACCGTATTTTCCGGACTATAGAGCGCACCAGTATATAAGCCGCATCCACTCTATTTTTCATAAAAATTTTGTTTAAAAAGTATATACAAGCTGCAACCGGGCTATAAGCTGCTGATATCTATGTTGAAAAATGAGATATTTACTGCATATACAGAACAATTTTGTACTATAAATGTACATTTATGTACCTGAACAGATTCTTTCTGAACAGTGCCTTTTAACACGACAGCAACTGTGCTGATTAAAACGAGGTCTGAAACAGAAAAGAACCGGTAATTGACCTTCATTTCTCCTGTGCAGTGAAACCACAAGTCACTTTAATCATCTTCGCTGAAATGATTGACCCGAGCTTACAGCAGCAGCACAGTAGAGGTCTGTGCGGGACACAATTTTCAATCCCGCTCCCGCCCACTCCCACATTCTTCAGTACCGCTCCCGCCTGCTCCTGCCTCCTCCTGCTCCTGCCTGCTCCTGCCTGCTCCTGCCTCCTCCTGCCTGCTCCTGCCTCCTCCTGCTTGCTCCTGCCTCCTCCTGCCTGCTCCCGCCTGCTCCTGCCTCCTCCTGCCTGCTCCTGCCTGCTCCTGCCTCCTCCTGCCTGCTCCTGCCTGCTCCTGCCTGCTCCTGCCTCCTCCTGCCTGCTCCTGCCTGCTCCTGCCTCCTCCTGCCTGCTCCTGCCTCCTCCTGCTCCCGCAATAAGCTTTCAGAATATGTCCCGCGCCGCACTGTTTTGTGTTGGTCCCGCGGGTGCAGGGCTCTACAGCACGGTTTCCTGAAGCAAGATCGATGCCTTCAACTTAAAACTTGCATCATACAAACTCCTTCGTGTGCTTTTCATGATGAAGGGGTGAGGATTTGAAAATAATTACCAGTTAGTAATTTGTCGTGCATGTTATATGTGCTAAATAAAAAGTAGCATTTCTTCTTTGCATTAATTTTCCGGCTATCTTGTTTTTGAAATTCCGGTTAGAGCGCCCCTAGTGGTGGAAGAAAAATCCACAGAATAGCTGCTCCTTTGTAAAAGCCGCATGGTTCAAAGCCTGGGAAAAAAGTAGCATCTTATAATCCGGAAAATACGGTACTGTAGATGTTGCATAGCAGCCAGACTGGTGCTCTCTGTTTATTCTATAGAGCAGGGTTTATATTTTATATTTTGACTTTATATAGTAGTCTTGGCACACTGCTACTAGCTAACAATACTAACAATAATGCCATACTAACAATAATTAGTGCACACATAGAGACACATTTAACATTTTCGGTTTGGTCTTAGAGTTTGAAGATACAGTTTTGCTTCAGTCCAAGAGAAATGTCCTCCAGTGTTACCACAGGTCTCTCTTCTTCTTCTTTACTATACACTTGTTGACTTAATTGCTTGTTTACGTGCCCTGCTGTGTCTAACCAAATCCAAGGCAGGTATTTGCTGCTATAGGCTCCAGCTGCATCACTTTATTCGTCTCCTCGATTTGACTGGCATTCTCTTGGGTTTGAAGGCTCTGAGAGAGATGGTGTGGCAACATAACAGGAATACCACAGATTGCACTTTTCTCATTTGCTCTGGAGCGTGTATACGTACATGGCATGACATACACGAGGGTCCGTTAAGCTGGTCAAAGTCCTAGTATGTTTATGAGGATTTAGGTGACAGCCTCGAAACGCTTCACATCCTACATACCTCAGCACATAATTTACTCCACCTCATGTATACATGGATATATATAGATATTTTTATATTGGTACTACTCTTATGTTACACAATTGTTGTTACTATTAATGCTATTATTTACATATTTTTGTCTTGTACTTTTTGAACCACTGTGTGCACCTCAAAGCTTTAAAGGCACAATCCTATATTATTAAAAACTGACTCACTTGAACTTTTAATCATGTTATAATGTCCTTACCTCCTCAAAACATACCTGGAGTTGTGTTTTGTTTCATTCACTTTTTTACCTTCTGTGCAGTTGAGATTGTTAATAGAAAGTCTCCAAGGAGTGAAGCAGTTTCAGTGAGGCTAAAACGATATCTGTAACTTCAAAGTTGGGCAACTCCATGGATAAAATGATCAAAAACTCAGTGGAGCACTTCTGTATTACCACTTAATGGCATTACAAGGAGGAGCAACACACAATGCCTGTATTTTTGTGATGAGAAAACGTTATAACTTACATTAAAAAAACATGCAATATTTGTCCTTGAATGTACCTATAAGTGCAACCTTTCCTCCTTGCTACTTGACCCAAAACAGAGCTATGATTCCAGATATGTATATTCACCACCTCCCTGCTAATTGGTGCTACAGATAAATATATAACAGCTCATTCAGATGCGTGTAGGTGTCATAACTGTAGTTAAGTGTAGCTGAGGTGAGGTTTTCTATGTTGTTTGTGAGAATGTTGTGAAGACATATGTAGAGACACATTTTGTTCAGTTGGCCATCTGTTTTTGTGTCCGTATTGCTTCTCTTCTGTCTGTGTTTCAATTTGTATTGTCTTGTGTGTGAAGAGCGAGCCTATGAAGCATTGCTAACCAAATTAAAACAGCATTTTATCTGCAATGGGAGTCTCGCTGTCTTCAATCCTGTGCCATTTGTTTCTATCAAAAGAACATTACCAGTGTATGCAAGATTTCAGCTGCTAATGAAATAGCATTTGTCGCCTCGGGACTGTACAGATTGCCTATATGCACTGTGTGGTCTAACAGTGATTTATGACACAGTTTTATGTGTAACAGTTCAATTGTGTACTCCTGTCAGCCTCATATACTGTATTTAAAGTGTACAGCAATTGCAAACCATTAAACCTGCTGGCCCCACTGACCACTGTGCAGCCTGTCTAGTTGTTTAGGTCAATATATTGTTAATACACATGTTTTTGTTGTAATGGTGATGTATGTGCACTGCCAACCAGGAAAAACAACATCATTTAGTGGTAGTGAATATAATGATGGTGCAAAGATAAGCGCATTAATACTTTTATTGGGCTGTTATACTTTGAATTTATATTAGACTTTTCTCTTGTTCTTGCATTTAGTCCTATAATTCACTGTTGTATAAAGGACACTTCAAGTTGGTACATGAGATACAGATATTATTGCCTCATAGGCGAACACTAGACATTTCAAGGTTATTCTTTACTTTCTAAACTTTCTCTTGCTCATAAGCTTTAACGCAGAAATACTTTTCAGTGATTTTTGGTTAAGGTATTAAGGACAAGAATAGTCTTAATTATATTTTACATTAATCAGAGCATACCATTTCCTCTTGATATTTGTATTCCATAATTAGCTTGATGAAGGCACTATTTTATCCCCAGGCCAAAGGAGCTGCTCTGTGGGTGACCTCTGCTCTGTGAGAGAATGTGGACTGATTAGCTCTGTCTCCTGTGAGGCCCTGGTCCTCCTGGGCGGCCATATTGGAAAGGTTTTCTGCTCTGACTGTGTTTATTAAAGCTGTTCAGGTGCACTGGAGAATAAAGAGAGAAGAGGGAGAGAGAGTAGGACATAAAACACAGCCCTGTGACCAGCCACTCTGATGGGAAACATGCGGATCGTCTGCACTTTGAGCTGTTCTGCCTTCAGTATCACTGCTGTATGACCTGAATGGATAAAATCAAATATCACACTTGAAGCTATCATGGTCATTTGTAAATCAATATTTCATAGCTACAACAACTAATCCATCCATCCATCCATCCAGTTAAGTAATTCCCAAAATAATTGTTATTTGCTGTTCTCTCACATTTCTTCCGTCCAGCTTTGAATGACTTTGCCCATTCAAAAGAAATCATATTTGATTTGTGTTCAGCACTCTGAAACTCTATTCCATTGGTAAGTTTATTGGAAGCTGTCATACAAAGAACAATAGAAAAAGGGTTTTCTTGAAACAATGATGCTTTACGTATTAAAGGGCCTGTATTACGCTATTTTCTGATTTATGTCATAATGTTTCCTCATCACAAACACACGTGGAGTTGTGTTTTGTTTCATTCACACGTTTAATACACAAATTATGAATATTTAGCGCGAGTTCTTCTCTCAAGCAGAAAACACTCTGTTCTACCCTGTGATATGGTACAACAGGAAGTGCTGCACTGTGTTTTCAAACTCTATACAGCTTCACTCGGATCATTTGGATAATTTCAGCTGTGGAATTGCTAATCTCTACTGAACAAAAGGTTTAAGCAACATCATAACATAGCTTAAAGCTCACAAGAATTCATTTTGCCTAATATAGGACCTTTAAGAGTTCTAACAGACTCATCACTTTTCTTCAGTAGCCATGCATTATTTAATTAGTATCTATTTAATGCCATCTTGTAGAGATGGAAATGCCCTGAATTCTCCCATAATACACTGTGACAGCCTGTGTGGAACTATTACTGTTTTATACTGGTCTATAATGCTCCCCAGCTGAGCCTCTGTCACAGTGTATAGCTTTACATTGGCCTAACTCTGCCCTTTCCTCCTCCACCCTACAGGTATGACGTGGACTCCAAGAGCGCCAATCTCTCCAAACATGTAAGTCTTGAGCTCAGTTTATAACATTTTTACGCTACAAGTTTCGAGGTGATACAATTCTTTACTTCTAATCAAAAACATGTTGATATTATATGAAAAAGTTTTAGTGGTAGTGGCGCTGCTATCAGTAACATTAGCAGCAATAGTCAAAATACAATTGTTACTGGTATTATTCTGCATTTATGGTTTTGGACAATGTATGTAGGTGACATTTTGAGGAGAGACTACTGAAAAGATATCATATTTTGAATATTAATTGCTATGGCAACTGCTGTAGTTTTAGTATTTGAAGGAATAGCAGTGTTAGTAGAAGTAATATATCAGTTGTTCTACATAAAAACGTAAAGTAATACTTTTACTTCTCTGCATGCTCTAAGTCTGTAACATTAGAAATGTGTATAGTCATTCAGTCTTGGAGTTCTATTAACTCTGTTGCACTCATTAAATTCAATTAGCCTGATTTGTGGTTCATAACAGTAATTGTACCATTATAATAAGTGTATTTATCACCAAGTTCACAGTACTGATCAAACAAGATTTCCCTTGTCCACTCTTTTAGCCTTGTTTACTGCCATAGCTGTGATTAGCATGGCATTAATTAGAAAGAACAATACAATCATTTGGTCTTTGAATAAGAGCGGGCTTGTCGATTAAAGAGACTTACTGTACCAAATATCCCCAAACCCTAGTCCAGTTGTACACAGGCAGACATGAGCCATATTACAAATGCCTTTGCTGGTATTTATAGCATGGTTTGGGTGAATAATTTTGATCTTTATTCAGTGTTGGGTCATTGAATCCTTTTAGGAGAGCAAAGTAGCCGTGGCTAATGTCCCTAATACATGTGTAATGAAAGCATTATTTGGTCATTACGATCCATTTGGCACTTTAAAAGCAGCTTGTGTTTGGAGTCTGGTCCCTGTCAGATGTGAACTGCTGCCATTTTCACACCCAGAGTACAGTCCCTGCCATCATTATAAGTGATGGTACAGAGAGAATGAGAAACAGAGAGCCAGAGAATGTACCCTTTACTATAGGATGTCAAGATTACTAGTTGATCCAAAATCAGGTCCATTCAGCTCATAATATGATCATGAAGCTTATATATATCATTCTGAGTTCTAACTAATGCCACAGCAGTGGTATTACACAATGTAAATGAAAGTAAATTAAAGAACTATATATCCACTCTTACAATTTTTAAAAAGGTATGACAATCACGAATAAACCTGTGTTGCCAGAGTGTAAACCTGCAGATAGATCAGTATGGTAGGGCCATGCTTTGTCTGGAAGTCTACAGAATATAAAAATGTGCACTGAGAGGTTTAAGTACTGAGGATTCAGATCAGAGAACCACTTTATGTCCAACTGGATTTTAGCATTGACACTGGCAACCCAAATGGGAGACTTATGTCAGGGTTGATTGAATCAATCAATGCTCGTCACTTCCTGTTCTTGTCAAAAGGTTTGTCTCGTGTCCATGGTGCTGGCCTCTTTTGGCCTTCTTTTTGATTCATCAGAATACTGAATGGATTACGAACACTGAATACACTTGTGGTATGACACTGCATGTTTTGTTTGGCAATCTTGGACCCCAGAATGATTCGTTTTAGCGAAACTAGCTAGTGAAGCAACTAGCTAATGCAGCACCGCTCACGCTAACAGCTGGCAATCGAGGGAACAGCTGATCCAGTGCACAGAACCAACAACAAGCAGTATGCCACCAAAAAGGAGCCCAACGGTGGAGGAAATCGAGGAGATAAAAAACTCACTTGATTCCCTAATGGGGGATGTGAACGCTGTCAAAGAGCAACAGAGGAAGCTGCTGGATTTGCTGGAGGAGGTGAAAACACAACGCTTCCAGAACGCAGAGAAGGACCGGCACATCTCTGGGTTAGAGCGGAGAGTGGACGATCTGGAGCAGTACTCCCACATGAACGACGTGGTCATCAGCAGCATAAAGAGCAGGTCTTGCTTGTACGCACGCCTGCCCAGGGAGCAATAGGTGACATCCTACCTCCAAAGTAGGGGGATAGAGATGGACCTGGAGCAGATCGAGGCCTGCCACAATGCTGAAATTGCAAAAAAAGGCAACACAAAATCCAACACACTTGGGTAACAAACTCTAAAATTAAACTAAATGGGACACCTGAGGAAGCTAAAGTTTTGGTGGTGAGGAAAAGAAGATATTGACAAAAACTGACAATTCTCCCAATAGTATTACACTACCTTTTGACTCTCTATACATCACATACACAATACACCAATTACACAGGCTCATTCTGATGTCTTGAGAACCAAAATGTTGCATAGTAATTTTGCTATCCATAGGAGGCACCAACAATTGCATGGCTCTTCGATGTGATAGTGTTTACCCTACCAATATTACGATTTTGAATGTCCAAATTATAACATAATGATTCACGTGTGTCATAGATTACAGTATACCAGACTCAAGCACAATATATCTCCTTTAAGAATAAATCAGGATGAGTTATTATTAGTAAAAGCTACATTTATTTCGAACATGTCTACCTCATATCTGGAGACATGGATCAGTCAAGCTTATGAATTTGAATTCATACGACTAACCCTCTTAGTATTCATGCAATTCCCTTAATTACAGAGTTCACTGAACCTTTAAATCCTATCAGTGACATATGCTCATCTGTTATTATGTTCTTGTCTAACCTGTTCCTCCACATGAACACACTGAATGCTTCACTACATGTAAACAATGCGTCGAGTGTATATGACTATCAGTTACATTTAAGACATCATGTTATTACTCTTATACTTAAATAGTTTTTTTTCATCTGTGTTAAGGTATGGTAGCCCTTAAGGGACATGATAAAAAGATAAATGATGCCTTAAAAGCTTAACTGAGAATATTTGCATCGATAGGCCTGATTCAAGTTCAATTTGGCACTTATTAGATTATTTTCGGTGTAATTACTTAAATTATAATCAACGTAAAATGCTACATGATTATCTTTCTTTTACTATTTCAAATGTTAACATGTTTGGTCAGTTACGTTACCAGTAATTAGTAACTAGCATTTCACACTTCATTTTTGACACATTTATCGTCCATCAACACTGAATAAAAGAGAGGGGACTGTTTTAAAAAGAATATTTATACTTCCATGCAGCAAATAATAATACAATTCAGAGTAAACCTGTTTTACAAAAGCAAGCCTTTCATTTATCATCTTTTTAGTCCCGTTCAGCAGGAAAACTGGAGTTCTCTCACTTCATTCCCTCTTCATCTCTGCTTTTCCCTCAGTCTAGTACCACCTCTTCTTTCTGAAAATCAATAGCCCTCATGCAGGAGATGGGCCTGAAGACTGGGGGCTATGTCTCGTGAGAGGAGCCAAATGCATTAGTCGTGTGCTGTCGGGGGAATAGAGGGCTGTGGCTGCACCTGGGACCAGAAGAAAAACAGGAAGCCCAGAGGAGAGAGGAGACACAAAAACATATATGTCATATTTGATGCTTTTCTTTATGATGTCCTGTCAATATCGTAGGGTATATTTTGGAATGCTACTTTCCTCTCACTACATAAAACTCTTTGGTTTTACCTCTTGGGCCATGAGTCCCCAACCACTGGGTCGTGGACCAATACCAGGCCTTGGGTCGTTTGATACCGGGCCGCGAAAGCGTGAACTCCCCCCTCCCATACCGCGCCTCCTCCTGTGCGCCGCGCGGGTCAAGCCTCTAAACCAGAACTAAAACTAGAACTAAACCAGAACTTAAATCAGGACTAAACCAGGACTAAAATCAGGACAAAAACCAGGTCTATACCCGGTCTAAACCAGGTCTAAAACCAGGACTAAACCAGGATTTAACCAGGACTAAGCCTCCTCCTGTACTCCACGGGTCCGTGAAGTGATTGTCCCAAAAAGAGCCCTGCCACAAAAATTACAAGATTACAAGTGGGACGGCCTATAGAATTGAGAAATACAGGTAAAATCCTTTGTTCTGTGTGATTCTGCATCGGCTTTGGTATCGTCCAGACCTTCTGTTGTAATTGGCTTCTACTCTGTTAATAAATAGTTTATACAAGCAGAGTCTTGAGTTCATCTTATCCCAAATCTCACATCAGTGGGAAACCCCGAGAGAGACGACTGGACAGAAAACTGCACTGCTGTGTTGGGCTAATTTTCATTATTAGTTATGTAAGTTATGCATTTTAAATTTACTAAAAACTCACCCAGCACAATTCTTTTAACCAAAAACAATTAATAGAGCTGTGTAGTGATGTTCTGTGCAGTTATATTTTTGCACTGAAGAATTCAAATAAAGTTTTATGCATTTATCGGCCTGCCAAAACAAAATATTGGGCTGTGCTGGAGATTTATGGCTGATATCTGATGCATAAAAAAGTTCAAATATCAGCCTCTCTAATTTTCAGTCTAGTCTCTGTTGTGTTTATTTCTAATCTTATGCATTGTTGCCATTCCCACAGTGAGAACTTTAACTTTGTGGTTGGGCTGCACAATAATCATCAGTATAATGTCTTTTATGAACAAAACATGCTTTTAGTCTTCCATATGTTATTGCTACTGGGTTGGTTTAAAATGTTCGTTGCAAACTTGATCTGAATATGAAAACATATTGCAAATGTAATCACAATACATTATTAGATTATTTTCTAAAATTGGGTATCCTTGTACTTCTGTCTCTTCTCCACGCTGTTCTGGTTTAGATCATCACATTCATAAGCAAAGAGTACAGTTAATAAGAGAAGTTTGACATGTATATTATGAAGAAATATCTGTAGGTTTAAAGGTCTTATATTACACAAAATTGACTCTTGTGACTCTTTAGTCATGTTAGAATGTAGTTACCTCATAAAAAAACAAGAAACAAAAACAAAGTTGCATCTATGGAGTTGGCAGACCTTGTCAGAGTCCAAAATTACAAAACATCTGACCACCATGCACCACCTTTATATTGATAAGTATTTTTAGCTTCCTTCATATGCCCTTATTGGTAATATCAGTTGCTAGGAGATCAGTCACTTTCCAGCACCAACTCCTTAATGAGAAACGACAAAGGGAAGCAGTTCGTTGAATGACCATTGGAGGCAGACTAAAGTTGTACATTACAGTGGTGTGATCTCTGGTGTAGTCTGACGTAACTATTTTCACTCATTATTTTAGGCCAGAGGAGTCATGTCAGCATTTGTAAACCAAACTCTGTCAGCCCTGAGAGGATGAAGGGCTGACAGACGATGTACTGCACTTAAACAAACATGTGGTCTTGTCAGTGTAGCTTTCAATATTGGACAAGTATAAGCCACATCCATGCAGCAGCTAAATCCCATACCAAGGAAGATTAGAATCTGGGGTGGCTTGAATTTGCCTCCATAAACATAAACAAAGATAATATAATATATAATATACAAATATAATATTATGTACTATGATTGTTTTTGCTACAAAGGAGTTTCTTATTCTTCTACTGGAATTAACAATTTAAAAAAATATATCCTAAAATTATTAAGGACTAGTCAAACAATGAATCCTATTGTACCCTCAACAGTTTATAGATGAGAAAAAATTTAATTCTGTCAACTGGCCAAAAGTTTTTAGAGTAAAGATGCTTCGCTATTCATCCAAGCAACTTTTTCACTTCTTAGGTTCTTTTTTAGTTCTGGTCAAAAGCTAGTGGGACACTGCTATGATCCTACCTGGACGACTGAGGGATTACACTGAAACCTTGAGAGTTCCATCCATTTTCTTCCATCTTATCCGGATCCAGGTCACAGAGGCAGCAGTCTCAGCAGGGACGCCCAGACTTCCCTTTCCATGCACGCTTCCTCCAGCTCTTCCGGGGAGATCCCAAGGTGTTCCCAGGCCAACTGAGAGATATAGTCGCCCCAGCATGTCCTGGGTCTTCCCTGGGCCTTCTCCTGGTAGGACATGCCCAGAACACCTCTCCAAGGAAGTGTCCAGGAGGCATCTGGAACAGATGCCCGAGCCACATCAACTGGCTCCTCCCGAGGTGCAGGAGCAGTGGCTCTACTCCAAGCTCCTCCTGTGTGGCTGAGCTCCTCACCTCTAAGGGAGTGCCCAGCCACTCAGTGGAGGAACCTCATTTCAACTGGTGCGATCTTGCCCTTTCGGTCATTACCCAACATTCATAGGTGACCTATGGTCATCTTAAGGGTTTATTTTCATACAAACAAGCCAGTTTAACTGTAAATATGCTAAACAGAAGCTTCTTGATCAATTGTTATAAGTGACTGTTATAATTGAATGAAGGCATTTCTTGTTTTTGAATGCACTTTGAAAAACTCCTTACTTTGTTACCCCCCTTTGTGTGTTCTCTGTGTATTCTGTTACATCATTTGGTCAGCAAAGATGGCAATTTAATTTAGCTGTGAAGTGGAAAGGGATCTGAGTGCAGCAGGTGTTGGGCTGTGGGAGGAAGACTCAATCCTCCACTGCCAAAACCAATTATCAATGGAAAACATGAAATACGGTCTGGGAGTCTTACAGTGCATATGCATATTTATTCATTTTATGTTCTGGTTTGTTGTAGTTTCCAGTCTGTGGTTTTTTTTTTTCAGTGTACGAGAGCATTCACTGGACTAGTAAACGCAAAAGCTCTCTAGTTACAAAATCCTGTCCACTAAATGTTACTGGAATCTTGTCTACCAACCACTTTACCTTTATTTAGTTTTCTGTTGACGAGTTCACCACCTGCTTTTTTACCCAGGGTTCTTATTGGTATCACAATATAGCATTAAAACTGTTGATCTTTCTTCAGTGCAGATGTTTTTATTGTTGGGAGGCGCCTCTCTGCAGATCTGATCTGTAACTTAGCCTAATGCTTGTCTCCATGGGCTATATAAGGTATTAATGACATACTGTGGAATATTCAGGCAACATCAAAGCCATAACATCTCCATGGAGACAAGCACATGGCGTACCATAAGTTACATAGTGTACCTTTAGCGTTTATTTGTCATATTTGTATAGCATTTATGGATAGGGTTAGCAGCCTTGGCTTGGGCTGTAATGGAAGAAAAATTCAGAATCAGTGGTAACCTGTGACGGGCAGATGTATTTTTTGGTCTTTTCTTAGTGACGCTTGTTTCCTCTTCACAGGACTTCCTGGGTCAGGCGCACTGCACTCTGGGAGAAGTGGTGGGTTCTCTCGGCAGCCGCTTGGAGAAGTCTTTGGGGTGAGTGAGTCAGCTCCGTTTTGCAACACATACTTTCTACATCATACAGTTAAAAAGCCTTTAAAGTGAGCATTTCTGTACTCTTTCTGGTGGAAGGTCTGCCCAGGTGCTACTGCTTTGGCATTAGCTGTATTTCTCTTGCATGTGTCCAAGTGTAGGTTTATTGCTAGCAAAAATACATGTAAAACCTGCATTCTTACTGTGACAGGTGTTGCCTCTTGATCTGACTTGTACCTCGGCTGGAGGACGTCTCCTTGCCTCTATATATACATTATTTTCCTCTGTGGAATTCCAAGCAAAACAATGAAATCTCCAAGGAGAGAAGCAGATGACACTCCACTAAAATGTTACATAAATAATTCATTTATGAAGTTACTTTCATTCCTTTTTTTAAAACCTGCAATTCGAATTTACTGAAGGCTGTAAGCTTCGGAAATATAAACTGTGTTAGCACCATGCAAAAAGAAACATTTGCACAATATTGCTATAATGAAAAGATATTCTTAGTCTGGTGGAGCCTGACATTTCTACAAATAACATCAGGTGGTTCATCAGTTACAAATCATTTCTGCTGCCCCTCCAATGTGCTGTATTTGGCCCATAGAAGCTACGTAGTGTTTAGCTTCCACAGGAATGAACTACATTACACATGCATTCAGTGGTGCAACATAGTGAAAGTAATGTACTGTACTAAAGGTGCACGATGTAACTTTTACAGCACCTGGTGGTGTCCATGGGGATACACTAGGGAGATTTTCCCTTGAATTTACCACAGTATGACAATATTTATTTACAATAAAATAATATAATGAAAAATATGGATTTTTTTTTTTTTTTTCTCACAAATCTACCTTGTAAATTGGCTTGGTGCTCATCTCCATGGAAACTGAAAAGTTTTATATCATACTGTAAAAAATTCCCAGCAAAGCAAAAGGTATCTATACTTTAAGTACATTTAAAGAGGATATTTTTAACTACATTACTACATTTGTACTACTCTACTACATTTTTGAACAGGACTGAAAAGCAGAAGTATTTTTATAGAGTTTTTCTTAAACACATTTATAGTTTGAGTAAACAAAAACAATTCATTTGTTTATGTTAAACAAAATTCTGCACAAATCTTTATACAAATCACTACATTTGAAGCTTTATTAGATCTCAAACTCCGGGCAAAATACTGTTACTTTTTTACTCTTTCAGTACATTTTTAATGGGTTCTTTAATACTTAAGTATATTTTTTCATGTAATACTTTTACTTGAATATTTCTTTTCTCTGGTATTTGTACATTTACTTAAGTAACAAAGTCGAGTACTGCATATCGATTAGGCCTGTGCTAAACCCTACCCTGGTTTTGGTCTCCGACTGTTGTAGATTTGTGCTTTTGGTCAAATTAATATTTCAACATTTTAGATTAATTTCCTGTGCTGTTACTTGTTGAAAACTTGGACGATGTGAGGAAAGTGTTCTTAATAACTTTGATTTTGGTTGAATTAAGTGGCAAATGTCAGAGAAGTTGCTGCACAGTTGAGATCATTCCAAATCAGACTGATATTACCGTGCGCTGGTGAAGGTTACAGAAGCAAATGTGCGATATCTGTTACCAAGATAGAAAAAGCAAAGTGTTACGCAATGAAGAAGTGTTGATTTAAGGTCATACTGTGTAAACATACGTAAACATACATGGGAAAACATACGTAAACATACATGAATTATCTTATTATGCTGTGATCACTTTGCCGTCATGTGGTTAAAGACATACTGGGTAATCATTTTTTTCTCGGACTTTCTCTGCCCTGTTCATCGCCTGCTTGACTCCACTCAAATATAATTGCTTTCTGTGGAATGTTTCAGAGTGCAACATTAGTTTGATCTAGTGTGCATTGATTTCCTTATGTTTTTTGTGTGCAAAAATACCTAGAAATGCCTGCATTCTTCGAGTCAGCGGGCTTGCCTCTCCATGGATGTAACTCTACCTTCTTGTTTCCATGTTAGACTTTGCGCTTGTCAAACTTGATGAATTTATAAATAGCTTCTTTAAGATTATGCTCAGTATAGCATGTGTAAGAGCACATTAGCCACATTAGCCTGTGCTATCTGTGACAGTAATTGGTTTGTGAATGACAGTTGCATTTGTCTCTCAGACAGAGCGTGGTCTTTAACATGAAAGCCATGAATTATCTTATACAATGTGTCTGGAGTCACTCCCTGAGGAATGTTATAACTAATCTCAATTCATCTGGACTTGTAATGACTATGTAAATGAAATCTGCTGTTAGGACGTGAGCAGTTTGTCATTTTGATTTTGTCAGATTAAATTATGGCTTCTTTAATTCAGTGCTCGTTTGTTATTGTTGTTTCCAGAGTTCTTTTCTGTCCTCTGTTGCCCCTCGAGCCAGACATGGTCACCGATAAATTACATCAGCTTTTTTTCTTTTTTCCTTGTAAGCAGCCATATTTGCCTTGATACAAAAGGACCATGTATGTCCCTGAATGGCTAATCAACCTTTCAATCACACCCACCTGAACCCTGAACTTCACCAGTTCCGTAAAGTATTGGAGAAGTGAGTCTCCTGGATCCCAGGCAAATAAGATGGAGCATTTCTATGCCATAGTTTAACACACATATTTTCAGTTAAACAATAAAATATTAGTATAGTACACAAAAGGCTTAAAAATAACTATATTTATGATATTTATTTATTTAGGCGCATAGTAGGAGTTCTGTAAGTTAACTAACTGTTCATAGAATTTTAGTGGAAAAAGCTTTTGATATAATCCCAAACAGAGCTACTTGGAATTTCCTTATATGCGTCATAAAAATGTTCCTGCTCCTCCCACTCCTCCTCTTCCTCCTCTTCCTCCTCTTCCTCCCCTTCCTCCTCCTTCACTCCAGAGCAATGTCAATGTCAAGGTCTGTCACTTCTGTTGGATGGGACCTGGGTCTTTCTCTGCCCTCACACTCCTCCTCTTCTTCTTGTGGTTTGTCAGATTCTGTGGTTTTACGTCGCGACAGCTCAACCACGAACTCACAGCCAGTTTTCTCCTCTTGATTCAGCATGGCCTGGTCTTTCATATCACCTGTAGTCAAAAAAGGCAAATGTTTTTTTTATCAAAAGTCAAAATCCCATTGAAAAGAAATACATTATTTATTCATTTTATAGTTTTTATCTTGAACAATCCCAATAAGGGGAAAGTTTTCTTTTGAATTGTTATTAAGGCAACAGTGCAAATGTTTTGTCTCTCTGAAACAAGCCGTCGAGCAGCAGTCTTTCTGGAGCCCAGGTTAGACTAAAGTGCAAAATGGTGTTGTGTGCAGTGAGGGCTGAGTCGTGCATGTGCTGAGAGCTGCTTTTCAGATGAAGTCTTGGGGGAAAACACTC
Source organism: Odontamblyopus rebecca (assembly GCA_030686955.1). Taxonomy (NCBI): domain Eukaryota; kingdom Metazoa; phylum Chordata; class Actinopteri; order Gobiiformes; family Gobiidae; genus Odontamblyopus; species Odontamblyopus rebecca. The sequence goes on along the minus strand of CM060653.1, from coordinate 45,964,894 downwards.
TCAATCGGCTTAAGTGCAGCCTCTTTAATTCTGATACCTTTTATAATATCCTCAGAAAACCGAGTTGTGATCTTACTAAAGCCAGTTTGTGTTCAAGGAAAAACATTGGCTCTATATTCTTCAATTAGCTCAATGGCAGAGGTACAGCAGGTGCCCTTTTTTTCAATAATGGAGATACTTGAATGGTGCAGGTTTGCATTTACTAAAGAGTCACTTTATTATATATAAACATGGTATTCGGAGAGCTTTCCTCTCCTGTTTATTGAGATACTTATTGCTATTCTATAAACACTAACGTAAATGTCATTTTTGGGGTGAAGATGTGATGTACCTGACCATTTTTGTATATGATGTAACGTCTGTAATGTCTTGCCTCAGTACAGATATATTCTATAAGCAGCTCTTGATGTCAAAATATGTCCACTATGTGGTGTGTGGATCAAATAAAGCTTTTTATTGCGCAGTAATCAGCCTGCTAAATGTTACTTACTAAGACAACAAACCTCTGCTCTGGCCTCTGAAAGCTGTGAAAAGCGCTTATGAACTGAATAATTTGGATGCTCAGAATGCATAAATGAGGAATACCACTGCACAATACTGTAAAACAACTAGTTCTGTTTTTTAGTTGTTAAAGCTGCCATCTGTAATTAGAGTGACTGACCCAGCCCTGTTGTATTCTCACATATCACCACTAGATGCTATCTATGTTACTGCTTCTGCTGATAGTGTGCATCTGTGGCATGATAGAAGGATACCAGAGTGCACAGATGCATGTTATTGGTAAAAAAGAAAAAAATCAAATAAACTGTATGGATTGTAGCTTTAAGACAATAAAATGCAGTACTTTTAATGCGTATTTGTTGGCAGCAACGTGTGAAAAGGCCACAGTGAGCCAGATAAAAAGGTTGGCTACATTTTCTGCATATCATCTTGCATCGGATTTACTTGCAGCTAACGGGACGCCGCCACTTAATTTATCTCTAATGCTGTGAGCTATTTAGAAAACCACACAGCTTCAGTTGTGTAGGCAAACTGTGGGTCCAGCATATTTGTTCATCTAAATTAGAGTGACATTTAATTTGTGACTCTATTTGTGCTGAAACTGCCAATCACTTTTGTTTACAACCCTGATGATTTTGGGAGCAGAGAAAACACCTATTCTGTTCTGTTCTGTCTCTCTCCTTTGAAGGCATTTCTGTTACTTTATTTACCACAAATTCTGCCTGTGCTTTAATTATTATTATTGTTGACATTCGGCCGCCATTTTGGTATTTGATGGCCATGAATAATTGGTGGCAGGTACAGGGGCCCATCTGTAGGAGCCATTGTGTTTTGAATCCAGGGCAGAGGCATACACCTGCAGCCCCACGCTACAGGGGGATCTTTAACCATTTTAATGAGTGCTAATTACAGCTAATTACATTGTTCAATCAAACTCCGGTGGGCATTTGAGGGGCTGAGGGAACGTGCGGATAGAGAGACTGAGAAACAAAAGAAACATTGGGACAAAATCGTGGCAGTATATGCAGTTATGGCTGTGTTTGTCAGCTGTTAGCCTTGTTAGCTGAGTCACATTCATTCTCCAGTCAAGGTCCCAAAACAAAAGAAGAAAAAAAGGAAACATTCATGGTGGTGTTTCCTTTTTTTCTTCTTTTGTTTTGCTCACTCATGTTTAACACATAAACCCTGCATGTGTAAGATGGGTTCTTTTCTCAAACTGAAAACACTGTGTTCCTACTTGTGATGTCATGTGGTAATACAGGAAGTGCTCCACTGTGCTTTTAACCCCTGAAAACCTAAGGGCAATTTTAGTACATTTCTCCTCGCCTGGATTTTTTTCTTAATTTTGCTTTTAAAAGTGCCCCTTTTACCCTATAATGAAGCGTTCTACATCCTATTTTTTCAGTACAGCCTGTTATTTCACAATCTGCTGCTGTAGTTGTGTCATGTGGCTGTAATAAAAGCTATAGGACCAGAAATGGAGATGGAAAAAAAACAGAAAATAAAATTCACACTCTTTTATACAAAACACACAGCAAACATGTATAAACAACTTTTTGGACATAAAAAAACACTTAATTTAGGGCCTTAGCTACAAAATATTAACTCTGTAAGTAAATTAAAAATATCCTTATAAAAGAAGTGCCATGACCCATGACTTTCCTGGTCCAGTCCTGGAAACAGCTCCTGTCAGGTCCAGGGCCAGAGCCACAGCACTTCTGCATTTCCAGGGCGTTTATTACATTTGTATTTGTTCATTTTGAGTGGAATAAACCTATCAAATGAAAAAAGAAAGGGATGCGCAATTACGCACACCGAGATGCGTAATTTGCCATGTGTGTGAGAATTAACTCCACTTTTTCACTCGTTATAAACACACACACAGTCGAGAGGAGTCGACCATCTTGACTCACTTCACTCTTTGGCAAAACGGACGGAGCGCATGAGTTTGGCGGAAATCAAAGTTCCTTTTGGACACTCGTTTTGCGCACGTCATCACACAGCGTGAGTGTGACGTAGGATAAAGCCACAGAAATGTACGGAAACCTCTATGTCTGCAGGGGGGGGAAAGTAAGGGTTAAATTCCATACACCGTTGCTAGAATCATTTGGATACTTTCAGGCCTGGAATTGCTAATCTCTACTGGGCTAAAGGTAAAGGTCGCTGTTAACCTGAGAACTACCTACTATGTCATGAAGGACATCACAGGGTGGACAGAGTATTTTAAGTTCTGGAGATGTAGACAGACTAATAATAAAGGGTTTCGCAAATGTGTGAATGAAACAAAACACAACTCCAGGCATGTTTGTGAGGAGGTAAGAACATTATAATAGGGCTAAAAACTCACAAGAGTCTAAGGCTAATAATACTGCATCAGACTTACACAGCACTTTTCTGGACACTCAAAGACGTTTTACAAACAATAGGAAAGAGTGGAAATAGGAGATGGAAATCATGGGAACAGTGCCAGTTTGAACAGGTGAGTTTTTAATAGTAACTTGAAGTGCTGTAATGAGTCTGAGATCCTGATGGGTTGCACAACTGAGTTTCAGAGGGTGGGGGCGGTGGCAGCAAAGGCTCGGTCCCCCCAAAGTTTCTGACAGTGCTTATAGACGGGGGTTGGTGAGATCGGGTGGGGTCAGGTAAAGGGGCTTGTAGGTGATGAGGAGGACCTTGTATTGGGTGTTGTATTATACGGGGAGCCAGTGGAGTTGTTTTAGGACACAGGTGATGTGGTCTGTAGAGCAGGTGTGGGTGAGGAGGCTTCGGTAGGGTTCTGGATGTATGATGGATGATGTTTTTGGAGGCGGATGGAGGGGAAACAATGCACGAGGCTCTTGCAGTAGTCCGGTCTGGAGGTGATAAAGGCTTATTAAATGAGTAGGTTACATACACACAAATTTATCCGTTACTGTGTTGTGTGTCAAAAGTACAATACAATAATACAATATTGTTCTTCTTTCATTTACAATAAGTAAGTATAGTCGTCATTGTAACAGGCAGACATAAATACACAGACACTGGAATTTTGAACCTGCTGCCAACTTTAAATAGTAAATAGGCTACTACCCCCAGGCTCGCTGCTGCTCCTTTGATGGCTTATATAATGCCCACTAGCATATGCAGTAGTTTTGTTGACATTTTTCTGCATTTACACAGTGTTTTTGGCTTGTAAAATGCAAGGGAAAAAAAAGCTTGGATTCAGTGTGTCCCTGCAGACAGCTCTAATGAGACATGACTTATTTGACCTATTTCTAGTGAATATATGGGGTCTTTAAAATGTTATGGTATTTTTGTCGGGTTGGATTTTAAATTTTTAACTATACATTCAGTTTGTGTTTCAAAAGTGAGTCTTATAATTAATTCAAGTGGATTGAAAAGTAGCAGTAATGAAAGTTTGGGCTTATGTTGCTGGCCTCCCTCAGGGTGTCCTCTGACTGTTAGCTTCAGATACACTGATGTGGAGCCCCACACGCCACTCTTTTTATAACATTTTTATGAAACTAGACTAGAGTGACATTTTACTGACAAAATGAAGTGTCATTTTTATTGATTAATAATTGATATGTTGGGACAAGGCTATACACACACAAGTGTATGTCTCAGTTCAAGTTAATTGAGTTTCATTTTTTTTCCACAATGTTTTTTTTTATCAGTTTTCAATTTCTAAAAGACAAAAATAAATAATAATAATAATAATAATAATAATAATAATAATAATAATAATAATAATAATAATAATAAAAATTAATAATAATAATAATAATAATAATAACTTAATTGTCACACTCTCACAACTATAGTTTTCTGAGAAAGTCCATTAAGGGTGTTTATACCTCTTCAAATTCTTGTGCTTTACTTTTAATGATATAGGTCGGCTGTTCCAGTGTAACACGCAGTCATTTCTCTTACCCAGGACCGTTCAGAAGAAATTTCAGTCTTTTTCCACGATAAAGCAACCATCCTCCTGGCCTGCAGGAGGCCAAAGTTGATCAGAGTCTCTTAGAACTGATAGTAAAGTTGTCCAGATATATTCCTCGCAGACACAGTTTTGCAGAGAAAGGAACCTGAATGCCAGTTTTGCTTAAGGTGCAAACCATTTTCCAAAAAGCTGCCAAGGACATTCCCATACACAGTGAATTAAGGTGACCTTCTCAGCCAGACATTTAATACAAGTGTCTGAAATGCCTGGGGACCATTTACTTAAGTTTTTCAGGGGTCATGTATGTCTTTATTAACATTGTGTGTTGTAATAATTTCAATCTTGTGTTGATAGTGTGTTTGAGCTTTTAATATATATATATATGATATCTAAACTCCAACTCTCATTCTCTCAGTGCTGGATTCTTTGTCATGAGAAACAAATGTGACATATAATGTGGAAATTTGCCATCTCCCATGCATATGCTTCATGACAGTATCCTCCAGGCAGGACAGTGGCGGCTCATGCACTGTCAGAAAGTTTTTATGAGACAAAATGCTTCAATGCTGCAGATATTTAAAACAAAGTTTTTTTTAGGGATGGAATATTTCAAGCAGATGTCATTAAATGTTAGTAAATTATTGTGAACATATAAATCTGTTACTTTCTGCAGACATTGTTCTGCCCAATTCTTGACACCACCATCTGCCCGCCCGGAGTAAACGGGGTCTTTCCCCAAATGGGAGAGAAACGTAACATGAAGATATATTTTTAAGAAAAGGGTTAGTTGTTTTTTTCATGAATGTCTTAATATCTGCAGAGTATAAGTAAAGGCTTAATGGCAGTTTAGATGATGATTGTTTAATAGAAACTCAGGCTGGAGAGGATTGTGTGGAAAAATAAAACATAGCACATCACACCTGAGCAGACCAGTAATACCACTGAAAACAAGGCATCCGTAAACCACCAGTAACACGGAAAGTACAGTAATTTAAGTCTAGATTTTCTGTTATTCCAGATAAATCTACAAGGTACACTATTAATGTCTGTAAAAATGATTTTGGCAATGGGAGAAGAAGAGATTGAAACAAATCTAAAAATTAAGGGCATTGTTCATTTTTCAAGTGAGTCTCGTACATCACTCATCAGCAGGTCATAGTTTGCATCAATACGAGTATTTATATGGAGAGTAACTCTAATTCCAAGGTAGGTAAATGTAACCACTACTGTAGGCTAACTTGGTTGGGCTGTCGTTTATGGCAATCAAGTATTAGGACTGTACAGAAGAGACCAGGTTGTTTTATGGAGCTTGCATATGAATGACAAACAAAGGTTTAAATGTAAATTTGAGATATATTTATAATAAATAAAAACATGTATGCAGTAAAGCAAGTAAATAAAAAACAATTATTTAATTAAACAAGGATAAACAAATAACCAAAGAGCCCCTTTTTCTTAAAAAAAAAAATAGATAACCAAAATAGTTCTTTGATTGGTCCAGTATTTTGACCTTAAGAGAGTTCAGTTTTTGCAAAGTTTCCTTTTGACTTTGAGAGAGTTTAGTTCATTGCTTTAACATTTAGATCGGTTCGGGTAGAACCGCAATCATAATCCAGTTTGGTTCTCGTAATTTGCGTAATCCAAGGACCGCAGGTAAAAGAAGGAAAAACAAGTTCTGTCCTACCAGCCTCAGAGAAGAGTTCAATATTCAGAGTCCAATCCAAAAACCTGACCTAAAAACAAGGTCAAAACAGGGTTTCAGTTTCGAGGGGGTCATGAGTAACAGTTCATTCATTCAATTAGTGTTGCGCAACATTACTTCAGAACATCACTATCGGCAGCATTAAGTGATTAACATAACAATCGGCCATTACCGACAAACAATGTCCTATACATAAACAACAAACATCAAAGCAACTTAACACTACTGCCGAATTCAAGGTAACACCTTCAGGTATGGTAAGGTTTAGAGTTTAATTCATTATTTTGACACATTATTGGTAAATGTAATCAACAAACACAAAAATACTTGCATTCAATGCAGAGTTCAACTCGCGGAGACCCGCAGCTTAATATGCAGGAAACTTGTTACAAATTCAGCCTAAATGTTAGAATAAAATGCTTATAATGATGAAGTTATTTAAAAATGTACATCAAGTTAATGCAGTCTCAATTGGCATGAAAAGAGCCTTTGTTAGAGGTATGCAGTTATCTCTGCTAAAACCAGATGCGTGACCTAGTATGACCTCTTGCTTTGTACCCAGCTCAGTTCCCAGATCGTAAACTTGTACTTATCTGATCAAATGTAAACCAAGTCATGATAAACCTCACTATGTTTTCTGTGGTAAGCTTAACGAGATTATGTATACGTCGACCAGGTTGTCTTTGTACTGACATGATGGATTGTTGAAAATGAATAAAACCGTGCTGGAAGGGGTGAACTTTGGGAGAGAAGCGTGGACGAGCCTAGAGTAAGGCGCACCTGAGGTCTCCCCCGTGCAGGGCACGTAAAAAGAGAGCTGGCTCAGTAGTTTGATTTAATCCCAATTGGTAGGAGACTGGCGTTTAAATGTCACAAATACTTTCACTGGTTTGTGATTGTATAAAAATTATGACACTAATGTTGCTTTTAGAGTCAATATATAATAAAATAAGGATTAGGCAAAACTCACCATTGAGTTGTAAATTAAAGAATATGTAAATAAGGTTTTAAGCCTTGCAGAAGCTGCTCAGACTAGAGGTAAGATCGGGCCTAAAAAATCCAGCCCGACCCGACCCGACCTGCGGGTATTAAAGCCCGACCCGACACGAGCCCGACCAATTAACTTGATTTCCAGGCCCGAGCCCGAAGCAAACCCAAAATTTTATGCGGCCCTGCGGAGGGGAAGATTATTAAGAGGGTGTCGTTCGCGTGCGCAGAGCATGCGCTGGCTCAGGAGCCGCAGAGCAATGATTGACATTTTAGGCCCGACCCGACCTGAAATTCGGGTCAGGCTCGGGCTCGGGCTTAAGATCTTACCTCTAGTTCAGACCCCAGTTGCACAGACACAGTGGGAGTGGGAGGGGCATCGGAGCAGACAGGTACAGAGCTGCTCCGGATCTTTATCATTCAGCCAGGAGAAGATGAGCAAATCAGGGAGGAGCACTAATCAGGCAGGGGTAACACAAGGTGGCAAGGGTTACATAAAGCCATCTCTCACATTGCAAAATGGAGTGCGCATGACTGGATGGGTCCTTTCCAGTTTTGGGCACGTTACTTTGAAAAAGTAATTTAAAAAGTAATTGCATTAGTAACTGAATTACTCCACTATAAAAGTAAATAATTACCAGGGAAAGTAACAATTGCGCTACTTTTATTTTTTATTTATTAATTTTTTTACGATGTTTATGTACATGTCGCATAGCAGAGCATGGAAGTAGAAATAAATAAAAAGGTGGGGGGTGGAGGCGCCCTCAAATCGACCCACAGAGGATTTTGTGGGCGGAGGGGTCCTTTGCAGATTTTTTTGTATGAGAGACACTCAAGTCGGATGACAGCTTCGATGTGTTCCTGTCTTGGTCCTCGGACCGTGGTCTTGGTTTTCCAGCGTATACTTGGTGGCAACGTCAAGACCCAACCAGAGCAGCATCATATGCTGGATGTAGTCCATCATCAGCTGGGTACCTTCAGCGCCCTCGGGAAGTCCCACGACTCTTCCTTTGCCCGCGGTTTTCCAGATCTCCCGTCTGTGACAGCAGCAAGCTCAGATTTCACACTTTCCAAATTGTCTTCGGCAGTTCCAGTACAATTAAGATGCATAGCATTGGTATAGATGTCCTTCTTAAGAGCGACGAAACTCCCTTTCACTGCAAAGACAGACTTGTTCACCTCACTTATACGTTCATACAGTTTGTCAAGCTTCCCACCAAAGCTATTGATGATGTCTATTTTTGTGTCAGTCAGTTGATTTTGGTGTGCATTGCTTGCAGCTCACATAGCACAGCAGCTCACTCTGTGAATCAGCTATGCTTTTTGTAGCACTGTCAGCTTGTAGTTTTGGGCTTCTGAGCACTGTGTGATCTGGAACTAATCTCACAGTCTTTAGTCGTTGTTTGTTTAGACATGCTGTGGATGTGGTGGAAAACATTGGTTACCAGGATTAAAAACTTTTAGCAGAGTTGTTGAGGAGAACCCATGTTAGGCTGCCATCTTGTTCAGCGGCTCCACAGCGCCCCACATGACTCATTTCTTTGAGTTTTATATTTATTGATATTTATAGTCTCCACTGATATGTTATTGTTTGTCCGGATTATTCCACAGTATGACATTAAGCCTCTCGCTATGAAGACAAACAGGTGACACCACCAGGCCGCTACAAGTCAGATCTGTGGACAGTGACCCCACTCACAGTAAGAATGCATATTTTTGTAGGTAATTTAGAGCCATAAAATGATAACAAATCTGGATTAAAAAAAATAAAAAATATTGTGGAACATTCCAGCCAAATAAATGGGATGTTAATGAAGACACCATCTCCATAAAAAAGTTACAGAATGCACCTTTAAATCATCATCTCTTTTCCAGGTTTTACACAGAAAACTTTGACATTTTTACATCTTTTCAATTTGAGTACACCGTGCTAATATTTGGTTTTATCAAATTTAGTTTTTCAAATTCAATATTTTCTTTCACAGTGACTATTTTTTTTTAAACGCTGTGATTTTTTTAAACTCAATTTTTCATGGTCATATTTGCTGGAATGTCTTGTATGATTCGTGGAGGCAGACTTCGCAGACACAAGCTGATGCTGTTGAATACTGTGCTGATTGTTCTATTTGAACAGCCCAAACACAAAGACACGGTTCGGTCTGCGGTGGGGCGAGGGCACCATGTCAATGATCCCTTTGTGAGTCCATTTAGGCGAGACACTAAAATGAGCTGAATTCTCAAAGTTGTGACTACAATCAACATTCTTTTCAGGTTTATCTGCTGAATGACGCTAATGAGTCTTGAGTTGTTGTTTTTTTTTTTAATCCTGAAGTGGTCTCAATCTTAATTACCCTCCTCTCGCCAGTCACTGATTGCAGATGCATGCGTCGTGATTGCAAGGATTCATAGTACCTCATCTTTTCTCGCATACATCCACGGACGCTGCCTTGTTCTAATGTAACACCGCAAAGTAAGACAGACGTAGATATCAGAGCTGTTATAAAGAGATAAAATTGTGCATTATTTTACTTTATATTATGATTATTATGTTGATTTTTGAATCACATATACAGGAAAACATTGACCTTTTAGTATAAGACCACATGGTAATAAGGAATTAAAAAAAAAATACATTTCATGGTAAAAAACAATGTTGATATGTTTTTTTTGTGTGTGTGTGTGATGTTGTGCCCACTCACTGCCAAAGATTAAGCATAGTTGCTAGTTTAAACTCTCTAGTCACACACGATATAGAAGAAATATAACAAGTAAAGGTCAAGCTCGTTGAGTCCTTTCAAAACTAATCCTTTTCAACCTACGTGATTGAGGTTTTTTTTTTTTTTATCTAGGAGCCTTTTGATCTCGTAGCCTTCTTACACAATACAGTTTAAACTTAAAGGAACCGTATTACATAAAATTGAGCTTTACACCATGTTGTAATGTTGTTATCTCCTCAAAAACATACCTGGAGTTGTGTTTTGTTTCATTTACACGTGTGAGTAATCCTGGTTTATTTGTGTCTACATCTCCGAAGCTGAAAATACTCTGTTCTGTGATGCGATGTGTGTGAAGTGGTAGTTTTCAAGTTAATAGCTGCCTTTTCAATTTTGTTCACCAGTGGTTGGGCTATTCCGGGGCTGAAATGAAATCCAAATGATTCTAGTGAAGGTGTAAAGAGTTAAAAACACCGTGGAACACTTCCTGTCTCACCACATGACATCACAAGGTGGAACAGAGCGCATAAGAGAAGAACTCAGCCTAAATATGCAAGATTTGTTTTGTGTTAAACATGTGCGAATGGAAAACACAACTGCAAGTATCTTTGTGATGAGGAAACAACATAATAACAGATCAGAAAATAGCATAATATGGGCCCTTCAACCTACAATATAAAGCAGAAAACTGTAGCACTTTTTAATGACAGTGTTTATGGAGCCACCTCACACTGTAACTGTTGACATAGTGAAAATCCACACAGATGCATTCCTATGCTAATGGCGCTGTACGAGTGGCGTGTATGAGACAAACTGTGGCATCCATAAATCAGTGTGTAACTCCAGCCCCTCACTGTGCTCACCCACGACTGCGCCTCAAAATAATGACCACATCGCACTCGGAAAAAAACACAAGAGCGGAGCAAAAAGCAGCCATTTGACAAAATAACGAGCCGGCATGTCCCATTCAATATCTTGTCGCCAAAGGGGGCTGTCATGGCATGTTTTCTTGAGCATCTTTCACCAATACACAGAATGACATGACTGAGAAGTGCATGGTGAGAGTAGGAGTATAGTTGTAGGTTGTATTGACACGGAGGTATAAACTAGTGTAGCATAGAGGTAAACAGGGGACTAAACTGAGCAGACAGGAGGGTGGGTGGGTCAGCTGGAGGTGGGGCTCCCTTAGGTGCTCCTCATTATCTCTCTGTCGGGTGTAGCTGTTCTCCAGTGGGAAGTCAATCAGGAAATCACAGTGCAATCAGCGTTGTTAGCACTCGCCACGGTCCATGGGTCTATTACTGAAACTGACAAGTATATATTTAGTCCACTATTGTGCTTTTTTGTTGTTGTTGTTGTTGTTGTTTTAATTATGCAAAATTGACTCTTGTGAGCTTGTATTTTGTTTCATTCAAACATATTTGAGTAACCCTTTAGTATAAGTCGCACATCTTCAAAGCTCAAAATGCTCTGCTCCACCTTGTGATGTCATGAAGCACTTGTTGACAGTCACCTTTTCCCTTTTGTTTAGTAGAGCGTGACAGTTCCAGAGCATAAATTATCCAAATGATTCTAGTGAAGTTGTATGGCGTTTTAAAACACAGTGCACGTGTTTTCTGTCTGAGAGAAGAATTCTCAGGTTTGTGTGTTAAACGTGTGAATGAAACAAAACACAACTCCAGGTATGTTTGTGATGAGGAAAGAACATTATAACATAGATTATAAAATGCATAATACGGGCCCTTTAAAATAATTTATTCACTGTATTTACAGAGCTTGGGACTTGTCACGTCTCATTGGGAGATATATGAGGAGGATATGAAATGTACAATATATGAGTTGCAAGAGGAGATTTATTGTGGCTAATTGTTACCATTAAAGAGACGGTTTGGGTTTTTTGACATGAATCTGCATGGCCTCCCTGTCAGCAGTGTCGTGCATCAACACTGACTTTCCTCCCGACAGTTTTTCTTCTCAAAACAATATGTGTTCAAAAGAGTGATACAAACTATGAAACAGACACTATTTATATCTGCAATATTTTACAGGCCACTGAAGGAATTAGTCAATAAAATATAGAAATAAAATATTGATATATACACAATATTACATAGACAACTTATGAAAAATAAATAATTCTTATGGTGGTTTATTTATAGTTTTCTTGTTGTCTACACTGTTTAATGTATGGGTGACTGAAGCTGAGAAGAAGCTAATGACTATTGCCAACAGACTGCAAAAGCTGTAATGGTACATATAAAAACATGGACTTTTATAAATTCAAAACCTTATTTGTAGCATGATGTCAGGGCAGGTGGTCTGCACTCTGCACCAGTTTAACAAAAGCTTCTCAGATCTTTAAATACACTACAAAATTCAGAATTGTTCAAATGACTATCAAGCTTGAAAAAGCTGATGTATCCATAGCAACAGCATGTTTGATCTCCACAACCTACTAGGAAATTAATTGGAGGCATGATGAGTAGCATTAGAAATATTACAATAACCCTGAGCCCTTTATTCTTCCTTCATTCTTTATCAAGGCGGTTATGGTATAGTTAATATAAATTGTTGTATGCTTTTAAAGGGCCCATATTCCTTATAGTCTCCCTATTTTCCTCATCTATATTATCATGTTGTTTATCATCAGAAACATCCAGGGAGTTGTGATTTGTTTCATTCACACATGTTTAACATAAAAAGTGCATATTTTGGTTGTGTTCTTCTCTCAAACAGAAAACACTCGGTTCCACCTTGTGACGTGATGCAGCATACACCTTCACTAGAATAACTTTAGCCCTGGAATCTACAGAAAAAAAAAAGGTAAATGGAAGCAGTTAACTTGACCACTACCGCTTCATGACATCACAAGGTGGAACAGAGCATTTTGAGCTTTGAAGATGTAGACTGACTAATAATGCAGGATTTCTCAAAAATGTATGAATGAAACAAAACGCGGTATGGTTCTGATGAGGTAACAACATCCTAACATACCGAAAAGATAACAAGGGTCAGTTTTGTGTAATATAGGACCTTTAAGCTTTTTTGAACGTGTAGAAGACAAGCGATTGAGCTTAGAAGTAAAAACATCATAAGTGGCGTTACAGAAGAGGTGGAAGGCTCTGAATAGCAGGTTTAAAAGGGCAGAGCAGGGAACCCATATACACAGAGAAAACCAGAGGTAAGGCCACAGGCAAAGTACAGGGCACTGAGGGGTACCTGAGTCAGACAGTTAAGAGCATCAACAACTGAGGCAAATATCAATGGGAAAATATCATATTGAAACCCATACACAATTTGATATAGGTTCATTTAAAAAACACAACACAATGACATACCCACAGTCATTCTTGGAATTCCCACATTACTTGAAAACTGCCACTACATGACATCACAAGGTGGAACAGACCCTCTTGGTGGACCAACCACTTCTAATTCTGTGTTACTATTAGGGGATTTTAACATTCGTGTAGATTTTACCACCTGCCCATTTACTGCTGAGGTCAACTCTCTCCTAGAGGGGATAACCTTCAAACAGCACGTTCATAATCCAACCAATACAAACGGTCGCACTCTCGACCTGGTCTGCACCTTCTGGGTTCAGCGTCTGGAAATGAAAGAGCATTTCTTCATTACAATCACTGCCCCATCACTACTCTGCAAACAGTTTAACAGAAGGACCATGCCATTACGTAACATTAACCTGGTACCTTAACCTTCTAACAGACCTCCAAGAACTGCTGTCTTCTCTTACTCCCCCGGCTCCCTCCAATAAAGCAGAGGACTTGGTCAGTCATTACAACCGAACTCTTTCTCACTGACTTGACACTCTGGCTCCTCTAAAAACCTCAACTGTGTCCTACCTCTCCGCCTCTCCATGGTTTACTCAAGAATTACGTACATTTAAGTCCTACTAACACACCTAAGACCTACTAAGAGCTGCATCCTCAGATAAAATCACCATACTCAGCCAGCCTTGATTTATCTGCTGCATTTGACACAGTCTCCCACTCCATCCTCCACGACTGCCTCTCCAGTTACATGGGACTGACTGGTACTTTCCTGGTTTCACTCATACCTTTCCCCCTGACAACAATTGCAGTTTCCTCAATGACTCCTCAATGGGCTCACCTCCCTCTCTCATCCGTCACGGTGTAGCGCTAGATTCTGTGCTAGGTCCACTTCTGTTTTTATTATTTACATGCTCCCCCTTGGACAAATCATACATAAACATGGACTCAACTTCCACCCATACACCGACGATACACATCTTTACATCTCCACCAAGCCTTCTGTCCCCCGTCAGTCTCTCTCCAACTGCCTTATCGATCATCGCACATGATTATTATCCAGCTTCCTCAAATTCAACAGCAACAAAAACAAGCTCATGGTTGTGGCCACCAGACAACTGCTCCAGAAGGTTGGAGATCTGGTGCTCACCATCGATGGCAATGACACCCGCCCCTCCCCAACAGTCCACAACCTGGCCATCATCTTAGACTCAACCCTCTCCTTTGAACCTCACATCAAATCAATCACAAAATCTGCCTTTTACCACCTCCACAACATCTTCTGCCTCCGTTGATCTCTCCCAGACTTGGTTGCTCAAACATTTATCCACTTATACATTACCTCCTGCCTGGTGTATTGCAACAGAGTCCTGTCTGGGATTTCCCAAAAGCTTCTGGACAGCCTTCAATACACCCAAAACTCTGCTGCCAGGGTTCCCACTCACACCAAGCCCTGGCAACACATCAGCCCCACTCTCGCCCACCTGCACTGGCTTCCCATAAAATACCAGATCCAGTATAAGATTCTTCTCCTCACCTAGAAGTACCTAGGACACTCCGCTCCTCCTCCTCCTCTCAGCCCATCGTTCCTCTCTCCAGGTTGTGGACCATGGGGGACAGAGCCTTCTATGTCCAGGCCCTTGCACTTGGGAACACACTCCCTCCACACATACAAACTGCTCAAACCACTGATCAATTCAGATCACTTCTCAAAACATTTCTGTTTAATCTGTTTTTTAATCCCACCTAACCGTACTTGTGTGTGTGTGTGTGCGTGTGTCTGTGTGTGTGTGTGTTATTGTTATTATAAATGGAAGATATTATTAAACATGTCTGAATGCATCTCTGGATATGTTTTTGAGGAGGTAATATTATAACATGGCTTAAAGCTCTAAGTCTATTTTGTGTAATATAGGACCTCAAACATTATACTTTGAATACTTTGAGCATTCAGTGTTTGCTAAAAATCATATCTTTTGGACACAAACAAAAATAGTTTAACTTATTTTCTTTACAGGGTCCTATTTTTAGCACGAAAAGCCTCTTATAGCATATCTCCCTGTCTCATTTCCAACATCTATTTCATTGTGATCCGGTGCTGTTTCCGAAGCACTCTTGTCTGGTCTCTTGTGTTGAAGTTTAAGTGGGCTTGAATTACTCTCACTGTGAGGTCCTTGACCCCAATCCCTGTTGGTCTAAATGAGAGTGGAGGTGTTTCCTGCAGGTGGGGGCTGTGTTAGGCCAAAAGCAAATTAAACACTGCTGCTTGGCTCATACAAGGATCTGTTCTACACTCACTGCAGTGGGAGTCATTAAAGGTGCTTTGGTTGGGGGTCTTCACCTGCTCGTTTCTATGGATATGTCACTGCTCTGCCTGGAATGTATGTAATGAAAGTATGACATTGAGCCTACATACTATATAGCAATACCTTACATTTATTCAATCACAGGGGGGTTTATAGCTCAAAATGACCTATAAAAACAGCCATTCTGACTGTAGGCGCAGTCTACAGATCTGACCTGTAACTTGGTCTGGTTTGGTCTCCATGAAGGTAGAAAGGTTTAATACCACAATGTGAAACATTCCAGATAAAGCTGTAATCTCCATTTGATACATGCATGTGTTTAATGAAGCTGAATGAATAATGCCCTTCATATGTTCATATGTTACAATATAAATTTGTATGTTTTATTTATTTATTCAATAAAAAGCTTATCCCAACCTGCATCTCAAGTGCCAGGTTATCAATTGCATTCATCCTGTACCAAATGATTCCTGTGCACTCACCTGCTTCTTCCCATCAGCTTCTGTAATTGCCTCCAATTAGTTGCATGTGGAGACTAATGTATGTGTGCTGTTTTGTTTCAGGGGGATCTCAGGAAAGAAATGTGGGACCATTATCGTGAAAGCCGAGGAGCTGAACAACTGCAGGGTGAGAACAGCCATAGATGTGGAGATAATCAGTTGTGAGCTTGAAACCATGTTATAATGTTGCTACCTCCTCAAAACATTCCTGGAGTTGTTTTGTTTCATTTGCACATGTTTGAGTAACACTTAATTATTTCTCCAGATCTCCAGCTCAAAATGCTCTGTTCCACTTTGTGATGTCATGAAGTAATAGTTTTCACATTAACATCTATCTTTTACCTTTTGCTCAGTAGATATTGGTAATTCCAAGGCTGGAGTGATCCAAATGATTCTAGTGAAGGTGTATGGAGTTTAAAAGCACAGTGGAACACTTCCTGTATTACCACATGACATCACAAGGTGGGACAGAGTGTTTTCTGAGAGAATAACTAAACATACAGGATTTGTGTGTTAAACCTGTAGGAATCAAACAAAACGCAACTCCAGGTATGTTTGTGATGAGGAAACATGATAAGAGATCAGAAAACAGCGTAATATGGGCCCTTCAATCCTTATTTACACTGTGCCTTCTGTCTCTTACTGTCTCTCTTGTTAGGAATCCGTCATGATGCAATTCTGTGGAAACAAACTGGACAAAAAGGACTTCTTTGGAAAATCGGACCCCTTTCTGGTTTTCTATCGGAGCAACGAGGATGGCACGTGAGTACAAGCCCACTCTCGCTCCTCTTTCATCTCGGGTTAGATCCAGCCTGTGCCAGAGGAAATTGGTTTCATTGATTTGCTTCAGATCTGAGCTGCGAGGAAGAGGAGCAGCTATGGGAATTGCAGGGATATGTTTGTACAGGAGGGATAGGGCTCATATTAAAGATGCACTATGTAACTTTTTGAAAAGTTGCGTAATACACTTTTCAGGGAAAGATGGAAAACTGAAACAAAATGAATATCTGACTGCATAATTTAGACAATTTGCATAAATTAATTTGATAGCTGTTTATGGAGTGTACTGGACCAAACTAGTTTTAACACTTAACACCATTTACTGATCTAAGATTATTTCAAAGATATAAGTTATATAAGTTATATAAGTTATTATTCTTTTGTCACCCCCCTCCCCTGGCCTAATTTTCTGTTTTGACTCCTCATCTGGCAGGTTTACCATTTGCCATAAGACAGAGGTGATAAAGAACACACTGAACCCGGTGTGGCAGGCCTTTAAGATCCCAGTGAGAGCGCTGTGCAACGGAGACTATGACAGGTCAGTCGCTCATACATGTCCTGAAACAACTTAAATCACCTGTTGCCATGAAGCAAGTGCAAAATGTCCATTGTGATACCTTAGCTAAAACTATGTTAAAAAAGTAAATAAAAGAATACACTTATCATATAGCAGGGTACTTTTGAATGAACACTAACTTTAGTATTTAGTAGAAACTGCTCCACTGAAACAGCCTATAGGCCTATACCCTTTACTATACATTGTGTTTTTAAATATAAAACTTCACACACCTTCACTAGAATTTATCCATGTTCGCCTGGTAAGGTTATACCTTTGGATTCAGCGTCGCTGCCGCTGATGTAGCATAGTTTGCTGCAAAAAATGATGATTTGTATGAGTACAAATGCTTGTTGGTAGCTGATGAGGCGATCCATGACTGTTATTTTGTTGCCTTGTTTTTATTTAGTGGCAAATCCAAACCCTCTGTCGATTTGAACGCGGGTCGTTTAGCGGTAAGAACTTTGGTTCACACTCACCCCTTTTCCACCAAGGCAGTTCCAGTGCTGGTTTGGAGCCATTGCCAAATCTTGAACCAGTTGTTTGGTTTTCCACACAAATAAACCTGGCTCTGGCCCTGGAGAACAGGTTCCAACTCGGCACCAACTAAAGGCTGGTCCAGAAGTGAGAACCCGTGACATATGATGCTAGGGGTGGGGTTATAGTGAATTCAGATGCCCCCAACATGCATCTTGGACGGCATCTTTTCCTGGTTGAGAGAGTGACTTTAGTGTATTTATTACATAAAACACATCAGCGGAGCAACAGCCCACGGTGCTCCGGCCTGCTCAGCTCCAGCCTGCGGAGCAACGGCCCACTTAGCCTCAGCCCGTGGAGCAATGGGCCGCTTAGCTCCAGGCCCGCAGTGCTCTGGCCTGCGGAGCAACAATTACTTTTCTTCGGGAACACATCCTTTGCCGATGGCAATGTCTTCTCCTTTGGATTGACAAGAATGATTGTAAAATGAACATCAGCAGAATTGATCTGTAGCAATTGTCCTTCAGTGTTGTTATTATCAGTACTGACAGCTGTTGAGTCGCTAGAACAACAGTAGTGCATGCAGGGACGTAGTGACGTAGCACTTCTCTGGCTCTCAGCTGGTGGAAGAACAAGCCGGTTTTTGGATAATCGGCAGGAAGCACCTACACCAAACTGGCACAAGCACCAGCCCAGAACCAGCACCTGGTTCGTTGCGGTGGAAAAGAGGTAAGTGTAACTGGTGCTGGCTGGCCTGAAAACAGCTGAAAGAAAGGTGGAACAGAGCAATTTGAGCTTTGGAGATGTCAACATACTGATACACCAAATTTGATCAAACATGTGAATGAAGAAAAAAATGTAAAAAACCTCCAGATATACTTTTGATGAGGCAACAACATATAACAGGGTTTGATGCTCACAACAATCCATTTTGTGTAATAAAGTGTATTTATTGTTTACATTTTGGAAAACTGGAAACTGCAATTTCCCCAAACATGTTAAGGATAGACTATGGTAGCCATGAAAGGACATGTTGTCCGTAGTTACAAGTCACAACAAATCAAAGTCTGATTCAAAAGATCTGCCAAGTACACAAAAACTGCCATAGAAAAAGGAACACGGAAGCTTTATTCTAATGTCAAAATGTATTACTTTCTCATTATGCTGGGATTATACACAGAATTTCAAACCACTATTCATTTCTCTCAAATGAATGAAACATGATAATTTGCCTAAGAGAGATATTTGAGTAAATTTAATTATAAGTTATATATATAATTTTGTTCAGTATGCACTTAACACAACACTAGAAAAACAGATGAGGCATAGCTACTATTAGACCAACTGAAATGTTTTTCAGCTCCTGGCATCCGCTGCTGTCAACTCTACAGCTGAAAGTTTGGCCTAAATGTTTGTGTAAATGTAAACAGTTGGGCGAATGTTTACGAATACGAATGTTCGGCCAAAAGTTGTTGATGTCTATCTTTAGTTTACAGCTGTAGAAAGGTAGCTGCGATATTATTAGCATTATTGTAAGTGCACAAATGGTAAAGAAAAGTTTAGTTATAAGTATTGTAATGTTAAAGCAGCACTGTGGGCCTTTTTGGTTGGGGTTCCGTCACCTGCTTGTTTCTATGGATACGTCATTGCTCTGCCCGGACTGTTTCACAGCATTAAACAGCTAAAACAGCTATACCTTACATTTATCCATTACAGCTTATTGCTCAAAAATACTACAAAAATACTAGACAAACAGGCATTCTGACTGTTAGCAGCTTTCCTCTCCACAGATCTGACCTGTGACTCGGTTTGGTTTGGTCTCCGTGTAGATAGAAAGGTTTAAAGCCATACTGTCAAACATTCTAGACAAAGTGATAACATCTCCATGGAGACGTTTCGCCGCTCATCCGAGCTGAACTGAACTGAAGAAGCAGCTTGGGTGAGCGGCGAAACGTCTTCAGCCAAAAACTCTTGTCCAGTTGACAAATTGAACTTTCTCCTTTGCCATGGATTCCACCTGGACGACTGAGGGATTTTACACACAATGTACCTACGTTTAAGTTTAAAAAAGTAAATTGCTGTTCTTAGTAACTCCCAAATCACTGACAAAAATTAGTGTTATGAGGGTTTAAACTTTGTTGCAAATTTTGAATCTTATTTCATTATTAATTAAATATTGACTGAAATATACACTATAATGCATTCACCACATTACACTAATCTGCAAGTGCTTCCGGTAAACCTATAGTATTGTTCAATATGTTGATTTCTACTGCATAAAATTGTATATATGAGTTAAACTGCATACCACTGCGTATAGATTAAGTGCTATAGTAAAAGTGAGTGTGCACTTCACTTTGTGGTGGAATAGAGAACAATGTTGTCTTTTTATTTCCCTCTTAATATTTTATTGCAATCATAAATGTTTTGTAATATGAGCTATTATACAATATATTAAATGTTCGATCATTTAGGAAATAGAAGTAGCAGACGGCAGCAGAGAGTAATGGTGATTCGTTTTTTAAAGTAGAAAAATTATGCCTGTCTTTAAAGTGATTCATGAGAGAAGTTCTGCCTGGGGGATCTAGAGAGTTTCTTTTAAATGAATATCGCTGTCCATAGTGCTGAAGTGCTATTAACGTCCCAACCAAGTCGCTTTTCTTGTTGTTTTACACGTTTGATATATGCTATACTACCACTACAAGGGGCAACAGTAGCTCAGTTGGTCGAGCGTTTGTCCACTGATCCGAAGGTTGGTGGTTCAAATCCTGCTCTTGATATAGACATCATTGGTGAGCGGTCAGATCCAATGACCCACAGGTCGGCTGGTGTGATTCCAGCTCCCACAGATGAATCCTTGGGTAAGACATTTAACCCACCTCACTCCCAGTGTCTGCGTACACTGGTGTGTGAATGGATGAGTTGTTCCTTCTTGTAAAGAGCTTTGTGTGCCTTGAAGGTAGAAGAGCGCTATAAAAATGTGACCATTTACTACTATTATGTCTTCATTCTGCATAGTTATATTGTTATTAATGATATCTGATGAGAAACATTTTGAACCAGTGTAATAGTGTCCAGTGTAATGGACTCTACATCACAAGTAGGTTCTCATAACATTAAGAGTTCTTTGTATTTGCCAAGACAAACTGTAGATTTATGCAGTTTATAGATGATACTGCATTACCTTGATGCTATCAATCTTATGTATAATGCATTCATTCAATTATGAATGCTCAAACATACATTCAAAAACATACATTATTTCTCTGAGCAGGGCCCCATCTCCACAGACCTTAACTGTTTTCTACTTGTCTCCATATGGATGGACACATGTCATTAATTCTCTGGATCATTCCATGCCACAAGCAGCTGGCAGACCCTCAATCAGAAAAGTCATATACTGTAGTTCACGTTCCACACTTCAGCTTGATTATGAAGTGAAATATGTGGAACGGACTTATGTACAAATCAAGGGCACCTTCTAAACTGCTAAAGAAAAGTTAAGGTTAAGGTTAAGGAAAACATTATTAGCCTCTAGCCTTTGTTAAATGGCACTGGGCTGAAATTAAACCAGCTATTTCATCACACAGCTCCAGTCGCACTGTGAGTAGTAGAGCGCTTTCAAAAATACAAAAATGTGGCTGTTTGCTACAGGTTTTCTAATCAGTGAACACAGATAGAGGGCGCTTTTGGAAAAAAAAACAAGCATTAAAACTTAAAAATAAAATCCAGGCACTCCAGAAAAAAGTAAAAGTCGCACAAGGAAAAGTATAGTTAAAAGACATTTATTTAAATAGCCAAAGCCAACACGTTCTGACCCGTCTTTATCAGATCTTAGTTACAATCGCAGCTTTTGACATTTTGGTTCTATAATAGGAAACACCTGCAGCCTCATGTATTAAGGTGTGTTTCCCTCCTGGATCTAAAGTCAGTAGCAGCCACGTGGTGCTCTCCCAGGCTAACGCAGCAATCTGAAGTTCGCTCTCATAAGCTTATTAGAAGAGGAGAATCACACTCTTATCAGTAGAAGACATGCAGACACAAGTATACGTATGTCTGGGAGGGGAGATAAGCAGGAGCTCTGTTGGCCACCAAACAAAAGGAAATCACGTCTTTACTGTCAGCGCAGGGCTCAGTCCAGCAACAAGCAGTGAGGACAGCAGATTAGACCGATCATTGTGGGACTCCTGCCTCTCTTTCAAAGCAGAGTAATGGCAGACATCCAATTTAGGCAGACAGTACAATAAGGACGCCTACACAAAATACATCTACGAGCTTTCTGAGGAGAAGGGGATTGATTGTGGTGCGTGGTAATTGGTAAGTGTGTGTGTGTTTTTAGTTCTCAGCTCTCCTTTGCCAACTCTATTCCCTAGTCAATATATGATGTTATAAGACACACACACACACACACACACACGCACACACACACACACACACACACACACACACACACACACACACACACGCACACACACGTACACACACACACACACATTTAAAAGTGAACCATCTAACTTTTCTGGGAGAGTTTCTCCACTTGATTTCATTACCTGTTAATGTTTCTCAGTGTGGAATTGAACAAATCTATCTACATAGGGATACGCAATTGACACAACAGGGTCGAGTTACAGGCTAGATCTATGGAGATGCAAGTTCTTAGGTCATACACTTCCTTTATATTTGTGTCTTAATTTCTATTTTCAGTTTGTATTACCTTATTTTAGGTATATTTGTATTCTCTGCTGTCTTTTTCTCTTGCATTGACTTCTTTTTATGTTCTTCTGGACCCTCTTCACAGTCCCCTACTTGTTCCCATTTTCTCGTCTGCAGTGTCTGTGTCCAGTGGTTGCCCCTCCTCTCACCTCACGTCTGAGCTTTTGTCACACACAAATTACTTTGGGTGAAGGGTTTTAAGCTGGACTGATCTGACATGTTCTTCATTGTGTCCTATTTCCTTGTCCTTTATAATGGGATGCAGGAGAAGAGATATATCTGGAGATGAGAAAACGTATTACCTGGCGGGTTCAGTGACAGACGGATAGCTGTACATATAAGCAACAAAATGCACCAGTGGTCAGAGACATGACAGCAAGGAGCATTTCAGCAGCAACTTTTGAACTGAGCATTTTATATAATGTAGAAAGATACAAAAGTAAAACACAAGGCAAATTACAGAAATCACATTCATTTTAGTAGAAATTGCTGCTACTGTGTTGGCACCTACTGGTGTCTTTGGAACAAAAAGACAGTTTAAGTTAGAGATCGACCAGTATGATTCTTTTCTCCAAATGATGTCATTTAAATGTATTACAAATTTCCCCCAAAGCCCTTTTTTCTATAAATATGGAAGAGCTGTACAGTGTAATTCTGCAGTTATCTCTTAGCACTGAAGTGTTCAAATAAAGCCAAAAATGTGTTCTTTAGGCAGCAGGTCGACCAAAATAAAAAATCAGCTTAAAAGCCGATTGCAATATGCTAAAAAGTGCACATATCAGCTCCATATATCAGTGGACCTATAGGTGCACCTCTGTTTTTATAGCGCCACCACAAATCACCGCTGCATTTGTCATTGAATTACTACTTAACCAAAGAGTAGCTTACTGAGTTTAATATTTGGAAAAGATGAAAAAAATCATTTGTGATGTATGTGTATTATTTTGTCTATAAAACAGAGTTATTTAGTAAGAAGCTTTCTTTTGTTATTATAGTGCAGTATGCAGTCTCCAATACACGACTAATGTTTGGTCTGCCAGTCCTGGACAATCATCTATTGTGTTTCCCTTTTGTGATTATAATTTGAGCTGGAGACGGTCTGTAAGAGGATGAAATGTGGAGACAAATGCCTCTAATTTGACCTGATTTTCACTGATTATGTTTTTTTCTTTTTTCCAACAGGACAATCAAAGTGGAAGTGTATGACTGGGACAGAGACGGCAGGTATGCGGTGATATTTCCTGTGTTCATCTTTAGAATTTATACGAAACAAATTGAAAGCAGAATTCCTCGCTCCATCAGTCTTGTGAGTCAAGTTTACGGGACTGTTCCACTGTAATTATTCATGCTTTCACAGCTCCACTGTTTAATTGATGAAAACAGTTTATCTGACAGATGCCTGCGTAAAAGGACTTTTCTGTAACTGTGGCTGTGAAGAATTATTTAATGCTATAGACGATAGAATGTTTTAAATGCAAGTCAATCTCCATGCTGAAATGCTCATAGTAGTTCTTTTTCATATATATTGTATATACAGTATACATATTATATTTTATCTCCAGTGAACATCTTGTTACTTATTTATATGGAAGTGATGAAGCCTCTTTCAAATAAATGTATGCTGACAGGCCCTTTGACACAAATTTAGGGGCCCAAGGCAAGAAACTTCATGAGTCCCCCTCTAATATTAATGTCCAATTCTGAGACCCTTGGGCCCTGAATAATAGACCCCTTTGCTCCCCCTGTTGAATCCCCTGTACGCTGAACAAAACATCGTTTACACTCAGTTATAGTTACAGCTGAATTCTTTTGGGAATTCTGAGAAATTGTATTTCTCCAATTTACAAAGGCAAATTGCTGGGTTTAAGGTTACATCACTACAATCCATAGGCCAATATTATATACCAAAGGGGGCAGCTACAATTGATACTGTTAAAATGCTGTTTTTTGTTGTAATACAGTGACTCCATGGGTTTAGACAATAAGAGAATGATCAGGTTCAACATATGAGAAACCGGTAACCAACGAAATAAAGCAACTGTACATGAGTGAAATGACTGTTAATAAAGAGCTGCGCTGCACACGTACGACCTGCACACGTACGACCTGCACACGTACGACCTGCACACGTACGACCTGCACACGTACGACCTGCACACGTACGACCTGCACACGTACGACCTGCACACGTACGACCTGCACACGTACGACCTGCACATGTACGACCTGCACACGTACGACCTGCACACGTACGACCTGCACACGTACGACCTGCACACGTACGACCTGCACACGTACGACCTGCACACGTACGACCTGCACACGTACGACCTGCACACGTACGACCTGCACACGTACGACCTGCACACGTACGACCTGCACACGTACGACCTGCACATGTACTATCTCTGAAAAGTTTAACATGAACCATCTCCAACGTGATACACACAGAACAGAGTCCCCATCAGCTGCACATCCCTCTGTCACAGAAAGAACACCTGTTCCACTGAGTCGTGTCCTTTAGTTTGACAGAAGGTGACTCCATCTGCGGCACAAGGAGCAAGCGTTTGTTTTTTTTCAGAGCTTATAGTTTATGCAAATTAGCCATGTGGTTTTAAGATTTGTTTCTGTAAACTGTAACCAAATATGTGCAAAGCTGCATTAAACACATTATAATCAAGGTTCAAAGATTCAAAAGTTTGTCAGATTATCATATTCGCATATGAAAAAATGAAATGACGTTTCTCACTCTCAATCAAAGCTAAATTAAATAATAATAAAATGAAAGAAAAGTTCAAAGATCTTCTTAGGGAGACAGCCTGCATGGGTAGAGAGGTGATAACATGATTATTTG
Organism: Odontamblyopus rebecca; assembly: GCA_030686955.1. Taxonomy (NCBI): domain Eukaryota; kingdom Metazoa; phylum Chordata; class Actinopteri; order Gobiiformes; family Gobiidae; genus Odontamblyopus; species Odontamblyopus rebecca. The sequence continues at coordinate 45,939,592 of CM060653.1, read as the reverse complement.
TATTTTTTTCTGGTTTATTAAATGTATATTTGCTGCACTTCCACATTTGTAAGATTATGTCAAGAAGCAGGATACTAGTACTACATGTATACAGGGATATGAGTATCCCGGGATACTACATTTGCTCATGTACACAGGGATATGAGTATCCCAGTTTCTCAGGGCACATGTAAACAGCAGATCCTGAATCCTGCCATAACCAGGATATGGCTAATAGCCGGGATACTGATGTGCATTCTCAAATCTGAAAACTCCCAGTAGTGATAATAGTACAACAGTGCAGCATTTCTCAGCTTTCTTTTAGCAAGCCCTATTTTACCTGTATGCGGAGAAGCCTAACATTATAACAAGCCACTCTTATAAGAAAAATTGGTGTAGTTTGGACATCTTTTCTAAAAAAAAAAAACCCTGGGGACCCCTTGAGAATTCATCTTTCTTCAAAAATTGCTACTGGACTGATGAATTATTTATCAATGGTACTTACCCACCAAACAAAGTAATAATTAGAAAAACATATACACTTTAAATAAACTCTAGTATTTCCTGGTCCTTGGCTGTAATAACTCCAGGTTTATCTGCAGTAGGTAAGACGCTGGAGATATTTATTGGTGCGTCTGGATCACGACTGACTCACAAGAGACGAGAGACATTTGTCAAACAGTAGTAGAGGAGAGTGATTCTTCTGTTTATCTAAACTATATACACAGACCCATTCACTTTGACTGCGTCGCTGCTGTGTGAACACAACTGGCATTCAGAGGAAGTGGGACTCACAAATATTAACTAAATGGTTTGGGAAAACTAAAGCGAGACGACTTTTAATGCACTAATATTGGAAAAATGATTCCGAAAATTCTAATGTGTGTGACCAAATCTTTTTTAATTCAATGACCATTTTTAATCACATTTTGGTTTTGGCTAGCAATATTAGATCTCTGGGGGAGCGTTCCAGGTGATAACATGTTGAATAACTAAGTGAGTGAAAGTACAAACTGTTCTATTTGGTTAAATAACTGTCATGTTCTTATCCATGTTGCAGTCATGACTTCATTGGAGAGTTCAGCACCAGCTACAGAGAGCTCTCCAGAGGCCAGAGCCAGTTCAATGTCTATGAGGCGAGTACATTTTAGTGATTGTGTGTGTGTGTGTGTTTGAGAGAGAAATACTTTATCGATCCCAAGGGAAATTCAAGTTTTGCTGCAGCGTTGCACTTCTCAGTCACCATTGTCTCTCAGTGCGAGGTCTCAGTGCAGTTTAACAGGAGCATTGGTCAGGAACGGGTCAGCAAATCTCAAATCTGGGTCACAGGGAAGTCTGAGGAGAGGAAGAGCCAAAAGTGTCCATCCTCTGTGTCCTGCAGCATCACAGGAAGATCCAGGGGGAACCAGGTGAACACAACAGGAAAGGCCTTGTTCTTACTCCAGTGTTTCAGTTGGTGATGAAGTGGTCCATTCCCTCAAAGTGTTTGCAGTCAGTGTGTACATTGCAGATGTAGTTTGTCATGAGAGATGGGAGCTCAGTTGTAAACGCACACACAAACTATTCTAATGTGTTCTTTTACCGCAGGCCTGTCCGGGTCAAATAACCATGGGAATCTGTTATGTTTCTGACTTTTGTTAAATTTATGTGAAGAGAAAAAGAGACACAAACAGAATGTGAATACCTCCAATGAATGATTAAAACAAAGCCTAACTCCAGGTATTCGCGCATGAATCCAACACTTTTTTCAGTCGTTTGGCAGTGTTTATGTGCTCAGACCGATGACCGCTGAGACGCGAGAGAGCTAACGTGAGAGCCACAAGCTATAGAAGAATATATATAAACAATGGCGCAGAATAAAAGCCCAACTCCAGGTATGTTTGTGATGAGGAAACAACATTATAAGAGATTAGAGAATAGTGCAGTAAGGGCCCTTCAAAGTCAAGCAATTTTAAAGTAAGTCAGATATACTAGAAATATAAAACAGATCAACTTTTGCCCTTCGCCTGGAGCAACTTAAAAAAAAAACACAAAAAAAAAAAAAAAACATGGTGTATATTCATGAAGAAGGTAGTAGTCCCTGTTCATTTGACATGACCTTTTCAGAAACAATGTGTCTGCGATGTTTCATTTGCACATTGAATAAACCAGTCTGTTATAAGGTCATAGCAAAATCACTAACAATCATTAATATTCTGCTGTGGCATTTGGAAATATAACTATTTTGATTACGCCATAAAAAACAATGTTACCTCCAGTTTTTATTGTCTGTTTCCTCCCTGTGCTCTGACAGTTTTGATGGATAGGACTTCCAGACTCCAGAGTCAACATGTCTTGATTAGCCCAGCGCCACGCCGAGACGTGAGCTTCAGGGACCTCCGTTTAAACTGCCGCTGTTTGCCTAATAACGCTGAGAAGACACGCACTCATAAAACTACTCTGAGAGAAATTTACAGAGACTTTTAGAGCACTCAAACCTCACGTGCTGTACAATATGGGACACTCAAACATGCATGAATCAAAATACAAGTAGAGATGACAAGGGAACACTGTTAAAAAAATGTTTGGAAAAGTTTTTTTTTTTTTTTTTTTTCACCTTAAAACTTTGAGTTAATTTTCTGTCATATACTAAAAGTGAGTCTCAAGTCCCAAGTCATTTAAAGCCAGTAGAATCTAAGAATAGTTATCTTCACTCGTGCGAATTCAGAAGCCATTTAATTATAACATGTAAACAAAGGTGAGGCCGTAGCTCCACATATATATCACAAAGTCATGTGAGTCTGATCAGAGCCATCCTACCTTCAATAAGGCTTGGAACATTAATTTAAGGCAGACTGCAATGTAACGGGATGTTTATTTGTTTATTTATATGGATCCTTTTAGGCAGTGCCATCAGCTAGTCTCTAGGGTATAGTACCCTTATACCCTTGTGTTACACAGCGGGGTCTAATTTCAGTTCAGTTACTTTATGTATCCCTGAGCAGCCATTAAAAGGCACAGAGAGTAGCAGAGCTACATAAAAAAGATGTACATGAAATCAATCAGTCATAACATCCACAGATACAATAGAGCTGAGTCTGACGTTAAAGTGCTCATATTGTCCAGAGTTGGGGAAGGGAGGGGTCAACTGAAGGAACAATCTGTCATATTCAGTTATTAAATCTATTTCCATGGAGACAAGCTTATTTCACCAGACCAAGTTAAGGGTATAAAGGTCCATCCATCCATCTTCTCCCGCTTAATCCAGCTGGGTCGCGGGGGCAGCTTGCTGCCCAATACTCATAGCACCTGACCCCCCCTATGAACCCCTCTGCAGGTGGTGAGCCCACAGGAGGGTGGACATTATGGTCCTTGATGTTAGTTCATAGGGGTGCGGGCATGTTTTAGGTTTAAAGGTATTTTTAGCAATTAAAACACATGCATTTGGATAAAAGCAGATAGATAGTTTAATGCCCTACCATGGGTTATGTTATAAAGTGCATCTTTAAAGGGATAGTTCCGATTTTTGACATGAATCTGTACGGTATCCCCATCAGCAGTGTCGTGCATCAACACTCACTTACCTCCCGACAGCGTCCGGTGAGCCGAGTTCTTCCACGGTTTTGGTACTGTTCAAACTCCTTCTGGTGAATTTGGGCATCAGTATATTCGGGTTCATAAAGATCTCCCGTTGGCTCTTTGCTAAAGGCCTTGTCTTCATCATCTGTGTGTCATAGTCAGACATGTTGCCGTCAGTTTTCCGAGCAGTAAACACAGCGAAACAGGCATCGTTGTCATCTGAATCCAGGATGTTTTATCAGACTTTGGCTAGAGTGATGTCAAAACTGAGAGGGAACAGACACTAAACAAAATAATAGTGTTGTATCGTAGGTGCGTTTAAAAACACCATATATCCACAACACAGCATTTTCATCATTCCCCCTGCACTAAACAATATGGCTGACTCTTGACATTTCCCTGCACCGCGTTCACAGAGCGGGTGGGCTGATAGGAAGCCCCTGTCCGAGCGGTTTTGAAAAGTTCCCGTGTTACAATCAATGCACCGCCAGCTCTGCATGCTGTGCCGTCCTTGTCCAGCCACCCCAATGTGAACCAAGGTGAAATGCATAAAGCCCACCATTTGTATGTTGTTTCCCGAGGGTCCCTGCTACCATTTTAACCTTGGCATAGTTTAATTTAGACCTTAAAGCCTCCATTTAAAGCTGTTTGAGACTGAAGAAGAGCTTTGTGCAGAGACAGCCAATCTATTATAATATGTCTTTTTAGATGTGATTAGATTGCACGGATGTCCTTGGTCTTTATAGTGCAGAGCTTGTGAGGGAGGACTCAAATGTAGGTTGCAAGTGTTATCCTAATAATTTAATGAAAGAGGAAAAAATGCATATTGTGTTGCGACAACGGTCGTCTGTGCTCCTCTTTGGATTTAGGTTGTGGGTTCAATTCTCCGGGTAGTGTTTCCCTTGGTCCTTTAGTAAAGTGTTGAAGAAGGAGAATGTAATAAGGGCGGGAGCTGGACCAGACATAAATCTCATAAGGCTGCATAAGACAGTGGTTCTCAAACTGTCAATTAAGTCCACACTTTTGTCCTCCTTTGGTTTAGACCTTGTTTAGAACTACTATATATAACTGTGTTCTTTTTACTCCTGTTTTAGCCCTATTTTAGACCAAGACAAAAGATGACATTTATAATTTTATACATATTTTGTTAATTTTTTTCTGTGGCTTGGGCTTTTTATATCATAGCATTCCTTTTTTAGTATTTTAGTAAAAGTGTTGCACAAAACTATGACAAAGAGTAACACTGATATTAGGTCTGCAGCAATGAATCAAAATAATTGTGACTAGTTTAATATATTATGACTATTTTACTAATCATTATCTGGACTCTACAGACCACAGAAGATGTTTTAATCACAAAGATCGAGGCACGAAATGACACAAAACAGCGGTCGGTTTGTGTCAATAATAGAATTTATCCACAAATATTGTCCATAAAGGTCTATATAACTCTTCAGTCAACATATTTTGACCATAATCTGGTTTAAAGCTGCACTGTGTAATGTTTTGATTGGGGATCCATCATTGCTGCTCATCCCTGGAATGTTCCACAGTATGACATTAAATTTCTTCAGTTCCAGGTGTTTATTTGAAAATACCTGGGGGAAAAAATGCATTGTGACAGAGAGTGGAGTTTCCTCTTTGCAGATCTGACCTGTACCGTGGAGAAAAGCATTTGACGGACCCTCCGCCGGAAATGTTACACAGTGCATCTTTAAAATGTATTTGAAAAATCTTAATATGCGAAAAAAGAAAATAAAGAAGGTTATTTAGTTATTTAGTTGCACTCCACAAATTTACATGCAATTACCTAACCTTAATAGACCTCCCTGAGCGACCACTGTTATCTCATCTAGAGACAAGACAACAGATGACCTCATTGTTTTTGTGTAATGGTCCACACACATTGTTCTGCTCGTGTGTGCACTGAAGCAGGCCTGAATCAAAATTTGCATAAAAATTGATCTAATACCCATTTTACCTGTCTGCATTTTAAATACCAGGAGGACCACGTCAATATGCTCTTTGAATAGCAATGCAGAAAGGTACAAATGACAATGTTCTTTTTTTTGTAGGTGGTAAATCCAAAGAAGAAAGGAAAGAAGAAAAAATACCTCAACTCTGGAACGGTGAATAAGCACTTAAACTTTCTTCGTCAAAGTTCTTGTTGTTTTCCAAAGGCGGATAGAATCATTTCTGTTTGTTTGATGGTCTTGGTTGTGCTTGTCAAAAAGCGCGAAAACTTTAAATGAAACTTTATCAATGAAAAACATCACACGGACAGCACAACATGTGACCTGTTTCAGAAGTCCTTGTGGTGTCATGTGGCAAAAGTGCTCTGCTGTGTTTTTATCCATACACCTTCACTAAAATCATTGGGGTTGTTGCAGCCTTGAAATTGCCACTCTCTACTGAACTAAATGTAAGCTGTTAACTTGAAAACTACCACTGCATGACATCACAAGGTGGAACAGCATTTTGAGCTTTTGAGGAGATGCAGACAAACTAAACACAGCTCTGTGGATGTTTTTGATGTGGTAACAGCATCTGAACATGGCTAAAAGCTGAGAATAATACATTTTGTCTAATACAGGACTTTTAGACTTTTATGAAATCACTCCAGCATGTGCTTGTCTCAAAATAGTACCTGGCATCAAAACAAGTCACTCAAAAGGTGCACTATGTCACTTCTGATGGAGGATCTGCCACCTGCTTGTCTCCATCTGCTGGTTAGCAATAAAACACTGTTATTGTATACATTTTGTTTAAAGCCACACTTTGGAACATTGCAGGAAAAACAATAACAGGTGGAAAGTTACATAGACCGCCTTTAATATCCTTTGGCTACTCGTAAAATGAAGTACACCAGTCATAAGGGATTTTATAGTGATTAGACCACATAAATGTTGTCCGGTGTTTATTACTTTTAATGAATGGCACAGAATACATAAAATGCACATAGATTTCATATGTCATTTGACAAACAGACTCTGATTTGTTCCTTTGTCTCCAGGTGACGCTGCTGTCCTTCCTCGTGGACATGGAGGTGACCTTCTTGGACTACATCAAAGGCGGGTGGGTCATGTGCTCTGTTTCATTACACCCCTACAGAGAGAGAGGGTCTGTGATGGTTAATGAGGAGGGCCATGCTGAGTGTCTGTCCTTCTGTCTGTCTGTGTGTGGTCATAATAACCCCACTGTGACTTCACTCAGATAATGATCCACTCTGTGAACTTTGCAGACCAGAGCACATTTGCTTTTAGGGACACTGCTACATCCAAATACGACAGCATGATCCATATCCATATTATATCAGGGAGGGAAGTGTAAACGTAATATTACTAAAGGCCGCCACACACTACAGGATTTTTCGGTCTTAAACTATTTTTAAACTTGAAAAAAAAAAGCGCACACCACGGACATGAGGAGAAACTTATGAGACTTAAAATGTCACTGCAGCGGGATACGGCTCCACAGGCTCTAAAGTTGTGAGTGCGATCGCGTCTGCTGTTTCCTGTCTACAGTGAAACCACTCATTTTGAGACGCTTTGAGACTCTTAAGTGTTCAAAAGATCAGAGCTCTACACTTCTAGTTTAAATACAAGTCAAAACTGTTTTATTATTATTTGTTTAATGTGCCGCAGTACTTCAGATACATGATTTTTAAAGCGTAAAAGATCACCGATAACGCACACAAGAAGTAGAGTCGCTATCGCTAATTTGCAACTTCAACTCGATCTGAGCGCGGTGTGGATGTAAACAGACACACTCTCGCCTTTTTACTTTCAAAGAACACTTCAAACTGCAGAAATAGTGCAGTTTTGTGGACTGGATGTCAGTATTTGTCGAAGATAATTTGTGGAGGATGATGTGGATGAGATGCTGCACTTGAAATTTACCGCTTTACGGGAGGTGAGTAATAAAATCTTCTCATTATGTTCCCTGTATCCTGAGTTTGTATCTTGCGCCTCTGTTTCCGTCACTCCTCTGCCCCTGACACTCGGCTGTTACTGTGGTGTTGCTGATGTTTGGCAGCTCAGAGTCACTGACACCGCACACGAGGAGCGCAGCGGCTTCAAAATCGCACACGAAGACACAAAGTCGCAGCCAAATCGGGGAAATTCTCCTGTAGTGTGTGGCGGCGTTAATAATGATTACAGTGATGCAGTCGGCTTCAGTCAGTTATTGATTCGTATTATTATTATTTACTCTAATTAATAATCGTGATTACTGACGTCACAAATTAATCATGAGAACTGGAGATAATATTTGTGACAATTTTAGAAGCATTCTTTTCCTAAAGTCATTTTAATTCATTTTAGACTCACAAAAAGTTCACCATTCACTTTATCATTCAGGATGTTTGTTTTCATGGGTTGGTCCCTATTGAAGGACTGATTTATTGAACATGATGAATGAAACTGAACTAATGAATTCACTGCTGTTTTTGATAATAACTGTGCAACATCCTGGCCTATGGTTTATGATGCTTCTGTTTTATTCATTTATTTATTTGACAGTGTACATTAATTAACATTTCTGTAAATGCACCAGATTTAGCCACAAGGTTAATTTTCACCTTTACTCCCTGGACAGATGTTTCATTATCATCCTGAAAGAAGAAAAAAGTGTATGCACAACATTATTTATATTCAAATTACATGCACAGCGATTAAACACATGTAACAGACATTCAGAACACAGAGCTTAGACATGAAGAGCGCATAGAAATAAACTGGGGACAAGACAAAAAACACTGACCATTTGTGAGCAATGCTTTTTCTTAATTAGCCATTTTAAAAGGGTCTTTAAAGATCTGTTAAGGTCTTTACAGCATTGCAGCTGCAACAAAACTGTAACAGACCAGATAGATACATAAATACGTTCTTTATACCATATACGATCATAGTAATGTGCAGTTATTTTGATGCTCTTGTGCCCAAACAGTTGTGCTGACAGAGCTGTACCCAACGGGTGTTTTCAGACAACCTTATTTTGCCTTGATTCCTCTATCCAGGATCACCTGCGATGCTTTTCATTAGCCAACCCACTAATGTCACTTTCCGACACACAGTTACTGCCTGTTTCGTCAACTGGTTGGAGAGAGAATGTGGAGAGGTGCATGTCTAGACAGACAGATGGTGTGACCTGAGTCTAGATAGTGCTGTGTGTTATTCATAATGTGTGTGTTGAGTTAGCTGCATGTTGCACAAGAGGGCAGACCCAGAGCACCCAGGCATGTCATGGCTGCTCACCCACTCCCTCTCTCCAGTCATTAGTCTCTCGGAGTGGGAGACCATAGGGAGATCCAGTATGTGTGTGTGTAATTATAGAAATTCTCCACTACAGAGCTGCTTTTTCCTGCCATTGCACTTATATCTTTACAACTGATTTCACCCCAGCGCTCCCAAAACATGCAGACAGCCCGACATTATGTTGTCAAGGTGCTGTTTTGTTCTTATATCTAAAAACAACAATGATCCGAGTCAGTTCAAGTGTCATGTGATTAAATCTGGAAGGCCAGTGTTGCGTTGCATTTATTCAATCACTGCTTGTTTTGACATAATATCATCTTAGCTGCTGCTGGAGGTGTTAGCCAAGATAAAGGTTGGGAAAAAATGTCCCAGAAATCAGAAATGTTATGATTTAATGTCACAAACTACACTGGGGATTTTCTTGGTTCTTACTTTACTTACAGGAATACATAGAAAGAACTATGGACATTGTTATTCACTATGTTAAAGACGTACTGCTCAACTTTTCTGATGGATGGTTTGCCACCTGCTTGTCTCCATGAGGATGACATTTTTTGCCAACATATCAATATGGACATCACTGTTTACACTGTTAGATAAAACCCGCAATTCCATGTGTCCCTACGTGAGGCGCTGCGTTACAGGACCTCTTCACAGTAGCTCATTTGTTTCATAATACACTTAATAGAAGTAGGTGCATGTTCTTATCACAGGAGCCGTCTGGCCCCTCACTGTGGGTTAGACGGTGCTGCAGCACTGGTCATGTCCACAGGAGCATGATAAAACCTTATGTATGTAGATCCATATTATATTATATTTTAGGATGATTAATTTTGAATACATTAATGTTATTATTGTATGAAAGACAAAACTCTACACAGTTTCTGGCCCTCTGTGTGTGCCTGGTCCCCACTGCTCCCTTATCTCCTGACTGACAGCCCTTTTGAAGCTTCAGCCCAATCAGCTAATTGTTCATTCGCTCAGACTCAGAAACGCGATCTGCCGCCTGCATTTACATAAATCACTCATTTGAGTGCGCCTAAATCCACCACAACTCTGCTTTGATTCTTTTCATTTTGTTCAGCGTTTGTACCACCCATCGCTCTACACAAAAAGCCCTTCTTTTCGCCACCAAAGGGATAAAAATGAAGAATTGTTGCTGTATCTTTCATGCCGCGTTGTGCTTTGAGGGTTGCACTGTCAGTCACGGTGACAGATATTGTTTCCTCTTGTTTTGGTTTAAGATTTGAGGTTAAAAAACAGAATAGACACAGGAGGGGACGTCTTCTTGTATTGAATTGATTTTGAGAGCCTGTGATTAGCTGTGATTTGTGTACAATTAAATCCTGAAGAGGAAGCTGGATAATAGCCCATTGGGGTTATACTACTGAAAGAATAGTGATGCAAAAACAAAAGAGGTTTGATTCAGGTAGGTTTCTGTCTTTTTCCGCTCCTCTTCCTCACAGAAAACTCAGAACCACAGCATCTGCTGAGACATTTTTAGGACAGGGGACACCATAAGCTCTCCTGCCATTTTTAGGCCACTCTGCCCACTCATGTATGACTCTACCCCCCGGCATCTTATGAGGAAAAGAGGGCATTTAAAGCCACATTTTAGGTTTAAAAATAGAATTTCACTGAAGTCAAGCTAGGTAATGGGCAAGGTGTTTATTCTAGTGCAGTTATATATTTAAGAACACTTTTCAAGCACTTTTCAAAGCATCTCAGCGCTTGCAGGAGCAATAGCAGCGAAAGAGGGCAGTTATTGTCATTGGTCTGTTATGAATGTTTATATGTGGAATTAGAAACAAAACAGCAAAATAAAAAGCCCAGGATCATGTAGCACAGATTAATACAAACATTTTATGACCAAAATTACGAGTCTGATAGCAGCAGGAGCAATGTTTTTTTTTTCAATAGATAATGAATTGGAGCCAGAAACAATGAAGCCACTCTTACCTCGTATTTGAAACGGGCGAGCGGGTTTGCTCTAAACTCTGAATGTGATGTAATGTAATCTGGTGCCATATTTAAAAACAAACAAACAAAAAAACACAAGATTGTTTTTCACAGTGACAAAAATTATGTTGCATTTTTAGATATTTCCAGATGGAAATATCTAAATCCTCCTTAATGAAAACTGTACAAATTGGATGGATTTGACATGAGATCAACAGTTTTCAGTTGATTTTTGATTGACGCTTGGTTCCACACTAAGCTTGGGTCTTGCATCCTCTTTTGGCTATTACACATTGAAATTACCAGCTGTCAATCACATCTGCCTGGTTTTCCACACACATCTCAACAGTTTTCAAGCAACAACTAGAATAATGACATAAACGCTTCAAAAGTCTTCGGCTACTGCAGTGCATTTCTGGTTAAAGTCGTCGCCTTAAGTCTGGCTTTAGGTTATATTCTTTGATAGCACAAGTGAAAGTGAGCATGCTGCTGTTAAATATTCTTACTACTTCAGAAGAGTCTAGTTTGTTGAGTCTTTGGGGAAGTCTGGCAGCCCCATAGCTCCTGCTGTGTGGTATTTTGTAGCACTGGTCCCTGACAGAGGAGCACAGTGGGGGAGAGTAGTAAGTGACAGAGAACCGGCTGTTAAAGACCCCTATGCAAATGTAGTTGATGTGTTTTAAGAAGACATTATGTTTTTTATGGTATATTAAACTATAAGTGGACCACTATTCCACATTTAGTTCTTTTAACAGCAATATTTATCTAAAAACGGGCTTCCTGCAGAACTATGACGCCTGCCTCTTCATCTACTGTTTCACAGCAGCGCTTTTTAAGTCACCTTATTTAATTGTTAAACATACTTTTTTGTCATTCTATATGTACAACTCAAAATCTTAATTTTTGTGGGGTAGGTGAAAACTTCAGAGCTCTCTGACTGAAAATATTAAAAATAAATTTAAGCCATTGCAACATTGGTTAAAGCTCATAAAAGTCTCTTTTTTCTTCTTTTTTCTCTTTTTTCACTTTTTCCGAGAGAAGAGAAAGTAGTTGTCATGGTTTCGTACTGTTTTAGAGCAGTTATAAATGGATCACTCACGTCCAAGTGCCATGTTGAGGATATTATATGTAGAGAACAGATGTACAATTATGTTGCACATGCCGATATGAAAAGGCAGGGCTCTATTTGTTCTGCAGTGATAAACCTGAATTACGCTTTGCAAAACAAGTGGTTGTGGTTAGCACTTTGCAGTGACTTCACACTGGGGGTTCTCTGCCTGTATTTCTGCGGTGGAGTGTTCAGCATTTACCCTGGAGACACAATGCACACATTAGCAAACACTGCCAAAAAGTTTTAAGATTGTCTAAAGACACAAAAATATAAGAAAAATAGGTAGCCTGTGTTATTTTATGTGTAACAGAGGACACAGAAACCAGCTCACCTGTTCTACTTCCCACAATGTCAGCTCTTTATGGTCAGATTGTGTTAAAATAAAGCACAGATTTAAGTCTAATAGAGCTTCTAACAGAGTAGTACCTCCAGTTAGCATCACACCCCCAGACTCCGCCTATCAATATGTGTATAATACTGCAAGTGTATCTGATGAATTATGAACCGATGGAAGTGAATCACATTTCATAGGGACGGACCGTGCGACAAAACATTTTATCACAATTTTTTCCTAACTTTATTCCGTCGCATTCATCACTTTATTTTGTTCCAATAATTCAATTTCCAATACAGATTTTCATAAACAGTACAGGCTTTTCATAATTGCCTAAAATTTACTAAATAGTCACATTTCTGAACTCTGCTCCAAACCGCATACTTACTCTGACAGACGACTGGCTTCATTATGGCTTTATCATGATTAAAAAGACCCACTTCAATCAAATGACTGAATCTAGAGCTTCATTAAAATGTATTAATTGCAAAGCCCCTCTTATACCATTGACGTTATATACTTTTACTGTATAAACCTTGCCTACATTTGTAACTCTACTCTAGCCTTTTCAAAAATCAAGCTCCCGGGACTTAAAACCACATCTCCCCCACAGCAATTACGAGTCCTTTTTCAAGATAACCGGTTCAAACTCCAGATATTTTTTTGTGAGGGCAAAAACACATTAGCGCCAGTCAAAGGTTCAGATAAAACTGCAAGAGTGACCACACAGAGTTTGAAGCGTGTGGACTGAGATGATTAGCGGGGCTTTTAAATACACGGAGGGTCCCAGTGCCTTAAGGACAGTGTGATAAGGTTTTCGCTGCACTCCTCACCTGCCTCTGACTCTTATCAAACCTGCTTTAGACCAGTGTGGCTTTAAAGGGTTCTGCTCCAGCGCACTCCCCACTCCAGCCGTCAGCGAGATCATTGTGTTCGGGCTGTTGGCAGAGAAATAGACAGGTTCAAGTGGCATCGCTTTTTCAATGTGTAGACCCTAGTGAGTTGTATTTAGTGGAAGTGGATTTCTGAGGGCACATGCCAACATGCAGGGTGAATAATACTAATATGATGTGCAGAGTTTTTTGATTTTATGTTTAGTTTTAGTCCCCGTGGTATCCACAAAATCAGAAAAGGCAGGAAGTTCAATATTAAATGCATGAGTAAAATTAAATGAATCCTACATTAGATTAGATTAGATTAGATTAGATTAGATTAGCCTTTATTGTCTCCCTTGGGAGAAATTTGTCTTGGGACAGGGACTCCTGGCACATAGACCTACAACATACAGCACACACACAGTGGACACATCAATTCATACAGTTCAGCATTTGATAATATTGCACCATTCCCATAATTAGCATATTTTTGCACATTCCCTGGGGCTTAAATGTGTAAAAGTCAGTATTGCACATTCCCTGAAACCTATTCACTGTAAGTGCTCAAAAATATTGCACCTTCCCTGGAGCCCACCTATGAGCAGTATTGCATATTCCCCAAAGCGTATGTGCAAATAATATTGCACAGTCCCTGATGGCCGTACAGTAATACATAGCATAGTTTGTGTGTTAGAACCCAAAACTGGTTTGAGATAAAGTTCATGCATTTTGGTCTCAAAATGTGTTATGTTACTTCAGCTCATCCACACGATTATGAACCACAGTCTTTTGAAACAGACAAACTATTCCAAAACGTCACATCGTGTAAAAAGGAAGGATGCAAAAACAGAAATCTCATGTTTGAAGTTTTGGAGTTAATCATAGATCTTATTTTGTATTCTTTCAGTTACATTAAGCTACTTTTTTTGTTCTCTACTTGAGTCATTTCCTTATAGTTCAACATCAGGAATATTACTTTGCAATAACAGAACAGAAAGTTTTTGTGCGATTTTTGGCTAACTCTGATTGGGGAGGCACAGTATTAACCCTAAAGAAGATTAAATAGGAAATTCATGTATTTAGTAAGAGAAGAAAATGTAGTGGTTATTTTTGGATGATGTAGGAAGATGATTTGCTTATTAAAACTTCCTGCATAGACTCTTTTTACGGAGAGGTTCAAAAAATACTAGAATTATTAAGCTTGATTTAACGTCCTCATTTTTGCCTGATTAACACTGAAGGAACAGAAGACCTTTTAACAAAGCGCTTTGTTCTGGTCCTGATATTCATTTTCTCTGTTTACTGTCACAATGGGGATGCCAAATCATGTGCTGCTCTCGGGTTACCAACTCTTTTACTCTCTCCAATCATAAAAAGTTGCAGTGGTGCGGCTTTGAATCCGCTCTCTGCTTTTGAAGTGGTCTCCTGCTAACACGGATCCATACAGATGGTGTCACTCTCCAAAAGTTATCGTCGGTTTCTCTCGCTTTTCACCGACGGCCCCTAAACTGTACACAATAGCCGGCTGACGCACTTTCTGAGCACTGACGTATGCCCAACTTAACTGTCTGCTTCCTCTACAATTGTGGCATTTTATCAAGTTGTCAACCAGTCTACCTTGTCTGGCCTCCCCCTGCCCACACACACATCAACACAAGGACGCTGCGTGCATCTGCATAGTGACAGGAGAGAGAGATAGAAAGGGAAAGAGGGAGCGAGAGAAAGAGCAATGAAGGGAGAGAGCAAGGGGGCATATATAATTGATGCTTCCAGGCTGTAGCTCGCTGTAGCACTGAGAAAGACAGACACGGATTTAAGCACTGTTCACTGTCACCGAAGTGAATGTTCTGCTGATTTTTGAGAAACTGGGACAGCTACTTGTAATACAAAAGAATTTAACTATTATTTTTTGTGTATTGTATAGCACCAAAAACACAAAGTTGCGACGGCATCATAACCAGCAGTGGTTAGTTTGTAAAACAGATCATACGTCTATGATTTCTGCTCACCTTGAACATACACTACAAAAAAGGATTTTCTAGCATAGTTGAACTGACTTGAATTAAGCAGATTCATCTTAAAAGACCAATTCTGAGATTTTTTTACTTAATAAAATTAGATTTTTTTTTACTTGTTTCAGGATATTTCATCCTGATTTATCTTATCTCAATATTACAACTTATTCTAAGCACTTTTTACATTAACTCAGTCCAGGTTAAGCCTCTTTAACTTCCTTCTCAAACCAATAAGGGGAAAAATCTTGCCATAAATACTTGAAACTAGGGTTTTGTGAACAAGATACAAGAACAAGATTCTTATTTCATCTTGTTTTAAAAATTTGATAATAATTTGATGGTAATTTGATAATAAGTGAACATTTCATACTGCACTGGCAGAGAATTTCACTTGAAATAGGCATTTTTACATCAAAATTAGTATTTTTTTCTTATTTTGTGATAGGCCTTTTTTGCCGTGTAGGAATTCTAGGAATTCTATTTTAATACTAGGAGCTACATATTGCCTTTAACTAAAGCTGCCTGTATCTTGGAGATCGAGTTGAATTTATTAAATCGAACACGGTGAAGGCAGCAACACAGTACTGTACGCTCATCTTTCATCACTCCCCATTGTTTGAGCAGAAAATGATTTTAGCCGAGGAACTCAATATTTAGCCTGGACAATAATGAAATCAAATGGAATAATGGTTCTTGAGTCATTTTAGACTTGTCTCTGGAGTCGTTAAACAGAGATTAGATGTGAATATTAAAACAAACAGCACGGACTTGCCCACTCAGCCTGTATTTAGTCCTGCGCAGTGAAGTGACAGTAGCAGTGCAGCTCCCATCATTAACCACTCCAGCCTCACACACAGTAATGAGCACTTAGTGTCTACTGCTTCAGGAGGAGCTGTGAAATGAGACGACTTCACTTTGTTGTTGAAGTTTGAAGGAACATCTGAGCACACCTGATTCCACCTGAACTCTTTATTTTAACCAAATCATGTTAAGCTGATTCTTGTGATTATTTATCCATGTCAGAAAGTGGTTACCTCCTCCAAACCAAACCCAGAGTTGTGTTTTGTTTCATTCACATATGGCTGAGTAATCCTGGGTTATTAGTGTGTCTACAACTTCATAGCTCAAAATGCTCTGTTCCACCTCGTGATGTCATGTAGTGGCAGTTTTCAAGTTAACAAACATTGTACGGATTTTCCAGACCATTAATACTCATCACAAGCGACATACCCGGAGTTCATCCACTTCTCCGCCACATCCACCAGGTGCTGACAGCCCCACGGAGCCAGGAGATGTTGTTTGTTACCTTCACTTATTTGTGCGTGTGTGTGTGTATGTGTTTGTGTGTGTGTGTGTGTGTGTGAGAGGAGATGTGTGAACGCAGTGACAGACCAACAGAGCTCCTAACTAGATCCTGTTGCTCCAGGTTTACAAGTGGGATGTGTTTTGAAGAGAGTTTGAAGTTGCCTTGTTGAGCTGTTGTTTCTGTGTTCGTGTGCAGTGTTTTTCATGTGATTTTGGTATATCACAAACCCTCATCAAACCGGTCGAAGCAAAACCAGACTGATTTCTGTTGGCAGTCGGCAGCGTGGCTTCAGATAGCATCAGATGAGTGTCAGAGATGTTAGAAATCGGGCTGCAAGATTCATCTGTATTTGAATAGTTGTATCACAGCAGCTGTATTTGTGCTGTAATGTTCACTGCAGTCAACCGAGTCGTTCCAATAGAGAACCACCAACCTGTACTCAACAGGGTTTACTGAATAGTGCAATAATCATGATAATAATTTGATGAATCCACTGGTTTATATCCTAAAAATAAACCCATTCTTTATTAATTGATTATAATTCTAATTAATATAAGAAAAGTCGGCATCTGAATGGATTTAAACAGGATAAATTCCTGATTTTAAAGAATAACTTACAAATCTGAGTGCGATCGTAATACAGCACTTATATATATAAATAGCACAATTAGATGGCAGCTAAACAAGGACAGAATCAGGACTAAACCAACACTAAACCAGGACTAAATTTGGACCAAACCAGGACTAGACCAGGACTAAATCAAGATTAAACCTGGACTGGACCATGACAAAACCAGAACTGAACCAGGACTAAACCAGGAGTAAACCAGAACTAAACCAGGAGTAAACCAGAACTAAACCAGGAGTAAACCAGAACTAAACCAGGACTAAACCAGGACTAAACCAGGACTAGACCAGAACTAAACCAGGACTAAACCAGGACTAGACCAGAACTAAACCAGGAGTAAACCAGGACTAAACCAGAACTAAACCAGGAGTAAACCAGAACTAAACCAGGACTAAACCAGGACTAAACCAGGACTAGACCAGAACTAAACCAGAACTAAACCAGGAGTAAACCAGGACTAAACCAGAACTAAACCAGGACTAAACCAGAACTAAACCAGGACTAGACCAGAACTAAACCAGGACTAAACCAGAACTGAACCAGGACTAAACCAGGAGTAAACCAGAACTAAACCAGGAGTAAACCAGAACTAAACCAGGACTAAACCAGGAGTAAACCAGAACTAAACCAGGACTAAACCAGAACTAAACCAGGACTAAACCAGAACTGAACCAGGACTAAACCAGGAGTAAACCAGAACTGAACCAGGACTAAAGCAGGAGTAAACCAGAACTGAACCAGGACTAAAGCAGAATTAAACTAGAACTATACCAGTACTTTGCCAGAACTAAACCAGGACTAAACCAGCACTAGCAGTTCCCGACATCTCTGTAGCCCCTCACCTCCTTCAGAATGAGGCCGTCTTCAGCAGGTGAGTTCCTTTACAAAGTGCAGTCTTCTGCCACTGCAGCAGTACAGGCGGGAGGAGCTCTCAAACATTGATCTGTATAATTCGATTGTGTCCACAGTTCATGGCCTTGATTGTGTGTCTGGAGTAAAATACTGTTTGATTAATGAATCCTGTCTCTTTCTCTGTGTTTTTCTTCTCAAGGACCCAGATCAACTTCACTGTGGCCATCGATTTCACCGCCTCCAATGGTGAGTCTAAGCACACATGTTTATCCAAACACAAGGCTTTCAAATTAAAGGTGCACTATGCAACTTTTTGGTTGAGGCTCTACTACTTACCTCAGTGGAGATGTTATTGCTTTTCCTGGAATGTTCCATGGTGAGACATTAAACATACTACTCTAGCATTTATTCATCACAGGTGCTAATGGTTCCTTATGTGAATAGGTGCCCTCTCCACAGATCTGAATTGTAATGTAGTGTAGTGCTGTAACCTGTAAGATTTAATCTATACTGCGGAACATTCTAGACAAGAGCGTTGAAACTCAGCTGGAGCAGCGACTGAAGTTATAAAATCAGTGTTGGTTTGTATTATGTAACATATCATATATGACCATTAAAAGTATGATGCAGCCTCACATAGAGTAAACTTGAATGATTATTTGCAAATCAGTAGATTTAAGATCGATTATTCAGCTGTACCTCTTTCTCTCTGAAAATAAGCATTATATTTAATTCCAGCAGGCTATGAATCATAGAAACTAACATTAATATTGCCATTTTATTTTTTTGATTTCTTTTAACATGTATTATATTATTTTTTGTACATTCACTTAACCCATTTCTGCATAAAAAAACAAGCCACTGCAGTATGCTAAGTGGCTGGCATGTGAATTAAACATGTGAAAAAAAACAAAAACAAACAAACTATAAACCAGAATAAGTACTAAATGAAGGCCGGTGCACACATTTCAAATATTCTTTGTGTTTTTTTGCTAGTGTAAAGGGCAATGGTTGGAGGTGCTTTAGCTCCGTTGGCCCCTCCTCTTTTGGGCGGATGGACGGCTGTGCTCTTTCATTTTCACAACGAAACTCATGCTGAGAAGAGTTCAGAAGACGGCTCCTGCACCTTCCTGGACAGTTTCTCATTTTACATCAACATTAATAGTGGTTTGAGTGTCCATTATAGGTGCTTAGAGTATTTCTATCGTATAGTATATCTTACATCTTCTTCTGGACCCTATTGATGTTGGCTAGATGGACACTGTCTCTCACTGTATTGTTATAGACAGATCTTTTCTTCTTGTATCCACTAACTTGCTTTTCCAGCTCTTTCTCTTTCTTCGGGAGAGTAGCTATGAGTTCTTTCAACTCCAAATCTTTTTTGTTTGTCTTCTTTGGTGTTTTGTCAGTGACTTTTTTGGAGTTGACAAGCTCTTGTTTTAGATACACATTTTCTTGTACTGTAGAATTATGCAGATACTGATCTCATGTGTGTTAACTTCTTGTAGTTGCTTATCCTTCTTCTGAAGAGCATTGGTGAGTTTTTGCGACTCCAAGTCTTTTTCTTTGGCCTTTGCCATGACTTTTTTGGAGTTGGCAACCTCTTGTTTCAGTTGCACATTTCCTGTACTGTATAATCATACAGGTACCTTGTGCCTTATGTGTGGTACCGAAGTCTTGGAGTTCTTTGTCCTTCTTCTGAAGAGTAGCAGTGAAATCCAAGGCCACCTTCTCTTCAGTAACTCTTCTGTAGCCTTAGCTCATGAGGCTGCTCCTCTGGTTTGCACAGTCACTCCTGCCTCCTGCCTGTTTCTGAAGCTTCTGTTCTCACACACATTATGTTTGTTTCTTGGTTGGAGTAAGTTTGAAAATCTGTGTAGAAGTGTGGCCTCCCCTCACTCTGTCTGCCCCCCTCACTCTGTCTGCCCCCCTCACTCTGTCTGCCCCCTCACTCTGTCTGGCCCGTCACTCTGTCTGCCCCCTTACTCTGTCTGCCCCTCTCACTCTGTCTGCCCCTCTCACTCTGTCTGCCCCTGTCACTCGGTCTGCCCCCTCACTCTGTCTGCCCCCTCACTCTGTCTGCCCCCTCACTCTGTCTGCCCCTCTCACTCTGTCTGCCCCTCTCACTCTGTCTGCCCCTCTCACTCTGTCTGCCCCTCTCACTCTGTCTGCCCCCTCACTCTGTCTGCCCCCTCACTCTGTCTGCCCCTCTCGCTCTGTCTGCCCCTCTCACTCTGTCTGCCCCTCTCACTCTGTCTGCCCCCTCACTCTGTCTGCCCCTGTCACTCTGTCTGCCCCCTCACTCTGTCTGCCCCCTCACTCTGTCTGCCCCTCTCACTCTGTCTGCCCCTCTCGCTCTGTCTGCCCCTCTCACTCTGTCTGCCCCCTCACTCTGTCTGCCCCCTCACTCTGTCTGCCCCTCTCACTCTGTCTGCCCCCCTCACTCTGTCTGCCCCTCTCACTCTGTCTGCCCCTCTCACTCTGTCTGCCCCCTCACTCTGTCTGCCCCCTTACTCCATCTGCCCCTCTCACTCTGTCTGCCCCTGTCACTCTGTCTGCCCCTGTCACTCTGTCTGCCCCTCTCACTCTGTCTGCCCCTCTCACTCTGTCTGCCCCTCTCACTCTGTCTGCCCCTCTCACTCTGTCTGCCCCTCACTCTGTCTGCTGTCTGCCCCCTTACTCTTTTTGCCCCTCTCACTCTGTCTGCCCCTCTCACTCTGTCTGCCCCCTCACTCTGTCTGCCCCCTCACTCTTTTTGCCTTTCTCACTCTGTCTTTATCGGGGGCCGTTACTAATAGAAATCAGAAATCATCTCTCGGTCCAGTAGAAATAATCTCCGGTGCCAAAATTGGCCCACGAGCCCCAAGTTTGTGACCCCTGTTCTCGATAAAGCGATAACATTATAACATTTCCATGGAGACGAGCAGGTGGTGAAGCCTTTACTAGAAATGTTACACAGCGCACCTTTAACTGAAGATACGGGTCTATAAATTATAGGAAATAAATAAAATTCAGGAGAGAAAAATGACACATGAACTGAATTCCCTCAGATCATGTCAGTAATATTTGAATGAACAGTGCTCTGTGAACATGTGGTGGTGGAGGATGTGTCTCATTGGAGATGTTAAAGTGCGTTGACTGCATCTACTGTTTCCATGGAGACAAGCAGGTGATGCCACCTTGCCAAGTTACAGGTCAGATCTGTGGAAAGACGAGGCCGCTCACGGAAAGAATGCATATTTGTGAGGTATTGTTATAGTAAAAAAAAAGTGTCTGTGGCGCATACCGAGGAAAACAATCATAATCGCCATGGAAACACGATGCAGCTTTAAATTGTTGCGTGAATCAGTCGTACCAAACGAAACCTTTTTTATTCTAATCTGCTGAGTCCAGTTTTAATTTTATGCGTATTTCAAATTCAGTCCCGGCACAGTGCTTAAGAGCTCGGAAGCGTTTATTCAAATCATATGCAAAGAGGAAATCAAGTGCTTCCTAATAGCTCTCTCCATCACACCTGGCAGCCCCATCCACTGTGGCAACACGGCAGAATTTAAGTCTGTAATATTGCCCCATCCTGGTGAACGAGGGCCGGCGGTAATACACCCAGTCCCTATTAACCCCAATGACGGATTCGAGGCTGAAAGTGTAAAAAAGTGGTTTTGCCCGGCTTTTCCACGGACCGTTCAATAAAGCCCGCGCACTCCAATCAATAGTGTGTTTTGTTGTTCCGCCGAATTCTGCCCGACGCGCAATTTTCAACAGACTAAAAGCGTATTGACGGACAGAGTGGTTAGCTCCCTGCCTTTGAGCAAAGAGGCTGCGGGGGTGAATCCCGGGGAAGTCGAGCTGCATGAGATCTAAAGCGAATTCGGGAAGACTAATTTAGGAAAAAAGAAAATGTTCCTAAACAGTTTGAATCGTCAGTTCAAAGTGAAGAAATCGCTCGAATCTTTTTCAAAAATTCAAATGATGTATTTCCACAGATAACTGCCAATACACAACCGCTGAATATCTCGCTAATTACACGTACAGAACGAGATCCAAGTGGAGTCGGATCAAACATGGCGGAACATTTGTGCTCACAGCTCCACTCTGTTAATCACTGAAATAGAAAAGCGAAAATCTAATAAATTTAGATTTGAGATTTTCATCGCTGATTAGCTCTTGTTCGAGTTCTTTTAGACGGTTTGAGAAACTAAATAAGAAATCACAGTTATAAAGGCCTGTGTGGCTTTATTACACTCGACTGAAAAATGTCCTCTTGGCAATTATAAAACTGAGGAGCAGCGTCTAAACCTGTGAATATTATTTGCACACATGTTTTAAAATTTCCCAATGAAAGGCGCACTGTGTGACGTTTTAGTTTGGGGTTTGTCACTTGCTTGTTTCCATAGATGTGTTATTGTTCTGCCCGAAATGTTCCACAGTATGACTTTAAATACACCACAGTTACACAGTTTGTATTTATAATGAGTCCTGGGAGTTTATTATTCAACCCTCTGCAGCTTAAATCTTATCACAGTGCAAAAATAACCAACATTTAACCAACATTTATTAAGGGTTTTCAAATGGTTGAGTTAAGCAGGGCTGAACTAGGACAAAACCAGGACAAGACCAAGACTAAACCAGGACTAAAGCAGAACTAAACCAGGACAAAACCAAAACTAAACAAGGACAAAACCAAAACTAAACAAGGACAAAACCAAAACTAAACCAGGACAAAACTAAAACTAAACCAGGACTAAAGCAGAACTAAATCAGGATTAAACCAGGACTAAACCAGGACTAAATCTGAACTAAACCAGAACTAAATCAGGACTAGAACAGAATTAAACCAGGACTGAACCAGAACTAAACCAGGACTGAACCAGAACTAAACCAGGACTGAACCAGAACTAAATCAGGACTAGAACAGAATTAAACCAGGACTGAACCAGAACTAAACCAGGACTGAACCAGAACTAAACCAACTAGACTAAAGCTTGAATCATAGAGCAGAAAGAAAAAAATCCCACCAGTGCAAAGAAAAAGGGCCCACGGTAAATACTGACCCCGAAAAGATACAGTAATTATTGTGACAAACCTAAGTTCACTCTTTCTGTGCACAGTTTTTGCACTTTGAGTTCTCATTGTAAACACTTTCCTTGTATTAATTAGCACCTCTGCAAATATTGACAGTGCAGTGACACTGTTTCTTTGTGTAAAAGAGCCTGAAGCCAGAGAAAACCAAATGTCCAAATATCCAAAGGGCAGATTTAAACAGCACCTGTGAGTCAGTCATGTCTGCATCAGAAGGACCTGCAGACACACAGACAGTGGGCTATTGATGTTAGTTATATTGATTCAACATTATGCCCCTTGACCCCCAACTAATTGGCATTTTCTAGTCATCAATGAAACGAGTCAATTTGGTGATAGTTTTAGATCCATTAGATAATAATAATTATACAGACATTAATGTGAAGGTTTAGTGTTACATCAATGTTTGTGTATTTGTTTTATCAGAGAAGAATATTTGTTTTTGTATAGAACTAATATGTGCCACTCTAGTCCAGTCTTAAAAAGAAAATGGACCAAATTTATCATTTTAAACATGGACCATTTTCTTTTAAAGCGACACTTACATAACACAAAAGATAAAGCCGTATATTAACTGAAATAAAAGCTCCTTGGCAGTGGTGCTGCAGATTTACCAGGGTTATAAGAAGCAGCAGATAACTGAGAGGATTTGCTTTATAACATAAGCAACACAAATAGTTGAAGATGCACGATGAACTGCTGCTGGAGGATGGGGCTCCGTGGATACTGATTATTTTGTCTGGACTGTTTCACTCACTGGAGTTAAGCTGATGCCACCAGGCTAAGTTATAGGTAAGATCTGTGGAGAGGGACCCCGCTCACACTGAGCAATATAGAGAGTTGCAATGGAATAAATGCAAAATAGGTCAGTTTAATGCCATACTGTGGAACATTCCAGGCAAAGCAGTATCTTCATGGAGACATATATCAGGTGGATCTCCTACCAAAATATTACATAGTGCACCTTTAAGATACTGAATGAAGCTCACAGTGGAGGATGACCAAAAGAGGAAGTGGATATGTTTGTAGTGTGACAAGTTTGAAATCCAGTGCTGCTGATCTGTGTCTACAATAATTTTGCGTTTGTGTATTTGTAGGTAACCCCGCCCAGCCCACCTCTCTGCATTACATGAGTCCATACCAGCTGAACGCCTATGCTATGGCCCTGAAGGCAGTTGGGGAGATCATCCAGGACTATGACAGTGACAAAATGTTCCCTGCACTGGGCTTTGGGGCCAAGCTGCCCCCGGACGGCCGGGTGTCCCACGAATTTGCTCTGGTGAGAAAGAGAACTGCACAAAATTCCATTCAGGATTAGAAGACGTTTTGACAAGTTAAGATTTATTTAGACCGGCTTGTTTCAACTCTTACTTTTTATTTCGACTATTGCCAGATGGGTGAGGCAAAATCCACATTATTTAAAGGGCCCATATTACACTATTTTCTGATCTACGTTATAATGTTGTTTCCTCATCACAAACATGCGTGTAAATGTGTTATATTTCATTCACACATGGACACCACACGTGTAAACCTGTATATTTAACATTAGTTCTTCACTCAAACACTGTTCCACTTGTCAGGAGGTAAGACAGGAAGTGTTCCACTGTGTTTTTAAACTCCATCCATCTTCACTAGAATCATTTGGATGATTTCAGCTCTGGAAAATCCAATCTCTACTAAATAAAATGTAAAAGAGTAGGTGTCAACATGAAAACTACTGCTTCATGACATCACAAGGGGGAACAGAGCATCTTGGACGTGTAGACAGACCAATAATGCAGGATTACTCAAACATGTGTGAATGGAACGAAACAAAATTCCAGGCGTGTTTTTGGTGAGGAAACAAGCTCATAACATGACTTAAATCTCACAAGAGTCAATTTAACATAATTTAGGATAATTTAAGCTCTGTGTGGATTTTACATTGAGAGGAAGAGGCATGATTTTGGGAGTGGAGCCGTTCATTAACAGTCACTGTTTTGACATCTGTGAAATCTGGTGGATGTATTATTATTATTGTTATTATTATTATTATTATTATTATTATTATTGAAATATGCAGAAGGTTAAATGAAATATTTGATCTGTCTTTTGTGCATCTGAGAGCAGAATGAATGGACTCTTTCTAGACGCTTTCACCATTTGAAAAGCATTAGTGTTATGGACTGGGTCAACAGGATGGCTCATTCCCACAGGGATATGTTGGCTATTATCATATTATGATGTGTAGAGTACAGCACTTACTATGTCTGTTTACACTGTGAACTCTAGTGCCATAGAAGTACCACTGACAGTCTGCAGTACTTATGATGTGCAATATTGTAAAAATCTAAATTGTAGACCTATGTTGCCACCATAGACAAAGCAGCACTGGTCTCTATTTGAACTTTTTAATTAGTGGTGGGCCGTTATCGGCGTTAACGCGCTGTGATAATGTGAGACTCTTAACAAGCGAAATGAAAAATACCGCCGTTAATCTATCATCAAAATTGAGTTTGGAGCTGGGTCCTATAGCCGACTAAGCAAACTGATGACTTTCACCACCATGTTTTAGGGCGGATGTATACAGAGCCGAACTGCACAGTAGGGGGCGAGAACGAGTTTTCCAACCTCTATGCACCTGTGAATTACCCAAACTAGGCTAACAACCAACCAACCACACCAAGCCTGACATTCTAACATGGACGCAGCCACGAAGCCGCAAGGTTTGCTTCAAGGAAAATTCATTTTTAAGAAGCTTCCCGATGGCGAAATTGACAAAACTAAGGTTGTGTGTACTTTATGCAATGCAGAACTGGTTTACTGTAGGAGTTCTACCAGTCTCAGATACCATCTGAACGCAAAGCATCCCTTTGCTAATGCTTCTGATGCCGGTTCAAGCACCGATAAAACGCCGGGAAAGAGTAGCCGCCAAACTACTTTGTTTGAATGCAACCGAGGCAAGTCTGTCAGCACAGCTTTATCAGAGAAGCTCACTCATCTTCTCGCCCGGTGGATTGCCACTAGCTGCCGACCCATTAGCATGGTTGAGGAGGAAGGGCTCGAGCTTGTTCTTCAGGCGGCCACAGGTGACCCATTTTATAAACTACCTGCAAGACGAACTATCGTTCGGAGGATATATGACCAATACACCGCAGAGAAAGCCGCAAAGGACACAAAGATGGCAGAGGCCAGGTGTCATTTTGGCATTTTGGCTCCTGTTCTAATGCATCCCCAGGCTTAAGAAACCCGTTCTCAAAGACTTACTTTTAGTCATTACTTAGGTATTTTGCATATTCTGAAGGAGCCATTTTAATCTAGATTAATCTAGATTCCTTTGCAAGATTTCAGTGAGATTAATCTAAATTTTTAAAAAAATTATCTATGCCCACCACTATTTTAAATATATAAACAAAAGTGATAAAAGTTGTTTTATCTAACCTATTTACTCAATCTTTGTTCTAGCTCTGTAGCAATGCACAGATTGTACAGTATTACAGTAGTAATATGTTACCAGGTTAAAGCAAGTTTAAAATGAAAACAGAAACAGAGTAAAGACAGTAGTTATGTTGGCTAAGTATTGATCCATTGATCCGAAGGTTGGCGGCTTGAATCCCACTCAGACCTACAAACTCACAGGTTGGCAGTGCAATTCCACCTCCTACAGATGAATGCTGTCGTTGTGGCCTTGGGCAAAACACCTAACCCCCCTTGCCTCCAGTGTTGGTGTACACTGGTGTTTGAGTGAGTGTGTGTGTGAATAGGTGAGTGGTTCCTTGATCTAAAGCACTTTGAATGCTCTAGAACACAGGTGTCAAACATGCGGCCCGGGGGCCAGATCCGGCCCTCCAAGACCTTTAATCTGGCCCTTAGCTGATTTTCTATTAAAATATGTAAAATTTTCAGAATTTTCTGGTAATTTTCTACGCCGCTTAGCATAGCAGCATCTCCAGTGCTTCTGTGTGTGGCGCCTCCCACCAGAGCAGCACAAATGAAGACTCGCCTCTTTCCAAACGCTCTTAAAGGACGATCGTTTTGACTGTGACCATGACGCCCTCATCAGCAAAGTGTCAAAAATAAGAAAAGTGGAGCTGAGTGCAGGATTTTCCAAGAAAAATTTATTAATTCTTCTTTTTCACGGAGGTGAATGGGAAACCTGTACACTTGGTGTGTTTGCAACAAGTGGTGGTGCTCAAGGAATATAAATATAAAGGAGGAATATAAACGCCACTATGAGACACAACATGGCGAAAAATACAATTTAAACAGAGAATGGAGTTTTCCAATCCGGCCCCTTTGGGATGAAAGTAGGTTGTATACGGCCCCCAGACCAAAATGAGTTTGACACCTCTGCTCTAGAAGGTGGAAAAGCGCAATATAAAAATGTGACAATAAATTTAAATTATTTCAACATTTAGATAATATTGAAAAAACTCTGCCAAGTTGAACATTACATTACATTTATATTTGATATGATATTACTTCCACCAGACTTATTCACATCAACTGAACTTTCACACAAGACAAAGGGAGCTCACTTTGAGCTTTTTAAAATTGCATTCATGTTATGTGTCTTATCTTCACTTAACTACTTCAACCACTGCATTTATAGAACTGCACCTTTGTGCATGTAATTTTCAAATGTTCAAAGTGAGCTCTCTTTGTCTTGCGTGAAAGTTCAGTTGATGTGAATAAGCCTGGTGGAAGTAATATGAGAGGAAATATGTGTCAGGTTAATTTTATGGTGTTAATACTCTCCTCTTTATGTTGTTTTTACAGAACGGAAATCCTCAGAACCCCTACTGTGCCGGGATAGAGGGTGTGATGGAGGCTTATTATCAAAGCCTGAAGTCAGTACAGCTCTACGGACCAACCAACTTCTCCCCGGTTATCAATCATGTTGCCAGGTAACTACAATCTATATATGTCTTTTATGCAAACTTTCCATTACGTTTCATTCTATATTACCTATAAAGTTTGACTTGTGTTGAATGTGACTGTCTGGATGACAAACTACCATCAGAACTGTAGATAATCCTGCATGGAGCCGACACCGGCCTCAGAGATCATCAGGCACATTTACTGACAGCTCGGGGCCGTGACAGTGGAGCAGACGCATGTCTTGTATGTGCTGCTCTCTTGGCAGCAGTGGTCAGTAGAGCTTTGTTCAGCAGAGTAGAGTAGACGTAGGGGTGGGCGATATCTCGATATTTAAAATATATCAAGATATTTTTGAAACTTGATATGAATTCTGACATATCGATATATCGCTATAATGCTTACGTTTACTTCTGGTTTGGCCGCTTCGTTTGTTTTGCCGTCTCTGTGCTGCGCTCGCCTCTGCCTCCTCGCTTTTGTCCCCCGATCTCCTCCGCGGAGCTCGGAGCTGGCCTTGGACTAAACCAGGACTAGGACTAAACCAGGACTAAACGCGGCCGCAGAGCCCGGGGCTCGGTCGCGGACTAAACCAAGACTAGGACCAGGACTCTCCAGTGCGCCCATTTCACTTGCATTTGCGAGCAAATATTTCGCTGTGCGAACGGGAAAAACAAACAGGCACCTGTGCTTCTGCAGCACAATAAGGAGCTGCGCACAGACGCAACGTGATGAGTTAAACTTTCTAAATGCACCTGCCCAGCGCGAGCGCAACCGAACTGTGCCCGGGCACGACACCTCCGACCGCGCACGACTCCAGCATACGAGCTCTGCGTGTGGCTGATATCACTCATACGAACAAACTCCGCTTCAAAACACACCCACGCCCCCTTAAACGAGGAGCGCCCCGCAGCAGGACCTACACCTGCCCCACCACTCAGTAGACACCCCCACACCGCTGGACTTCCCTCTCTAAAGCGAGAGCTTTGTCTTGGTCTTGTCTCGGACTCGAGCGCATTTGGACTCGGTCTTGTTACGGACTCAAGGTCTGAATACTGAGTGCGGTCATATTTGTCACAATGTGCGTTTGGTTTGGTAAATGTGCAGAGACTAAACATCACTTTAAAACAAGAGATTGTAACTCCAGTTAGGAATGTCAAAATACAGGTTTAAAAATCCTAGCCACTTTGTTCACTTTGAAGCAGTTTTCTTTAAAGTACCAGTGGAATTTCTCTTAAAGAAGAGGTTCTCAAACTGTGGGCGAGGGTCCAAAAAGGGGTGCAGAGTGTTTAAGTGCAGTACTAAATGAATATTAATCAGATAAAATGTGTTTGTTGTTTTTGCAGTAGTTTGGGAGGGGGTTATTTTTCCTGTAAATATATCGAGATATATATCGTATATCGAGATATAGCAAAATATATCGAGATATATTTTTTGGTCCATATCGCCCAGCCCTAAGTAGACGTATAGTGCATAGAGATGTTGGCTATCGTGCACATGAGCACTTGTGCAGGGCAAATGCAGGTCGTGCAGTCACCCTCCCCTTGTGTTAATGGTTTAACCCAAGTCTGTCAATGCAGTAACATCAGAAACATTTAATATTAACAATAAATAATTCCACAATCTCCAAGACATCCACCTGTGTTGGACCAAATGCAGTGGACACCTGTGAGATGAGACTGTGAGGGGTCAGCAGGAGCAGGGGTGGACACTCGTACCTCAGCTGAGAGATGACGGGAGAGGAACCCGGGACAGACGGTAGCGGATGCAGCCAGGGGGAGAGCAGCGCTCAGCGGGTCTGCTGTGGGATGGGGAGTGTGTGAGCTAGACACTGGTCTGCTGTGTAATGGGAGGCAAATTAAATGAGGAACGTAGAGAAAACTAAAAAGGTTGATGGGGTGCGCATGCGTGAGAGGGGTGCATGTGTGCGGCGAGTGCCAGTTCTGTCACGGCCCATCTAAAATTCTCTATTCTTGTGTATCTACTGGTGCATACTTGCATTGTGGGGCTCCAAAGCTTTATTTATACCCATATGTAATTGTTCCCCACATCCTTTTGTTCTGGCTGTAATGAGACAAAGACATTACAGACATTAGCCACGCTGGCAACACTTTTAAATGGCACAGCGGCCACAGATTGGTTGAGACGCCATCACCATATTTGTACTTGCACCGTCCCACTCCGGCCTCCAGCACTGAAGAACAGCCAGACCTGGACACGCCCCCTCCTTAGTGCTTGTGCTACTGCTAAGATTGGGGGCAAGATACAGCCCAAACTCCCTTATAGTCTCCCATAATGCAACATTTCTTGCAGTGAAGTTTGACTAAGTTTAATTAAGAATAGCTGTTCTTTTCTGTTACATCCTTAGCCTTCACTGCTTACATAATGAGTACATTTTATTCCCAGATCGACGCTCTCAACATGTGTTCTTGACTGTTCTTGTTCTCGTAATAAGCTCCAAAGGGTTGCCAGGTTAACGCGAGAAGATGTAGAGACATAGGATCCAAGCAGTGAAAGTGAAAGCCGATAGCATATTTTGTTGTCAGTTTGATTTGTGCTGCACTGACAAAAATCCACAAATTAACAAAAAGCGCATTTGAAGCTATTGAGGTAAGGCTATAATTAACAAAATAAACTGAACTGATGTCTCGTTAGCTTTCCTCATAGATTTGGGGGAAGATTTAGCAGACTTTAATTGCGGAGTTACACTTGAAGAGGCAGAAGGAGGAAAATGAGGACATGAGCATCAACATGCTGCTTTATAACGAATGCCGTTTCTCTGCTGCATTGGCTGACTGTTAATTATTTCACACCATTTCAGCAGGGATTCCTTCGTTTTCTCAGAAACATGAAGTACAAGAAATGTTTTTTGGGTCGGAAAATGAGCTACATTTGCTAAACTTTTTTTTTTTTTTTTACGTTGGTCTTGTTTTGAGTTTGACTCTGGTTCGAAAAGTCGTATTGCTAACATTTTTCCTGCTGTACCACTTACACATTTTCCTGAAAATAAACAAACTCAGTACTTTTTCTCTTCACATTTTAAGTTTTTCACAGCCTCATTAACTTTGTAAGAGTGATAGCAAAGCGCAGCACAGTAGCAGCACGTACTTGTATAATTACTCGTATCCGCTATCCAACTTCATTAAAACTTGCAAAACTAGAACTTGGAGACAGTGTTTTAGATCATATTCAAAATTACTTCTCCGTGGTAACACAGCAGCTTTGTTTGTGTTCCCTGTACTTTTTGTTATGAAAGTTCTTGTGGATCTTCTCATTAGATCTTCTCATTTTGTTTTGCTTATTTATAGTTTCAATTACGTTCAAATGTTAAATTGCAGGCAGCGAGTGAGACCAATTCTCCACAGATTTGACATGTGACTTGACCGGGTGTTGCCCCCTGCTTTCCTGGGATCCACTATACGCACTTCTCCAGTACTTTACAAAGAGTCTGATAGGCAGATAGTGACTACAGTTAAGGTTTGACTCAATCTCCAGGTAAAGAATGTATAAGTCAATTTGACATGCAACCCGATGAATTGCCTTTTACTTTTGTTTGTTTGCTTGTTTTATTTTAATCAATGATCCAGGCCCTCTGCATCTTTCTTAAACCAAAGGGAAATAATAGGTTCCAAATGTTCTCTGAGCTCTGGACCATGTACTAGACTTTATACCTTCACCTTATTCAGTCTAATTTCTCACTCTTCAGTACAGCTCTGTCTCTCTCTGTTCAAGAGCTGTCCTGTTATACTTATCTTTACAACACTCCTCCCTCCATCCCTCACTTCACCCTCATGCTCTCATTTGTCACCTATAGCGGCAGCACTGAGTTCACCTAAGTCCAAATCTCAGGTAAGGATTTATACGTCCGTGGAAAAGAAGATACAAAAATATAGAGACAGTTGACTTGGTACCACACACAATACCTGGTTTACATAATGGGCTCCTGAATGATTGTTACAGTTATTTACAGTTTTTTTTTTTTTTTGCTTTGACACATTTCTCTATTGAAAATTGACAATACATTTTTCTCAGCAAAATGTCGTTTCACAGTCAAAACTAACCGATCATCATCAACACGTTCAAACTTTGCTCATATGTTTTTCGGTGCTATTTCATTCATGGAGAGTGCAGCTCAGAAGTGTTAGTTCTTCTCTCAGGGACCACAGGTTTACTACAGACTGCCGTTGAGGTTCATACTTTACACATATGAATTTTGGACTGGAAAAGCTTTGCAAAGCCTGTCTGTGTTGTACGTATTGTGTAAAATATACATGTACAAACTTTTGCTGTATGTAGGCAGTGCGTATGCAGTATATATGTACAGTATGTATGAAGTAGAAAATTGAAAGATGTTGGAATAGCAAATATTAACACTACTACTGTTGTGTAATATGTGATGTGCTCTTGAAAAGTCATTCACACATCTCACAGTGTGTATATCTACATGTAGTCTACAGTCTGTGCTTCCATCTGAGACCCTGTTTGACACGTGTGAAATCTTATATTGCTTTTAGTGGTAACAAATTGTAGAGTTTCTGTTTTGAAAATGTTAGAGTTTGGGCCTTGACCACAACAGACTTGCAGTAATGAAAAAAACAAAACAAAACAAAAAAAGATTGTGTGTCTGTGAATGAGTGTGCCCAATGTTCTGAGAAGGAGCCTGAGAACTGTGTGAACTGACGAGAAATGTGATCATGTGAATTTGATCACCTGAGCCTCTGTTTCAAAAAATATGCTAACACCATTGAGAGAAACTGTAGTCACAAATGTTGTTAGGGATGAGCTCAGAAAACTTCCCATAGTAAACTTATGGCTTGAAGTTCTCAAAACAATTTACAGAACCCAGCAGGTGTAAAACTATGTAAAACTATGAAAGGTACACTTAGACCTTAATACTCTTTATTGCAAATGTGGTGAAGGGAGGTACAAGATGCTTTTGTGTCCTATTTAGAAGAAAATCAGGGTCATATATAAAATGTTAGCTATACCTTGAGCCTTTATGATCACTGGTGTGTTAGAGACGTACAGGAGACAGAGCCTAATGGGACAGATGACTGACAGTGATGTATAAAAAAGTCATATTGTCCATGTCAGGTTGTTCGTGGTGCTTTTGCCTGATCTAATGGCCTGCTTTTCTGTCACCGCGGACATTTCAATTACATTTTCGAAGGATGTACAGTGGTAGGTAGTGTGGAAGTCAAGGGCTGAGACCAAATCATGTCTGACACCAAGGAGACTCGAGACCATGAGAAAAGAGAAAAGAGGAGTTTGTGCAATGAAGACTATCCCAAAAAAGACACACTTTACATTACATAACAATATCAGTATATGTTGCAGACCGTTAAAGCAGACATACTGTGCTTGTGTCTGCTTCATCATTATTATCTACGACACTTGTGGATCATTATGTTTTCATTTGCACAAGGAAACTGCTTTCAGCATAAATGTCATCACAACAAAGAGTCAGCACCTCCGATGGATAACTGGAGATAACGCTTCATTTGTACAAAAGCGCTTCAGAATCCTATAAATATCACCCGTTAAGAAAATAAAATTAAAGAACGTACAAGAAGAAGAAAAAGTAGAGCAGTGGGCATTTGTCGGTGGCAGTGAAAATCAGGGTCGATCAGTAATATGGTGTCTTGATAAAAAGCGATTAAAGATTGCTAAAAACAACTTAACAATAACAGCTTAATCTTTGAGAGAGTAAATGAGAAGGGCAAACAACTACAACATGGTCAATAGCTCTCAAAAGTAATACATTTTTTGCATAATAGGTCCGCTTTAAAAGGGGTCTTGAAGTTCTTTATGCATATCTCATTATTGTCTCTGTCAAATGTAGTCAGGTGTTATGGGGAAATGGATGACTGCACAGGCATATGAAAAATATATTACATGAAATGATCTAATCAATGAAACATCTCTTCATATGTGTCTTGACAGTGTAAAAACCACTGGGGTTTGACTTCTGCTTGTGTGCACATGTTCTTCTTGTGTGTTTTGTAGATACGCAGCCTCAGTGAAGGACGGCTCTCAGTACTTTGTTCTGCTCATCATCACAGACGGAGTCATCTCAGACATGGCCCAGACCAAGGAGTCCATTGTCAATGTAAGAAATTCTCTCCCGTTTGGGTTCAATTTAAATAAAACCATTCACTAATATTAAAGACACTCTTAAAGGAAATTATGCACATGGAACATTAATAATAGCAGCTATTTGACAGGCTCTTAGTTATACACTCTGAAGCACATATTTCACTGCAAAACAAATACTATTTATAAACTACCTGCTGGTATAAAGCTTACGTTTACTTTAAGTTATATGTGAGTGACTAGGTGAGAATGCAATTTTCTCCTGTATTTGCTCCCACTGGTTTAATCATAGAAACTGCTGGAGCCTGACCTGCCTCCTGTGCCCCAGACTAAACTCAGTCATTTTAACATGAATTTAGATGGGAAAATACACAATCAACCTTTGAATGTATTCAATGAAGTGAAAGCAAGAAGCGGTGAAAGCACTTTTGTCCCACTAATTTTAAGTTAAAAAAATTACTGGCCCTAAAATGCAAACCTCATTATTAATAAATACATGTTCTTAAAGAGGTTTCTTTTCTTTTCAAAACCTAATAAAATATTTTTTCCCCAAAACAAATGTATTACAATAGACATTTGAGTCAAAGTGGAAAGTGATGCTTCACAGATGGTTTCATCAAACAATTCTGTGCTCTTCATTCTTGTTAAAAGACTAAACAGATCTGTCTAAATTCAACCATCAGACTTGTCAAGTGTATTCACTTAATCCTCAAAGTACTAAAGTGCTCCAAGTAAACAGGGATTTGCTTGTGTTGGTGGTGGTGAAAAAACAGCTGCTGTATCTTTACTCAAAAAATAAAGTGGCCATTCTGTGAACAGCCTCAGAGTAATGACTTAAAGATTAACCAACTGGAGAAAAGCACGATCAATTCCTGTCAAAACAAAAAGGGAATGAAAACAGCAAGAATTTCTGCAGAACCAAAATTTAGTCTAGTTCTTTTTTTTCACTTTTTGATTGGATTGCTATTAATTTCTTAGCCCCCCTTTTTAAAATGATTTATATTACACAAAAGCCATATGAAATTAAAGGCACATTTACAAATAATGAATGTACACCTCTCTATGAACCATACATAGACTATTAACTATTAATCCTAACCTTGATAACCAAACCTTAAATCATCTTGGGTCAGGTTATATTCTGAGCTGCAGCTCTTTGACTTTTGACAGCCTGTTCTATACCCTCTGCACTCTCTTCATCATCGTCATGTCAGAACACACTCTATAGGACAAACAACCCAGATGTCAAAGAACGAACTACAAACAACAGCCACTTTTCTCTAGATATATGTTTTCTAAAATAAAGAAAAATGTTTTAAAACCAACCCAACGGGAAAGCAGAGATGTGTGACTGAAGAAACACAGTGTGACAGGAGCAGGAAGAAGACCTCGTCCTGAAGGGATCGGCCAAAATAAATGTTTTGGATCAAATCATCTGTCCCCTGATGCCTTGGGTCACAGCATTACTCACATAGTAGACACACACATACACACACACAGGTGCACACAGACACACACATGCACATACTAGGCACACACATGCACATACTAGGCACACACATGCACACACATACACACAAACACACATGCAGATACTAGACACACACATGCACACACATACACATACTAGGCACACACATGCACACACACATACACAGACACACACATGCACATACTAGGCACACACATGCACATACTAGGCACACACATGCACACACATACACACAAACACACATGCAGATACTAGACACACACATGCACACACATACACACAAACACACATGCACATACTAGACACACACATGCACATACTAGACACACACATGCACATACTAGGCACACACACAAACACACAGAAACACATGTGCACACACACATGCACGTACTAGGCACACACACGCACACACACCCACGCGCACACATGCACACACACACATGCACACACACCCACGCGCACACACACACACATGCACACACACACACACACAGCAATCATTTCCAACAAACACTGTAGTGCAGCACATGTCATTTGTAAGCTGTCAGGCCGTTGGTCCCTATAATATGATACAGTGTGATGTCTAGACCCACGCAGCGCTCCAGGAGGTGCCATACGAGCAAGGCATCAAAGCAGACACACACATGCGGCTAACACACAGGCTTTTCACATTTACATACTGTGTATATGCAGAGTGTAAAGGCTGAGGGGCTATACACTTGTCACGTGTTGAGTCTTCTGATAATATGTGGTCATACCGGCTCGTCAAAGCCTGATCCCGTCAGATCTCAGAAGCTAAGCAGGTCTGGGCCTGGTTAGTACTTGGATGGGAGACCACTGGGAATTCCAGGTGCCACAATGGGGCGCCAGAGGCAAAAAAAACTGCTGTTGTGTCCTTAGGCAAGGCACATCACCCACATTGTCTAGTATGAAAGTGGAGTGTGCGTGAGTGGTGGTGGTGGTCAGAGGGGCCGGTGGTGCAGATTGGAGCCTCGCTTCCGTCAGTCTGCCTCAGAGCAGCTGTGGCTACAATAGTAGCACCACCACCGGGTCTGGAGTGAATGAATAATGCTCTGTAAAGCGTCTTTGAGTGTCCTGAAAAGCGTTATATAAAACTGATGCATTATTATTATTATTATTATTATTATTATTATTATTATTATTATTATTATTATTATTATTATAACGTTTGGATGTGAACCAAATAACAGACGTCCTCTTTTGGCTCCAGGCCTCCTGTCTGCCCATGTCCATCATCATCGTAGGAGTGGGGCCCGCAGAGTTTGATGGTAAGGGAAGAATTAAAGCATGTTAAATTTCCAGTGATTTCAAATCAAAAAGGTTTATTTAAAGGTGTACTAGGTAACTTTTCTAGTGGTGGGTACACCACCTGTTTGTCTCACAGGAATTAGTTGTTTTGCCTGAAATGTTACAGAATATGGCATAAAGTTGATCTGTCTAGCATTGATTCAGTGCCAACCTTGGTCATTTACTTATTTCCATTGAGATATGAAAAGCAATAACATCTCCATGGAGACAAGCAGTTATATAGTTACATAGTACTTCAAGTAGTTCTGTGAGGAAAAGCACTAGTATCTAAATATTTTAGAGACTAGATTATTTTGCAGTTTATTAGTGCAATTTACTAATTTCATTGTTGTTTTGTGAAATTATATAAATTCTAAGTATAAAATCTAAGTACTGGAAGTCAATAAATCTGAAATAATGAAATCTACTCAAATCACTGTATATATTCAGAAGTACTATTTCCATTTTTGCAGTGTAACATAGTGTAACTGTGTTGGTTGATTTTCCGTAGCGATGGTGGAGTTGGACGGTGATGAAATCCGGATCTCCTCCAGAGGAAGATACGCCGAGAGAGACATTGTTCAGGTGCGTATTTTTTATTTTTTTATATAATAAAATGTAACAGACAAT
Organism: Odontamblyopus rebecca; assembly: GCA_030686955.1. Classification (NCBI taxonomy): domain Eukaryota; kingdom Metazoa; phylum Chordata; class Actinopteri; order Gobiiformes; family Gobiidae; genus Odontamblyopus; species Odontamblyopus rebecca. The sequence goes on along the minus strand of CM060653.1, from coordinate 45,902,258 downwards.
TTTCTTTTTCTATAAAAAAACATCAGATCTACTAAAGCTTTGCAGTTTCATATGATTATAAAAGATTCACTGTTATCCACATGCAGTAGAGAATTGAACTTTACCTTTAGACATTTAGATGATTAATTGGTTGATGGTGTTTTAGTTGACCAAAATTTGTATTATTGTCTAATCTTTTTTTAATATTGTAAGGTGAAAATGTGGTATGTTGTGGTATTATTTGCATGTAGAAAAGCAGATATATAAATAGTTGTTTTTACATGACTTCCTGTGCAGGTGCAGTCTTATGATTGATTTAGATACATAAAAACACGCAATCGTATCAAGAGCTTTTGCAACACTCCCTTTTTAGTCGACTAATCGATCAGCAGGACATGTCAGCAGTCAACTAAGAATTTCTTTAGTCAACTACAGAACTACAAAACCCCGGAAACGCAAGAAAAAAATACAAAATGGATTTAAAGAACACATTTTCAGGAGCTGTGATCAACAGAAGCATTCACGGTCCTGTTTAGGTGCTTAAGAGCTCATCTCACCTGTTGCATTTCCAACCAAATCTGCTCTTTTCTATCACTAAAATAAAGCTGAGTGACAGAGCTTCTAACAGAGCAGTGCCTACAGCTTCCCACCCGAAAGGAATGTTGCATCAGCTGCAAAGTTTCAGCAGCTTTAATCTGAATGTCCACCACTTTGTACTCTGACTTTTGCCGTTATTTACCAAAACTGTCTCCTGTTGCCATGGTGAGTCACTGTCCGCCACCTGAGCCTGTGCGTGGACTGGTGCCTCTCACCCCAGCCTCAGGTTCAGAGTGGAGCAGCTGCACAGCCAGACAGGCGCCCACACACACCCATAGAAATGACAAATGTACTGTGTCCTTTGCCTTAATACAATGGGCGAGACGCAGCCCTGACCCGCCGACTCCAGAGCTGCTTTAGAAGTGTAAAGGATTGCAGGAGGTCCGAGAGAAGTCACATTCAAGCAGAAAGAACACTACGCTATGGGGAACCTTACAAGAAACAGCAGCTGCAAGAAAAAAGAAATGTTGCAGTGAGATAATTGGTTTGGATTCCAGTCTTGTAAGCTTTAAGTCGTGTTAGAATGCTGTTAGCTCATCAAAAACATACCTGGAGTTGTGTTTTGTTTCATTCACACATGTTTGAAGAATCTTTTGTTATTAGTCTGTCTACATCTCCAGAGCTCAAAACGTTCTGTTCCGCCTTATGATGTCCTGAAGTGGTAGTTAACAGCCATTAACATTTCTTCTCCCCAACTTTTTGTCTTCGTGTATGATTTTGAAGCCGCTGTGCTCCTCGTGTGTGTAGTGTCGCTGTCAGATCATAACCGCCAAACATCAGCAATGCTACGGTGACAGCCGATAAAACAGAGCGTCAGGGCCAGAGGAGTGACGGACACAGATGCAACTTACAAACTCGGGATATAAAAAATAAAGGCTTTATTCCTCACCTCCCATAAAGTGGTAAATTTAAAGTGCAGCATCTGATCCACATCCATAGAAATTGTCCTCCGCAAAAAATGGCATCCAGTCCATAAAACCGCAGTATTAATCCAGTGTGAAGCGTTCTTTGAAAGTAAAAGGGCAAAAGTTGTTCCTCGCATGGGCTTCTTTACATCCATAGAGCGTAAAGCTGCAGATTAGCGATAGTGACTCTACTTCCTGTGCACTTCCTGTGTAATCATTTATGCTTTAAAAATCATGTATCTGAAGTATTGCACCACATTTCACAAACAATAACACAGAGCTCTGATCTCTTTCAATGCGAGTAGTTTTACGGTAGACAGGAAACAGCTGACATGATCCTTCCTCACAACTTTACATCCTGTTTTACGCAGACAGATCCTGCTGCAGTCTTTGCGCTCAGAGATTTTAAGTCTCATAAGTTTCTCCTCATGTCTGTGGTGTGTGCATTTTATCTGCACATTTAAAAATAGTTTAAGACCGAAAAATCCTCTAGTGTGTAACGGCCTTAAGATACAAACACTTCAGTACTAGTGTTTATAAGATATAAACACTTCACTTTTCAGTCTATCAGAAAATGACTTAAAAGTAGTGAAATTATCTTGCTGCACAACTCTAGGTATGTCTCTGATGAGGAAACATTATAACAGACATAGAAAATATAGAAAGCAACTTATAAAATAGTGTAATTTGGGCCCTTTAATGTACAGAGGCCAAAAGGAGTAGGCTGAAGTAGGATTTATTCTGGAATGTGCTGCGGGCGCCATCATCTTCATTCCAGTTGTGTTATTTTGTATGAGGCTTCTGATCTTGAAAGCAAATGAGTTCTACACAGACTATATAGACTATAGACTATAGACTATATAGACTATAAAGCCGTTTTAAAACCACCCAGAGAATCTATTCAGTGTTGACTTATTGGTACATGTGAACATTGAGTATTTTACACAAATCAACCTACTTTATATCATATTTTATTGGTGAAACCTTCTCAAATGCTGCACTGAAATGAACAGGATTTTCACTTAACCGGATGCACTTTAGTAGCAAAAGTGGGCGGGGCATAATGAGGTCAATAGCAATTATGTGTGCCTCAGACATGCATCATTTTGTCATGTAAATTCATAGTATTTGTTAGTTTTTTATTTGTAGTATTTGCCAAAACGTGCCTAAAAGTCCTTGTATTCTAAAGAACGATTCGTGGAATCCACTTATATATTTAGTATTATATTCTAAATACGTCACAGATATTATACCCTGCCACTTCCTGTACAAACGGTGCTTTATATTTTGTTTTTGTTGTGTAGTATCAGATTGGCAGGTTCTGTATCCTGCTGTTATCAACACAAATATGCAAAATATGCTGTTAAAATCAGGTTTTTCCCACTTTTTGACCTTTTTCCTTCACTGTCACATCTCCGGCTAGAGCCCCTTTCCCTGGTCTCACGTGGGAGCAGCAGCAGCGACTCTCTTTAGCTGCCTTTTTAACAAGCTCGACTACACATACACACACACACATACACACATACACATATTAGCTCCATGCAGAACAGGAGACCCTATGTAACTTTCAGAACATTATAACAACTCTGCCTACAGCCGCTCATTACCAGGCAGCTAATAACTCACCGTGACACAAAGAGCAGAGTGGATGGCAGCAAGGGTTTTCTGCACAAATTGGCCCTAGTTATATTATGTGATACAGTGATTAAGCGACAACTCATTAATACGATGAAACCCAAGCTCGTTATGTGTACAAGGAAAGTGACACAAGTGGGGATTATTTGTGTGGAAATGGAGGTGAGAGGTGCACACTCTTCTGCAGTGGGAGGGACTCCTATAGAGAGCATGTAAATTTCTGTAGTACGCAATTCAAAGAAAACCACTAACCATTAACCCTGCTTGTGATGTTGGTTCTAAACTAGACTAGAAATGTCAAGGAAAGAAATATAACAATTATTCACGGACTCCTTGGTAATACAAGGATAGAAGTAGGTAGGTAGGTCGTGGACCCTCCACCAGAAAGGTTGTGCATTGCACTTTTAAGGTTATATTCGTACATAAAAAATCATGATAATCACTTAGCCAATTAATCTTGACCTTGTTAGACTGAACATCAGATGGAACATGGTGCGTTCCAATTTGTCCCCCATAATGATGACTTGCACACAGTCACATACCAATTAGTATAAACCAGGGGTATTCAACTCAAATTTGAGTCTAAGAAAAAGATTGCATTTATCGCAAGTCACATGTGCATATATGATATATGATTAAAGCTTATGTAAAGCCAAAAGCGATTCTAAAGTATTTAAAAGTGAATATCTTTATCATTACTGGGTCTATCAATGTAAAATAAAAAGTGATATTTCAGCTGTAAATCCCTATGGAGCCATTTACTTGCTACATCTGAGAAGAGCGCTGTGATAACTGTTTTCCTTTCAAACCAAAATAAATGACAACACAGTGCGTATGGAAGGACACGTGTGTATCCACACATGTATTCATTTTATTGGTTGTTACTGTTGTGTTGCTGATGTTTGGTGGATGAGATCTGACAGAGCAGCTCAGAGTCACATTGACATCACACACAGCGGCTACAAAATCACATACAGAGACACAAAGTCAGGTCATGCCTCCCCAAACTCGGAAATCACAATTAAAAGTTATTTAATAATTTATTAACTACTCCAGGGTCCATATGGGAGGGCGTCTGGGTCCAAACTCGGATCCCGGTCTGCCAGTTAGTGACCCCTGGTATAAACCCTGGATGCAGGGGATTAAACCAGCAACTTTGATACTGTCATGCTTTTCTTCTTCAGTTAATTTCTGTTAGTGGTGGAAAAGGAAAAGTCACCACTTTTGGACCAATGCCAAGAGAGAGGCTGTTTAAGCATCATGCTTCAATGTCATTATTAATTTTCTACAGCAATTGTCAGTCCGTGTTTCTCTGTCTTCATAAACCAACACCAGAAAAGGGCCGATTCAAACAAACAAATACATACATATGTATATATTGAAAAATGGGGTATTCCACCTGTATGGAAAACAACATAGCGCTTAGTTTAACACGGGGAACTTAGCTCTCCGTGTTCAGTCACTCCTCCTTCAGATTACTATCACAACACAATCAGCGTGCATTTCACTTATGAAACTACTGCACACCACATCAGGTTTGTGAACTTGTAGTGTATTGTTTTGCATCAGGCTTTCTTAAATTTCTGAAAATTGGCCATGCAGAAGCATGGGTGACACAGGCTTGTTGGCTAAGAATCCTACTGCTAACTATAAGGAGGGTTTCAATAGTGCCCAGGAGGGACCGCAAGGGAGCTACATTATAGCACTGTAGAAAGCTCTTAATACCCCCTCTGTAAAAAAAAAAAACTCATAAAGTTTGAAAATGACAAAATATTCTAATCCCCCAAAGTTGCTGTTTATTTTTTTTTTTTTTAAGAATTTTGCCCCAAATTGCACAGTATTGTTTATGAATATAATGCACTTAACTAGGTCACAAATGGCCCAGTGAGCAGTTAACTGTGACAGTTAAGTAGATCCCTGTGCTTTGGTGTGTATAAAACAAACACTTGAACAGTCTCCTGCTGTAATTATTGATGTTGGAGAGCATGAAAGCTGCACACGCTTTGAAATATGCAACATTTCTGTGAGCTTATGTTTTTTGAAAATGTGGGATGTTATAATTCTCAACCTATTATTTTATAAGTTATGTAACTCTTCTGGTGGAGGGTCCACCACCTGCTTGTCTCCATAGAGATGCTAGTGTTTTCCTAGAATGTTCCACAGTTTAGCTTTAAACTTGTCAAATACAGGGGGTTTTATTGCAGTAACTTGGCCTGGTGGCATCACCTGCTTGTCTCCATGGAGACAGTAGTGTAAATGCCACACTTTGGAACACTGTAGGCAAAAGCACATTTAAATAAAGTCAAATATGAATAGTATTACTTAAATGTAACCATATTCCTCTCTGTTTCAGTTTGTCCCATTCAGAGACTACATTGACCGGACAGGGAACCATATCCTCAGCATGGCACGGCTGGCCAAGGATGTCTTGGCCGAAATCCCAGACCAGTTCTTGTCCTACATGAGAACCCGCGGGATCAAACCCTCGCCTGCCCCGCCTCCTTACACTCCACCGGCCCAACCGCTCCAAACCCAGATCTGAGCACTAAGCAACCAGAAGGGGGCGCTGTGTATGTGTGCCAACGATGACTTTTAACCAGAAATACTTCCATTTCCTTGCGGCCAGCTCTCGTTGTCGTGGATACCAGTGGTGTTTCTCGTGTTGAGGAGGAAGTGTGAGGTAGTCCCGTTTTTGAGGAACGGAGAAGCCAATCGGAGTCTGTTTACTTCCAAGTGTCAAGCATTCCTGTTTGTGTCTGGGATTTTATGTTCTCTTGGGACATATAAATGGATCTGGAAAAGTTAGGAATCAATGACACCATCATATGATCAGGGAGAAGGTTGTAGGATATTTGGGTGAAGAGGTATTTTTTTGGAACGCTGTAAATTGAATGTCTCCAGACCATGAAGGAATAACTTGATCAAACTTTTTGTAAATAACTTTTCTCTCTCTTTCTCTATCTCTCTATCTCTCCAACTCACACATGTTTACAGTAAACTCTAACAAGGATTTTTACTGATACCTTTTATACACAGTTTCAATGATCTTGTAATACTCTTCACACCTTTCCTCCTTTCTATCTCTTTCTATCCCTGGCATGTGCATCAGGTAGCAGCAGTGCAGGTCCTGGTAGCTCCTCTGTACCGTACCGTGCTGTACCGTACCGTACTGTAATCTGGTGTTTGTATTCAGACTTTTGCATGAGTGTAGCTCAGTGCATGCATCTAGTGGCCCTGCACTACCTCTTCTCTCATCGTTTGAGTGTGTGTGTGTGTGTGTGTGTGCGTGTGTGTGTGTGTGCGTGTGTGTGTGTGTGTGTGTGTGTGTGTGTGCGTGAGTGTGTGTGTCTGTCCACATCATGTTTGTCAAATGTCATAAATACTATTTTCCTACTGTCTAAATGGCTCTTTCCTTCTTTACTTTGTCCAGTACAGAGCAGTGTTTCCATGCAATTTCATTTTTGGGTGAGAAGTTATTTTTATTTATTTATTTATTCAGCAGTCTTTTTGAAGGTTGTGTCTGTTAAAGTTTTTTTTTTTTGTAGCAATTGCAATCATTTTGAATAGAAAATATTTTACCATAGAGTTAATGTTCAGGTATAGAAGTGCAGTACATGTGAGCTTATCTACAATTTATTAAAAAAATATTAAATTACATCGCATTTCATTATACACTCAACCCATATTGGCCCATCAGTGGTATTTTTCAACTATATTTTAAGTCTGATTCAAAATAAAACACACATGGTCAGTGTAGGAACAAAGACGAGAAGTACTCAAACTGATCCCTGAGGAACACCATTGTCTTTTTTATCATAATATATTCAAACTCATCTAGTCATAAGCATCTTTGAATGTTTAAACTGATGGAAACACAGCTGCTGTATGCCTCTGTCTCTCTCTCTCTTCTAAACTGTCTTGGCAATATGATGCCCCCAGCTCCAGGGGGCGCTGTCTCACTGTGTGTCCAAATCTACATCCCTGCCCATGTTGAAATGTAACAGCAGCTGCTCTCAAACTAAGTACAGTTTGAGCAAAAAGAGCCCAGTGGTCAAAAATGCAGAGAAAACATATTTTCCCTAAGTTTGCTTTGTCAGGTTAATTTTCTCGTGTCTGTTTTAATTGCACCTTTAGCTTTTATATAGCTTTTTATATGTTTGTTTTACGTGTGCATATTTGTACGTGCCAGTCATCTGTAAAGAGGTGATATGAAGTTTAAGTCTTAATTTTTTATTTGTTCTAAAATATGTGAAGAATTTGCAGATTTTGTAAAGAATGTGAAGAAATGTCTGTGGATTGAAGTGACTGAGTGGAATATGGGTGAGGTTTATATGTCGTGTGTATGAACCTATTAGAACATTATGAGAAATGATCTTGAATGTTACTCAAACTATACTTTAATCATATCAGCTGATGATGTAACAAGCCAATATTGGGTAACACATTATAGTAACTAATACTGTATTAGTATGAGTAGAATTAGTATGAACAAAGATTTAACAAAAACAACTCAGACTTAGTAACTAATAATTAATACCCTAATCCATGGGTATTAACTTCAGTTCCTTGAGGTCCAGAGCTTTGGGATAAGTGCTTGACACTTTTATCACAATTTGCAGTTGCACAAAAAATATCTTGATCTGTTTCAATAATAACAACCAACAAATAGTTCATTTTTGAAAAAACAACAACAACAACAACAACAACAGCATTGCTCCAAACCAGTACTGACTAGACTAGTGCCATCAGTTAAAATCACTTAAATTAAGAACATTTTACTTTCTTTGAGTAGATTCAACTTGACAAGTAAAATTATCCACCAGTGGAATAAGTGTGTTTTTCTTAATTCAAATAACACTCTGTTTTGTTTCTTATTTTAAGTGCAGAGTATTTCTTGTTTTTCTTATTTTAGGCTTAGCAAGAGTATTTGTAGTATTTTCATATGTTCAGTACCAAAGTCTTGTTCCACTAGTAGATCATTTTCAGGTGAAATTTACTCAGATCATGAACAAAACTTTCTGAATTCAAGCAATCTTAACTTGACTAGATTTGAGTTTTTGCAGTGTAAAACAGGGCTAAACCAGAAATAACCCAGAATGAAACCAGGACTAAACTGGTAAACAGGAGAAATCATCTTTTTTTAGTATTTTTATGATGTGCTACAGGCCATCCAAACGATCTGATCTGAATTAAGTCTTTGCTCGCGCTTATTAAGGCTCATTAAGCTGTAGTTTTTACCGAGTATTGTTTTCTGCAGCTTTGTTACTGATGCATTTCAGAAAGACCTTTTTAGTTTAATAGAAAAAGACAACAAATATGTCAAATTTGTATTAAAATACACAAATGGAATTGCGCAACGTGAACACAGACCTTACAGTTACTTACATCAACTGTGCGTTTCATTATATCACCATCACTATTTATTAGACTCCTTTGTTTCCTCCTCCCCGTCGTGTTGCCGCGGCAGCACCGGTAGCACCGTGTAGCAGTATAGCAACAGCGGGCAGTGGCTTGAAGTTGTTGCGTAGTTACAGTTAACCTCGAGTTACCAGCGCAGTTTGGGTTCAGAGCCGGGCACATCATTAGGAGCATGGGTCGAATAAGTCACCTCATTACAGTGCATCTCTCCAAACCGCGGGACGTCTGAGGCAGCGGGGGGGCAATGCTTATGTAGCTTTGGTGATTGGGGAAAGAGGAGCAGATGGTAACAGTTCTTGGTGACAATCGAAAACGCGTTCCCTCTGGCTTGGACATACACAGTAGGCACGCGTTTGACATTTTGCAAACTCAACTGGCTTTATTTACAGCCAGACAAACTGATTTCTAAAGCTAATCTACCTCCTGATTACGCAGTGATGATCGGATCCCATTTTAACATTTTCCGAGCACCGTGTGGGGAAATGTCCACTGCCCTGTATATACATAAGACTTAGTGTCGAATCTCATTTGCAAGTAACTGTAAATTTGTTGTATTTGAACACCTATTGAAATCCAGGGATAATTTATTGTTGCCAAAAAGTTCAAATATGAAAAATGTCGCCATCTGAATGTGCTCGTGCAGATACCGATCGTGGTGAAATTGTGCTTTCTCGAAACAATACAAACCAAAATGAATGCTTAAAGGTGCACTATTTAACTTTTTTCTATTTGCTTGTCTCCATGGAGATGTTATTTCTTTGCCTGGAATGTTCTGCAGTAGGGCATTAAACATATCTCCCTTGAACAAGTGTTTCATAGCTCAAAAATACCTTAAACAAAAAGAATTCTTATCATGTGCAGACTTGCTTCTCCATAGATCTGACTATTACTCCAAGTTTCAATACTGTGGAATAATCAAGGCGAAACGGCAATATCTCCATGGAGATGAGCATGTGGTGGACCCTCCGCCGGAAAAGTTTCGCAGTGCACCTTTAACTATTTAAGGATTTGAATAAGCAAACAAACATTTACTACTGTGTTAAATCACCCAGAAGCTAAAGAAAATGAATTTATAGCAACATTATATTAGACTTCTGTGTTTCCATCCTAGAGCCTGTGCTGCCAATAGTGTTTATGATTCAGTGAAATCAGTCTGGAAAACCTGCCAATACCCAGAGTAGAGCCTGTATGTTAGTGAATGGGTGAATGCCTTTATAAATATACTATATATGTCTGAGTCTATGAACGAATGGTTTGATTTTGTACAGTGATTGAAGTATACACACGAATCTTTGTTTACTAAAACTATCCAAATACTATATTGTTGCTTGTTATATCTTCTGAACAACGTGCACTATGTTTGCATGTACAGTTTTACAAAGGATGCACCAGTTCCTTTTGTTTAAAACTGAGTGTTTTGAAATATAAAATCTATATCAAATTGTAAACTTGCCTTAAATCTTTCACTGATTTTCTTGGATTTGTGCGATGCCTTCTTCAGAAATTGTTTAAGAAAGTAACCGTGATATATTTTGTGTCAGTGTTTTTCAATTGCTTTCTAGTGCATTCTTTCTTTTGCAAAAGTTAAATTATAACAAATATATTATCTAGTTTGTTTTTTATTATTGTGATTAATCAGAGGCAGCATGGCTGAAGTACTGATTGTCTAATACATATACTAGATGACTATTTCTGTATCAAAGTATTGATTTTTCAAATAAATATTCATATTTAAAAGTAACAAGATGTTCTTATTTTATTTAAAGCAGTGTTTGTCCAGCCATTTGAGGATTCAGTGTCATAAGGTTTCCGCTGATTCACTTGGATGGGAGTAAAACGCACATTATAGCAACATGAACATTAGTATAACACACAGGTGTCAAACATGCGGCCCGGGGGCCAGATCCGGCCCTCCAAGACCTTTAATCTGGCCCTCGGCTGATTTTCTATTAAAATATTTAAAATTTTCAGATTTTTCTGGTAATTTTCTGCGCATCTTAGCATAGCAGCGTCTCCAGTGCTTCTGTGCCTGGCGCCTCCACCAGACAAATGAAGACTCGCCTCTTTCCAAACGCTCTTAAAGGACGATCGTTTTGACTGTGACCATGACCCTCATCAGCAAAATGTCAAAAATAAGAAAAGTGGAGCTGAGTGCAGGATTTTCCAAGAAAAATTGACTAATTCTTATTTGTTCACGGAGGTGAATGGGAAACGTGTGCTCGGTGTGTTTGCAACAAGTGGTGCTCAAGGAATATGATCTTAAACACCACTACGAGACACTGCGAAAAATACAATAACTTGAACAGAGAATTGAGAAGACAGAAGATAAATGAATTATTGCTGGGACTGAAGAAACAGCCTAGTGATGCTGCTGTGAAAGCGACCTAACCTAGCATAATATTATAATATTTTATCAAATAAAATCAAATAAAAAAGATTTCTGTAATAGATTTGCATTTCTCTGCACAAATATTTGGACTCATTGCTATTTTTGGGGTATATATGCCATGGGTTTTCCGGCCCCTTTAGAGTCAAAGTTGGTTGTATACGGCCCCCGGACCAAAATGAGTTTGACACCCCTGGTATAACAGATCAGAACTGCAGAGGCTTAATGGCTGACGGTGGGTGGACAGTAGTGGGGAACTAAAGGGAAAATAAGCAAAACAAAACTATAAATATATTACGCGTTGGGGATTTAATTTTCAGCAAACACGGTGCAATGACGTTGGATTTACTAACTAGTTCTGAAATGTTCTGACTTTTCAAGTAGGAGATCTTCCAGTTCCAGTTGTGAAAATCCAACTCCTCAGGACAACAGGACGCACCAAACATTTACAGTATAAACTTTATTTACAGTCTCGCATTTTGAAGGCCCAATATTTGTAGATTGTTTGTACTTAGTTTTGAACTGAACTCCTCTTTTGTTATTAGAGGTAATACTAAAAATTAATTAAGTTTATTCTTTCTGTGTCACTAACAAATTCACAGACAGGGCTTAATCTGGTTGTGTGATGTTGTTCAGACAGATTTCCTTGCAGCAGTCATATTGAGCAGCTCATTATCGTTTGGCAAAGCAACACAGCAAAATATGAAACACATTCATCATTTTTGTGCAGATATAACAGGCCTAAAGCAGCCGCAGCACCGCATCGAGCATATTACTTTTCTATCCCCAATTTGCTGCGTCCGTCCGTGTAAAACTGCTCGTTTCAGCTGTCTCCTGTGGGACGTGTAAACACTGCTGCTGCTGAAGAAGATGAAGAGGATGAAGTGGCTGGTGGTGCTGCTGCTGTGGTGGAGTTAGGCCTGTCATGATAAATACTATTTTGATTTTAATATATGATAGATGGAATAATATTTTGGGGGGGTCAGTATTTATTACTTTTTTCTGAGTAAAGGTGGGAATTTTGTGTTCTTTTTCTGCTAAACAATAAGACTTGAGCTTTAGAGGGTTGAATTAATAACTTCAAAACTATAAATGGAAATAAATTATAAATAAGTAGCAGAAATAGCGAGAGACTGATGTCAATACGGCATAATTATATAAATGTATATGTACAAGTGACAATGAAATATAGAAATATAGTAATACAAATATATCTCAGCTAGAAGAGGTGATAAGGAGAATCAGCGTAAAGATGATAATGACTGAGAGCTCATAGGGTTATTTATTACATAAGGGCGAGTTGTTGTACAGTTATATGGAGTATGGTACAAATATAGTCCTGTATCTCTCAGTTTTGTGTGGAACTGCAGGAGCCTGTTGGAGAATGAGCTCCTCTGTCCCTCTGTGCAGGTAAATGTCATACTTCAAAATCTGTTATTGTGACAGGCGTATGGCGGCACTGAGCCGAGAGTGCTTTCACGTTAAGGTAAGTTTAGTTATAAAGGTGCATTGTGTAACTTTTCCGATGGAGTGTCTGCCATCTGCATGTCTCTACAGAGGTGTCATTGCATTGGTAACAGGATTTCACAGTATGGCTTTGAATGTATCTGTTGCCGTGGAGATGACAAGCCCTCCTCAGCATCTGCCTTCAGTATTATCGCCACTAAATTCAATTAAAATAAGTGAGGAAATAAAACTCTATAGAAACATAAGGCAGTTCAAAAGTAAGTATAAAAGGCACATTTTCAAAAGCTACAGGGATGAAATATGAGAGAAGAACTGAGACAATTGTTTTGTTTATTATAAAGTCTGTTATTTAGTGCCGGAAGGATCAAATGTATAATTATGTAATTTAATGTAAAGTAATGGGGTGAGATTGAATAAATTGTAAAAAATGTCCCACTCTTATTTTATGTATATATTTTATTTTTGTCTGTAGTGTTCAAAATAAATCGTATTTTGATGTTTATGCCCATAATAAATGCATGTATCTTACTACACTACTGCAGTTTCCTGGGTGAATTTGTGCAGCAGCGTCCACTAAAATGTCCATTTTGTCTTCTTCTGTACACTAACTTCTTGGGTTCTTTTAAAGGACAATACAGTAGGAGATGTATTTACCTTTTGCCAAGAATATGTCAACAAGGTAAATACATGTCCCACTGTATTCTCTTTAAAAAAGAAGCCCAGAAGTTAACTTCAGATACAGTACTAGCAAACTTTATGAAAAACTTTCTTTTCCCAGTTGTAAGGACACCAATGAATTTTGCTCCTTACAATACAACATTTGTAAACGTACGCTCCAGGTTTTCTGTTCATTGTTAGACATGTTGTCTACATTTCTATACAATGCAGTGATTTTGTATTAATCATTTCTGAACGACCTTCTGGCTTTTTCTGATATGATTCAGTGTTCATTAGCGTTTATAGAAGCATTAGTATAATGAGCTCGTTCTGATGAGAGAGTGAAGTGGAGACAGGTGCTTACTACAACATCTCCAGCAAAGGTAAACAAGCTGCTTAACATTGTGTCATGTGTAGGCGACTGCTGTGTTACATCAGTGTCAGCCGTAACAAGCAAACCAAGACAAGTGAAGGTGAGGAGATTCAGCTACATGTCCAGATAAGGACAAGTGGACAGGGCAGACGGGCGACTTGTGTGCGGATTTTCTTTCTTCTTGATTTCTTACAGGAATGAAAAGTAAATAAACAGTCAGTCCCGAGGTAAACATGTCAGTGATAGGAAACATGTAGCTTGTGGTAGAAGCACAGACTGCATAAAGAAGGGGACCGAGGGAGTGTAACGCTACCCACAGCGTTCGGCTTCAGTCAAATGAAGCTCACAAGGTTAGCACTTACAGGAGCAAATTTAGCTTTGGGTTCCAAATTAGGAATAGGAATTTATTTACAGGCAAAATAGCAAAATAAAAACACCAGGATCATCAAGGTTAATAAGAACATTTTAAGACCAGTGAGTTGATGGAGCCAGAAGGCAAGGCAAGTTTATTTGTATAGCACAATTTCTACACAAAGTAATTCAAAGTGCTTTACAAAATAAGAAATACATTAAAATCACAATACAAACAAATCAAAACATAAATAATCATCATAACATTTTAAAATAAAGAAGGGACATTATATTAAAGAGAATTAGAGAGAAGAGAGGAGTGCGGAATGAAAAAATGAAAACCTTTCAGTCATATGCACAGCTAAACAGAACCGTTTTGAGCCTGGATTTAAACAGAATCACAGTAGAGTCTGTCTCACATGTTCAGACTGTTCCAGGTTTTAGCTGCATGAATCTGAAACGCTGACTCCCCGTGTTCAGTCCTGACTCTGGGACCAGCAGGAGGCCGGTCCCTGAGGTCCTCAGAGTGCAGATGGTTCATGCGGCACTAACATGTCACTTTGGTGCTCGGCCATGATGAGACTTGTACACAAGCAGAGCTGCTTTAAAGTCTATTCTCTGAGCCACAGGGGGCAGTGCAGAGACCTGAGCACAGGGGGCAGTGCAGAGACCTGAGCACAGGGGGCAGTGCAGAGGCCTGAGCACAGGGGGCAGTGCAGAGACCTGAGCACAGGGGGCAGTGCAGAGACCTGAGCACAGGGGGTAGTGCAGAGACCTGAGCACAGGGGGCAGTGCAGAGACCTGAGCACAGGGGGCAGTGCAGAGACCTGAGCACAGGGGGCAGTGCAGAGACCTGAGCACAGGAGGCAGTGCAGAGACCTGAGCACACGGGGCAGTGCAGAGACCTGAGCACACGGGGCAGTGCAGAGACCTGAGCACACGGGGCAGTGCAGAGACCTGAGCACAGGGGGCAGTGCAGAGACCTGAGCACAGGGGGCAGTGCAGAGACCTGAGCACACGGGGCAGTGCAGAGACCTGAGCACAGGGGGCAGTGCAGAGACCTGAGCACACGGGGCAGTGCAGAGACCTGAGCACACGGGGCAGTGCAGAGACCTGAGCACAGGGGGCAGTGCAGAGACCTGAGCACAGGGGGCAGTGCAGAGACCTGAGCACACGGGGCAGTGCAGAGACCTGAGCACAGGGGGTAGTGCAGAGGCCTGAGCACAGGACGCATGTGCTCAGACTTCCTGGTCCAAGTCAGGACCCAAGCTGCAGCGTTCTGGATGTTCTGGATGTTCTGGATGTTCTGGATGTTCTGCAGCTCTCACAGCTCTTTTGGAGAGGCCAGTGAGAGGCCGTTACAGTATCTAACCAAGAAGACAAACCCATGGATAAGTCTAGCACCTCTATCACTCCCTATTTGCAGCAGTTATGAAGTTAGATATGTCCATTTACATATACAGTCAGCAAACAACTATAATAATAGAAACAAACAAACAATGGTGACACAAGATATATATATTATTTTATTAGTTCAGATGATAAAATAATGTGGTGTTTTATCTTCTTAAGTGCAGTTTCAGATCTGCTGGTTTCACTAAGAGAAACAGAGGGAGGGAGAGAAAAAGAGATTCATCATTTGTAATAATTCAGTTCCTTCAATCTGAGAGCCATTTGGAAGCCATTCAAAAGCCATTTAGCCCGATGTCTGCATCCTTCAAAATGTGAGTGAAATTAGATATGGGATGGCAAATAATATTTTCCTCACTTGTTTAAAAATAACGATATTGCAGAAAACAGACACAGTAGGATTAGAAAAAATTAATCTTGAATGAAACAATGTTTAAGTATTTAGCATTGTCAGTGGAAATAATACAGAAAAAAAAAATCATTGTGTGTGTGGGACTAATCTGATGCCCTGTAATTTAGCCAGACACTATTAAGGATATAAGTTTAAGTGTTATTGGCTTTTTCTTGTCTCTTTTTTATTATTCACTCTGAATTTGCCTGTGTGAATAAAACCAGCCAAGTGCAGTGATATTGAGAAAGTAACATATCAAAATGGGTCATTGTTATACAAAGGCAACATGGATAAAAGTTAAAATATTGGAGTAATGCATATGCAAATATTGCACACACAGTAGACAGGTCTATTACCTTGTTACCTAGTTTACTTAGTTTTTTAGGTGAAATTGGAGGCTCCAAATCCTTTTTTTTCTCCATGAACTCTGCATAGAAAAGCCCTGGGTACTGAACCTGGAACCTTCTTGCTATACGGCAGTAGTGCTAGCTTCTTATATTACTCAGTTATGGCAACGGGTAGAGTTCAATTTGTCAACCGGATGAAAGTTTTGATAGAAGACGTTTTGCTGCTCATCGAAGCTGCTTCTTCAGTTCTGGTCAGACGCTGGAGGACACTGACTTATATCTGCCTGAAGAGGGAGGAGTTAGACACTCCAAATGACTTAGAAACTCACCCTATTGTTTACAGTTTCTGTTGTCAACTTGCCCTATTGAAATGGACTGGGGGGTGGGGTCAGATTAGCAGAATCATAAGGGGCTATTCACACCTCTGGACCTGACCTGGCTACACCTATTGTTTTCTTAATTTGTTTTGATTTAGGTTTGAGAATGGAGTTATAGATGGAGACAGGTGGTGTCTGAGTCCATTTCTGTTTAAAGAAGGGTTCTCTTTTATAACAAAGATGGTTTCTTTAACTCCACGTTCAAACCAATTCTTCTCTCTGGCTAAGATCTGCACCTCACTGTCCTCAAAGGAGTGGCCTGTGGCTTTAAGGTGGAGATGTACAGCAGACTGAGGTCCACTCTGGGTTTCTCGTCTGTGCTGGTACATCCTTTTGTGTAATGGCTGTTTTGTTTCTCCAATGTAACGCTCCCTGCAGTCTTCACTACACTGAATAGAGTAGACGACATCGCTTTGTTTGTGGCTCGGAGTTTTATCCTTAGGGTGGACCAGAAATCTGTTTAAACACCACCTATTTCCAGTTCAGAAGAAACTTCTACAAGCAAATCCACAGCTGTGCGATGGGCTCACCGGTCTCCCCTGTCATTGCCAATTTATACATGGAACAATTCGAACAGAGCGCCTTGGCCTCCTATCCCGGAACGAAGCCCACACACTGGTATCGTTAATAATTATCGTATAAAAATCAAAATTCAAGAATTGGAACCTTTTACTGCACATATGAATTCAATAGATCCCAACATCAAATTCACCCTTGAAGATGCTATTGAGAACAGACTGGCCTTAGACTGTGCAGTAACCATAGGAGGAGACCACGACCTCATGTGGAGGTCTTCAGAAAGCCCACACACACGACCAGGACCTGCTTTTTGATTCACACCACCCACTGCAGCACAAACTTGGAGTGATTCAGACTCTACGACACAGGGCCCAATTGGTTCCTACAAGCACTGAGGGAAAGGAGAAAGAAGAACAACTTGTGCAGAACGCCTCTGTTTGTGGTTATCCTAAATGGGCTTTCAACAAAACTAAGAGAGAGAAGAAACAAGAAAACACAGAACCAGAACCCAGGAGAAGGGGTGTAACTATTCCTTATCTTGCTGGGGTTTCTGAGAAACTCCAGAGGATCTTCAGACAACATGATATTCCTGTCTACTTCAAACCCACAAACACTTTAAGACAAAAACTGGTCCACTCTAAGGACAAAACTCCGAGCTACAAACAAAGTGATGTCGTCTACTCTATTCAGTGTAGTGAAGACTGCAGGGAGCGTTACATTGGAGAAACAAAACAGCCATTACACAAAAGGATGAACCAGCACAGACGAGAAACCCAGAGTGGACCTCAGTCTGCTGTACATCTCCATCTTAAAGCCACGGGCCACTCCTTTGAGGACAGTGAGGTGCAGATCTGAGCCAGAGAGAAGAATTGGTTTGAATGTGGAGTTAAAGAAGCCATTTTTGTTAAAAAAAAAAAAAGAGAACACTTCTTTAAACAGAAATGGACTCAGGCACCACCTGTCTCCATCTATAACTCCATTCTCAAACCTAAATCAAAACAAATTAAGAAAACAATAGGTGTAGCCAGGTCAGGTCCAGAGGTGTGAATAGCCCCTTATATGTATGCTAATCTGACCCCACCCCCCAGTCAATAGCCGTATTTCAATAGGGCGACGTGACAACAGAAACTGTAAACAATAGGGTGAGTTTCTAAGTCATTTGGAGTGTTAACTCCTCCCTCTTCAGGCAGATATAAGTCAGTGTCCTCCAGCGTCTGACCAGAACTGAAGAAGCAGTTCGGATGAGCGGCGAAACGTCTTCTATCAAAACGTTGGTCTAGTTGACAAATTGAACTCTACCCGTTGCCATGGATTCTAGTTGGACGAATGAGGGATTTTACACACACATTACTCAGTTATATATATAATGGAGAATTGTGCCAGGACTAAAAGAACAGTTTGATTTCCAATGGTGTTGACAGTATCCTGCAGAATTCCCTGGGTCCTGGTGTTGATGCTGATTACAGCTCTCCTTCATTAGGCTCATGTCTGAGAGCTTCTCTGATCCAATTCAACTCCCACTCTGCACCTGTTTGTTCTGCTCCTATACATGTGCTGGCAACACTTCAGTGGGAGTCTGCTGAGGACAATATGGAGGGTTACCAACACAAGCCTTTGTCTCCAATTAAAAGCAACAATCATGACTGTTACTAATAATACAGACTGTATGAGAATATAAAAAATATATTTACAAGAAAGTCAGAAGCTTTAAATACAGACATATTTTCTGAGTCTGCAACAAAAGGGGGTGTAATTATTCTGGCGGCATATGTCAATGTCAGTGAATTGATAAACCATATTGTACTACCTTTGGCCACTGTGTTGACATCTTTGTTACTCATGGCCATGATTTCCGTTTCTTCTCTATGACTGTATCATCAGAGCATCATCAGAGTGTACAGGACAGCCCTGTTTGGAGGAGTCTGTCACCAGCTGAACCGCCCACTGACACTGGGACCATTTCAGACCACATTTTCTGTCTTTTCCAGCCCAGTTATTTCAAATGGTAAATTAAATTAAAGAGTTAAAAATAGATTTGTGCAACATGCAGGAGAAAGTACATCTGTCTTAACAACCACATAGACCACAGTTACATTGTTCTATTTTGCAGCTTAACCAATCAGAGAGATGCTCTGTTTGGGTAAAAACAAACATGGCGGCTTGGCTGCAGATGGCAATTACTTTTAAATATAAAAAATAAAAACTGCACAGAGAAAAGCACTGTACTGTATTCTTAGGACATTCTTCATATTAGTCACCCTCCATCAGGCTTTAACCCAGGCTATAGGCTCATTTTAGTGCCTTCCTTGTTCCTGTTTGCTCTGATTTTCAGTGCAGCTCCAGGTGATGCACCTACATTTTGCTCTTGGTTGAACTATTCTTACATTATATTTTATAAGCTTCTGAGTATCCAAGTAATTTCCCCTGTGGAAACTTGTAGGCTAACTATAATAACCTGTACAAATCATTCCTTTAACCTCCCCTTTATGATAATGATAATAAATTAGTTTTAAAGCATTGTGAAGCTTTCAATAGGTCAACAGTGAACATGTGTGCTATGTTCATTAGCACATTAGCTGTCCAGTGTAACAAGAATAAAGCGGAACAAGCTAATTACACAGTGGTAGAGAGACACTGAGAGCAGAGACCCTTGAGCTGCTATAAATAGTTAATACAAAGAAAGATGCTACAGTGCAGGTTTTAACAGTTCATTGTGTGGATCTTCAGAACTAAAAGGTTTTCCCAACATTGGAGAATAAAATTCACAAACTAGAAATTATCTTTGGTCACATAAAATTACAACACATCAAATAAATAAATAAATAAAACAATTGTAACAAGAAGAAGGTTTGAAGAGTACACAGAAAAAAAACAAATCAACAAAATGTTTCCTTATGTCGGGTGAGGTCCAGTCAATACTCTCAATGGCCTTAGAGGCTATGGAATAAGCAGGAAAACATTGTAAATGTATTTTGCTGTGTGGTTGGAATCTAGGCAGAATAAATTTCCAGAAAATGTAATTTAAAATGACCGTTATACATTTCTATTCAATAATCCCTGTTTCAGCCCTCGATATATAAATCTTCTTCACTATTATTTGGACTGTCAAGATGGCCGACAGCCTGGTAAACACACGGACGTCCAGCCTCATCCATCACTGTCTCTCTCTGTATAACTCTCTTCCCACTTCAAAAAAAAAAATATCTCTTTGGAGACTGTGCTCAATTTTATGTATGCTAATGTATTACAGTATCATCCGCTAATTGATTTGCTGCATTAGCATGAATTAGCAAAACAGATTTTACAGCAAGACGAGGAATTCAATGACCTTAAAATATCTGTACACTTGAGCGGTGATGGGATGAGGTGCAAAAAAAAAAACATGTCTATTTAAAAAGCGGCTTTTATTCATTCAGTCTCACATGATTTAATTGCTTCGGGGGGAAGAGGAGCTGTAAAATGTCACCAAGGAATATGATGTGAACTAACTTTTCCATGTTTTATCAGCAGCAGTAATAGGAGATAAGGTTTTTGCTCTGAAAAGTGTCTAGAGAGTTGAGCTTGCAGGTAAACATGCAGAGATTTGTATAAGAGGAGCTGGTTAAATTGGAGCGTAAAGCGCAGTTAAAGGGACAATATTGTGCTGTTTTCTGATCTGTTATAATGTTCTGTGTTATAATGTTGTCTATTCATCAAAACTACCTGGACATATAACCCTGCATATTTAGGATGAGTTCTTCTCAAAAACAGAAAACACTGTGTCCCATCTTGTGATGTCATGTGGTAATACAGGAAGTTCTCCACTGTGTTTTTAAACTCAATACACCTTCACTAGAATCACATTTGATCATTTGAGCCCCGGATTTGCCCATCTCTACTGAAATAAAGGTAAACTGTGGCTGTGGCTTTGAAACTAATGGCATTACAAGGTGGAACAGAGCATTTTGAGATTTGGAGATGTAGACAGATCAGGATTACTATACTACACTATTACTATACTATATCTACTACTACTACTATTACTATTACTATATCTGCAACTCCAGATATGTTTTTGAGGAGGTCACAAGACCTTGGACCTTTAACTTGGACAATAATAAGTAATATTTTATGTCCAATTTTTTTTGCTCTATACATTATAACATAACAAAGAAGGTTCTTGTCTGCACCAATATGTTTCGTTATTTAACTGAATCATTTTTCAGCCATAGATTCATGTGGGAAACTTCAAAAGTTGTTTTATCACATAGATTTTTTTTCTCACTTACAGTTACAGCACCTGCTGACAGGTTTTCCACTTTTGTCCTTTTTTTGTACTGACAAACTGCTGGTGAACTTGATTCTTTTTACAGGAGTTGTTGATATGTAAACTCTTCATTTGTTCTTGTTCTGTTCATACAAAAATAGTGCATACATAGGCCTAGCTTAATCCGTATGTCTAATCTGAATAGTGTAAACATGTAAAATTAACACACCACACTTGCCCTGGGGTTCCACCGAAAGAGCTAGAGGAAGTGTCTGGGGAGGGGGAAGTCTGGGAGTCCCTGCTTAGTCTGCTGCCCCCACCACCCAGCCCCAGATAAGTGAACGAAAATGGACAGATGGATGTAACTTGTGGAATTTGACACATACTTTATTTTGATATGGACACATTACCTGATAAAACACTAGCAACATATATACTACATACTTTTTTCTTCTGCACTAAGCACTTAGCCAGTAATAAGACAGTATTATTTTGCAACACACTACCCTTTTCTTTAGATTATAACTCAGAACTCATAACGAACAACTTCCAAGGGTGTAGTTAGTCAGGAGTGCAAATCCACCCCACGGATCTCCAACATCAGCCTTAATTTGCCATGTTTTCTCTGAGTCGGGGCCATTTCACACCTGAGGTTTCTATAAATAACAGTGTGGCTCCCCATGTCCCGTGAGGCTGCACAGAAGAGATGGATGGACTGAATGAGGTGAAGGCAGGCGCAAATATCACTGTCAATCAACTCTAATGCAATGTGTGCGTCCTATGGAGCAACCAAACACCTATAGCTGCAGTACAGACCACATTATAGTCCTGTCCCTGCTTCAGGTCAAAGAGCCAGAGGAGGAACTGCTTTTAAACCTCCTTGACCTGTATCTCGTGTATATGTGCAGAGCTGAGGGCTGCTTAAAGGGCCCATATTACTGTATTTTCTGATCTATGTTATAATGTTGTTATAATGTGTTGTTTCATTCACACGTGTTTAACACACAAATCCTACATATTTAAGATGATGTTCTTCTCTGATGTCATGTAGTAATACAATAAGTGCTTCACTGTGTTTTTAAACTTCATATACCTTCATTTAGAATCATTAGGAAACTTTCAGCCCTTAAATTGCCAAAGGGTATAGTAATAATAATGGATTACTCAAACGTGTGAATGAAACAAAACAACTCTAGATTTTTTTTTTTGATTAATCTGTGCTTTATTTTAACAATCTGACCAAAAAGAACTGACTTAGCTGGAAATGCAACAGGCGATCTGTGTTATGCTGTTAAACAAGTCTCTCACATATAAAATTAGAGTCACAAGCAAGTTAGCATTTGCAGCAGCTTTTCAGTTACTCACACTCACCATTTTTGTCGAAAATCAAACACCACAGTATTCTACCATTAGACATACGTGTAGAACACCCCTGGCGCGATGTCACTGCAAAGTATTAATAGCCACGCTTCTCTTTAGTGGTGACAATCAGCAGTTCCAACCATGCTAAATTCATTTACAGCACCAGCACCCCAAACCTCCCCAGAAAGTTATGAAACTAAATAAAATTAAAGAAACTTACTGTTATTTCAAAAAGATACAGCACAGAGCACACGGCCTGGCAAGTCCAGGATGATGTCTATTTCTTACACAGAGGAAAGTCAGTCTGGTCCCCAGTCCACCCCTCAGTTACACCCATCTGAGGCAGGTCCAACAGTGACCAGACTCACAACCTCGTCAAGTACTGATGAAGTGTGTATTCTGGACCTCAGGCCATCTTTATAGTGCCATGTATCAGTATGTGAACAAAGCTTCAAGTCAATTGACTTTAGTTATTACTTTTTGTATGTGGACAAAAAAACGGGAAATTATGCAATATTAATTCAGATTTTAAGTTGTTCCAGAATAAGCCCCCTGCATCCATACAGCGATCTTTCTTTAACTGTGTATCCATTAATTGTTTAAATAGTTATTCAGTGAATGGTAATGTGCTAATTAGAGCACACAAAGGCTGGAGAGTGGCTTTGGTGAAGGCTTGATGTCTTAATGCCTGAGTAGGTCTAATGAACACTGTGCTGGTGTCTGTCAGCTTCAACTCTAATTATGTTTCTCTGTCGCTTCTGACACGGCTGTAGCTTAGCAACCTGCCACGGCAACGGAAATTCCATCAAAAATACCAAGAAATGATATAACTTATAATAACGGTTTAACTTCATGATGATTGTGTTCGTGTAATGTCACTAAATCTGTGCAAGGTTTTGGACCCAATAAATAATACTTGCTATCAAGTACTCTGAAGTACTTTTAGGTACTTTTTATTTTATTTTATTCATGCAACTGCACTGCACAAGCTATTTGACCAGCTTAGCCTAGAATAAGAGACCATTTAAAACGTGTAAACAGAAAAAACAACATACATTTCAACTTTATGCAAAGGTGAAGTGGAGCAATTTCACTACACATGTTGTATTATGGTTTATTTAAAAAGAGATTTTGTATAAATACAAATACTTAAAGAAATGTTTGCATGCAATAGATTTGAATTTTATTTACCGATATATTACAGAAGCTCCTCATAACTTATCAATTATTGTGGTTATTTAAGGCAAGAAAATGTTATTTTTAAATATGGTGTCATTTGATTATTTAAAATGTATGATGATGGTCTAATTTAGCCTTCATTCACCTCCATTACAGAAAGTTGAATTTCTGTTGACAAAGCATTTTAAAGGATTTATAAACTGTGCCCATCATGCCAGTCTGTGGGATAATCAAACTCCAGCACAGCTAAAAAAAGGGTCTCGGAGCAGACATGCCCACACCCGGATTAGATTCCTTCACTTTCAATGATCCTCTCCAGACTTTTACGGACTGCCTCTCCGAGAAGGATGTGGGCTGATTTTATAATTACTGTGTGCTACTAATAAAACCAAACACATGTTTAGGGCTTTGCACCCGCCCAGCTCTCCCACTTCCAGCATGTATAAATAGAAGTCTATTGGAGAGGAGGCTTTGTGTTAGTAATGACTGATCTGTATAACTTTATGTTAATTAGTATAAATGTTCATGTGAATTCAACTCAACAAGCAGGTGGTAGACTCTCTATCAGAAAAGTTACACAGTGCACCTTTAATACTCCCCTCCTGTGGGCTCACCACCTGCAGAGGGGTTCATAGGGGGGGTCAGGTGCTATGAGGCCGTGACCCAGCTGGATTAAGCGGGAAAAGATGGATGGATGGACCTTTAATACTTCAAATGACCTCACAACATTCTATAGGGCAATATTACTTAATACAGATGCAGCAAATTTGTGTTGTAATACAGTGAGTTCTTTGGTCTAGTCACTAAAAGAAATGATCAGGTTCAACATTTGTGGGTTTATCTTTTAGACAATTCATAGCAAACACAGTCTTATCAGTAGGAAAATCTGCCTGTTGCCCCGTCTGAGAGTACGACATGTCGTATTTTAGCTATTTCACAGTAAACAATAACCTGCACCTCTGGGGTTATTAAATTTCGAAAGCACTTACAGTGTTTTGGCCCCTGATCTGACATTTACAAATACCATCACTATAAACATGTGCGCATCAGGCTCCACAGCTCTGTTCTCCTTCATTCAAATGTCATTTACTAACTCGAAGCACTGCTGTAAATGCATTCACACAGAAGTACCAGAGTTCGGTGCTCAAAAATGATACATTACATTTCCAATTTACTCTTACATTTTTTTGTGAAGAAATTGTAATAACGGAAGTATTTACACTATAATATTTGAGTTAAGTCTAATAGTTTGGATCCGTAAATGAAAACTCCAACCACATTTGGCAACAAAAAAAACAATAGCAACTTTCTGTTATAGCCTAAAGTTTACCTCTCCAATTTTCACTCTCTTCCTCTCTTATTAAGCACCTTTCTCTGTCTCTTTCTCTCTACGCTACCCTGTCTCTTTAACCCCCCCCCCCCCCCTTCTCTTGCTAACTTTCTACCTCTATCTCTCTTTACCCCTCTCTCTCTTTATCTTTCTACCTCTGTCTCTCTTTACCCCTCTCTCGTCTCCTCCTGTGCCACATACAGAGATGATGGGTTTTGGCAGTGACTGAGTAGCAGTGACAGCCAGAGTTGGTACAGGAGCCTCATTCACATTCATTCACTCCACAAACAGCACAGTGCACCACTATGGGGGAAGTCACACACAAGTGCATGACTATTACTCAAGCATGATGCAATTTCTATATCCTGTAATATCATATAAAAAGTTATAAGTCCTCAAACTGGAAGCAGAACAGGAAAAGCTCCTCCCAGGCAGTGTAGGAAACGTATTTTATTGATTTGTGTGAGATCTTGCTCCGCCTCCAGACTGGCACAGCTAATGTACTGTGTAGCCTCCAACACTGTGAGCCCCGATCCTTTAGTCAAGGATCACTTTCCAAGTGCTACAGAACAAATTGTTATAGCAACAGCTTTGTGCCATCAGCAGCTCTCCCTCCACACAAATTTTGGCATGTTTTTTTGGCAATTTAAAGAGATTTATTTTTCCATTTATTCTTATGTGATGCTTGTAATGCTTTAGAAATGAAGCTCTGTTTCTTGTTTTTATTGTCATATACACGTTATGATTACAAATCTTAAAAGTCGAAGTTAGAAGTTGTTGCTTAACCTGAAATGTTCCACTAAATGTGTATGTGTATTTATTTTATTATTTATTTGATTCTTTTCTTACAGTCGGCAGTGTCGCCTCTCCACAGATCTGATCTGTGACTTGGCTTAGTGGAATCACCCCCTTTAAAGGGCCCATATGATTTGTATAATAATGTTGTTTCCTCATCATAAACATGCCTTCAGTATTGTTTCGTTTCATTCATACATGTTTAATACCCAAATCCTGTATATTTAGACAGAGCTCTTCAGAAACTACTCCACCTTGTGTTGTCATGTGGTAATACAGGAAGTGCTCTAACGTTAGTTTAAACTCTATACACCTTCGATAGATTCATTTGGGTGATATCAGCCCTGGAATTGCTCATCTCTGCTGAACAAAAGGTAAAATGTAGCTGTTAACTTGAAAACTACCACTTCATGACGTCACAAGGTGGAACAGAGCAGTTTACGCTTTGGAGATGTAGACAGACTCATAAAGGGTCACGCAAACATGTGTGAATGAAACAAAATTCAACTACAGGTATATTTTTGAAGAGGTAATTTATACTGTGGAACATTTTAGACTCCATGGAGACGAGCAGGTGGCGGACCTTCCACCAAAAACGACACACTGCAACTTTAAGGCTCACTCTGCTCCTTCTTATGACATAATAATTGGTCCATCAGGCATCATCCATCCCTTATTGAAAATTATGAGATATTTTAACTCTCGTGGCGGTAAATGCATCCTCAAAACTTGTATTTGTTAAAGACATTTTTTATTTTACTGTGATAACAAATAAAGAGTAAACCCTGAATGATCATCATGTATGGCTCTTGAACCCAGGACCCCCCACAGTGTCAGAGCAGAGGCCAATGAGGCGCTGATAGGAGCCTGTTGTAACCTCCCACTTGAGCCTGAGCATAATTATAAGAAGAGAGCTCTACATGAAATCGTACTGTTTTTTTACTCACAGCAAACAGCAGCTATAATAAACACATGTGCAGCTCATCTCAATGTTATTATGTTTGCATTATAATACTTTAGCATATTTTCTTTCACATAGATCATTAGGATGAAGAAGTAAAACCATTTAACATTAATCGGGAGCGTGTGTGCCAGTTAAATACTCCATCAGAGAGTAATTGCTAAAAATTGCACCATCAATGCAAATGAGGAATAAACAGTTCTCGTAAGTTATTAACCATTAGTGAGTGTGACTTTGTACAAGCTCATTTTCTGGTATGTCCTTAAAGTCCCTTTACCCTGTGTATTTGAGCAAAATCTGTCTCCATTAAGCTGCAGATATGCATTCCCTGAAGGTGAGAAGCAAACTGAAGCACAGAGCTGAAGCAGGAGAGAACTATGCGCAAGGCAACGTCTGGTGACCCAGCAGCCTCAGCCCACACCTGCCCAGTCTGCTCAAAGGACTCTCGCATCGGCCTGCACAGCCACAGCAGGAGATGCATCACCAACAGTGACCCGATCTAAATGTGCAGCCATCATCTTTCGAGATAGAACTTCTGAATAATCTGCCAAGAGACATACATGTAGTACACTCCAGCGTGATGTCACTGCAAAATAACAACTGTGAAAGAGAGAGTTGTGAAAAGTTCCCATAAACGCATAATGAGGATGCTCAGAATGCACAAGATGGTGAAGGAACTTTGGACCACTGTAAACTGTTTCAAATGGACTACGTTGTGTTTTCTTTTTTCTTTTTTTTATTAGGTACAGCACCATTTCCTTTATTTTGGAATTAATGAAATATTTTTTGCTTTGGCTGGTTTACTTATTTGTATTCTGGGTTTAGGCGCAGTTCAACCACATTTTACACCTGATTTAGTCCAGGTTTAGAGTGTGATCAGGCTGGTTTTTGGTCCTGGTTTTAGCACAGTTTAGTCCAGATGTAGACTTGGTTTGGTCCTGTATAGTTTAGTCCAGGTTTAGTTCCAGATTTGGTCCCAGTTTAGTCTTAAGTATGAACGCACACTTTTGTCTGGACCTGGTGATATTTGAACATTTATTTGGAATTTGGTGAAAATTAAAACAAAAAACAAAAACAAAAATAAACAAACACAAAACCAGGACAAACTCAGGAAAGAATAAAAAAACAAGAATGTGTGTATTTCCTTGAGCAGAAATAAATCTTGCTCAAAACAAATCAATAAATCAGGATGTTGAGTCTCAAAACATGATTTCTTGAGAACTGTTGTTATGGGAAAGTGTGTGACTTCCTGCACTGTGCACTGTGTGTTGCTATGGTTACAGGACCATAGTTTTAGTTTCTCATGTTGCCGCTCAAGTGTAGTTTACAAAATTAGTTTATACTTGACCTTGTAGCTGCATTGTGTAACTTTTCTAGTGGAGGGTCAGTCAAATACATTTCTCTATGGAGATTTTATTGCTTTGAATGTTTCACAGTACGGCATTAAACCTTTCTATCTTCATGGAGACCAAACCAGATCAAGTTACACATCAGATCTGTGCAGAGGTGTATTTGAGCTGTAAAACCACCTGTAATTTAATAAATGTAAGGTATAGAGCCCTTTAGGGTTTAATTACAGGTAGAGCAATGGCATATCATAGAAATAATCAAGTGACCAAAAAGTTACACAGTGCACCTTTAAATATAACCCCTTCAAAAATCTCACCAAACTGCTTGATACTTTGGACACACACAGAAGAGAGGAAAATGGTGAGGTGCAGAGTTGGGAAGATGTACTGAATCTCTCTGATTCTGTCACATTATTGCCCAGACAGACGACTGCATTCTGACTTATTTAGACAGTTTACTTTCGGCAGCTTTATTTGTGGTACTTTCTGTTATGTATTTTTGCCACGGATTTGAGAAAAACGGTACATGCACTCACCACAAGAGCGATGTTTCCCGTTTGAATAAGTTATCAAATATTGCAGTGCATTCTGTGATTTTAGGGCAGTAACTGTATTCTGAATCCACCAATCCATCAGTGTGTGTATTTAGCAGTGTTGGGAAGAATACTGTGAAAATGTAGTCACAAGATACTGAATACACAAATTAAAATGTATTTTATCACATCTTCTAATCAGAGAACTACATTTGAACACTTGAAATGCTCAGTTACAGTTAAATAACAGTGCAAACACACAACATAGGATTAAAAAAAGGCTCTATATTTGTTTCATTGTTTGTTATTTTTATGCAGAAAATCAAAGTTGTATGCACCACAAGAGCAGCGTCTAAGTAAGCAAGTCTAAATTGAGAGATCAAATACTGCCATGTCATTTTTGGATTTTGGAAAATGTGAAAGTGTATTTTGAATGCCACCAAATCAAAAAGTACCTGAAGTAACCTCAGTTACTTCAAAAATCAGTGTTCAGTTACTTTCCAGCACTATACTGAGTTACTCCCATTGGTGAGGTTTAATGTTGAGTTTAGTTTTGGATGGAGACGTCTCTGAGCTCATGTGAACCATCTGCACAGAGACACAGGCTGCCCCAGAACACCCGTCTGCTCATTTGTTCTGGCTCAGGAGCTGGCACTTGCATCATTTTGGAGAGTTCCACCAGATTTCTGTGGTTAATTGTGAAGCTCAAGTCTTTTCAATGTTTGACAACAAAAGTTAGCAGTTTTTTTCTCTGTATCTTGGGTCTTGGGATTGTGGTCGACACTAAAACATGAAATAGATTTGCAGATTCGCTGCTGAGATGTACTGGATGCATAAAAAGTCAGACAGTGTTACGTTAATGGTTCTCTTTACTTGCAGGGCAGTGGCAGAGTGGTTAGCTTTCTTACCTCTGAACAAGATGGCTCATAGTTGATCCTCTAGAGATGGATTGAATGATGCAACAGTTTCCTTCCCTCCTTTATGAGCACTGTGCTTCACATTGACTGTATAAAATCACCATGCTTTGTAATGCGCAGACATCATTTTTTTCATTTTAAAAAGTGTAGACTTATTTTTTAAATTGTTGTTTTATCTTTAATAGATCCTCGATACCCTTCATCGGCGTCTCAGTAATTAAATATCTCCTCATGCAACAGCAGCTCAGGTCCACACCACCGTCACTCCTACAATACACATATGTTGTTTTCTTTCTACATCTAATAAATTCTGAATCTCCTCCCAAGCACCAAAACTCAATTAAGTGTCCCAGGCATAATTATTTGTTTCTTTCACTCCAGGTTAAAATGACAAAGACTGTGATTGTCCCTGGAGACCTTTGTTGAAATAGACATAGAGATAGAAATTAAGCAATTAAAATAAGGAGAATAGGCTTCACCTTGTGTTCAATGTAAATGAATAAAAAAACAGTTTTTTTTTTCTAGATTAGAACCCTGCATTTGGTTCCATATCTGACCAAAAATATTAGGTTCCAAATTGTTTGCAAATTGATTAATATTTAGAGGTTGCTCACGACACTTGAAAATTGCCTTATGCTCTAACATAGCAAACCAATAAGGCGCACGAGAATTTGTCATTTTATTCTGCAAACACAAACTGAAACTTGCATAAAATTACTTAGAAAGTCCATAAAAGTTTCTTAGAAAGTCCATAAAAAGTTACTTATAAAATCCAGCAGCCACTGCGGCTTTGTTGGCATCACAAAAGATGTGCCTGTGCTCTTTGATAACTTAGATACTGTTTCTGATCTTCATTCTTTGTTAGGCTACAGTTAAAATCTTGAATAAGCTTCACCCCCTGCTTGACTACTACTGGAGGCCGTCTGTGTTAACCTGTTAACAGTTAGAAATAAGCACTAATATACATTTACAGTAACTTGCTATTTGCCTTATCAGATACATTTCATGCTGATGAAGCACAAATGATCATGTAGGTAAATGGACTCAAATGCAACACAAAGAAAACAGGCAAATGTAAGTCTTAGTTCAGTTTAGCAGAAAGTGTCCTACAAGAGGTAATGTTAATCATAACAAATAAGGCTGATAAACAAAAAAGGAACATATGTCTTTATTATGTGAACTAAAGTATCCACCAAAAGTGGGAAAATCTCTAAACAAGTTGGGTATAAATGCAGAAACAGGCTCAAACAGGGAATAAATCAAAATGATAGGGAATGAGTGACAGCTGTAGAAAAACAGGGAGGTAGCAAAAGAAGGACTGGAACTGGCTGGGAAATGGAGCTGGACTGAGGATAAACATGTAAACAAAAGACAGAAACCTCTAAAACAACTTCTTTTTCTTCCAAATTTCTTCCGAAATCATCTTTTGGATGCTAAAACCTAATGCAGGGTTCTAATCCAGGTTATCTGAAACTTTATTTTTCATCGTGCTTGATGAACCACCCTAGTGCAAGCAGGTTTGTTTGTTATGGGGAAACTTCAGCTATTACAGGAACCTACAGTAGCTCAGTTGGTAGAACATTTGTCCACGGATCTGAAGGTTGATGAATGTTGTGGTGTCCTTGGGCAAGACAGTTAACCCTCCTCGTCCCTAGTGTCTGCGTACACTTGTGTATGAATATGTGTGTGAATGAGTGAACGCTTCCTTGTTGTAAAGCGCTTTGAGTGTCTTGAAGGTGGAAAAGCAGTGTATAAAAATGTGTCCATTTACCATCATGTCAAAATATTTGCAGGTTACTTATCTTTCCTCGTATAAGTGTATAAATAGCAATAGCAGAATATATAACCCATGCCTTTATGATGTCTTTATGTTTATGTCTTCTATCTTCTTTTTCCAGGCTAATTATTTTCCCTCCTTAAACTTACATAACTGTGAAATAATTAGACGATAAGCACTGATTGCATTCTAAAACCCGTCTCTTCCTCCTGTCTCTGTGATGTCGTCAGTGGCTTAGAAAAACAAATGCTTTCAAATTAATTGCTCGGAGCATCCTAAGATGCACAAACAAAAGGCACACAGGAAGGCTTTGTTTTTGTGGAAGTCATGTCATCACAGCAGGAAGCAATGAGAAAAACATGCAGTAATTAGAGAAGCAGTGATACACACTGAGGCCCGGGGGATACTGATTTAAACTTAAAGCTGCTCTGCGATTCAGGCAAATACTTGATTAAAATTAGCAAATATAGGAAATGTTCGGGGAGAAAAGAAATTAAGTGGATGTCAATTAGCTTTTGTCACACAGAAACTAGAAAGATATTGTGCTCATTTTGTGGAAACAATCTATATAAATATGATATATATTGTGTTTGTGAATCAGAAGAAAGGTATTGAGGTGTAGTTAACAGGAGGCCGAGGCATATAAAACAATATGCATTAGTCTTATATAGCACTTTTTCAGAGGCACAAAGTCGCGTTACAATTTCATAAACTACTATTGTAGCCAAGGATGCCCTGTAAGGCTGCCAATCTGCCACCAGCCCCTCTGACCACTACCAACACTGACACACCATATTAATACAAAGAAATGCTGCTGGTGTCTTGCCTAAGGACACCTGTTGTTGCCACTGGCGCCCCTCAGAGGTCTGATTAGGCTTGTTTACAAGGCGATTTTAGCCCCGACTACAGCTATACTGTTGTTAAAGACGGCACTGTGTTGGCTTGTGTGGATGGAGATGCACTGGGGCTGTAGGCGTTTGATTTGCTTTAGCAATTTAAAAAGACCAACTTTATAAGACTCTGCCAAGTACTTGGAAATCTTGAATAAATTAAAGACTAAATAAACCTTTTTCACCCCAAGGAAGAAATAAAGTTCATATTTGCTTTAGACTTTAGACTTTTGAGTTAAATAATATTGTTATCCTCAGCACTGGTTTACTTTTCAGTTTCCTCTTCTGCTTTTTATTATCAATTTACTCTTGAACTTTTATTATTAATAAGTGAACATCTGTGATATAATTTGTGAACCAAAAGAATTACATTAATAATAATAATAATAATAATAATAATAATAATAATAATAATAATAATAATAATAATAATAATAATGCATCAGTTTTATATAACGCTTTTCAGGACACTCAGAGACGCTTTACAGAGCATTATTCATTCACTCCAGACCCGGTGGTGTAAACTACTATTGTAGCCACAGCTGCCCTGGGGCAGACTGACTGAAGCGAGGCTCCAATCTGCACCATCAGCCCCTCCGACCACCACCATCACTCACGCACACACCACTTTCATACTAGACAATGTGGGTGAAGTGTCTTGCCTAAGGACACAACAACAGTTTTTGCCACTGGCGCCCCCCAGTGGCACGTGGAATTCCCAGTGTCTCCCATCCAAATACTAACCAGGCCCTGCTGAGCTTCTGAGATCTGACACGATCAGGCTTTGACGAGCCGGTATGGCCACTTACATTAGCACTACTTTTCCTCTTTTAAGGAATAATACTGCTTGTTTTATTCAGTTTTAAATTGTAAATCATGTATTTTGCACACTTCTTGCCCTGTGAAACATGTCACATTAATTCATGTACAAATAAAGTTGCCTTGCATAATGTTAACCACGGATATGGACATGTGAAACACATATTAAAACCTGCTAAAAATGTCAGCCATCACATTATCAAAGCACAGCCTCTTAATACCATTTAGTCTAGTCATGAATCATCTGCAGAAGATATCATTGGAATACAAAGGAAGAGTTTTTTAGATGTTAAATCTCACAGCATATTGAGTAATCACAACTTTGATTTCATAAGCTCCTCAAATACTCATCTCAAACCTAAAAGGAAAAATTGAGAAAGAAAAATCCTCTCGCTAAACCCACTTGAGTCTTTTGGGAAAGCTGAAATTTCCACATTCCTTTATTCAATGCCAGAAAGATCAGATTTGTTTTGCTAAGTGACAGTTGCATTCATACAAGACGAAGAGCTCCTCCTAGTGGCCGAGTAGAGACACCCACAAGAAGAGAAAAACATGAAAAGGCACTTGGTACAAAATCTATTCAATTTATTATTGCAGGGAAACAAAACAGGACACGTTTACAGTGGGTCAAATGAAAAGTGGAACATATTTAGGAAATACTCAATAGGCACTCATCAGACATAACCAAAAATCTACACAATCTACAGGAAAGAAAATAAGTGCATTACCATCCCACTCCCAGTTTGTAGTAAACACAAGCGAGATAACTGGAAGTACTATGCATTTAAAATGACTGATCCATGTTCCAAAGAAAATGAAAAGAGGCCACTCACAATTATAAAAAATCCAGTGGACAAGACGGATAAAATATGTTCACATCACCTATGGATCACAGTGCACAAAACAAAAAATACATCAAATAACAGGAAAACGGGTTGCCCTCGGTAACCGTTTCACATATGATGCTCAATGTTCATCACGTTTTTATAATCATAATTACAAAAACGCATAATACAAAATAGACAATATGGCTATGTTTTCTCATTTGGTCGTTTGGCTTTATATATTTGTGGTACAGCCATATTTTACAAAGCAACAGTTTTCTTTATGTACAGTCTGTGGATTAGGATTTTAAAGTGTTGAACAATGTTGTAAACAGACCTTTGCTTAAATGTTACATTAGATATTTACAGTTCTGGCCATAATCACAATGGCCATTCAGGGGCAATAAGTAAAATGTGTGCTGTCAAATTTAAGCTTTTTTCTTTCTCCATCGGTCTTAAAGATGCACCATTGTTTTTGGTAGAGAGCCCACCAGTTTTGTTTCCATATGGATTGTATTATTGTGCCAGGAATGTTCCACAATACAGAATTAAACTTATCCATCTCCACAGAGACAAGCAGAAGATGCCACCACCACCACACCAAGTTAGAAGTCATCTTTGTGTTTTGTTGATGCTGCTTACATAAAAAACATGTTAGCTAAGTCAAGTAAGATGAGTAAGTAACAGGAATACAAATAACATTTCCATGGTAGCGGACCCAAACTGAAAAAGTTACATAGTGCACCTTTAAGAAATCTGTTAACCCATTAGGATAAGGCATAGACTGTATATATTCTTTATACAGTTTATGGTAGAAAGCAAAAGATAATGTGTGTAATTCATGTTCCCATGATCATTATACCTGATTGATGCATGTAATGAAACATGCACGAACATGTGAAGAAAAGAAACATTTCTCTCTTTCTGCAGAGCTGTCAGCATTTTTAAAATGAGCAGAGATCTTCATCACACTGCATTCACCACATAAACCTCTGTTTGGCATCGCTGTCTGGCCACTGAAAAGTCTTACTAATAAAAATATAAATGGTAGCCACATTCACCACAGTGTACAGAAGAAACTCTATGACCAGTCTAGGCAGAGACGGGAGGGGCATATGCAGGCGGTACATCAAATATGGAACGATAAAGTACCTGAATTCAAGCAGTTTTTGGGGAACCGTAGCCGCGATAATACAGACCAGTAATGCTAAGATCCAAAACAGTGACCTGTACTTAACTGAGTCCAAAAAACTCCAAGCAGCGAAGACATAAGCTGGAACCACAAGATATCGGACCAATTCATGCCTCTGGAAAACTTTCTTCCATACATAGAAAGGGTAATGCCGATTGTCTGCCAGAAGGTACTTGTGAACAAAAGTGAACTTCCAAACAAGAAGCAATATGAGACCTGTTACAACCAGGAAGAAAAATGGCTGCCTTTTCAGACCTTGAAGAAATCTCACAACACGATAGTAGCAAACTGTGAGGGGGAGGGCAAAGAACAGAGTAAAAGAGAAAAAATAGAATAGTTGTGGGAAGTTAAGGCAAGCTTCATGACTCGTTCTATCACCAACTACAATGCCATCATTTAGGAATATGAAAAGGAGGAATCCAATGGCTACAAGAACATAAGGCCAAACTAATAGTAATACAGACTTGATATGCGCAGGGTTAGTCACAAACTCCAATGTGAAAATCAGTACTTTTTTCACTCCACTAAAGTTCAGAGAAACTTGTGATTTCGGCTCATCTTTCTTCTTGCTCTGCTCCACCCTCCAGGTTTCATCCATTTTGGCAGCAACTAAAGATCCAGCACAAAAAGCCACCCAGATGATGTTGGTTTGGCGGAAGAGTATGGCACAAATGCCCAGGAGTGCCGAGGCCTTGTGGCAGCCATACAGTGTCATAAGGTATGTGAAGAGGATGAAGAACGTAGATCCTGCGTCTGTGTAGTATAAGAAGTTGAAGAAGTACAGCACTGGGAATGTGGAGAGTGAGAGAGCGGAGAGGATGCGACGTGAGGCTGTACGAGTCTGAAAAAAGAGAGCAGAGTGAGCTATTAAATAACTGCTCAGTTGCTATTCAGTGCTTAAATTTATTTATTTTCTAAGACAGGAAAATTAAGCATTTCAACCTTTGACCTAAAACTTTTCTAAATACAATTAAAGCAAGTTTTCATACAGATTATTTACTCTTATTATAGCAGAGTTTTCAAACAGCAAAACCGATTTTAGTGCAATTAAAATCTCTCCTAATCCACTCAACTATATTCTTTTTTAAATAATAATTCAGTAATGGAAGTGCCTGAGTGAATATGTTAGACCTAAATTAGTCACTGTCACCAATGGAAATTGTAAACTGGCACATAAATGTTTATCATTTAAAGCTTTGTGATTTATATCCTTAAAATGCCTCTATTGTGCTGATGTGCTACATCTTTCATTAACTGACAAATGGACCCAGAATTTATGTGCGATAAACATTTGGTTTGCTTTAGCTATGAGGATGCTACAGTTCATTTGTGGTATGCTAAAATGCCCATTAATACTATTCTACCTTTTCCCGTTGGTGCAGTTTGCTGATGAGCAGGTAGAGCAAATAGAGGTTGCCACAGTTGAAGAGCAAGTTGATGAATCGCAGCATGGCAGTGGAACAGACCACATCACCGCTCAGGTCGGCCAGCCACACAATCGGCTTAATAACCCCCACAGAGGCAAGGTACAGCCCGGGGAGGGTGGTGATCATAGGGTCCCACTACAAAGAGGAATGAAAGATAATGCTAATGTTACTCAGGTATTATAGATGTGGTTTAATGGTGTATTGTGTAACTTTTCTGGTGGAGGGTCTGTCAAATGCTCAATGCTCAGATCTGTTGAGAGGCAACCCTGTTCACAGTCAGCCTGTTTTTCTAAATATTTTTGAGCTATAAAACAACCTGTAGTTGACTAAATGTATAATAGGGCTGCTTAATGTCATACTGTGGAACATTCGAGGCGGAGTAATGACACATCTGTAGAAACAAGCAGGTGACGGACCTCCAACCAAAAAGTTACATAGTGCACCTGTAAGTTTTATATGCGGAAGCTTGGGTGGTCACATTAAATAAGATTGTGACTGTTTCTTCAGTTTTGAGCTCTAGAAGTGGCAACTAATCCTAACCCGATGCTGAGATTTTTATCAATGAAATGTTAAAAATGTGCTATGCAAAATGTTTGGTGGATGGTCTGCTACCTGTCTCCATGGAGATGTACTTGATGTAGCTAGAATGCTTCACAATATTGCATTAAACAGATCTATCTTAGGTTTATTTATTTATGGGTGTTTTATGATCAAAATGCTGTCATCTGCATCAAATGCCAGACCTTCCACCAGAAAAGTTACATAATACTAATTACTAATACTAATAATTTAAGAACACTACAACTACTATTGTTGTTGAAACTACTATTATTTATTAAAACAAACACATACAGTGCTTAACAAGTGTATTAGACTACCTGTCATTAAAATAAGAAAACATAAATAACTTCAGAGTACATTAAAAACTTGTTTCAAATTAACAATTTCATTGTTAAACATTAAGAAAATGACCAATTGGAATAACAAAATAGCCCGTGTAGACAAATAATACGCAAAAATGTCAATCTTTTGTGTGACCACCTTTGGCGCGGATAACAGCTGCATTCTTGCTGCATTGTTTTTATGTAGTGCAACTTAAAACATTATGGATAGCAACTTTAGTTATATTTTAGCTTTAAAGACATCGTTTTAATAAAAAGATCTTGCATATACTGGCGGATTAACAGTTATAGAAACATAAAAATGTATTTTGGTAAACAGAAATACTGTTAAATTACGTATGGCAGCAGTGGCAAACACCTTATACTGGGTGGTGTCTAATAAATTTGTTAAGCACCGTACACTTTTAGCTTAACCAAAAACAAATATTTTCTGCAAGAAAAAATTAATGAATCCTAGCTAGCAGCAGTTATGTGAGAGTATGAGATTAAAAGGGGCTTTGTGTCATCATTAAGTGAGCTGCTGTTTGCTAATCCCTCAACCAACAATGTATTCATTTGTACACTCATGTTTAGAAAAATCCGCTACATTTTACCTCATTGAATTTCCCTTGGCAGTATTTCTGAGCCTGTGGGACGTGAAAAATCTCGTCCATATAAGGCTCTCTCTGCTCTCGGGTCACTCTGGAGAAGACAAGGCAGGAGATGAAAAAGTTGGTGCTGCAAAGTGCTGTGAAGATGTAGCCTTCAAATTTCTCCATGGTTTATCCTATAACAAGACTCGAGTTAAAACTCAATTTAAAAAGATTAGCTTTGAACAGGCCTGAAACGCATCACGACACGATTTAAAAGGCGATTCTACGCCGATGCGTTGTTATATTCGGAGTGGAGGAAAGGTATTGAGCGGAAGAGTTTGATAGTTGACAACTGGCAGTGCGCTCTGCTTAATCGCTCGTCGTTGAACGACATGAGATTATAAAGGTTCCTGTACTGAAATAAATGTTTAAGTACTCTCTTTTTAAACGCGTAAAGCCTAATATTAATAGGCAATGCAACTACTAATAAATTATATTTTCTTTGCACAACTATTCATTATGTGTGTAATATTTTATTTTGAATGGTGTCACTGTGTTATGGTTCCCCCTGCGCAAGCGTTCACGTGAAGAAGCGCGGTAGTAAAACGTGTTGTTTACTCAGTTAAATCCATAAATATGCATCTTACACAAGAGTTAGAATTATACCCGGATTATAAAGTCACTCAACTATTGTTCAAGAATGTTAAAAATGCCGCCGAGCTAAGGCAAAGCGCCGTTGAGGGTAAATTCAATGGAGCCTTGATCAGTCCTACTCTGGTAAGTGAATGAAAAGGGAAACTTTGATGTTTCCCTTTTATGCATGTATGTCTATGGAATTAGAAGCAAAAACAACAACATCTGCGATCTGATTTAATAACAACAGAATAATTACTCTAATACACTGTTAGAGTTTATATGGAATCGTATGAACTGATACTACAGCACTTCTAACTGTAGGTTAAAAAAACAAAATATGTTTTCTGTGCATTACAGGTGGTGAGCCCTTTCCAGGTGCTCGTAGCAGCAAATAAAGCAGTACATTTACAGAAGATTGGTAAAATGAAAACAAGAAGTCTGTTTTCAGAGATAATTTTCAACCTTTCACCCACTAATAATGTAAGTAGGTAATATATATCAATTTAAAATAAAATAGTTTCCATTATTGTTTTCAAATCTAATGTATGCTCTGTTGCAGATCTCAGAAGCCTTTAAAAGGTTTGGTATTTCGGATGGAGACAGCTCAGTTTTGGTGGTTTTAGTTCTTAACAAAGACGACACTCTGCCTTTGTCAGACATCGTGAATCAAGTGAATGGACAGCAGGTCCCAGTCGATGACCTATCCTCTCTGTCAGACACAGCCAAAATGAAAAAGGTTTACTTATTTACTCTTAACATGTTCTGTTGCTTTTCCCTATAATTCATTTTCATTGTTACTAATTTGGTGTTTTGTGCTGCAGTTCTTTAAAAT
This sequence comes from Odontamblyopus rebecca, assembly GCA_030686955.1. Taxonomy (NCBI): domain Eukaryota; kingdom Metazoa; phylum Chordata; class Actinopteri; order Gobiiformes; family Gobiidae; genus Odontamblyopus; species Odontamblyopus rebecca. Next base: position 45,862,903 of record CM060653.1, on the reverse strand, counting down.
CACTCCACAGGAGGAGAAGATTGGGACACTGTTGGATGCAGTTGTGTGCAGAATGGCCATTAAAGATGTACTGTAGCCACAACACTTTTAAAAGAGTTTTATTCATACAGCAGGAGTTGTTAAAAGTAAATGTCAAATGATTTTGAGTATGGTTTAATATAATTTGTCTAAAAAAAAAATCTGTTTTTCATTTTAAAGACTATTTCATTTTAAAATTCAGTTTATTGAGAAATTCCACAAAAAATAAAAATAAGTGTTTGACATGTTTGACACATCCACATGTTTGCATTACATGAATATTAGTGTATTAAAAAGTATAAAAAATATTTGACATCATAAATGTATTTGTTACATTATGTTCACATTCCAGTGAACAAAAGACGTTTACAGTACAGTACATGCATAATTATATTCTTTTTTCAATCTTAATCCATCATAATTTATATTCTCAGTCTGGGAAGTTCATGAATTCATCTTTCCCAATGTTGCCTCCACTGAGGATGCAGACCACTCTTTTTCCCTCCAGATCAGGGATTTTATTATTAACAACAGCAGCAAAGGCAGCTGATCCCGAGGGCTCCACCACCAGCCCTGCTCTGTAGAGAGTGGACACGGCTGATTTGATCTCCTCATCGGTCACAAGGACAATCCCCTCCACAAAACGCTGGCACAAATCAAAAGGCAATTTACCTAAAACATTTAAAAACATTATTTTTTTCTTATTCATTCAATGAAAGGCATATTTAATTTACAATCCACTAATATGAAGGGTTAAACAAGCCTTTAAAGATACACTACGCAACTCTTCTGGTAGAGGGTTTACCATTTGCTTGTTATAGCTTTGACTGGAATGCTCAATAATATGGCACAATATTTTTAACTGCTCACAAATACATGGAAAAAAGCATTCTTACTGTGAGATGTGACCTGTAACTTTGACCGGTAGCGTCACCTTCTTGTCTAGGCGAAGCAATAGCACCCATTACCACCAGAAAAATTGCATAGTGCACCTTTCATTACATTTCACCAATTTCATTGAAAGGATTTGGACAGAATGATATTGACCAACCCTTATACCTGCAAAAGGTGGCGCGAGTCCTGATGCTATACTCTTTGCATCCATGCCCACTGGCTTCTTCTCAATGAAACTTTGGAACATGGTGCAGGCTGAAATGAGAGGGAAACGTGACTCCAGTCAGCTTAAAAAGAATTCATGAAAAATTCAATTTTACTGGTCCATCTCTGACCTCCCTGTGGCTCCACACCATATATTCTGGTCTTTTCACATCCAGACAGTTTAATGGCAGCAGCTACACCAGCCAGCAACCCCCCTCCACCACAGCAGACCACCACAACATCAGGGTCTGGCAGCACATCCAGCACCTCCAGGCCAAGACTGAGCACAGACACAACAAACAAGATAGTAAAGGTAAAACTAGATACTGACATATTGACAAAAACACATGTTAAGCCCAGCACCTTGCGTGTCCAGCTATGAGATCCAGATCATCGTATGAGTGTAGAAATGTCATGTTTTCCTCTTGAACACAGCGGTTCACCACATTCATTAGACACGGGGTAGGAACCCGCTCAACTTCAACTCCAAAACTCTGGACATATAGTAAAGATAAAGAAAACATAATTTACTTAATTAGTTAGTGACATACAAATGTATGATATGCTAAATAACATGGGAGCAGAGACTCAGTAGGTATATTATATGCAAGCTGGTAGGTTGATTCCCTCTGCCACAAATGTATACTGCTGTTATATCCATTGACAACACTCATGCCTGGCTATTGTGTCTGTTTTATGAATGTACTGCATGTACATTCTGATACATGTGATTTTCTGAATAAGGGAAAACAGGAGTCTGGTATGTGAACCTTTCATTTTACATTTTAATATTACAAAAACAAATCATATAAATTCTTACTTGTATTAAAATAGACCTGGACACTGGGGCTGTCTCTGGCATCACCACTTTCCCCTTTGTCCCATAGTGCTTTGTGGCATATGCAAAAGACTTTCCATAGTTCCCAGCGGACATGGTGACAAAGTCACCACCTTTTTGTCTTTGAGCAAACTGGTACGCAACGCCTCGAATCTTAAAGGAGCCTGTCAAATACATTCACATACACAGTGCTTATAAAACATGATGCAAGTATGAATATATGTTGATACAGACCAGTTCTCTGCATGTTTTCCAGTTTGATGTGGATGTCACAGTTGATGGTTAGTGGGAGGGTGGTCTGGGCCCAGGGAATCATGGGAGTTTGTATGACCCCAAGTGGACTGCTTTTCACCACCTCCCAGGCCTCTCTGAGCAGCTTCAGAGTCACTTTATCAGTAGACACTTGGGCCATCTGGATAACAAAGAATTAAAGGTAATTTGCAAGTTTAAATACTTTGGATAGCTTTGGTTTACATTTGTATTGTAAAGGTGCACTAAGAAAGTTTACTGGTGGACGGTCTGCTACAAGCTTGTCTCCATGGACATGTTATTGCTTTGCTTTGGACAGTCTGTAGTATGACAAGTTTCCCAGGCTATCTTGCATGTATTCATTTGCCCGTGTTTTACTGCAAAAAGGGAAATACATTGAAAAACATTATTTGTACTATGAGCAGGGTAGCTTCTAAACAGATATGACCTGTAACTAGGTCTGGTACTGTCAGATTTTTGTCTCCATGAAGCTAGATAAGTTTAATGCCATACTGTGGTACACACCAGGCAAAGCAACAACATCTTCAATGAGACAACCAGGTGGCAGACTCTCCACCAGAAAAATGACACAGTAGGGCTGGAGCTTACTGATCCAGTGGGATATTTATTTATTTATTTAACTTATGAGACAGGGACAGTGCATAATATATATTGACCTTAACAGGAGGCATGCATTAGTTTAGCATAAAAGTTAACCTTTAATTAGCTAGTTGGTCTTTATTGCTGGAACCAGAACCAAAATCCAAGGTGAAAAGACTACAGGTGACCCTTGATCTGCTCATGTCCAGCGCATGTGACTGAAGGTACTTTAATTTTCAAAGCAGACTTGGGTTTAACGCTTATCTTTTATTTGGAGAAATGCGATTGCCATATTGCAGGAAGTAAATCCGGAGATTCAACAACTTACCAGGGAATTACCCGATTTTTCCAGTCACTAGAAATAGGAGGTAGAGCTCGTCCACGTTGGTTGTGGTCATCAGTGGTCGTGGTGCGTTGTGTAGCCTCAGTTCAGGAATTGTTTCAACACGGACACTTTTTACAGACGGATCGCAAACATGGCGCCTTTCATCAAGTTGTCAAAGCTGAAAACCAAAATGTTAATCGAAACAGCTGCCAAAATGATTTGATAGACAGATATCATAGCTTCACAAACATGGGGCTCGTAAGGCACGTCGTGTGCGCCATGTCAGGAGGCGTTGACAGCTCCGTGGCCGCGCTGTTATTGAAGAGACGAGGTGAGGAGACACTCAAACTCATGCATTCAGTGAATTTTCATTAGCAATGTTCAAACTAATAATATCTTATACAATTATTGCCCTTAAGGTTATAGTGTGACAGGAGTGTTTATGAAGAACTGGGACTCTTTGGACGAGTCTGGCGCGTGTACCTCAGATAAGGACTGTGAAGATGCCTACAAAGTGTGTCAAACTCTAGATATCCCCTTTCACCAAGTGTCCTACGTCAAAGAGTACTGGCATGAGGTTTTTACGTGAGTGAATGCTTCTTTACCTTGTCTTATGTTCTATGTTGCAATATAATATGATGACAATTTAAAAAACCGTGACTATCAATAACTTTTTGTATACATTACTGAGTTGGTTGCAAAAACACAATACATATTTTGCCTTTCTCCAAACCTGTTTGTTATGTACTATATTTCTTTTGTTCTTCTTGTTCAGAGTTTGACTTTAATTTGACCTTTTATATTGACTTTCATTTTTTCTTTCAGTAATTTGTTGAAGGAATACCAAAAAGGAAGAACTCCAAATCCAGACATTATTTGCAATAAGCATATCAAATTCAACCATTTCTACAAATATTCTATAGACACTTTAGGTTTGTTTTATCTTCTTTTGTAAACCATTCATATTTAAAAAGAAAATATTACTACTGGACACAAGTTTATACTTATACATATACTTGTATGTTTTCTGCTGTGGAAGGTGCTGATGCAATGGCAACTGGACATTATGCCAGGACCTCCCAAGAAGATGAAGAAGTATTTCAACAGACGTTCTCCTCTCCTCCAACCAAACTGTTCAGGGACAGATTTGAGATCAGAAATCGTAAGGATGCCTCTGTGACTCTACTCAGTCACCATTATTAATTTAAAGACGTACAGATTATTGCATTATTGTTATCGTGCTCAGCTGTTAGGTTGCACCAAGGAGCAGACCTGTTCAAAGACCAGACTTTCTTCCTAAGTCAAATCCCACAAGACGCACTCAGACACACCATGTTCCCACTGGCTGGGCTCACCAAAGACTTTGTCAGAAAAATAGCTGCTGAGGCAGGTCTCCACCATGTGCTCAAAAAGAAAGAGGTGGGGTAATCTTTTGTCATTACATGGTTGCATATCTAAGGCTGTGTCTTCGATACACGATGCAGTCACATATATACAGACTGAATAAATCTGTGTAATGACTTATGCTAATTTTCTTGCAGAGTATGGGCATCTGCTTTATTGGAGAAAGGGATTTTGAAAATTTTATTTTAGAGGTGAGTATGAAACTCAATGTGTGCCCTACATTGACATTAGTTTATCTATGGATAAAAAGATTACTTTTATTATTGCAGTATCTTGAGCCTAAACCAGGAAACTTTGTATCTATTGAAGATGGTTCAGTAAAAGGAAACCATAAAGGTTTGTTTCTACGTGTATTTTTATTATCTGCTCATCTACCCATAATGCCACTTGCAACTTGCATTTGTGTTTGTTTCTGCCCTTTTTTCAATCAGGCTGGTTTACTTTTACACTGGGACAGAGAGCAAGAATAGGAGGCCAGAGGGACCCCTGGTTTGTTGTGGACAAAGACATATTTACAGGAGATGTGATGGTGGTGAGAAAGTTAACTCCACTCCACATATATATATGTATGTATATATATGTGTGTGTGTGTGTGTGTATATGTATATATGTATATATACGTGTGTATATATACAGTGATGGCCGAAAGTATTGGCACCCCTGCAATCCTGTCCTATAATACTCAATTTCTTCCAGAAAATGATTGCAATCACAAATGCTTTGGCATTAATATCTTCATTTATTTTTCTTGCAATGAAAAAACACAAAAGAGAATGAAAAAAAGTCAAATCAAATATTATTTTACACAAAATTCAACAAATGGGCTGGACAAAAGTATTGGCACCCTCAGCCTAATATTTGGTAGCACAACCTTTAGACAAAATAACTGCGAACAACCGCTTCCGGTAACCATCAGTGAGTTTATTACAACGCTCTGCTGGAATTTTAGACCATTCTTCTTTGGCAAACTGCTCCAGGTCCCTGAGATTTGAAGGGTGCCTTTTCCAAATTGCCATTTTGAGCTCTCTCCACAGGTTTTCTATGGGATTCAGGTCTGGACTCATTGCTGGCCACTTTAGAAGTCTCCAGTGCTTTCTCTCAAGCCATTTTCTAGTGCTTTTTGAAGTGTGCTTAGGGTCATTATCCTGCTGGAAGACCCATGACCTCTGAGGGAGACCCAGCTTTCTCACACTGGGCCCTACATTATGCTGCAAAATCTGTTGATAGTCTTCTGACTTCATAATTCCATGCACACGGTCAAGCAGTCCAGTGCCAGAGGCAGCAAAGCAACCCCAAAACATCAGGGAACCTCCACCATGTTTGACTGTAGGGACCGTGTTCTTCTCTTTGAAGGCCTCATTTCTTTTCCTGAAAACTCTGTGTTGATGCCCGTTCCCAAAAAGCTCTACCTTTGTCTCATCTGACCAGAGAACATTCTTCCAAAATGTTTGTGGCTTTCTCAGGTAGGTTTTGGCAAACTCCAGCCTGGCTTTTTTGTGTCTCTGGGTCAGAAATGGGGTTTTCCTGGGTCTTCTACCATAGAGTCCTTTTCATTCAGATGTCGGCGGATAGTACGGGTTGATACTGTTGTACCCTCGGACTGCAGGGCAGCCTGAACTTGTTTGGATGTTAGTCTAGGATTTTTTCCCACCATCTGCACAATCTTACGCTGAAATCTGTCATCGATTTTCCTTTTCCGTCCAGATCTGGGGAGGTTAGCCACAGTGCCATGCTCTTTAAACTTCTTGATGACACTGCGCACAGTAGACACAGGAACTTCAAGATCTTTGGAGATGGACTTGTAGCCTTGACATTGCTCATGCTTCTTCACAATTTTGTTTTTCAAGTCCTCAGAGAGTTCTTTGGTCTTCTTTCTTTTCTCCATGCTCAGTGTGGTGTGTGTGTGGCACAGGACAGAGGTTGAGTCAACTTCAATCCATTTTAACTGGCTGTTGGTGTGATTTAGTTATTGCCACCACCTGTTGTGTGCCACAGGTGAGTACCAGGTGCCATTAATTATTCAAATTAGAGAAGCAGCACATGATCTTTCAAAGGGTGCCAATACTTTTGTCCACCCCCTTTTTATGTTTGGTGCAGAATTATATTCAATTTGGCTTTTTGACAATTCCTTTTTGTGATTTGTCATTGAAGATAAATTAAATGAACATTTTAATGTCAAAGCAGTTGTGATTGCATTCATTTTTGGGAGAAATTGGGCCTTTTCTGACGGAACTTCTGGGGTGCCAATACTTTCGCCATCACTGTAGATAGATAGATAGATAGATAGATAGATAGTGTGTGTATATATATATATATATATATATATATATATATATATATTTTTTTTTTTCCAGTAACATTTGCATGTGCAAGTCTGTTTCCTTTTTATTTCTCTCAAGGCTCCAACCACCAATCACCCTGCTCTTTTTCGGGACACATTAAAGACCGATCGTTTTCACTGGATTGCAATGGAGCCGCCCCGTGAACTGGCCCAGACCAAGATGATGGAGTGTCATTTCCGCTTCATTCATCAGATGCCACTCAGTATGTTTTCTTTTTTAATAAGGACAATTGAGAACCAATATTACAGTATATGTGATAAAATAAACACATATTGTTGTTGTTCCACAGTCCGGTGCACTGTGACTCTGAACATGGATGGTACTGTTTGGATCTCACTGCCTGAACCTGTCAGAGCTCTTACACCGGGACAGGTAATCCATAAATACATTGGTGGTGGGATAAAATAGAATTTCAAGATTCATTTTTAATGCATTGACAGTGCAATTCATTTCAGTTTTGGGTTTGCATTTCCTTGATAAATTATATATATATATATATATATATATATATATATATATATAGAGAGAGAGAGAGAGATATAGATATAGATATAGATATAGATATAGAGATATATAGCTGTCTTTATTGTACTACTTTTTGGAACTAAAACACCACAAAATATGTAATTCACCTGCACTTAACCCTTCCTTGTCTAAATGTATAAAAAAAAAAAAGTCGCTCGAGATCTTGCCCATTCTAAACAGCCTTTTGCATGTTTGTTTTAGCTCACTTCATTAAGATGTTTTCGTTTTATAGTTTGCAGTTCTGTACAAAGGTGATGAGTGTCTGGGCAGTGGAAAGATCCTCCAGCTTGGTCCGAGTCAGTTCACACTGCAGCGCGGTCGGGAGCGGCTGTTAGCGGCCACAAAACTTAAAGAGCCCAGTCAGGAGCCGGTCAGCTGAGGAGGAGAGCTTCAGGAATCCCTGAGGTGCACTGTGTTCGTTGGTTGTCCCGCCTGAGGCCAGTGGAGCCGGTTTAAGTGCTTCAGGATCTAAAATGGGCATTGGCTCCAGGACTGTTTCCGTCTAATGCATTTCTGCAAAACTTCCTAAACAATGACTGGTGCATCCTTTTTATAGAGCCATAACTTTTTTTTTTTTTTTTTTTTTAAATAGAAGTCTGCTGTTATTATAAACAACGTCTGGTGGACCTACATTAGCTACTTTTACCTGAGCCTGGACAATCGTTTTCACTTCATATAAAAGCCACTGGAGTTCTTGAACTTAACTGTTTTGACATTTTTCAAAACCCTGGATACAACAGAAACCGCTGGATTCATTACACACAAGTATTTTATCAGATGCTAAAATCTGTATTCAAACTGGACAAAGTAATCTAATTTAGACTGTTCCAATCATGCCTTTGTCTTGTACCTTAAAGATATTGGCCCCTAAATAGTTGTTTACTTAATAGTGACTCATAAGTCCAGCTAAATTTACTGTAAATAGAAAAGAGTACTTTTAAATATGTTATAACATTCAAATACTTATAATTTAAGGATATAGTGCCTATGCTTTGGGTCATTAAAATAATTTCCCTAGTGGATTCAGAGTCAGAAAGGTTTTTATTGTCATATGAATGAACAGGTTCACAACATTAGGAAATTGCTGCGGTACTTGGAGCAGGATGTAGACAAACACTGACATGCAACAAATAAAATAGAATAAAATAAAGTAGAAACAATAAGCTATAATATAACAACAAAATGTACTAATTTACAGGAATATAAGAATATAAGAGTATAACAGTGCAGGGATTGCTAAAGTTTGTCTAATTGTACAATGTATTACAGTTACGAACTAAATAAACATACTTGTTGTGCCCTTGTTAAATGCTTTTAACATTATTAATATGATCTATCTCGTGATTATAACCTCCTGAGACCCGAGCTTTTGTCTGGTGTGCATTTTTCATTTCTTCTTGCTATTTGGGATAAGTAGGACCTACTAAGTAAGTCTTCTGTATGACACCATTGGTTAAAAAATGTAAACGCATTAAAATGTATAAATAAATTACAAAAAAAAAAAAAAAGAACAGCAATTAGCTGTTTATTTCAAGCCCTAAACCTGCCAAATGTGACGCAGGTCGACCGTGAGCGGGTTGGGGTTCAGTGAGTGAGGTTAAAAACACACAAAAAAGGCCTGAAAATGTGGTCCACAGTTTTAATTTTTTCTGGTTTTCAATCGTTACAAAAAAAAGTAGAGGTGCAAAAAGTGGAGACAGGCAGCAGTTTCCCTATAGCAGCAGAAACGTCCAGCAATTTATAACTGTAAACTCATCTAAATATTCCCAAGTTTACCTAACAACATGTACAATCAATAATATAACACAGTCCCAATGTCTTCAAACGAGGACATGACATTTACTGATGCTCTCGTCTGCTGTGGGCAATAAAATGGGTCAAATTTTAATGCCAAATGAAGATACATTAAGATACATGAAGAGACATTATTGTACATAAATACATTGGTTTTATTCATAAATTTTGCATCTAAACTTTACCATGCAGTTTTTTTTTTTACTTTCGGGAGCTGCTGTAGAGGTTTTTAGTTGATTACAGGTGAAAGTTTAAAATAATTGAAAATCATGGTGCTAAGAGGCAAAAATGTAATGTCCTCGTATGAGGCCACAGGGTCTCAAGAGGATAAATGGCTTTTAAATTGTTGTTTTACATTTCATATCCATCAAGAGGCGCTATAGGACCTGTGGTAAGATGCCTCAGTTCAGTAGCGCTTATGTGACGTTAACGTTTTGACTGAAAATGTCTAATGCTCACCTTGCATTTGAAATTATTGATAGATCCAATCAAAATGATAATCAATACAACCTGTAGATTACTGCATTCTCACATTTTAAGTTACAATGCAAATAAGTAAATCATGCGTAATAAGGCAACTGTGGAACCTAAAAAGATGCGTCTTGCGTCTTGCACTTTAGTTTCTTTAAATGCACTCATTTTTATATGGGAAGGCAATGTTAATTCGTGGGTAGACAAACTACTAGTCAGGTTATTTCATGTAGGATCTCATTCTGAAGTGAAAATGTTATTTGTAAAATGACAATGCTCCCTGTGGTTGTTGTCATTGTTGACACTTTACTTTGACACTCAACATTAGCACACAAAAGCTGAAAGAGAGCGTGTATCAAACGTGCATTAGGAATCTTACTCACTCTCACTCTATTACAATGACAATAGATGTGCGCGCATTGGTCACCCGGTCAGCACCACTTCCTAAATCTCCATGAGAAAAAACTGCCCCCCTGCGAAAGTGTCCCAGAGGGGGACGCAGCAGGTTTATGGTAATCAGCCTCTGAGGAGAGCAGGAGGAGGAGGAGGAGAGCCGCGGAGCCATTTTGTACTCATTTTAAACTTAGTGAATGCCGCCGCTGCGCACTGTGGATACACTGGCACTATGGATACGCGGCGACTTTTTCCACTTTGAAACTTTACAATGAGGAACAAAAGTAACGCGCGTTGTTGGGAGAGGGAGAGTTAACGCTCCTCTGGATGACTTTCTTCAAGTTTTCTGAGATTTTGTTGGGTAACAAGCATGGAACTTTTACTGTATTGGATATGGTTGTGTGCCCTGTTCAGCGCGCCGCTTGCTTTGGAAATACACCTTTCGGACACTTTACAGCCCGGGACGATTTTGGCAAACTTGTCACTTGGCCCGGGATGGATGTACAAACTGGACAGGACTTTAACTCCAATGTTTCTCCAAAACTTAATTCAAATTGGGAAACACGATGGGGTTGTCCGCCTGTCTCGCGGCGTTCAGTGTGCGTCCACGCTGAGAAACCCTGCGCCTGTGTACTTTACGACAGGTTCCTTGTCATCTGGAGACACTGTTATGACACGTTTTAACGTGTTTGTCCATGGACAGGACTGTTATATTAAATACAAGAGAAAGAGTGCATCAGGTAAACACGATGTTAACATTAAACATACCTCCAGACTGGAGTCAACTTCCTGCTTAGACGCAGGTAAAGTGCTACTGAATGTAACAGAACTGCTGCCCACTTTTACGCACAGTATCGACTACGCTGACTCCTTCTGTGCTGACAAAGAACTGGCTTCAGTGTTTATACACGGGAGTTTAGTCTTGGCCAGTGAGTTTTGTCTTGAACGTGGAGAAGTCAATGTGCACTGCGCTCTCCACAGCCGCCCAGGAGGTAGGCTCTCTGTGCTGCTCAGTCTGACGCTTATGTCTGATGGATATTTGCCAGAAACCGTCCAGGAAAAGTCTGTTAAGTCGTTTCACCGATACAAGCGGCACGTAAACACATCTCCCCAGTTCCAGCTGCCCAGCTATCAGGTGTCTGTGCCCGAGAACGAGCCCGCTGGGACCCGGGTGATCACGCTCAAAGCCACTGACCCAGATGATGGAGAGGCGGGCAGGCTGGAGTACTCCATGGATGCCTTGTTAGACAGCAGGTCCAATGACTATTTCACCATAGACTCCCAAACTGGCAGCATTTCCACGCTTCAGGCTCTGGACAGGGAGTTCAAAGACACGCATGTTTTCAGAGTTACAGTCAATGACAATGGCACTCCTAAAAGATCAGTCATCTCTGTCCTCACTGTTACTGTCAGCGATACCAATGACCACAGCCCAGTTTTTGAACAAACCCAATATCGCGTTAACATAAGGGAGAACATGGAAGTCGGGTTCGAAGTCATGACAGTTCGGGCTACAGATGGGGATGCTCCATCAAATGCCAACATGATCTACAAAATCGTGAATGAAGAAGAAGTTGGCTCTGTTTTTGAAATTGACCCCCGAAATGGCTTGGTTAGGATAAGAGAAAAACCAGACAGAGAGACCAGAGCCCAGTACAAACTTATTGTTGAAGCCAATGACCAAGGCAAAGACCCAAAGCCCCTAACAGCTACTGCCGTTGTGAATATTAATATTGAAGACGAGAATGACAACTACCCACAGTTTAGCGAAAAGAAATATGTTGTCCAAGTCCCAGAAAATATTAGAGTTAACACCAAAATTATCCAAGTTGAAGCGACAGATAAAGATGAAGGGAATAATGCCAAAGTTCATTATAGCATCATTAGAGGCAATGTAAGGGGGCAATTTTACATCCACTCTCCAACTGGTGTCATAGATGTAATTAACCCTCTGGATTACGAGACTAATAGGGAATACAATTTGGGAATCAAAGCTCAAGATGGTGGCAGGCCTCCTCTTATAAATGTAACGGGGATGGTTGTAATCCAAGTTGTGGATGTTAATGACAATCCACCGATGTTTGTTAGCACTCCTTTCCAAGCCAGTGTTCTGGAGAACGTTGCAATAGGTCACTCGGTCATCCACATCCAGGCCAATGATGCAGATTCAGGAGAAAATTCCCGTTTGGAATATAGGTTAACTGGCACAACCCCGGGATTTCCATTTACGATCAATAATAGCACAGGTTGGATTACAGTCGGTTTGGAATTGGACAGAGAGACGACTGAGTTTTATACATTTGGAGTTGAGGCTAGAGACCACGGCGTGCCATCCATGTCCTCATCAGCCAGTATTTCCATAACAGTGCTAGATGTTAACGATAACGTACCAACATTTACTGAAGAAGTTTATTCGCAAAAAATCAATGAAGACGCAGTGATGGGGACAAGTGTTCTAACTGTGACAGCTATAGACCGAGATGTCAACAGTGTCGTGACCTATCAGATTTCCAGTGGGAACACGAGAAATAGGTTTGCGATCACAAGCCAAAGCGGAGGTGGTCTCATAACTCTAGCTTTGCCACTAGACTACAAACAAGAGCGGCAATATGTCCTAACAATTACAGCAAGTGATGGTACAAGATATGACACTACACAAGTCTATATCAATGTTACAGACGCTAACACGAATGCGCCCATCTTCCCAAACACTAACTATCAGGTGATGCTAAGTGAGGACAAACCTATAGGGACCACAGTGATTAATATAACTGCCACGGATGAGGATACAGGTGAAAATGCACGTGTAACTTACATGATGGAAGACCATGTTCCCCAGTTTAAGATAGATCCAGATACAGGGGTGATCACAACCCAAATGGAAATAGACTATGAAGACCAAGCATCCTATACCTTGGCCATAATCGCTAAAGATAATGGCATTCCTCAGAAGACTGGTACAACACATGTAGATATTATGATCCAGGATGCTAACGATAACGCACCTCAGTTTATCCGCGTTATGTACCAGGGAAGCGTATTTGAGGATGCACCAGTCTACACCAGTGTACTTCAGATATCAGCTTCGGATCACGATTCAGGATTAAATGGCCGAGTGACCTATACTTTTGCCGGCGGAGATGATGGAGATGGGGATTTCTATATTGAGGGATCCACTGGAATTATTAGAACATTGAGGAAACTTGACCGTGAAAATGTCCACACCTATAATCTCAGAGCATTTGCAGTGGACAAAGGCATACCTCCACTTAAAACAGGTGTAAACATCCACGTTGTAGTCAAAGACATCAATGACAATGCACCAGTTTTTGAAAAGGATGAGCTATTTATTAAAGTTGAGGAAAATAGCGCCGTAGGATCAGTGGTGGCCAGAATCACTGCTACTGATCCAGATGAAGGAACAAACGCCCAAATCATGTACCAAATTGTCGAAGGAAATTTCCCAGAAGTTTTCCAATTGGACTTATTCAGTGGTGATCTTACTTCACTCACTGAGCTGGATTACGAGACGAAAAAGGAGTATGTCATTGTAGTACAAGCCACTTCTGCCCCCTTAGTGAGCCGTGCTACTGTTCATATATGCCTGGTCGACTTAAATGACAACACACCGCAACTGCAAAATTTTGAAATTATTTTCAACAACTATGTCACAAACAAATCCAACAGCTTTCCAGCTGGGATTATAGGGAAGGTGCCTGCTCACGACCCGGATGTGGCGGATAAACTGAAGTACAAGTTTGTGTCTGGAAATGAGTTGAATTTACTTATATTAAATGAACACACTGGGGATTTGAGGCTGAGTCGAGACCTGGACAATGACAGGGCACTGGAGGCTCCTATGACCATCTCAGTAACAGGTAAGGGCCATTTTTGTCTGTTTTGTAAAATATGCATTAATTGAAAATATGTCAGAATGAATGAATAAGTATAGAATTATAAATCAAAACAATTAAAGGTCCTATATTATGTAAAACTGACTCTTGTGAGCTTGTTAGCCATGTTATGATGATGTTACCTCGTCCTACCTGGAGTTGTGTTTTATTTCATTCACACATGTTTGAGTAACACTTTATTAGACCGTCTACATCTCCAAAGCTCAAAATGCTCTGTTCCACATTATGTCATGAAGCAGTAGTTTTCAGGTTAATGGATGCCTTTTACCTTTTGTTCAGGAGAGATTCCAGTGCAGAAATGATCCAAATAATTCTAGTGAAGGTGTATGGAGTTTAAGTGTTTTCTGTTTGAGAGAAGAACTCTAAATATGTGAGACACATGTTAAAGGATAAAGTGTGAATGAACCACAAAGCACAACTCCAGGTATGTTTGTGATGAGGAAACAACATTATCGCATAGATCTGAAAATGGTGTAATATGGGCCCTTGAAATTCATTATACTTAAAAAAAAAAACACTTTGAACACAGCATGTTTCGAGTTTGAAAGTACGAAAGTTGTTGAAAATGTGTGTGGTTATCGCTGTTAAATGTGTTAATCTGACTTTAAATATCAGAATATGTTTTTTGGAATATTGCTGTTCACAATCCAATAATTTCTAAAAATACATTTTTGTATTATTATTACTAGGAAATGTTACATGAGATTTAGAAAAAATTGTGAATTTAAATATTGTACCTTTTTAGGCTTATGCGCTTTTTTAAAGTGAAATCATATGAAAAATCATATGATCATATGAAAAAAACTGAATATCAACAAAATCCATGAGTCCCTGGGTGACATCTTAGTCAGAAGTCAGGACATGCAGGGTATGCATTTATAAGTCAGTATTTTACATATTTTACTGTAACACTTTGGTGCATGTGGACCCGGGGCTGGTTTCAGATGGCGTTGGCGCTGGTCTGTTTGCTTGAGGCTCTCGTCTGATCCGGTTGAGCTGCTTTTGTGCTAATAAATGAATTGTTTGGAGGTGGTTGGTTGAGGTAATAAAAAAGTGCCATCAGGAGGGCACTTGTATAACTATAGGCTTCTTTGTTGTTGAGGATTTGTGGGTTCTGCCATAAACCACCACATAGCTGCACTGCCAGCATCTGTGCGCTGTGCAAAGGGACCTCTGCTTGTGGTCAATGAGTCAAGAATTTCAAGTTAAAATGTTCTGCTTATTTCAATTCAATATTTGTAAGAAGTAAGTAACATTGCAAATTGAATGTTTTGGGGTTTGTTTTGTAAACATTTAAATGATTGTTTTATACAGTGACGTGTTAGTAGTTGTTATACAGCAATGGCAGAGAGATTAAATGGCCAGAAATTAAACTTGGTAAATCGCTTGATAAACCCACTGTTCTTGTTCAGTATGTGTTGGTAGCTGTGAAGTACATAAACTTCAAATGATTTACATTTCACGTCGTTTTTGCATAGTTCAATCTGAAGGTCCTGGAAGAGGAATTCTTCTCTTTTCCTTAGTTACCACAGAAGCAGACTTTGTTCTTAAAAGTTAAAGATTAGACTGTATGCAAACACTTAAAAATTCACAACTAAACGGACTTCCACAAAGGCACATTCTTCTAGTAGAGAGAGAGAGAGTGGGATATTAATGAGCAGTGAAACAGGAAGGCTCAATCGATCACAGAATAACCAGAAAGTTGCATATTGACAGAGTGTGATGATGTCATACTCTCAGACGGGGCCAAGAGCCAGTTTTTCCTATTTATCACATTGTACTTTCCTATGAAATATCCAAAAGGGAATTTCACAAATATGGTACTTAATCATTTCTATTAGTAATGCGATCTTGCTTTCTAGCCCATTTTTCTTTATTTGAGCAATTTTAAGTATAAAAAAGTATCTATCATGTATTGAACAATAAGTCAGTATAGTATTTATACATTTCTATAGTGTTCAAAAATACTATGAGGTAAATATAAAATTAGGGTAAAAATCTATATTGGATTTGACCACTCACATATTTCATAATACATAAATTTAAGTGAATACAGTGTACACTTACAAAAAGGTCTTAAATATGTGTTCTTACAAGGCACACTTCTGCAGTTGTATTGGTAAACTTGTGCTTATATTTTCACACAACAGTACTTAGGTAGTAGTTTGTTACAATTACTGCCTGTCCTACTATCCTTTCTTTTTTTTTTTCTTTCTTTCTTGTTTATTTGATACAGATACAACAAACATAGATTAACATCTGATGCAGGTACCACAGTGTTTTAGCCAAAGGCTAATTCGTACCACCAGTCCCTGGGAGGGCTTTTAAACAGATTTCAGTAAGTAAAAAAAAAATTAAAATGTATTCATAATGATTTATCAATACTGAGAATAGAAGAAATGGATAAGCTAAGACAACAATATCACATTATACATAGGCACATAAAACACACTGTCATTCCCCTCACAAACACACACAAACATACATGCAGTTACACATGATCACACAAACACACACACACATACATGCAGTTACACATGATCACACAAACACACACACACATACATGCAGTTACACATGATCACACAAACACACACACACATACATGCAGTTACACATGATCACACAAACACACACACACATACATGCAGTTACACATGATCACACAAACACACACACACATACATGCAGTTACACATGATCACACAAACACACACACACATACATGCAGTTACACATGATCACACAAACACACACACACATACATGCAGTTACACATGATCACACAAACACACACACACATACATGCAGTTACACATGATCACACAAACACACACACACATACATGCAGTTACACATGATCACACAAACACACACACACATACATGCAGTTACACATGATCACACAAACACACACACACACACACACACACATACATGCAGTTACACATGATCACACAAACACACACACACACACACACACACACACACACACACACACACACACACACACATACATGCAGTTACACATGATCACACACACACACACACACACACACACATACATGCAGTTACACATGATCACACAAACACACACAAACATACATGCAGTTACACATGATCACACACACACACACACAAACATACAGTTACACATAAACAAACAAACACACACACAAACATACATGCAGTTACACATGATCACACAAACACACACACAAACATACATGCAGTTACACAAACACACACACAAACATACATGCAGTTACACATGATCACACAAACACACACACACATACATGCAGTTACACATGATCACACAAACACACACACACATACATGAGTTACACACACACACAAACACACACAAACACATTATCACACAAACACACACACAAACATTCATAGACACATTATCACACACACACACACACACACACACACAAACATTCATTTACACATGATCACACACACACACACACACAAACATACATGCAGTTACACATGATCACACAAACACACACAAACATACATGCAGTTACACATGATCACACAAACACACACACAAACACACATGCAGTTACACATGATCACACAAACACACACAAACACACATGCAGTTACACATGATCACACAAACACACACAAACATACATGCAGTTACACATGATCACACAAACACACACACAAACACACATGCAGTTACACATGATCACACAAACACACACAAACACACATGCAGTTACACATGATCACACAAACACACACACACATACATGCAGTTACACATGATCACACACACACACACACACACACACACACACACACATACATGCAGTTACACATGATCACACAAACACACACACACATACATGCAGTTACACATGATCACACACACACACACACACACATACATGCAGTTACACATGATCACACACACACACACATACATGCAGTTACACATGATCACACACACACACACACATACATGCAGTTACACATGATCACACAAACACACACACACATACATGCAGTTACACATGATCACACAAACACACACACACATACATGCAGTTACACATGATCACACAAACACACACACACATACATGCAGTTACACATGATCACACAAACACACACACACATACATGCAGCATGACATGCAGTTACACATGATCACACACACACACACACATACATGCAGTTACACATGATCACACAAACACACACACATACATGCAGTACACATGATCACACACACACACACACATACATGCAGTTACACATGATCACACAAACACACACACACATACATGCAGTTACACATGATCACACACACACACACACACACACACATACATGCAGTTACACATGATCACACTGCTGCTGGTGAATAAACCAGGACTTAGTCTGTTTCTTAAAAGTGGAGAGTCTGGTTATAGTTTTTATATGAGCAGGTAAAGAGTTCCAAAGGTTTGGTCCTTTCACTGAAAATACAGTCTGTGCAAATGAGGTCTTGCAAAAGGGAACTCTGCAGTCCCCATGTGTGGTGGGGAACTCTGCAGTCCCCATGTGTGGTGGGGAACTCTGCAGTCCCCATGTGTGGTGGGGAACTCTGCAGTCCCCATGTGTGGTGGGGAACTCTGCAGTCCCCATGTGTGGTGGGGAACTCTGCAGTCCCCATGTGTGGTGGGGAACTCTGCAGTCCCCATGTGTGGTGGGGAACTCTGCGGTCCCCATGTGTGGTGGGGAACTCTGCGGTCCCCATGTGTGGTGGGGAACTCTGCAGTCCCCATGTGTGGTGGGGAACTCTGCAGTCCCCATGTGTGGTGGCTCTTGTGGACCTTGTGGAGAGTCTATTTACACATCTGCTGAGAGGTTCAGGTGCAAGTCTATTCAAGCATTTAAAATACAAGCTTTACATTGCTAAAATTGCAAAAATTTGTAAAATTTAATATCTTATATTTGGATAAAATTAGACAGTGATGAAATCTGATTGGCTTTTTGTCTAAAATTTTATAAACACGGTTATAAAGTCGTTCGAGAGGCTTTAGAGCGGTTGGGTTGGTTTGGGACCAAACAGTAGTGCAGTACGACAGTTGAGAAAGAATAATTGAATTAACAAAGACACAGGCGCTTTCAAAAGACAAACAGTCTCTAATCATTTTAAAGCAGTTAATGCTGCTTTCATTTTTGATGATATATTTTTGACATGCTTTTTAAAATTTAATTGAGCGTCTAGTATCACACCGAGGTATTTCTCTTGCTCTACCTGTTCTATGAGTTCATTGTTCATAGTGATGTTTAGTTTGTTTTCTGATTGTGTCCTTTTTATAGAGAAACATATGGATTTAGTTTTCTTTGTGTTTAGTGTCAGGCACGATTTTTTTAGACAATCTGACACTTTCTCCAGACTTTGGGTTAATTTAGCACCGATGACAGCCGGGGTTTTGCCCGACACATAAACCACTGTGTCATCGGCGTACATCTGAAGGCCCACCTCAGGACACACTTCAGGCAGGTCATTCACATAAAGACAAAAAAGGACTGGCCCCAGGATTGTACCCTGGGGAATGCCTGTCTTAATTTCACATGAGGCAGACTTTACATTGTCAATGACCACACATTGTTCTTGACCATGCAGATAAGATTTAAACCATATAAAGGCTTTGAAAAATTAAAAGAAGACGGTTTTGAAAGAAGAAGATTATAATTTACTGTATCGAAGGCCTTTTTTAAGTCCAGAACCACTGCACCCACCATATCCCTAATTACACCATGCTCAATTATTCTGCTAGGCAGGTGGTTATACTTGCATCATACTTATTATCTTGTGTACAGTTTTATCTGCTCTATTAACCTCCGGATACTTTAGGCCTGTCATGATAACTACTTTCAAGGTGCAATAAATTATTGAAGAAAATATAATTGATACTGAACCAGATTTATGTCACTGACACAAAACCCAAGAGCAGATTTAAACCACAAAAAATATTCTAAATCTACAATAAATATAGTTTAAAAATCACAAAATGCAATAAATGAGCAGAATTCAGTGCTTATTTTGCATCTGTAATGAGTCATAGAAGTTATAAATTCAAACCTTTACAGCTCATACAGACATAAAATAACCCGTAATGTCTCTGCAATGCAGAGAAAATGTCCTCACAATAAATGTTGATCATATTATAATTTTGTGGCTTTCATACATTGCATAAGTTAATAAGTAGGTATTGTGACAGGTCTATAAAACTTTCAGCAAATACTTTATCACTGTTGAGTATTTATGTATTTGTAAGTAAATACCCGCGTCAGAACATTTCTTCCAGTAACAGCTGATGTCCCACTGACCGGATCATTGTCCCAATGGGAGCTCAATAATTTGACAGACAAATTCATGCACAATTAGGTCTGGGTGCAAACTCGCTCTTCAGAAACATAGCAATCCTCTGTTTTCATTGCCTCACCCAGATGTCAAGTGTTAGGTAGCCATTACTGCTGATGTCTTGACCCTTGACCCCAGCTATTTGGGAGGGGAAGACCTGAGGGGATTGTAGGCTCAGAGCACAATAACAGGCAGTAAAAGACAAGACCGTGATTGTAAGCGTCTCCCACAAAAACTCCCATTCAAAATGCACTGGTTGATGTCCTGCCTTTTTGGCAGTCATTTCTCATGTCTATTTTGAAATATGCTTCAAATATACGACAAATATGTGGAGTTAATGTGTTGCTATACACCCACTGACTGTTAGTATATATACTAACTGTACTATGCTCAAATATGATGTATCATATTTGAGCAATTACAGATTGTCATTTAAATACTGACCATGTTCGTATTTACAGTGTGCTCTATAACAGTTTTACCTCCTTGCCCTTAGACGCCCTTAAGCCTGGGCCTGCTGTCCATAAACTTTAATGGTCTGCACCTCTTTACACTGATTAGAATGCATTAGTGCGTTCCTGACTCCACAAAGGATCAATACCCAGAAGATTGAAGTATTGATTTTTCTTTATGCAAATTATGACAACGAGCTTTTTACACATTGACCCTTTCCCTCTCCTCTTCATAACCTTTTGACCTTTTGAGTAATGTTAGAAAGAGGCAGTGCTTTTCATTTTTGTTACTTATCCTGACTGGAAAATCGAATTACATTATAGCATGTGGATGATGACGGGACAGTGCAGTCACTTGTCCCATATAACAAAAACATATATGTATTTTTTTTTTTCATTCAATACATAGTTTAATCATCTCAAGGCTAATAATGGAAAGTTAAATAAATTCAAAATCTATAATCAAATTGCTTGACCGGCCACTTCTTTTACCTGAAATAAGTAATAGTTTTGTGCTTTGATTGTTGATTCTGTAAAAATCTGCTCTGTTTCTCAGTCCTGTATATAGACTTTCTCCTTTTTTATGTATAAGCATCAATTTTTTTTTTTTTTTTGCAATGTGAACAATGCATGCGTCTTTCCAATTGGTTCATCAGCCTCCCTCTGAAATCAGGGAGACAGGATGTTGCCCCATTTTTTAAAGTTTTGTCAAAGCGTGTGGTTCTGATGGACAGGTAAATAATCTAAATGGTATAAATGAAGACGTGTGTTGTTTCTTCTGGCCTGTTTCCATGTCCAGGTGCACATTTGGGACAGTGCAGACTGGGGGAATGCTTCTCTCTTTGGATCTGTAACGCTAGCTAAGTCCGATAAGTCTCTCAAGATGCTCTGCTCTACACGCTGCAGTGGCCACAAGACCCCTCTCCATGTGTCCGTGTACAGGACGGTCCCATGGTCGGGGCCTGTGTGTTCCCATTGTACCAGAGTCTTATCTGAACTCGTCCGATTTCAGTAAAAACCTTCGGGGTTCTACCTCTGCTCTCTCAAAGATGAGTATCTAACAGTTTTTGCCGACTGCTTCACGGAACAGAGGTATTTGAGGTGTAATGTAGACCACGTTCTCTTCATTCTTATCGGCTCGGCAGGTGTAGGGCTATACTCCTACAATACAACAACAGTAGAGGATATTCTGTTGCTCTCCAATCCTGTGTAGTGACAAGTAAAAAGAGTGTCTTATTCACAGGTTGAAAATTGTTGATTGCTGGTGGAGGGCCTGCCAGCGACTTGTCTCCATGGAGATGCTATTGTTTTCTTTGGGATGTTTCATGGTGTGAAATTAAACATATCCATTTAGCATTTATTTATTACAGGTCTTTCTATTGCTCAAAAATACATTCACAAATACATATTCCTTCTGTGAATAGGGGTGACTCTCCACAGATCTAAACTGTAATGTAGCTGTAATGTAGCTGCTTGTCTCCCTTGTGATAGATCTATACTGTGGATCATAGAGATACTAAGCTATAGATAAAGCTATAACATTTCCATGGAGACATCAGATGGCTAACCCTGCACTAGAAATGTTACAAAATGCACCTTTAACATGTAATAGCAAAAGGGTTGTAAAATTCACTATTCAGCATTGGCACTGTAGCACTTTGGTTATTTAGTCAACGGTGTATTTTACCAAAGTTTGTTGTCAACAAATTATTTTCAACCAAAGCAGAAAGGAGAAGGCAGGAGTCAGTCGGCTGGACATTTGGGAATTAATAGTAAATTCATACAAATGCATAATACTTTTTTTGTCAGTGTACCTTTGGTCAGAGCTCTTGCTAATTCCATGACCCCTTTTAGTCAACTAATTCAATGTTCATTACTGTCCTTATACAGCATACATATGAGGGATTATTTTGACACTTTTGTTGTTACTATATGAGCTTCAGTTTTCACGTAGATTTCTACATGACGCTTATTGTCCGATGTAAAGTTCATTTTAGAAAGACCTTGACATTATTACTGTCAAATTTACTTTTCTTTTTTCAGTCTCTGGCTTCAGACAGTTTCTCAGATGGGATAGGGCATCAGGTCAATGTGTCTCCTTTTTTAAAAGCATTAAAGCTTCCATTAAATCGTGTGTAGGTAGTTTCCAGAATGCGTTTGGCATGAAAACTTGTTTCCAGCTGCTTATGAAGACGAGCACAAACTGGATCAAGTCGATGGAGTATATCATAAAATAATGCAGAGAGGCCGGTTGTTGCTTAAATTATTAAAATTATTGATGCCATTTCACTTTTTTCCCCACTCAGCTGCGATCTTTTAAACGTAGACTGAGAGAGTGTAGCGTGCTGTTACATGCATTGGCCCACACCCCCTCCTCGCTTCACCCCCACAGGCCTTTTACAGAACTGCCATGCTTTTGGTTGGTGGCTTAGGCTAAAATCAAAACTAATTTATACTGATTAAAACAGCACACTGCACAAGCAAGGGGAGCTTGTATCTGCTATATCGTTATAATTGCTGCGTGTGATCATTATGTTTGGACATTAATTTGGACATTTTAAATCAAAATATTCATCTAAAAGGACTTAATAAAAGAAACAAGTCTGCTGACTTCTGCTTTTGAAAACCGCAGTCTCCAGTGGAATCTGACGTTGCCGTAAACGTCATCACGATGAAGCTGTGAAGTTGTTGGCATCTTCAGTGGATAGCTGCATCACACTAGTGGTTCCTGATTTATTTATTTATTTTTCATTTGAACCAAAATGACTACTTCAATTGTACATGTATCACATGTTAAGAAAACGAAATCGGAGAATAATGAAAGTACATTATTCATTACATTATAAGTAAGTGAGGGTGTACCAGTGGCAGTGTAAACAGGGGTTGACCTGCAAAATGGCATCTTGAAAATAAGAAATTAAATATTGCTCAAACATGCACAAATCACTCCAAATACAATTTTGGATGAGGCAATGATGGAGGAAACAACTATAACATGTTTGAGAGCTCTCAAAAGCTGATTTTGCAGAATAGGTCTGCTTTAAAGTGGTGTTATGTAACTTTTTTCTGCAAAGTGCTTGCCTCCAAATTTGATTTGATTTAGAAGTTCCTTCTTGAATCCGCATGTGTTTTCTTATTGCACTTATTTGAGAGGCTACACTGCTATCCTCCATTGTTTTGAAACAAATGACCATGTTATTTGCTGCGTACACATCTGTTTGGTATGTTTAGGACCATTATGTCTTCCCCAGACATGTCCTGGCTGTACACAAACACATGTTGAGGAAAACAAATGAACCAGTGACAAACATGAGGTCCCGGATGAGTCAGGGGACAGACATCTTTGTGCTGGAGTTTTCTGTGAAGTCTGCTGAACACGCGAGTAACACGACCCCGAGTGTGAGTGCAGCGCAGGTGTGAAGCAGGTACACCGGTAGACACAGAGACACAGAGACACAGAGACACAGGGTGACGTCGCCTTAACTCCCAGATCAAAGACAGGGCAGACACTTACAACAATGGATGAACTAGGGCAAATGATCCTCTCCGCTGTTTTGTGTTGGTTTACAATGCTTATTTGGCTGTACTTTGGGTAAGCTTGTGTGTGGCATCTATGTATTGCTGTTATAATATTGATACTTTGCAGTAACATCATGCTGGGGTTGGGGATGTGCACTGAATCAATTGACAGCAGATCAGTTTTGAGCTTTACAAATGATGGCTCTGCACAGAAAAGGAAAATGTGCAGTTATTTCTACTCTTTGAGCTTTGTCAAATTGGTCTCTTTCATCTTTTGTACTCGTGCTATTTAAAGCCAATGACTCAATCAAAATCAATGTATCAGAGTCAGTCAGTTCTCCTGATCCGCAGTCATGTAGCGGTTGTAATTGCGGGTGACACATTTAGCCCCAAAGACAGTTGTTGTTTCTTTGAACATTTGCTCATGTACAATATGCAGTGAATCATACACTGAGTTATGAGAACTCTAAAGCTTTACAGGTAGGACCACCCGGTAGCTGCCGCGTGCTTGTATGGGTTATTTCATGCTTTGCACTAAAGTCTGTCACGATAACACATTTTAAAGTGCGATATTTTGCTGAAATAAATACAGACAATAAACAATAACACAGAAACAAAACCCCAAGAGCAGACTTAAACTACAGAAACTACTCTAAATCTACAATATTGTTAAAAAAAAACATGAGATGCACTAAACAAACAGAAGAATAAAAGCTTTATAGTTTGCATCTGTAATGAGTCAGAGAAGTTTGGACCAGATCTTATCATATAGCCAAAAAATAACCAAACCCTAGTGCAAAGTACAAAGAAAAAATACCCACGATAAATCCTGACCCTGAAAAATGACTGTTCCTACTGTCATATATTGAATAATATGTCCATATAGTAACTATTGTGACAGGCCTATTTGCACTTGTGTCTTTGATGTTTCATGTAACATGTTCAACTATTCAATCTGCAAACACAAATCTTGCTTGACTTGTTTCAGCATAGAGTCAGTATTATTATTGGTTTTACTTTGCCATATGACTTCTCTGCAGAATCTTTTCTATTTTGCTCTCACAAGCTTTAAGAGCCAAAAAAAAAAAGACATTACATACCAACGAACGAACTTACTTCACATAATTTCTAACTTTTTTGTTTGTTTTTTGTTTCATACTTGCTAAGATGACTATTTTGTGTTACATATTCTGACTATTTTATCCTGTTTCTCCTCCCACTCTTTTAAAAACCCTGGTGCCATTCCGTATCTCATTCTGGCCACGTCTTTCCTGCTGCCCCTCACACATGTTGCCATAGCCGGGTTTGGCTCCTTGAGTAACAGATATTCATAGATCCCATTCATTCCTCAGATATCCCACACAGTAGGTTTAACCCCACACCCCTCCGGCCCACTCCCCCTCTACAGGTCGCCCTCTCTCTTTGTCTCTCTGTCTCTCTTTCTCGCTATCTCTCCCTCTCTCTTGCTTTCTCTCCCCCTTTTTCTGTCTCTCCCTCTCCTTGTCTCTCTCTCCTGCTATCTGTCTCTGCCTCTCTCTCTTTCTCTCTCGCACACACACACACACACACTTTGTCTCATTGCGTCCTTATTCTGGCTCCACTTCTTTATCTGCACTGGCATTTGCTGCAATAATGTCTCACCGTTGGACCATGTGCCTGGAAAGTGTTTCCATTTTGCAGCATGTTTGTAGATCTAAATCTGTCCAAACGCATTAGATAACCTCCTCAAAGTCTTCTTATTTAAAGGTGCTTAATAATTCAAACTGAGCTGCTCACTCCTAGTTCAAATGGGGTACATAGCCATACAAGAATGTAATATTATTTTCTTGAATTAATGTATAATCCTGTTTACTTCCTTACGCAGTAATGCAATAATTTTATTTACCTGTAGAACCTTCAAAAAAGAGACAAAAACACTCACTGATATACATTTTCACTGCATGACCTGGGTTCATCTGTTTCCTCCATATTGCACTCTTTGTTTCCATCTTTCCTAGTGTCAATTAAGTTTACTGCGTGCAACTTCATTTTTAATTGTAATGTCAAAGCAATATTTTCTACTTTTAGAGCATTTGTATATGAGGCTTGACTTACTCTTCGATAGCTTTAATGTTGTGGTCTAAGCACCTCGGGGCTGTAGATAGCAGTTTGAAGTATAAGTATCTGGGATCAGCGCCGGTCAATGGTTCGAGTCCATTCAAGTCTCCAAATTATAGACCACTAACCACACGACCTGGGGCTTTGTGTCTGGCAAGTGTGAGACGCGTGTAGTTGTGCACATTTGACCACTTTTGGACTATAAGAAGCTATCCATGGCTTAAATATAAGAAATTGTCAAAGTCGTTTACCTCTCTGTCAGTTCTGTGTGTATTGCCAAGAATCTCACAGTACGAGTACATATCTGACTCATCTGATGTTTTTAATGTGCAGAATAACAAATTTGGGATTTTATATGTACACAGTTCACCAGTTAATGTTGTGAAGTATTGTGATACAGCATCAGTGTGTCGATATGCGTTTTGTTACGAAGTCTGTCACAGTATATTGCTGTATCAGTGTTCTGAGTCGGCACTATTGTGAAGACTGTTATTGTAGAAACAGTAGTAGGATGTGCATGGAGAACTGTCTTGTTTACTTGTAAGCAACAGCTGATAAAAAAGGCAAACATGCTGAATTCAGTGAAGGGTGTCACTATTGTGTGGATATGATGTGGACAATTGGCTCTTCACACTTGTGTTTGTAGTGTCGGCACATTGCCCCACACAAATTTTCCTTTGTGACAATAAAGGTGATTTGATTTGACAAATGTTTGGGTCTGAGCTAAAAAAAAACAAAACAAAAAAACACTCTCTTTTTATTACCTCATTTTGTCATTGGCATCAGTATCTTTTAATACTCACAATAGATCATTTGACCTTAAAATGTAACTTTATAATTATACTTAACAACTCATTTGTGGGGTTACAGGTTAGTTCCCGTCCTCTTCTCTGACCCTCCTCACCCCATCACCCCCTCAGTCATATCAGCATTATCTGTTGTTAGCAAACTACAGGACAGTGATTTCAGCACTCTCACTACGCTTTTGGGGGAGGGGTCCTGGTTGTAACCCTATACACCTCTCCTGCTCCCTCACTTTTTATTCTCCTTCAGATAACACAATACTTGCCTTTGTTTGCTTCAGTGCTGTGGCCCTATGGCTCCTGTGGTTAATATTACACTGCAGAGGCTGACCAGCTGCTAAATGTTAAGTGTTTGAGGCCCGGCTTAGGCACTTGTTGATTTGGGGGAAGAGACGCTCATGACCCGTGGTGGAAAGAGTTCTGAAAATGTGTATTAAAGGAAAAGTACAAGTGATACGACCAATTACTCAAGTACCAATGACAAAATTGCACTGTAAGATAGAGGGACTTTGTGACGATTCTGGCTTTTGGCTGCACTCGGTAACTCCAGTGATTGAAAGTGTAGCTAACTGATAAAAATTACATGGTTCGAGGTTTAGTCATTTGGAAGTATAAATGCTGGGTTAAACATCTGCTCAAAAAGTACAATTACTCCAAAAACTTTAGGTTAAGAAATGAACTTCTGTGAAATGCGAGTGAGGTAGAGAACCTCTACCAAAAGAAAATTAAATTCTGTCAACTGAACTAAAGTTTTGTTGAGTGAAGACGACAAAGATGTGCCTCCAGTTGACAGAATTTAATTTTCTTTTGCTATGGATCCTACCTGGACCACTGAGGGATTACAGAGACATCCAAAAAATGTCTTTATTTACAGTAACATGAGTATTTGTAATTAGCTAGTTACTTTCCACTCTGTGTATGACTGAAAGACATTTAAAATGATACCGTAAAGAGGAAGTATGGCGTGGCTTGGGCCTCGTTCATACCGCGGGGCTGTATACTTACTAATTATGACTCCTATCTGATTGTGTGGGATCTAATAGGCAAACCTGTGCAGACCTGTCAGATGCCGATGCGCAATCATGAAGTCACAAATCCCACTCTCCTTTAGCTCATTCTAACAGCAGCTAATGTTTTGTCTTGTGTGTATCACAAGATGCATCATGTTCTTGTTGGTAGTTCCTTCAAAGTTAACCAACCAAAACACATTGTAATTCAACAGTGTTATCTATCTATTTATAACAGCGCAGTATATGCACACTGGACTGCTTTTATGTTATTGCAAAATATAAATCTACAAAACACAACTTTAATGTTTTTGTTGGTTCGTTTTCAAAAATATATGTTTAGAATTGCCTGTAAATTTGGCTCCAAAACTCGCCAGATTTCCCTCTTCAATAGTAACCTTATCCAGGACATTGTAATTGCCGAGGAAGCCTGAAAACCTGAACTTCAGCTCTATTAATTTGAGTATGTAACCGTATCCCCGCCATTATTAGGACCAGAGCCTTGTTCCTTTGTGTCACAGCCCAGTATGTAATGCACTGAGCTGCAATCCTCCAGCTATCAAGACCTGGCAACTGTACTAACAATGCAAGAATTAGGATGAAATAACAAACTGCGTAAATGGATTTAGTTTACAGGAAGTTTTTATGATTGTAAAGACAGAGAGGTTTATATTCTATTTTCCATTTTTATACATTTAAATTTCCATCTCATAGTCTTAGTATGTCACAGTACATTTGAGCCTTGCTAGTATACTGTACCTGCTGTGTTGATTATGATATGTCATACTTTTGTAGCACCGTAGTAGTAACTTTGCAGTAGTAGTACGATTGCAGTAGCTGTCGCGTATTGTGTGAACTGTGTATGGTGGTAGACTAGTTTGATTTATGTTGTTAAATTAATTTTAGTTGCCCTGGTTATAAAATTGGGAGTTCACTTTATTACATTATGAAAGCCTGTAACAGAGAACAACAAACTTTTCTCCTTTTGTTTGTTGAGACATTGGTTGGCCGATATTTGCACTTTTCAGCGTATCAGCTGTCAGCCTTAAATCCACTGCACAGGCCGATGCTTTGTTTTGGCCGACCTGCTGTCTAAAGAAAATGCATAAAACATTATTACACTTCAGGGTAAAAATATAATTGCACAAAACACACTACACATCTCTCTTATAGGGTTATGGTAAAAAAAAAAAAAAAAGGGCTTTGGGTGAGTGTTTAGTAAATATAAATTACATAATTTTGGGGAAAATAATAAAAATTGCTCCTACACATTGGCCCAAAAATGACAGCAGATCTTATCGGCCGTAGGTGCGTCTAGATAAACATCATTCAATCTCTTCTTTTATCTGCAGCCGTCTGTAAATTGTTTTACAATGTTTTGCAAGCTTATGTGACCTATAATAATAAAAGTCCAGCAGCAGTAGCCATAATAATACTAGCAATTGTAGTAAAAGAATAGTAGAAGTAGTAAGTAGTCAAAATCATAGTAACCACATCCTGAGTAGTAATAAGATTAGTTTCATAAGTTTTATTCTTTCTACACGGAATAGTATTAAGTGAAGGTTACCAATGAACTGCTCCATTTAAACCTGCAGATACTTTCAAGTTGGTTATGTAAATACAATTGTTTCTCAGAAGTGTCAGGTGTTGCTCAGATGCCGGGCAGGAACAGTGACAGGTGTCGTCTGACAGTTAATCCTCTGTGAATGAACCTGTCGATGCACGTTTGGCCTCGGTTTGATGTCCCTTTGGGTTCTCGGTGTCTGTCAAAAAGCACTTGACTTCTCTTTCGTGAATCACATGGTTACCGCGTCAACTTTTAATTACATGCTTGTTAAAGTTGTCTTTATTGCCTTTATTTGCCATGTTGTGTGTTAGAAGTAGCTTTATGTTAGCATCATGATGTAAGCCCATGTCAGACAAGACCTAAAAGTGGGAGTAAAAGTCATTATCAAAGATGCACTCAAACCTGCTTTAACTTTTTCACCAGGAATGCACTGAATAAACTTGTGCTTTTTAGGGGTACAATTTCCACAGACAAGACACAAGACTGCATTCACGAGAAAGAGACAAGATTTTGAGATTTTTACATTATTTATAGTACATTGTGCCGTCCAGTTCGCAATTTTAGCCTCACCATTTGGATTTACGTTATTTCAAATTTCTGCTCTCATTGTAGCACTGCTTTTCAGGACTACAGCTTCTCAAAAAATCTCTAGTAATAAAGAAAAATTTTGTATCCAATCCAAACATAAAAACGTGCAAAAACAATCTCACAAGATCATTTTCTTCAATCGACCTTGTGGCAGTTAAGTGCTGTGAGATCTTGTCCCGTCCCTGGTGCTTTTGTTTTAGGATTTGTATCAGTCAATGATATCAGCATCAGGTGTGTTTTTCCCTTGTCAAAGAGTGTGTGAAGTCAGTAGCAATTCTCACTTTCTACTCTAATCCCCAATGAAGCTCAAGGCAGTGTGTGTAACCTGGATGTTTACTGTCATAAGAGGTTAAAATGCATAGCTAACAGGCAGTTATTACACAGTATCTCCTTTATTCCTTTGTGTCAATCACTTTTAGCCTTAGCGACTGTCCTGTGTCTCTGTTTACAAATCCTCACAACATGTTAAATTACTTATATATAGATTTTTGCATCCTGATACTTCCTCTTCCCACACACAGGCTTCTTTGCAGTTTGTGGTGCATCATTGGCAGCTTGGGGCGAAGCTTAGGCCTCGGTAACATTTCAAAGACTGTGAGTAAGACGTGAGGATTGAAGTGTATTTTTTGCATCGCTCGCGGCCTTGTCTGTTAACATGCAGACCGATATGGAGATGTGCAGGGCAAGAGGAGGATAAACTTTACTTTTACTGGTTGGAGTCCTGTGATGTACTGTGATTTGAAATTGGAGGTTGTTATAATGTTTCCAGTTTCTCATTGGATGACAGGGAAGTTGATAAACAGGGCTGCATAATCTGACAGTATCACTGACGATAAAAAAGTGAGCGTGACGTCACCCATAGAGTTCATCTCCACTCAAATGAGGTTTGTGATGCTCACAGTTACAGGAGCGTATCTGGAGCCAGGCTCTGTGTTATGAATAGGATTTCTTTGATGAAAATAGGGGGGGAAAATCTGATTTTTTAAGACCAAAATGACGAGGCTGAATGCAGCAGTTACAGAGAGGGGTGACAAGATCCAATGTAAGTCAATTGGAGCCAGAGTGAGAAGGGGCGCGAAGAGCCTCTTGGCGCACTTCCTATTTGGCACATGGCGACTAATGCGTTAGCTTTATCCACTCTTATACACAGTCTGTGGTCAGTATTGAATTGAATCACAATTTGAGGTAACACACTTCTCAAATGGCAAAGGCTGTGATTAGATAGTGATATGTCCTGTGCACAATATATACAGTCTTTTTATAGACAGATTTTGTTGTACCTGAAGTGAGCCATACAAAATTCATGGGTATCAGTTCTTGTTCATGTCCAAACTATGGCCCGGGGGGAAAATGTGGCCCTCAGACCAAATTGTTTTCGCCTTCAGGCTTCCACAAGTAGTACTTTTTACTGCATGTTTTTGAACTCTACCTTGATCAAGAAAATGTGGTGTGTCCTTCTGAGGGTCTAAGCCTGAGCAGAGGTCTGGAGGGACATTCAAACCTGTTATAAATGCACAGATTTGAATTACTCAGTTTTGACCCTCAGTCTATGACCCTGGATCGGCCCTCACGCTGTGTCTGTGTTTTAATGTGTGGCCCTTGATAAAAAAAAGTTTGGACACCCCTGTCTTAAATAATAACTCACCTGGGGTTATTAACAAATATTACAATGGAGTGTCACACTAGTTCTGCTATAGATCAGGATCATTCTCACTATATCTTCATTTTCATTATCAATACTTGTTCAAATTAGTGCTTACATTAACTATTAGCTTTAGTCTCAGAAAATATTAGTATAGTAAGTATAATTTTTTGACTACCTTAGCTTAAACCTAACTTTTTCTAGCTCCAAAACTGTATTGCATTGGTCAAGCGTTGGGAGTGTATTGTTAGATTCTACCACTGTGTCCTTTGGCAAGACACTTCACCCGCCACTAATTTTGATGTAGACTGAACGTGTTGTCAGATTAACTATTTTCTTCGCCCATGAATCGAATCCCTTTATATAAAACTCACCCTTCTAAACATCTTACCTGCCTATCAAAGCCAATGGCCACTTTATCCAGTTCAGGAGTGTTCTAAAAATGCACTAAAGAGGTGGCGATGATTCTGCTTTACCCACAATGCCCCTCTCTGTCCTGTCCCATGTGACGCTCGGAAATGACATGCACGCTGCAGGTTTGGCCGTATTGAATTATCGGATACAGAGGCGAGCTGTGAGGCCCGGAGTGTGAAAAATAAACTACGCAATCAAAATCTGTGGGAACTTAAGCTTCTCTGTCTGTCGAATCATGAGGGTTAGTTTTGAGTGGAAGGATTAGTCTGTAACTAGATATAGACGTTTGAACTTTAACCCCAGTGACCTCCACTTGACCCTTTGTCCTCTGCCTGTTCTGGTTGAAGGGATCGTTGTGAATTGCAGCAAAGTGGCTGTCAAAATGGATAGAGTCGTGGTGCTAGAACTCATAGTCGTAGTTCTGAATTTTAAGTGCACAATTAGAACAGGTTGTTATAATCCCTCACTGTATTGAAATGTGGTGATTCTCATAATAATATAATTCACTGTGAATGGCAAGTTATTTCTGTTTTGATTACTCATCTTCATTCATACTTAATGTTGAGGATGACAAAAATGAATATTTTTCATCAATTATCCTTAACAATTTTAGTTTTTGTCAGTACTTTTTTATTATAGTTTGAGACCTGCTGAAAAGGCTGAAGGTTTATTTTTAAGACATTTATAGTTTGAGCAAACAAAAATACACAAATAAAAACAGCTGGAGTAATTTCAGATGTTTTTATTGAACAAAATTCAGCACAAATCTGTAAAATCACTACATTATTAGACCTCAAAATGTATGCAAAATGCTTGTACTTTTTACTCTATAGGTACATTTTTAAACAGGTGGTACTTTAATACTTAACCTCCTGAGACCCTGTGGCCTCATACGAGGACATTACATTTTTGCCTCTTAGCACCATGATTTTCAATTATTTTAAACTTTCACCTGTAATCAACTAAAAACCTCTACAGCAGCTCCCGAAAGTAAAAAACTGCATGGTAAAGTTTAGATGCAAAATTTATGAATAAAACCAATGTATTTATGTACAATAATGTCTCTTCATGTATCTTAATGTATCTTCATTTGGCATTAAAATTTGACACATTTTATTGACCACAGCAGACGAGAGCATCAGGAAATGTCATGTCCTCGTTTGAAGACATTGGGACTGTGTTATATTATTGATTGTACATGTTGTTAGGTAAACTTGGGAATATTTAGATGAGTTTACAGTTATAAATTGCTGGACGTTTCTGCTGCTATAGGGAAACTGCTGCCTGTCTCCACTTTTTGCACCTCTACTTTTTTTTGTAACGATTGAAAACCAGAAAAAATTAAAACTGTGGACCACATTTTCAGGCCTTTTTGTGTGTTTTTAACCTCACTCACTGAACCCCAACCCGCTCACGGTCGACCTGCGTCACATTTGGCAGGTTTAGGGCTTGAAATAAACAGCTAATTGCTGTTTTTTTTTTTTGTAATTTATTTATATATTTTAATGCTTTTACATTTTTTAACCAATGGTGTCATACAGAAGACTTACTTAGTAGGTCCTACTTATCCCAAATAGCAAGAAGAAATGAAAAATGGACACCAGACAAAAGCTCGGGTCTCAGGAGGTTAAGTACATTTTTCATGTGATACTTTTATTTATTCTTGAGTATTTCTTTGCTCCAGTATCTGTACTTTTACTTAAGTAACAAAATTGAGTACTTTTTCCACCACTGCAATAAGTGTATGTTTGACTAAATACATTATATTTTGTTTGCTATTTTATGAGTTGATGTCTTTACAAACAAAATGTCCCGTTTTGCTCTCTCTGTGTGAAGTGCCTTTCTTTGTTCAGAAAGATGATGGTGACAGCGTTATTATGCATTTTGCACACTTTAAACCAAGAGCTTGGAGGATATCATTTGAAGTAGTCATAAAGTACAAGAAAATGTCAACAATATATTTTTCTTTGTTGAAAATTAAAGAATGACCAGAGCCACTGTGTATTCAGCAGTTTGGTTACTTGGTCAGTGTGGTGACTGTGGTTCTGAACATTGTACCGTCTGTTTAACAAAACACTCCTTTACCATTATCAGTGCTCCCAGCCTTGGCAACAGTTTTGAACACGCCAACGCACGTCAACTCTTTAAGTGAAAATTAGACTTTTGAGACAGAACAG
Organism: Odontamblyopus rebecca; assembly: GCA_030686955.1. Lineage (NCBI taxonomy): Eukaryota > Metazoa > Chordata > Actinopteri > Gobiiformes > Gobiidae > Odontamblyopus > Odontamblyopus rebecca. The sequence goes on along the minus strand of CM060653.1, from coordinate 45,828,281 downwards.
CAGTGCGTTTGACCCAAGGTTATGGCCATCTGACCTTTCACCTCTGACAAAAGTACTGCAGGGTCATTAACATGATTAGCATCTGTCGTTGAAAGATAGTGTTAAAGGGTTTGTTATTATGCTATTTTCTGATTGTCTGGTCGACGTTCACACATGTTTAACACGCAAACCCTATACATTTATGCTGTGTTCTTATCTCAAACTGAAAACTCCACCTTGTGACGTCATATTGTAATAGAGGAAGTGCTCCACTGTGTTTTCAAACTCCATACACCTTCACTAGAACCATTTGGATTATTTCAGGCCTTAATTTGCCAGTCTCTTCTGAAATAAAGGTAAAGGGTGGCTGTTAACCTGAAAACTACCACTACATGACAACACAAGGTGGAACAGAGCATTTTGAGCTTTGGAGATGTAGACAGACTAATAATAAAGGGTTACTCAAACATGTGTGAATGAAACAAAACACAACTCCGGCTGTTTTTGATGAGGTAACAACATTCTAACGTGGCTTAAACATCACAAGAGTCAATTTGACATTATATGACCTTAAAAGTGCACATGTATGTGAATAGGAGTTAATGCTATCTTCCGATCAGGGCTAATATTTGTTCTGGTACATGCATTGATGGACCAAGCGTTGCTATCTTCCATTAGCTGTTTGTTTTGTTTCCGATTTGTTTGAGGATAGCAGAATATCTATGGAGCATTAGCAAAAATAAATAATAGATTAGGATTTATAGTGCATTAATGCCGTTGGACATTGATACGTTTCACAGTGAAGTTGGATAGCGGCTTGCACTTTACAGCAGAGACATGCACATTTGGTTGTTTTAAGTGACCAAAATCAAAGCCAATGTTAACCACAAGTAGAGATTCCCATAGAGTTGGAAGATTTGCAAATTAACAAGCTGAAACATGTGTATTACATTACCTTGCTCTTGTTGTGAAGTGTAATTGTGAAGTGATTGTTTGAATTCACACACACTGTCAGTGGGACTAGTGTAAACTCTTTTAATGTGGGTTGTATTCAGTAACTTCAGGTGAAACCCATTTATAGATACTAGTTTACAAGAATTGGCGGCACGGTGGTTGAGTGGCAACACTCAGGCCTCACAGCAAGAAGGTTGTGGGTTCGATCCCTGGGTTGCCCGGCCTTTCTGTGTGGAGTTTGCATGTTCCTCCCCGTGTCTGGATGGGTTTCCTCCGGGTACTCCGGTTTCCCCCATCAACCCAAAACATGCCCGCACCCCTATGAACTAACATCAAGGACCATGTTGTCCACCCTCCTGTGGGCTCACCACCTGCAGAGGGGTTCATAGGGGGGGTCAGGTGCTATGAGTATTGGGCAGCACGCTGCCCCCGCGACCCAGCCGGATTAAGCGGGAGAAGATGGATGGATGGAGTTTACAAGAATTTATAAAAAGAATCTATATCACATGTGTCAAACATGCGGCCCGGGGGCCAGATCCGGCCCTCCAAGATCTTTAATCTGGCCCTCGGCTGATTTCTCTATTAAAATACTTAAAATTTTCAGATTTTTCTGTTAATTTTCTGCACCGTTTAGCATAGCAGCGTCTCCGGCGTTTCTGTACGTTGCGACTCCCACCAGAGCAGCACAAATGAAGACTTTCCTCTTTCCAAACGCTCTTAAAGGACGATCGCTTTGACTGTCGACCGTGACCCTCATCAGCAAAGTTCAGGATTTCCCAAGAAAAATAGTCTAATTCTTATTTGTTGACAGAGGTGGGAAATCTGTGCTCAGTGTGTTTGGAACAAGTGGCGTTGCTCGAGGAATATAATCTAATATATATAACGAGACACGGAGAAAAATACAATAACTTGAAGAGAGAACTGAGTTTTCTGATCCGGCCCTTTTGGGATCAAAGTAGGTTGCATACGGCCCCCGGACCAAAATGAGTTTGACACCCCTGGTCTATATCAACTCTGATTTCTGTGGCTTAAATAACAACCATCCACTATATTGAAATAATGTACAACTTCTTCCTGAATTGTCATATGATTTTTTATTTTGTTAAAGGTGCATTGTGTAACTTTTCATCCATCAAATCCGCTTCTCCGTGGAGACGTAATTGCTTTGTCCGGAAGAGGCGACCCTGCTCACAGTTAGAGCACCTGTTTTTCTAGGTATTATTGAGCTATAAAACCAACATTTAATTTAACTGTAAAGTAGTGACAGACCCCCAACCAAAAAGTTACATAGTGCACCTTTAGTTATATTTGCTTGCTATATGGTTGTAGTGCCCTCTCAGTGCAGTGACTCTGGTATGCCATGCGTGTTGTTTTTGTGACTCCTGTGTCGTACATATGATCCAGCTCTAGGGGTCCGGACTGTGATACTCGGACCGGGCTGAAGTTGGACCACGTAGAGATGTGAGGAATGGGTGGGTTCAGTTTTCTGTAGATTCCTGAGTCGACAGGTGGCTGCCCCAACAACATCCATCACAAGCAAAGAAACAGTGATACATGTAAACAGTCATGAGTAGTATGGGGAGTATGGGCCGAGGGAATAAGATCAAAGTATGTCCTCCCTGTGTTGAAGTTCTTTCTGGGGTCCTGCCGTGAATCGTGCAATGTTTGTTTAATTTAGCGTTATCCACTTTTGGCCCTCTCTTGTGTCTCTGGCACCTACTGGAGCAATTGTGTAGTCCAATTTTAGATCTTAGATCTTCAGGTAGCATGCTCCTTCAGGTCCCCTCCACTAGGCTCTGTACAATGGGGGACCAAGCCTCCTGTTCAGCTGCACCATGATTTACACGGCCTGGACTCTTTTAAAGCAAATCTAAAGACTTTTCTATTTAGATGCTGTTAGCAACTAGTATTGTTTTAAAGTTCTTGTTTTATTGAAGCCCTCTGAGATTCTATGGAATAAAACGTGCATTATAAATAAAATGTATTATTATTATTACCTCATTTAGACCTAGTACCATTATACATCTGTATAATCTGGTAGTGGTGCTCAGGAAGCCACATCTTTCCTTTGGTGGTTCTTGGTCACTTGATTTTCTCCACTTAAATATTTTTTGTAGTCATAAACATCCACATTAGGGTTATTGCATATATAAATGAACATAGCTAACCCACTAGCTGCTGCATTCCAAATAGGAAGTGAGCATGGGGGTGCTTCTGGCTCTACTGTCTCTGGCTCCCATTGGCTTTGCATTGAAACATTGCCACCCCTCTGTCTGTAACTGCTGCTGTGACCCTCTTCATTTTGATCTTAAAATATTCGTATTAACCTCTGCTACGTGACCCTGGTGTTTTTATTTCTTCTATGGAACTTGGCTCTAAATTCGCTCGAGATAACTTCTAGCCTCGTGAGCTTCATTTGGCTGGAGCTGAATGCTATGGATGACATCACACTCCCTTAGTCCACTTCTTTACACGATGGGTTGTACTTGGGTGAAATTTCCTGCATTTTGCAAGTCCCATGGACCATTTTGATGCTTTTTTTTCTTTTTTTATTCCTTGCACTTGTATTTGAACACACGCTGGAGTGCTTGGTCCATCAGTCGACAGTTTTTCGACCGTTTCAACAAAATTAGGCTGATAGACACTGCGGTTAGCTGTGGTTTAGCTTTGGGGGGACTTGGGTTTATAGCTCACCTTCTCTCTCACAGACACACACACACTGAAACTGCATAGACGAACAATTACCCACATAAGCCCAACTAATTCCTTTGTACTCCCACTTGGGTCCATTGGCTCGAGGCTCCTCCAGCAGAAGTGGTCTGTTATTAGTGACTCGATGACAGAAGCAGCGGCAGGGCTCAAACTGTGGCAAATACTTCAACCACTGTACTTGACTCTGCTTCCACATCACACGGACCAATGCACCAAACGTTCAAGAGGGAGAGAGGAAGACATTTTAACCGGAAAATAAAAATTACATTACCACATTGGGGTCATGGTGGCTTATAGGCTGAGTCACATTTGTCCTGGTTTAGTCCTGGTTTTAACCCAGTTTAGTCCTAATGTAGACTTGGTTTGTACTTGTTCAATTCTAGTCTAGCTTTAGTTCCAGGTTTTGTCCCATAGTAGCAGTTTTGAAAGTAGAGAGTTGGCATGGAAATTCAAAAGTGTATGATTTTGTTTGTATAGCAGCTGAAAACCAATTTTTTTTTAACATACAGCTCTGACATCAGGATCCATCCTTGCAAATTCAGTCCACAGATTTGTCACCCTTATTACTTCACATTCCTGCCTCAGCCACAGGAACGCTTTCACCTGCAGAAAAACCAACAAGAATCTGCCTCCGTATCGATGTACCGAGGGTTTATGAGAAAACTGTGTCAGGGGACTACTTTAAAACGTGGTAATTGAGCTGGTGAAATATCTCAGGTGCCTCATACTGGTGCTAATACATTAGTCAGCCGTGTCAGTCTTAAAGGCTTTGTGGAGAGAGAAAGTATTGTCCTGTATTTCTGACATTTTTAAAAACATTTTGTAGATCAAACTGAAGGTAAAAAAGTCATAAAATTGTATATGGGCTCTTAGTTTCATACCACTCTCTCTTGTTTGCTGTAGTTTTTCCAATACATAATACATAATGCATAGTGCCATCATCCATAGTTCTCACTACTATACTGGTGTGCTGATGGTTTGACAAAATTTACACAAATAAAACATAGATTTTCCCCCCATATAACATGATTTTTAATATTAAAATTGTGTATTTTTTCAGTATTTGTCTCATAACACCTCTCATCCGTCTCCCTTTGGCCCTGTCAGCAGAGCCCCCCACAGAGCGTGCTTCCTACTGTACAGGTGATTGATGGAGGTGCGCTTCATACTGTAACTCAGTGTAACTCCAGGGGTCCACTCTGATCCCTGTGTGAAGTCTGGGTCATGTCTCTGCAGGTTTAGAGTTGCAATTCACTCTGTAATAACGGCTTTGGAAAAGAAAGTGCACAGCAGGACAAAGGGGGAGGCCTGATTTAGTATGACAGTGGTATGTAGTAGCAGTACATTCTAGTATTTGTCAGTGTTTCAGTAAACATATTTATTTGCATGTAATTTGCAATGAAAATGTATGACGTTAACAATTTAGACATTTGTAAATATACTCAGAAATGCATTGACTGATTAGTTTATAGTTAAAGGTGCACTGGGTAACTTTCCGGGTGGAGGGTCCATCACTATGGAGATGTTGTTGCTTTGCGTGGAATTTTTCACTTCGATATTAAACGTATCTGTTTCCATGTTTCCAACCTTCACCTTTGAAACTATGCAATGTTTGCTATAGGATCATTTGAATGCATAGAAGTCTCCTCCGGTGACGTAACCTCTTTCCTCTCTGGTAAACAGTGGCATACCTTCTGTTTAACCACCCTGTAATCCGCCTTTATTGTACCTATGTGGGACAGAGCAGCAGGGGTGTAGGGAGATTCCCCGTCCCGCTGACAGTAACCGATCCCTCCACCGCCCTCCCTCTGTTGTGTCTTAGCGCTGACTCATTATCACACACCATTCTCACCGTCCTGTCACCAAACACAAAGCACTGACACCAATCTGACCCGCGGAGCGCAATGGGAGGGAAGACGAACTGGGGAGATGGTCATTGGCAAAATATTCACATGCACCAATTTCAACCTTACGACATTTTTTGGCTTTTAAAACGGGTTTAAATTGCAAGAAGGTTAACTCAAGTCTAAACCAGGACCAAGCCGTAACAAAGATAAAACTCGGAATAAGCATGTCTATTGGCCCGTAAAAAGAGCACTGAATAAATAACACTGGTTTTAAAATATTGTGACACCTTCAGCACAATTTAAGAACCGCTCAAGAATAAATGCTCTAGTGTGATTATGTTCACAATACGGCATATCACAACACTTAGAAATAAATCAAGATTAATGATGTAAATCAGGGGTGTCAAACTCATTTTGGTCCGGGGGCCGTATGCAACCTACTTTGATCCCAAAAGGGCCGGATCAGAAAACTCAGTTCTCTCTTCAAGTTATTGTATTTTTCTCCGTGTCTCGTAGTGGTGTTTAAGATTATATTCCTCGAGCAACGCCACTTGTGCCAAACACACTGAGCACAGATTTCCCATTCACCTCTGTCAACAAATAAGAATTAGACTATTTTTCTTGGGAAATCCTGAACTCAGCATCTGCTTTTCTTATTTTTTGACATTTTGCTGATGAGGGTCACGGTCGACAGTCAAAACGATCGTCCTTTAAGAGCGTTTGGAAAGAGGAAAGTCTTCATTTGTGCTGCTCTGGTGGGAGTCGCAACGTACAGAAACGCCGGAGACGCTGCTATGCTAAACGGTGCAGAAAATTAACAGAAAAATCTGAAAATTTTAAGTATTTTAATAGAAAAATCAGCCGAGGGCCAGATTAAGGGTCTTGGAGGGCCGGATCTGGCCCCCGGGCCGCATGTTTGACACATGTGATGTAAATGAATAATGTTTAAGTGGGCTATGCCAGTTTTAGAAGGAAGGTCTGGAACCCCTTTGTCTCCATTTTTTGTTTGTTTGTTTTTTGCCTGGAATGTTTGAAAAAAAAAGGGATGAAACTTGGCACTCTTCATAGTGACAAGTGAATGAAATTATAAACTGAAAGATATTACCACACTGTGAAACATTTCAGACAAGGCAAAAACATTTTCATGAACTGTCCCTCTACCAGAAAACTTAAAATAAAACAATTTTTATTACGATAACGCTGTGTTTTAGAGGTGAGTTTGGCCACTCACATTAACACTTTCAGTAATGTAGGTACTTATACATTAAGCCTACTTTTTAGCCTACTTCTAAAATCCTCTTCAGCAAAAACACAATTACCGTGGCTGTGTTACCGGCATTGAGCCAAAGGAAGGATTGAAACATCAAGAGGTCGTCTGGCAGACAGCAGCTCCAGGTGGGCAGGGGTCTGGTGCTGGACTCTACCCAGACATCTGTGTCCGCTAACGGGGACATTGTTCGGCAGTGCCCCCTGATTGGCTGGTGCTCGTGGGGAAGAGAACGCTTGAGTGGAGCAGTGACCGGACACAGCGATTAATTACATGTTTGAATGGACTTATGTATGACCCATTAATTTAACAAAGGCTCAGGGAGATGACCAACTGGCCCTGGACACGCAGACAGAGGGAGGGATTTACATGTCTATTATGTACAGTAGATGCAGTGTTTGGTATTGTTTTTTGACCCCTTTGACAACATGTAAACTTAAGGATTAGCCGAGCACCAGAAATCCATGCATCCAGAATGATGAAAAAGAAGGATTGTTGCATTTTATTAGATTAGCAATTTATGTATAAAAAGTACGATTCTGTTCAGTCTTTTTGGGGGGGCAAGTAAACATTTTATGCGCTTTTACGATGAAACGTAATAACATCCATTTGATATCAATGCAGTTGTATCAACGGAAACACGAACAACAACAAAAAAATGGCTTAAAATGGAATGGAAAGAAAAAATTAGAACATAGATGAGAAAATAGTATAATATGGACCCTTTTAAACACAATATCCCTGATAAATGCAATAAAGTTGTATTGTGATAATTGTTAGGTTTCACTTTCACGAAGCAATATGACAAATGCATTTTTTTTTTAGTGTTTCATAGACTTCCTGGAGTTGACAGTAGATCTTAGAGCAGTGCCCTCCAGGCCCTGAAAACTCCAGTCAAACAAAGACCAGCTCAAACAGAGGCTTTACTATGGCTAATTTAGACGAGAGCCACAATTATGTACTTTTGTGAAACCTACGTCGCGTTTGATGGTCGTGACATCCCGCGGTGGGCTGACGGTGCATTTAAACACAGGAATGGCTGGTATGTGTCTTGCTTAAGGGCAGTTTAACAGGCAAGGTCAAATATATGTTACAGTCACACTTGTACAGGGATATGCTGGCAATGTGACCAGTAACAGGAGCTGTGTTTCCATGAAGGTGTTAGAAATTAGATTTTGGAGTTGCTGGCTGCTGTTAATTAGTGTTTCCATTGTACACAAGGCCTGTCGCGATGGCACACGTTTTGTTGAAGTAAATATAGATTATAAACGATAATATGGAAACTAATTTGTGCCACTGACACAATAATCCAACGCCAGATTTAAACCACAAAAAATATTCTAAATCAACAACAGTGTTAAAAAAAAAAGATAAGTAATATAGCATTTATCATGACAGGCCTATTGTGCACATTGATTTTCTTTGTACTGCTAGTTTCAGAGAACATCACAGCATTCTTGAGGTCAGAAATGTTTAATACAGATGAGGGACAGCTAAAATTAACCTCCTGAGACCCGAGCTTTTGTCTGGTGTGCATTTTTCATTTCTTCTTGCTATTGGGGATAAGTAGGACCTACTAAGTAAGTCTTCTGTATGACACCATTGGTTAAAAAATGTAAAAACATTAAAATGTATAAATAAATTACAAAAAACAAACAAACAGCAATGAGCTGTTTATTTCAAGCCCTAAACCTGCCAAATGTGACGTAGGTCGACCGTGAGCGGGTTGGGGTTCAGTGAGTGAGGTTAAAAACACACAAAAAGGCCTGAAAATGTGGTCCACAGTTTTAAATTTTTCTGGTTTTCAATCGTTACAAAAAAAAGTAGAGGTGCAAAAAGTGGAGACAGGCAGCAGTTTCCCTATAGCAGCAGAAACATCCAGCAATTTATAACTGTAAACTCATCTAAATATTCCCAAGTTTACCTAACAACATGTACAATCAATAATATAACATAGTCCCAATGTCTTCAAACGAGGACATGACATTTCCTGATGCTCTCGTCTGCTGTGGCCAATAAAATGTGTCAAATTTTAATGCCAAATGAAAATACATGAAGAGACATGAAGAGACATTATTGTACATAAATACATTGGTTTTATTTGTAAATTTTGCATCTAAACTTTACCATGCAGTTTTTTTAACTTTCGGGAGCTGCTGTAGAGGTTTTTAGTTGATTACAGGTGAAAGTTTAAAATAATTGAAAATCATGGTGCTAAGAGGCAAAAATGTAATGTCCTCGTATGAGGCCACAGGGTCTCAAGAGGTTAATATAGTTAAAAAGCAGATTTTTGTTTTAGTCACTAATAGGAGTTGTCACATCAAAATTTGTGAAGGTAATTACTGGATATTTTATTTAAGTTCAAATGAATGTATTTAAGTTTAAGTACAATGCACTCTATAGACAGTTCCATGGCAGTAAGACATCACCACACTCTAACATCAGAAACCACTAATTGACCATTGGTTTGGCAACGATGGGCCTTATGTTTTAAACAACTCCACATTTATTCTACAATTTTACTTTAATAAACCAATGCAATGCAAATTTTCACCAAAAGTAAATACATATATGTTTGTATATTTTTACCTTATCTATTTATTGCTCAGTTAATTTTATTACATGTAGGCTACTAGTTATTAAATTAACTTTACCACTGAAGATTTACACACATTTTTTTCATGTTTGTTGAAATTGAATTGAATTTATATTTTACTTGAGACTAGACAACACAATATTTTTGAACATAGGACATGCATTGTTGTGAAATTATAGAAATGACTGAAACATAAAAAGTATTTTGAGCAGTTTGTATCTTGCGTTTATTAAAGTAGGTATAGTCTGCAGGGTAATATGATGATGTAATGCCAGTATCCGGGTGTGGTGGGTGCGCTAAGCAGGCATTCAGCAGGTGTCAGTGGGGTATTTAGGCTTTTGGGATGGGTTAGTACCCCTCCATCCACCCCTCCTACTTCTGTCCCATCACTGAGTCCACTCACACAAATGGCCCAGCAGAAGAGGATTTGTCCCAACTTTATTTAAATTGACACAAGTCTCACCGTTTCCCCGGCGACCCCCTTTTAAACTGGCCCCTCCTTGTGGGATTTTTGTTGAAAAGAACCAATCGCGTGTGCGTTTTTTGTTCAAAAGAGCCAATCACATGCCAGAACAGTAACCAGGCAACCTATTTATCAGTAACCAACAGTAACTGTAACCTGACACCGCGAGTGAAAAGACCGAGCAGCGTCTGGAAAGTAGAAAAGAAGAAAATACACAGGAGAAAGTTTTTCAGGAGGAGGCCGTCTACTTCTATTGTATAATGTTGTTTATGTCATTGCAAAAATGTGAAATTATAATCATTACACTGAAAATAGCAAAAATAAATCCCAAAATCTGAATAATTATTTGTTGCTGTACTGTAACTGGGTTAGTGCTTACTGAATTATCAATTTTATTTCATCATCCATTCATTGTTTTTATAGATTTATGCTTCCTGTGTATAGGCGCCATTTTGAGTATTATTCACCTTTCAAAATATATACTATTTTGTTATGGATTGGGCTATTTATGCGATCCTGGATGAAGGCGCTTGAATGAGATTAAGCGAATGGTTTAGGTATAGCGTCACAGACAGAGTAAGACTATCTGGTGTGTGGGTAATGGATACTCTGGTTTATGGCTGGGTTGGGTGGCTAAACAGAGCACCGTGGGTCGAGCTGTGAAGAGGCCTTTGAACAGTTCTCACCCCCCACACCAGTAGTTTGTCCACTGTTAACGCAATGAGAGGCTGCAGTGTCTCCCGTGCTTTTGTTTATCTCATTTGTTTGTTTATCTCATTTGTTTATCTCAATCACACAGGTTTTTAGTGCTCAAAAATACCTTGAAAATCATGCATTCTCACTGTAAGCGTTGCCTGCCTACAGATTTGACCTGTAACTTGACCTGTACCATCACCTGCTCGTCTCCAGGGAGATAGTTTAATGCCACACACCGCAACTTTTCAGACAAAGCAATCGACTCCAGCAGATGGTGAACTCTCTAAGTGCACCTCTAACAACCAAGTGTACATTAATGAAGCTTATTTTTTACAAAGTTTGACACCAGACTCTGGCTATTTTTACTACTTATGTTGAATTTATTATTACCATTTGTAGTGCTGCTCTTTATTTATTTATATTATATTATATTGTGATGTATAAGCTACTGTGGCCAAATCAGTCAGTACTGTATGTGTAAATGTGTAAAAAAGGAATACTGTTGTGATAAATCAACACAAGAAAAACTACTCAGATTGACTTTTTGCCCTTTTGCCCAGCCCTCGTTATTGTTTTTGTATGTTTATGTAAGCCTTGTGTGTGTTTGAACTAATCCTCTTTGATAAATGTTGTTATTAAGTTATTATCAGTGAGTCACAGATGAGTAATGGATTAAACGGTGACTTCAGATCATGTTTAGCATTTGTTTTTCCGTGTGTGTGTGTGTGTGTGTATGTGTGTGAGAGGGACCACTGTGTCGTGTGAACATACATTCTTGGATCTTGGTTCTTCTCCAGTGACTCTGCATAAAAAAGCCTGTTTGACTCCTCACCTTTTTGTGATCTCATGAATAGGGATTTGACCAGGATCTGATTGTGCACATACTAATCTGCCGACCACACACAAACATGAGGGCCCCCACGCTCCATAGTGACAGGACTAAAGACGCTAAAGCTGTGTCTGAAGCATTGCCCATACATTTGCTTAAAGGGACCATGTTACGTTATAATGTTGTTTTCTCATCACAAACATACCTGGAGTAGAGTTGTGATGCCACGTGTTAATACAGAATCATTTGGGGGGTTTCAGCTCCGTAATTACCCTGAACAAAAGGTAGAAGGTAGCTGTTAACTTGAAAACTACCACTTCATGACATCACAATGTGGAACGGAGCATTTTGAGCTATGGAGATATAGGCAGACTAATAACAACGGGTCACGCAAACGTGTGAATGAAACAAAACGCAACTCTGGGTATGTTTATGATGAGGTAACAACTTTATAACATGGCTTAACGCTTAAAAGAGTCAATGTTGCGTAACATAGGAGCTTTAACTAATTAAAATAATGTCTGACTGTGCTTGAAACAGTGACCACAATTAGCATATAGAAAATCTGTAATGTATAGTGGTGCCCTATTATTATCTAAGCCACATGTGTCAAACATGCGGCCCGGGGGCCAGATCCGGCCCTCCAAGACCTTTAATCTGGCCCTCGGCTGATTTTTCTATTAAAATACTTAAAATTTTCAGATTTTTCTGTTAATTTTCTGCACCGTTTAGCATAGCAGCGTCTCCGGCATTTCTGTACGTTGCGACTCCCACCAGAGCAGCACAAATGAAGACTTTCCTCTTTCCAAACGCTCTTAAAGGACGATCCTTTTGACTGTCGACCGTGACCCTCATCAGCAAAATGTCAAAAAATGAGAAAAGCAGATGCTGAGTTCAGGATTTCCCATGAAAAATAGTCTAATTCTTATTTGTTGACAGAGGTGAATGGGAAATCTGTGCTCAAAGTAGGTTGCATACGGCCCTCGGACCAAAATGAGTTTGACACCCCTGATCTAAGGCAATAAGATAACATACCTTCAAGATTTTACACAAAATTGCCTCCAGAGAAGTGGATATGAGTTGGAGCAGCTTGTACCAGACTGTAGTGAACACAGTGTAATTAAGTATGATGGATGGATTACATTTTGCTGTAACGTCTTCAGTGGATGAGGATGCATCTCATGGAGCATTAGAATTTGCCTCTATCTGTTGACTCATATAGTACAGGGTATTTGCTTGAGGACTTAGTATTTAACGCATCACTTGGTTCGGGCGCAAACAGATCCAAACACCTGGATTTTGTGAACTGCATTAAGAGGAGGGGAGACATTTTACTCGATTGGTCAGTTTAGAGACTTGTTTATTTATTTATTTATGATCAAAAACATAACCGGAGATGCAGGATTGTTCCACGATGCTTGGATTGAATGAAAGTGTGTGTTTTTAGTGGCAACCGGACAGATAAGTACAGTTAGCAGCACACCACCTTGCAATACTTTGTGTACACAGATGCCAGAGCCTCCTTTCTGTCTGAAACCACTTAATTCACAGCTTTCAGCAGCAGTGTAATTAGAAATGTCAAAGATTATCTGAAGAGACAAGCTTGTAAGAGATACTTCGCTATCATTAATGACCCTTTGGAGATACTTAGGAGATGATGAGCTATCAAGTGCGGCGGTCACAGTCTCCTCTTGGCTCTGGGACAACTTGGTCAGTCATTTAGGCTCGATTTGCATTGTCTGTCCGCCTCATCCGGACTGCGTCAGTATTGTCTATCCCAAGAACAGAGGGCCCATTCTGCGCCTGTGTCTCTCCCAGGGATCCTAAATGGGGTGAGGATATCCAAGCCGGGTGAGTGGTTGCACTGGCAATGGAAGCCCCTGAGTGCCCAGCTTAAGTGTGGCTCTGAGGGCACTTGTGGTGGGATGTTTGGTGGTGGAGGGCACAGGCCGGAGCAGAGCGCTGGCTCCAGAGCGAATGTGACGGCAAAAGAAACTATAAAGACACATACATGATCTGGAATAAGATTGTCACGATAAGAAAGTTTAACAGGAGGAATGGTCAGGTACTGTCAGCAGTATAGTCAGAAATAGTAGTATTGATGTGGCGCATGTTGGAGTTTATAAGCGCAGATGATAGCAGCTGTTAGGCAGTTATGTGTGGCGTTGCTAACTGTTGCCAAGAAGGATTTACCAGTGTTTTGAGTAACTCCGAGCCACGGGTGCTTGGTGTGGTGACAGAGTTTGGATTCCTCAACATGAAGCCAAACCTCAAACTCTGCCAGTGTTATGTCCAAACGAATGAAGAGCTTTATCAGGATTAAAAACATCCATCAGGTTTAAAGTGACAAAAGACAAACACGCATCCTTAAGTCGAGTTCTGCGCGTTATCATTCTGGAGCTGTTTGGGTTCAAATTATTTCGTAAACTCACAAATATCACAGGAATTATAATTTTTTGTGTGCAAGGTAAGTAGTAAAATATGTATTTGTTTTGCAGACAGACCTTTTGGAAGACAATAACTATTAATCTTTCCCTTAAAATTGCATTGTGTAACTTTTCTGGTGGAGGGTCCGTCACCTGCTTGTTTCTGTGGATAAGTCATTGCTCTGTTTGGAATGTCCCGCAATATGACATTAAACGGCTCTGCCTTACATTTATGAAATTACAGGTGGTTTTATTCTCAAAAAACAGGCATTCTGACCATGAGCCTCTCCACAGATCTGACCTGTAACTTGGTCTGATTTGGTCTCTATGACGATAGAAAGGTTTAATACCGTGGAACATTCCAGACAAAGCAAAAACATTTGGCATACCCTCCACCAGAAAAATTACACAGTGCACCTTTAAAGTTTACTGTTATCAATCCCAGTAATTTTATTGTTAGCCTCATAGCATAAATTCCTTCAGTAATTTTTCAAGCTTTTCATCAAAATACAAACATAAACTTCCTATGTCAATAAGATGACTGGGGCAGTTTGTGGTTTTTGGCTGTAAAAATCCTCCTGAGGTCAAATTCTGTCCATTGTTTTATACATATTTTTTTTTACAGCTTTATAATGTTTGATTTACTAGCCTCTGAAATGCACAATTTGTTAAACACGTTGCGCTTTATGATAATGTAACTGCTGTGAGAGGCGGTTCTGGAGCAGAGCCCTGTCTCCAGCCCATATCACAGCGTGTCCTGCACCTGTTGGCTGTTGGTGTCCGCTCCTTGATCCTGCTCCACTCGATGTGTCTGTGACTGTAATCCCACCTGTTCCTGAGCTGCGGGCAGGATGTTATCACGGCGCTCCCAGCCCCAGCCCCGCCCCCCCTCTGCACGGGTGAAAGGGGGCTATTGTGTCGGTGCTCTTTCCCCAATAAGAGAGAACAAGAGCGAGGCATAATCCTAACAGTGTGGTCAGCACCGGACAGTGGAGCGTGGAGGGGGGGATAGGGGCGTCTGCTGGGTACGGCCCCACGGAGAGGCACAGGTGTCGGGGGAGATTGGACGACAGCTGGGGGTACATGGGGGTGATGTACACGCACAGATGAACTCTTTTATGAGCTCCACAGTCTTGGCTTTGGATTTGTAATTTGTTTGAACGGATTTAAATGATGACAAATGACAATGTGGCAGCGTGAAGTCACATTCCTTCAAGAACCAGCTGCAAACTGGGATGCACTTTTGTACTTTGAGTCATCTGTGCTGTCTAGATTTCTGTTCATATTAAACTAAAGTGATTTTTTTTCTTTTTCTCTCTACATGAAGAGTTTAATAGCAAAAACATCTAATTTTTTTTTCTTTTTGTTACCATCTTCTAGAGATGTTATCAGTGACAATGATGTACAGTGATCCCTTGTTTATCGCGGGGGATACGTTCCAAAAATAACCTGCGATAGGTGAAATCCGCGAAGTAGTCAGCTTTATTTTTTACTGTTATTTTACAATGCAATACTTTACTGCAGAATGAAACAAAAAATAAAACCTCTTTTCAGGCCCAAAATGTGTTTAAGAAATAGAAATATTAACGTTTTCTTACAAATAACTATAATAGTTTAAAGAACGGTGTTGTAAAACAATATTTTTATATAGTAATGAACACAAGGTAGGAAACATTGTCACTCGCGTATTTCACAGTCCCTCCAGCTGCGCCTCTTCGTCCTGACTCCGCTGCGCTGTAGCGTCTTTTTCTACTGAAGGCTGCGCGACCAAGTGTGAGTCCTTCCTCCTCTTCTTTATCAACAAGATACAGATTCACTGTAAAAAAAAAAAAAAAGCACTGTAAAAAATTCCGCGAAGCCGCGATAGGCGAAGCGCGATATAGCGAGGGATCACTGTAGTGGATTTTTATCAAGAAGCGATGTAATATTTTGATAGCAGTGAAATACATTTGGCTTTTGAAATTATTACTGTACTAAAGTAGTAGTAAACTACAAGCCTCTGATGACTTTTTCAAATGTCACTTATCTGTTTTTGCAAATGAACTTTATACATATAAAACAAAGTATTAGTAACTGGCCTCAGTTTAGAAAATTCAGAATGAACTATATTTTTTTGTCTTGGGTCAAAAGATGAATATATTGATAACTCTTTATAAATAATATATAATATAATAAATTATAAAATAATAAATTACACAAAATTGTTGTTTTTTGGACCATTTATTTATTGCATCTCATGTTTTATGGGCATATATTTTGTTGGAGAAAACTGATTTACTGTAGAGTTAAAACGTTAGTGCCATGAAGGCGTCTTCAGGATTATTGGTTAATCAGTTTATCATTACTCACAGATTATTTTATGAATCAAAATATTGTACTGAACAAATCGGTGCCTTGAACAGAATTCCACTCATGAGGAGAAAATGCAAACTTAAGTCAGACAGAACCAAACAATTCAAGTAGGGAATCCATCCATTATTTATTTGTTTTCATTCTGTTGTTTTATTCTGTTTTTATTGCATTAAATTGGAGTTTTTTAATTCTCTATGTGC
This sequence comes from Odontamblyopus rebecca, assembly GCA_030686955.1. Taxonomy (NCBI): domain Eukaryota; kingdom Metazoa; phylum Chordata; class Actinopteri; order Gobiiformes; family Gobiidae; genus Odontamblyopus; species Odontamblyopus rebecca. The sequence goes on along the minus strand of CM060653.1, from coordinate 45,811,960 downwards.
AGCACTTTGGAAACGGCCTTTGTTTATGAAATGCACTATAGAAATAAAGACGACTGGAGTGGATTGGATCTTACCCAGTTCAACTTCTCATGTCTCCTACCTGCCCCGGCACTGCTCTGACGGTGCATGTGCCTCCACCAGCGCCGGGGCAGACCTGTCATTTCCCAGTGTTCAGTGCAGGATGTGTCTCCAGACGACTGCAGGCTCCTGATACGTGATCTGAATCAGTGAAAAAACATCTGAAACACGCAGAGAGATGGGCCTGACATTTTATTGGACTGAGATCAACAGAAACCTGGACAATACTTGCTTCAAAATGAAATGAAAACAAACCAAACATCATTAATCATATAAAAACAACACAGGATTCATATTTAGACATAAAGTTGCCCTGTTGATTTATACTGATATAGTCCTGGTTCAGTCTGGATTTTTATTTTTTATTTTTTCTGTGATACTTAAACCCAAGACACGCAAGCGTATTTGCTGTTTCTTATTGGACAGACATTTAAGTGCTTATCTCTGATTGGCCAACAGTCACTCCAGTTACAGTCTTTGTGATTTTTTGAATGTTGAAATGAAAGCAGAGACAGAGGCAGGCAGGGCTTCTTCAGTGACAGACAACACACCCACAGAGAGAGGGAGAGAAGGAGCTGACAGTAGGTGCACCTGACTAGATTTCATGAACAGTGGTGTCGTAAAAGTTTAACTGAGAAAACTTTACTGCAGTGAACTTCCTGCTTCGGATTTGAGGCTTTCCCTGAGGTTGTAACAGTCAACACCTTCGCTCATGTCTAAATGCTAATTAGTGAAGGGAATGTTTTGTTTTTTTTCTTAATTTCTTATTTTAATGAAGGCTTTATTAACTTGTCCAGCTGGCATTGGATTATACTATAAATAGTATAATCCAATGTCATTTCATATAGGATACGGTCATATACCTCTTTATTATTAAATAACCTTTAACAGTTTCAAACTAAAGCATATTATGGCATCAAATGGACAAATTCTCTCTAGGAAAATGTTGTTATTCAACAATATTAACATGTTTAACTATGTGCAATTTAAATGTAAATGTCCCTAACAGGGTGGAACATTTTCAGCAACAACATTTAATAAAACTACCTGTAATTATTACTATATTCATCCTTGAGCTTGACCATTATGCATTTCTTATAGTTAAACATGTCAGTATTAAAAAACAACATGAAAAATATATTCCATTATCATTTTTTACCTCCAACTTTACAAACCCAAAATGTTGCCGCAAAAAGAGAATCACCCATATGTCATTAATGTACTAAAATAAGACCTGTTTATGTTTCGAAAAGTTTTATTGCCGTTGTCGGTGAACAAAATTCACTTATTAGAAATTTGCTTCAGTGGTGAGGTCCAACATAATCTAAACTCTGAAAATGATAAAATAAAGATAAGCATATACATTAAAATAAGGTAAATAAAAGTACTTTGTGTGTATACAAAATATACCATATGGGCAGAACAACTGTGATTCATTTGTTTTGGCTGCGTACCACTTTGATGCAATGTAAGATCATTTGTTTCTGAAAATAAGCTCTGTTGTCCAAGTAAGTGGGTGACTTATGTGAGAATATTAATAATTCATTGTTTTAACAGGTGTAAATCTAATGTAGTAAAAGGTTTTGCTCAGAGGTGGTCCTGTTACCCCACTGAAACCTCCCAAAAACTGCAAATGTGTTCGTTTTCAGTTGTTTTGCTAACGCCCCTCTCACTGACTGAATAAACAAGTTAACGCTTTCACACCATAGACCCACCACCACAGTGGAAGTCTGATGTGTATTCAAAGCACAGTAAAAACTCAGGTTGAAAAGTTTAGCTGGGCACATTTTAGAGAGTCAGGTATTCTTATAAAGGTGACGTTTTTAATCAGCTAAACAATAGGGCTGCACGATTTTGGGGAGGAGAAAGTATTGTATTATCATTAGACAGTTTCCTGTTATATTTAAAAAGTACGGTTCTGTTCTGAATGGAAATTGTAATTAACTAAAATATAAACTAGGCGGCATGGTGGCTGAGTGGCTGAGAAGGTTGCGGGTTCCATCCCCGGGTCGCCCGGGTCTTTCTGTGTGGAGTTTGCATGTTCCTCCCCGTGTCTGGATGGGTTTCCTCCGGGTGCTCCGGTTTCCCCCATCAACCCAAAAACATGCAGCACCCCTATGAACTAACATCAAGGACCATGACGTCCACCCTCCTGTGGGCTCACCACCTGCAGAGGGGTTCATAGGGGGTCAGGTGCTATGAGGACCCAGCAGGATTAAGTGGGAGAAGATGGATGGATGGATGAAATATAAACTGTAAAATGAATGCAAGAAATCCCTGTCAGAACAAGTAAACAAGTTTTTTTTTTTAGTTTTTGGATAATCTAAATAATGGCAGTCTTGATGGTGTTTGCAAATACTCCGTTTGTTAAAGGCGCACTATGTCGCTTTTCGTTTGGGGTGCTCACCTGCTTGTTTCTATGGATATGTCATTGCTCTGGCTGGAATGTTTCAGGTTTTATAGCTCAAAAATACCTAGAAAAACAGGCATTTTGACTTTCTGACTTTGAGCGCGGTCGTCTTTCCACAGATCTAACCTGTAACTTGGTCTGATTTGGTCTCAAGAAGGTTTAATGCAACAACATCTCCTTGGAGAAAAGGATGTGACAGACGCTCCACCTGAAAAGTTGCACATTGCACCTTTCAATATACGAGAGGCCAGCAGATCTGGAGTTTCCTCACAGTGACAGACAGTTTTCATGCTCAGCTCATGTGAACTTGTCCCGTGACTTTATCAGCAGGGGAAGAGTTAGCACTGCAGCCAGAACAAGCTGTTGGGTTGTTTGCTATCACCAACACAGTGTCATTAATTTCATGTCTCTGGATATTCTGCCTCACATCGTTTTTAGCGTGTGAAGTGTTCGGGCTTCACGTCTGCTTGAATTCATCCGACTGTTGTTAACTGTCACTCAAATCAGCAGTTGTCCACGGCCATTTGAGCCGCTTAAACTTGTGTTGCCATGTCACAACTGTGTATATGTGCTCAAAGCTAACGCGTTTGTGTGTGTGTGTGTGTGTGTGTGTGTGGTCATCTCCTCCACTAACAAACATAAACAAGTCATTTACAGCTCATAACCAAATTTTCTCACCCAAAATAACCCTCAGAGCCGCTTTATGTAAGAAATCTGGTTTGATCTAAAAAAAAAAAAATGTTTTGTAGCTTCATGACTTTTGGGTAGTGCTGGTATTGTAAATATAAAATGCTGCTTTTTATTATGTGTGTGTTATTACTGAGTGGACATTTCTGTGTGTGATCTGCACATACACGGTGATTGATTTGATTTTCATTTCATTTTATTACATCGAATTTGTCCTGTCAAATCCAACCCATATTGATCTGACTCTAAAAAGCAGCTTTTTTTTATCTGAGGACAAAATAAATCATCACATTTGGGCCCTATTTTTTATTCTCACTGATGTTCGAAATGACTGAATTAAATGTAAATGCATCTCACTTCTTGATGTTCAACTATATCATGCACAATGATGACTAAATGAGGAGTTCATTTTTATTGTTTTGTTGTTTTGGACAGTCCAGAGAAAGTGGCTTACCATAGTTTTTCCATTTGGGCTGACCGCACCCTTTCCTCTGCTCATCCTTGTCTGTGTGTGACCAGCAGCTGTGGGCCTATATATAGAGTAAATGATCGAATGCTCTACTGAGAGGCAAGCAAGGGGCATATAGGGTGGTCCTGAACATAAATTTTGTATTGTAAAAATCTGCTGAAACTTAACTTCACTTAAAGTTAACTTAGCTTAAACTACTGAACTGTGTATGTAAAAATATCTAGTGGATTCATCTGGTATTTGGTCTGAAATAAAAAATAAACTTAGACAGTTTTATGCTGTATTTCCTGACAGTTTTTTTTTTTTTACTGACAATTAATTATCCAAAAGTCTAATGGTCAAACATCTAATGAACATTTACCTTGTGAGTGTTTGTTAAAGTTTTAGTTGTCTGCAACCAGACCATACAGGCATATACATGTAAGGCCCTGCTTATAGCTGATTCATTTTTGCAGTATTAAAAAATGAAAAGCATTTTCAAAGTACTCGATTGATTCTACTAAATTAGTAGTAGTAGTTTGCTAAGATCTCAGCATCCTGGGTTTGAATGAACAAGAATGAGGACATTAGGACTGTTGCCACAGCAATTCACAATTTATAACAAAACATTACATCTTTTCAATGATGAAAAGATCTCAAAATGTTCGTTGCCTAAGAGGAAACTGAAACCCATGAGTTTTTTGACTTGTCAGATGACCCCAAACTCCTCGGGCCCTGTACACTGCTCACATGGGGCAGTGCAGTTTGAATTGGCTTCTCTGTCTCATAAATCCTTCACTTCTGTCTGCTCCTGTGATCTTCCCTGTCACGGTCCATCACTTCGGATCAGGGGGGGTCTGCAGGATCCTCTCTGAGCTCCTGGATGTTTTGGTCCTTAGTCTATCCCTGTTTGAGAATACTGTCTGTAGAAGAGTGCAGTAGTGGGAGGCTGCTGTCTTAAGACCAGTGTTAACAGATGTTGTCGAGATCTTGATCCTTTGATGCCAAAAGTGTGACGGACATGGAGGAAAAGTGCTTTGCTTATACTTGTCTGGGCATCTGCACAAAAGTCTAAAACGCCACTTATGTTTAAACGTGCTCAGTGTAACTTTCCCGGATGATGAATCACTACTTCTTTGTCTCCATGGAGATGTTACTTCTTTGTCTATAATGCCCCTATTGCATTAACCTTGTTTTTTTCTCTGTGAGGAAAAGCAGGTCATTTTATTGAATAAATGATATTTGGTTCAATATGTCTCTGGCCCCAGACTCTAGAACACTGACCCCAGGCAGGCATGCACACCATTACAGATTTTGGCCTGCTTAAATCCACGCTCAAAACCTCTCTATTCAGACTGGCTTTAACTCGCAGTAATGCATTTTTAAATTTATTTTACAGTTGATTTTATTGGAAAAGCACGTTGCACACATTGAGTGTCGTAAAGCTCTCTACAAATAAAGATTGATTGATTTATTGAAACATTTCTAAACCAATTTTATAGCCCTTAACAGCAGCAGATTTCCGGAGGCTATAGCATTTGTACAGTAGTAGTATATTTGAAGTAATTTTGCCATTCTTCCGAGACAGACTTTCAATGAGAAACTAAAAACCCAATCCAGATTCCTGCTTTTTGAAACCTTTTGTTGGAGCTCTCCTGGAGGTCTGACAAATTGCACAGCTAATATATAGAATTATTATTGCTGCTGATAACTATAGATCAGCAAATATTTATGTATATTTACAGTTTTTCAGTTGTTTACATGCGTCGAGATCCTCAGAGTTCATGCCCTCTCTTTACTCTTGTCCCTGTCACTCTTCGGTGCTGTTGAAGTTGACCTCTGTCCGATTAGCGCTTTGCCGTGGTCTGGTTTGGTTATGCGTCCTGTCCACACCCTCCTCGTGATTGACTGTCCCCCTGTCTGCCCCACGGGAGTTTGGGGTCCCACACCTGTGCCCACCCCTCAACTTCTTTCTTTCACCCCTAAATCTTCACATGCACCTCTGTCTCTGTCCTCCGTACGGGGCCATCCTGTGCAACCGGACCCCTTCTGCCCCAGTTCAACCATATTACCCCCACACTCATCTGGCCTCACCACCTGCTGATAGCTGTAACTCACCGCACTGTAAAACTCAGCCCATTCATTCACCACAAATTGGAATCTATATACTACTGGGGTTGTAAAGATGCTCTATATAATGTTTCTGTCTCCATGGGGAAGTTATGGCTTTCCTAGAAGGTTCCACAGTACGGCATTTAAATAAACTTTCTTAATGGAGACCAAGCCAAGTTACAGCTCAGATCTGAGGAGAGGCAACCCTGCTCACATTAAGACTGCATATTTTTCAAGACATTTTTTGAGACATTCAAATGCAAATAGACACTTTAACCATGGTAGTAGTAGTTATAATAATAATAATGCATTTTATTTACCCAAGGTCGCCTTACAACAGCTACAGCACTTTTTCACAGACACATATCCTCAAAGACGCTTTACAGAGCATTTTTAACAGAGCATTGTTCATTTACTCCATACCCGATGGTAATAAGCTAACACCAGCACTCACACACACACCGCTTTCACACCTCCAGTGCACGTTCTGGGTTATGATAATAGTAATAGCAAACAAACACACTGATGGTATCTGTAATTATATTGGTTCTACAGTGTATATTGCAGTGTGTATATATATTTCCCATAGACTTCACTGCATATAGTACATGCCTCTACTACAACCCCAACAGTACCAGCCCAGTCCTCCCTCGGGGCAGTAATCCAACCCTGATCCAATTACCCCCGTACTGGGCAAGAATCAAACCAACTCTGCCCCGACTTAATTCAATCTAGCGGCAAAAGTGTTCCCCAGTAAAACAGTTGAGATGTTTAACTGCTGTAAAGAGAGATGGAGCGGTCGCTATGGGAGACCAGATCAAGTTCAAATGGTGCAGAGGGAGGAATGTGTTTTGAAGTGAAGTGATAGACACTTACTATAGAGGTGATGAAGTAGGACCATAAAACTCTATACCGACTATATTGGCACATTTGAATATATTATGTGTAATGTTTTACTTGACAGTCTTTATTATCGCGTGCTTATATTATAACATGACCAGACTTGAACCTTTTTTTCCCAAGTCTTTTGAGAGGTGAGAACACATTTTCAGTAAAGTAAAAGTAAGTAAGCATGTACGTTTTTCAATGTATGTGTGAGCAATAGAAACATCAATGCATAAATGCAAAGAAGAAACTGTAATTTTTTCACTGTGGAAAATCATAGCCAAAACAATTATATTTTCATAGAGACAAGCCGGTCTCCACCAAAAAAGTGACAGTGCAAGATCAAGACATCCAGCCTTCACAGGTTCCTAAGGCTACTCGAACTTGGCCCAGTAAAGGCTGTGTGACCCCTTTGATAAGGTGATAGTGGTGAAGGAGGAGCAGGAAGTGAAGACAATATGGCCGCCACATCTGTGAGGCCTGCACTGTAAGGTGATAGTGGAGAGGAACAGAGTGGGAGAAATGTGAACGCTGTTTAACATAAAGATAAAAGAGTTTTGTAGTACAAGTATTAGCTTCAACACGACAGTGGTGTACAGTGGATGTTGTCAACACTTCAACTCTTGACCTCAACTCTGAGTGAACTGTGTTGTCTTGGGTCACCTGATCATCTTCTGTAGATTACATGATAAAGCCTCTCTGTTCTTAAGTGGTGATTGATGCATTTGTTGACCTTATGTGTCATGTTATACACTGGAAAAAAACATTGTACCTTTGTATTGGGAGCTATTCTTTGCATTGAGGTTCAACATTTCCTATTTGTAAGTGCTCCGATAATAGGTTAACATTAACTTCATTGTTGTTATTTATCACCTAAAGCTTCATATAATTGAATAGGCGGGTGGATTTCTTGGTAAAATAATAACTAATTGTATGTTATATACTAAACATTAATCTGAAGATTTCCCATTATTGGTCTTGGGAGTGGCTGCCCCTTCTTTCAGTTTCTGTTCACATTGACGAATTGTTAAATATGCAATAGGATTCCAGTCCACTTTGCGCTCTTGAAGTCAATATCCTTCAAGCATCACTTTGCCAGAGCAAGAGTAAAGATAGATCCAGATAAAAAACTGGTCTAACACAAGGCAACAGTAACTTAGACCAAGAATTAAGTGAATTGTCTATAATTAAAAAATAATATATTCTGTTATTTATTAGTCCTTGTTTTACCTGAATACCACAAATACTAGAAGTACCATAATTTGAGAACCATTGCAATACATCATTACATCGTATTATGTACATCGAGTGCTACAATAAACATAAAAGTCAATAACATCTCCTCTTTCTCCTCTTTTTCTCCTTCTTTCATTCTTCCTTTCCCACAGACGGTCTCCATACAGTGGTAGCCCAGTGCACTCTGCGTGTCACCATCATCACAGACGACATGTTGACCAACAGCATCACGGTGCGTCTGGAGAACATGTCCCAGGAGCGCTTCCTCTCCCCTCTGCTCGGCCTCTTCGTGGAGGGAGTGGCTGCGGTCCTGTCCACCAAACGGGAGGCAGTCTTTGTCTTTAACATCCAGAATGACACAGACGTCCAGGGATCCATCCTCAACGTGACCTTCTCGGCCCGTCAGCCTCACAGTGGGGCGGGCAGAGGTGCCTTCTTCCCTTCAGAGGAGCTCCAGGAACAGATCTACCTCAACAGGACCCTGCTCCGGCTCATATCCTCACAGGAGGTAACGAAACACATAAGCACACATAACATACATAAACTTCATAAGAACATAAAAATATCCATCCATCCATCCATTTTCTTCTTACTTTTTCCCCACCAGTCAGAAAAATGATTAAAAAAAATAGTGAACAAAACAAATAATGCTACTGAAAACAATGTCAACTTCAGTATATGCAGTATTTTATATTAGTAATATATGATTTTTGCTATTTGTTTTCTTTTAGCTCTTTGTTATTATATTATGTTATATTGTATTACATTATTGTATATTATGTTATGTTATATTATAGTATTGTGATCGGGGAGCTACTGTCTCCGAATAATTTCCCTTGTGGATCAATAAGTTTTCTCTAAGTATTAGTGAAACAAACCATTAAACTGGACAATGAATATATTTTCTCATTCAAGGTGTTGCCATTTGATGACAACATCTGCCTGCGGGAGCCTTGTGAGAACTACATGAAGTGTGTGTCTGTGCTGAAGTTCGACAGCTCTCCTCCGTTCATCTCCTCTGACACCGTCCTCTTCAGGCCCATCCACCCCATAAACGGGCTGCGCTGCCGCTGTCCCGTGGGCTTCACTGGGGAGTACTGTGAGACTGAGATCGACCTGTGCTTCTCCGGACCCTGTAAGAACAACGGCCGGTGTCGGAGCAGAGAGGGGGGCTACAGCTGTGAGTGCCTGGACGACTTCACCGGTGAGTGCCAGAGGGGTGGCTCATAGTGAAGGGACTGTTCTGATTCTATGCTCATACACAAAAATACTGCATGTCACTGCATCAACACCATTCATAGGTTTCAGGGACATGGTATTTTCCTATTAGGTACTTATCTACATGGAGAGTAATATGTTAAATGCCATATTGTAATGTGGATCATTCCATACAATGCAATAACATCTCCATGGAAACAAGCAGATGGTGGACCCGCTACCAGGAAAAGTTACATAGAGCACCTTTAATCTTAACATGTGTTTGAACTGTGAGAAAGTTCAACCCCAGTGCAGACAGGCCTTTGTAGGTAGAACACCTATGGAGAGAGACAGAAAATTTATGGTCTGACGTGACTGGTTCAGCAAGACCAGCCATCTGCCTCTGCCTCAAAAACACCTGAGTGCAAACATGCTGATGCACGTACACACTGTATACTTCCAAAAAGACATTATGCCATGTTTTCTAAATGCATTTTATTCCTAGGTAGGTCACTGTAATAGAAAGAAAAGTATTAATGGGTTTGTGGTTCTTTTTTCTAAGCGTCATTTTGCTAGGCTCCCATGGATAAGTCTTAAAGGGCCCATATTACACTATTGTCAGATCTTTTATGATGTTGTTTCAAAAACATACCTGGAGTTCTGTTTCATTCACACATGTTTAACACACAAACCCTGCACATGTAGGCTGTGCTCGTTTCTCAAACTGAAAACACTCTGTTGCACCTTGTGATGTCACGTAGTAATTCAGGAATTGCTCGACTGTGTTTTTAAACTCCAAACACCTTCACAAGAACCATCTGGATAATGTTAACTTGAAAACTACTGCTTCATGCCATCACAAGGTGAAACAGCTCAATTTGAGCTTTGGAGATGTAGACAGACAAATAATAAATCATTACTCAAGTATATGTGAATGAAACAAGCACAACTTCAGGTATGTTTTTGATGACATTATAACATGGCTTAAATCTCATAAGAGTCTTTTTTCCGTAATATCAGACTTTTAATCGCATGAGCATCTGCGAACCAAACCAGGACAAGTATGAACGCAGAATACGATGACATTTGAATCACTTAAGTGGACCCACGATTTTTGCTGTCTACTCACCTCCCTTCACCATTTTATTCATAATTCTCACACAAAATATTTTACAAATACTCCATCTCTGTACTTCCCCCATTCTGTCCACTTGATACTATATACCCACTGCCCCCTCTCCTGTCTCCTGCCCCATTACCTGCCCCTGACAGCCTTCATCTCCTCCTCTTCCTCTGTGTATCTGATGTAATTACCCGATTAGCCCTGCCCTTTCACTCAACAACCCATTTTTTCTACCCCAATGCCATATTTCCTTATACCTGCCTCTCCTTTGAAGGTCAAAGTTCAAGCTCAGATAGTCAGGCCCCATCAGGAACCATTATGTGGCTGTTGACAAGTGGGAAGCTAAGGTTACCAACATTATGGGGGGAAATAGATATGGCTAATTCCTCACCAAAAAAACAAGGATTACACTGTAGAGAGAAGGACTATTAGCTGGTTCCAGCGTAGAGTGTGGAGCTGGGGTGCATGTCACTGTCTGGAACAAATATAATAAAAGGAAGAAAGAAATATGTGAAAGTGGAGACCAATACTGATGTTGGGTAAGATGATGGCAGTGAGGAATTTTTGAAAAATAATGTTAGAATTATGTTTAATTTTACTTTCTGAAATTGTAACAAGTTAAATTCATTTCTTCTTGTTCAAATTTCCAAGCTCTTTTTGGAAATGGGGGGATTCTTTGGTAATGACATAATCAAACAACTTAATCCTCTCTTTTTGCTTCACATGCCTTTATTTACTTAATCTTGGCACTGGCACATGGTTTTTCTACTTAGACACCACATCCACCTCACCAATATGTATTTGAAGAATATTTCTGTGGTTCCTTCTGTTGAGAGTCATGGTTCTGTCAACAACCAACAGATAATGAATTGGTAAAGGGACAAAAAATGACTTTTTCAAATATTTTCTGGTTGTAATCAACAATGTTTTGGAGCTTTTAACATAACTATAGCATTTTAGACATTTATGGCCACACAAGTCACATATCTAAGTGTGTACTTTCTCCATATATTTTAAAAGCTTGTATTAACCCTCCTCTTCTGATCTTTTCCGTGTCGTCTCCATAAAAGGCCAAATGGACTCTTGGTTTGGAGAATCCCACTGAACTCTATAAACAGAGCTGTGTTTCTTGAGATTAAAGTGGGCTCTTCTTAAACAGTTGTGCTTTAAGTGGCTGTAAGCCTTCGACCTGGTCACACGTTAATATGGGGATTACTGCGCATGACTGGAAATCACATATTTCTTATTAAAGCAAGTGGATACCAGGCGGATGATGTGTGTTAAAGAAACAGCACGCTTGAAAGACAAAATCAAATATGAGGATTATTAGAAGCAATTTGTCAATGACAGCGGTTAAGACAACATGTCTGAGATCCCAAAGATCATCTGGGGCGATTAGATTAATGCTGCAGCTTTCAAAAATGAAAAATTAATAAAGAGGCAGATTTAGTTTTTCAAAGAGGCGTATTAATGTGGTTAATCCTGTGAGTTTTGATTCCAACTGAACCTGAAGCACATATGAAATAAAATACCCCCAATTTATTTTTAGATTCATTTGGGTGTGTATACATATCCCAAAATATAAAAGTAATATTTTCAAACCCAAATAAAATTTTGTAAAATGTGTTGACACAAATTATATGATGAGAGCAGATTCACACCATAGAACTTTTTTAGCAAACTTGAAGGTGCATTGTGCAACTTTCTGGTGTCTTTCTACCTACTCGTTTTCATGGAGATGTTATTGCTTTGCCTGGAATGTTCCGTGGCCTGACATATTCATCATTTAGGAGCATTTATTCATTATGGAGGTTTATACTGCTTAAAAGTAGTGTAGTTACCTGCATGTCTTCCTCATGATGGACAGGTTTATTGTGGAACATTCCATATAAAGCAATGCCCACGGAGGCAACAAGCAGGTGGCGGACCCTCTACCAGAAAAGTTACACAATGCACCTTTAAATAAACACAAGTCAAACAGCATCACACTTCAAGCAATATTTATGTGTTCATTTTTGACTTTGCATAACCCCATGTATTTTTCCCTCTGCAGGTGATCACTGTGAGCTGGACGCCTCCTCGGACCTCTGTGTACCCGGGGTGTGTAAAAACGGAGGAGAGTGTGTGAACAAAGCGACCGGAGGCTTCAGCTGCAGGTGTCCCCACGGAGAGTACGAAACACCCTACTGCGAAATGACCACGAGAAGCTTCCCCGGACAGTCCTTTGTCACCTTCAGAGGGCTCAGGCAGAGGTTCCACTTCACCATTTCATTCATGTGAGTACATTACCCCATGTAGTCATTATCACAACAGTGTATTTGGTATGTGCAGGTCTGTCACGATAACACATTTTGAAAAGTGGTGTGATGATAAACAATAATATTGAACCCAAACCACAAAGCTGAATTAGCCCCCAAATATTCTAAGTGTACAATATTGTTAAATATGCAGTAAATAAATAACAGAGTGCAACACTTTAGTTAGTTTGTGTTTATAATTAGACATAGAAGTTCATAATTTAAACTTCTACAGCTCAAATTTCAACATAATACAGAGAAATAATCAGCACGGTGGCTGAGTGGCAACACTCAGGCCTCACAGCAAGAAGGTTGCGGGTTCGATCCCCGGGTCGCCCGGGCCTTTCTGTGTGGAGTTTGCATGTTCCTCCCCGTGTCTGGATGGGTTTCCTCTGGGTACTCCGGTTTCCCCCATCAACCCAAAACATGCCCGCACCCCTATGAACTAACAACAAGAACATCAAGGACCATGTTGTCCACCCTCCTGTGGGCTCACCACCTGCAGAGGGGGGTCAGGTGCTATGAGTATTGGGCAGCAAAATGCCCCGCGACCCAGCCGGATTAAGCGGGAGAAGATGGATGGATGGACAGAGAAATAAAACTTTTCCCACTAGTACAAAGAAAAAGTACCCACTACCCACTATATTATAATAACAATAATGATTGTTCGGACATGCATTGAACCATAAGTCAATATAGTAATTATTGTGACAGGTCCTACTTATTGATGGGCACCTGACAATTTAGGTCAGTTGCAGGTAGAAACTACACTGTCCTGTTAAAAAATACCTGAAAAATATCTCAAATATCCAAGCCAGGGATGTCAAGATTATTTGGATAATTTACATATTGTGTTATATTTACATATGAATATTTCAGATGACTATAATTATCAGAATAGTGCAGGATCTCAGTTCAACTTTTTTGTATCTGTTCTGTATTTCTTATCATCCAGTATTGCCTCTACTATGAAAATTGTACCATTAATAATTGATATTTTGCGAAGTTCATAGACAACATCATGAACCATTAACTTTTATGAGGAATGAGCAAGAGGAATTCTGATTAATGGTTGATCTTAGTTTAATGTTTGCGCAGTTTATTTATTTCCAGCCTGTTTTAAACTCACCTCATTTCCTCTCAGCACTTCTCAAGTATCAGAAGTTGTAAACTGCAATTTAGAGCCACACAAACAAATGTACTTTAGTTTAAAGTGTGTCACTGAGGCGTGTCCAAACCTGAATACAGTGTCTATTGTCTGCTATGAGCTGCTGCTGTTCACAATAAACCGTCATGAACCTATTATTAAGCATTATGATACCTCACCTCATGTTATACGTAAATAAATATTATACTGTAAGTATATGTATTGAAATAATTTTATTCCAGACAATAAATATAGAAGTATTAAGGTACATGAACAAAAATTACTGTACTAATACTACTCCATATATCATATACTTATTATGTCTGCTTCATTATTGTTCATTAATAAGCTTCTATATACAGGGGAGACAAAGGGGGGCAAAGGGGTCTGTTGTCCTCAGGGTTTTAGGGCCTCAGAATTAGAACCTCTGCCTATAATTTAATATTAGAGGGTGAGTCTTTTTGCCCTGGGCCCCCAAATTTCTGTCTACTGGCCTGACAATATACTATATCTATTGATTTTTGTTACTGTCTAGTTTGCCAGAAATGTCATAACATAGTTTCTGAATCAAGTTAGTATAAATATGCAACCTGAAAACTATAACTATATTCCCAAAAAAATCTCTTTTAGATCAACAAAGTTTGTCTAAGTCAGGGGTTTTCAAACTGGGTGAATATGAGTGTCCCCTTAGAGTAGGTAAAGACAGCTGAGCCTCCCCCTGCCCCAAAATCCACCTGTCCTACCCCACACAGGCCTTTGAAGTAAATGCATTTTTTGTGTTCCTGCAATGATAAGTTTCAGTAACAACTGCTAATATATTTTTTTAATATTGTATTTAATTTTTTATTTTTTTTAAAGTGCAGTCATAAATGATTTTTGCAACAGCAAATAATTTCCAGCTTCATGCAGGCCTAATTGAGGCGACTTTTAACATCACTGAACACCAGCAGGCCAATCCAAATGAACAGAACATGCTTAACATTTGTAATCGGAGCCAAAACTATAGCTGATGACACCTGATGGCTGAAATCAGCACGTGTCTGGGCCTTATGTTAAGCGCTATCACTGTTCCCTGCACCTGGATTGTGGCTCCATTCATTGGTCTTGTGCCGTCCTCTGAACGCGTTGGTCAGATCAGTCTGGAGGCTCCGTCCTCCATGTGCCGGTTACAGACGGGGACGAGCAAGACCAGTGCACAATGGACTGGGTCTGAGCGGTTCTGTGCCGACCTCTGCGCACTGGTTCCTCATGGGGAAAGCAAGAATGCACAGTGGAATATAGATCCGGGCGAGTTGCTCTGGTCCTCCGTGCTCGAGGGCTATAGAGGACTGAAGCGTGTCCTGAGCGGTCCATCCTCTGTGCTCTTGGTTCTTCCCGGGGAAAGCACTTCTCAGGCCGAGGCACCGAATCAGTCTCCGCTCCAGCTCATCTGAGCCTAGCCTGATCCAGAGCTCCTCCAACTGGTTACATGATGTTGTGGCAGAGGTACAGTCTCGGAACCTGACCAGGTGAAACCGAACTTATATAATCCTAAATAATCAGGATCATATTTCCTATGTTTCCAGTTTATCGCGAATACATGCATGCACAAAATCAACTGCTGCAGATGTGTACAGATGTGGACGTTTTTGTTTGGTTTTTTTGCGGGGGAGGTGCGCCTCACCAGTTGAAAACCTCTGGTCTAAGTCTAAGTCAAACAGGAAAGCTCTTTTATGGTTTCCAGGAATGAAAAAAATAACAATAGATTATCAATTAACTATTCAACACTACTAAATATTTTGATAGAGCTCATGAATTATTCTATAAATGTCTAAAACTGAGTTAGTTAGTTACTGTTCACCTCACCAATCTTCCCTCTCAGTCTCTCACGCACATAACCCTGTCACCAGTTCATTGAGTTTATCCAATGGTAAATATTATGCACTACTCACTCTCAACAGGTGAGATAAAGGTATTTGATATACGTGCAGCAGTAGCCCAGCAGTGGGGTTTGTAATGTAGTAAAAACAGGAAAAGCTTTGATGAGTTCCCCTTATCTTAGTCCATCCTGGTTTCCTGATTTCCTAGTTTTAGCGTCATCTGCTGTGTGACTCCTCTGCCCTCCACTACCTCACCAAAACACAGATGTACTGTAGGTATGCAGGCTTAAAACACTAAAGTATATGAAAGTAAGGCTTTTGTCCAGGTTGGTACCTCTATTACTCAGATGTTGTGTCTTGGATGGAGGAGTTTTCACATCCTGTCTGTTGTTACTGTGGGAATGTTTGTACCGCAGCCAGACGCTTGTGCTGAGGTTATCTTTAAGGTCTTCACGCAGTAGTGCTGCTTTTGTTTGGGTTGGACTGAACTATTACAAAAAAAGTTGTGTAATTTTCTCACAAGTGCTTGCCAAATCATTTTTAGTGAAAGTAAAATTCTCATGGGGGCTTTTAACTTCCTTGGATGTATGCTGCTAAAGGCCAAGGTTACTGAAAAGACCCCTCTGACATTATTAAACAGAAAACATATGACACAGCAAAGATAAAACATGCTTTCATATGCAAACCCTCTGGTAAAATTAGAAAAAAAAATCCACTAGTAGCTGAGTGCAGTATAGGCTATGAATTCTAACTCTTTTGTAGATATAGCAGTAGAAGTAGCATCAAAACATGATACCCAGTAAATCTGTATAATATGCTTTCTTCATTGTATTGAGATGCTTGTAGTTAGATGCTAAACTGTATTTTGTTGTGCACTTGTGCGTGTGTAATTACAACAAATCTTATCTTAAATCTTAGCTTCACATTTCACTGAGGAGCTTTGTTTTAAGCATTGAAAGTCAACGCGACAGACAGACAAACCTAAATACATTTTTATATTGTTAAACCTGCTCAAATGTGTGTGTGTTTCTCTCAGGTTCGCGACCAGAGAGAGGAACGCTCTGCTGCTTTACAACGGCCGCTTCAACGAGAAACACGACTTCATCGCCTTGGAGATCATCGATGAGCAGATCCAGCTCACCTTCTCTGGAGGTCAGGACTTCAAATGATCTGATGTAATATTTATATTTGTGCGGGGCAGGTGGCGATGCCTTTAACTGTGAGTATAATGTAAATAACTCACAGATCTCAAGGTTAGATAACATGAGTTCAGATAATGCATTAAGTGCACTCATTACCTGTGTGATTTGTGACTTCTACCAAAAAGGCGGAGCATGTTTTGTTTATTTCTTTGGCTGTTAGGACAAGTCAAAATGTATTAAACATGTGGCTTCATTTGAATATAAAAACAGAAATATTATTGAGCTACGCTTTTGTAACTTCTACAAAAACTTAATTTAACACTTACTATGGAACATACTTAGCATATACCGCTAACAATTACATGACATTCTAGTAGACAGAGACGTGTATGTCACAGCACTTCTTACCGTTCACAGTAGCATTTTTCTGTGTAAACAAATACACCCTCTGTAACTGTAGTAACTGTTGAGTTGTTGCTGTTTTTCAAAGAGTTTCCCATGATGCCGAGCTGCAGGGAGGATCCTTGGTTTCTTTTGGGATCGCGGCCAAGTTCTAGTCCTTGAAGTCTAGCTCAGTTCAGAATCTTGAGCGTGTGAATCATCACATAATAGTACTGCGTGTAGTAAACTGTCATTAATTTTATGAATAATGACCAAATGCTATTTTCCTTTTTTGTATAATTATTTTTTCTGTTAAAGGTGCATTATGTAAATGGTCTAGTGGGAGGTCTGTTATTGCCTCACCTTCAGTGTTCCAGTATAACTAAAACTTTCTTTGCTCGTGGAGACAAACAGGTGACACTACCAGGCAAAGTTACAGGTCAGATCTGTGAAGAGGTCACGCTGCTCTTTGTGGTCAATGCTTTTGTGTTTCAAGGTATTTTCAAACAATAAAAGCGTTGTAATAGAGTAAAGGCTACTTAGAAGAGCTTAATGGTCTCGTTATTACTTTGCAATAACATCTCCATGGAGACAAGCAGCTGGTGAAGCCTCAACCAGAAAAAAGTTGCATAGAGCAGCTTTAAATCACTGGTAATACTCAAACTTTGAAAACTCCCTCTGCCTGATCTGCACACCTCTTGTTATAAAGCGGGAAATTACAAGGTTCAATAGTTTCCACATATGTCACTGTGGCATGTTCACAATAGGAAACAGCCCTGGACTCTTTTGGCCTTCGGACAAAGAAACACACTCGTCTTGTGAGTGCAGCTCAACATTCAGACTGATGAGAAACCAGTGGGTTCTTGCTGCCTCTGCCTTTAACAAATACACTAAAGCCCGAGTCAGTCTGAAGCCATTGTGCTACAGTCAGTGAGGACTAACCTGCATAGGTGATTTATGAGGCGGCTGTTAACGGGAAGTTTGGTTTGGTTACAGCCTTCCCGAACATGTAAGATTAGCTATTTATTTCAAGTTTAGTAGACTTTTAATCTGGTAATATTCTTTCCACTTTACATTTAAACCGCATTAAAGCCTACCTAACCATGCCTTATCGTATGTAGTGGGGTTTTTTTTGTTACAAACCAAAGTCAAATGCTGTGTCTATCTCTTGTTGACTTGCCAGCATTGAGAAGCTAGTTGGATTCTTGCACGATGTGAAAAACGTGCAGCTTGTCTGGCTCATCTTTCTACTTGTGTGAATGGATATTACTTTTTCCTGACAAAAATGACGACTTGTTGCAATAGTGAACTGTGTGAGTTGACTTAGATGCTGCAATACTGTCTCCAAATACAGGCAGGAAATGGAGTTTAAACCAAAGTATAAAAAAAAAACAACAGTTAAATGGCCAATTTTCATGCACATGCACCGAGTATATTTTTCATTTCTTGCAACTTTTATTTAATATTTGTGTGTTTTGTTTAATTCCAGGTGAAAGTAAAACCACAGTGGCCCCGTACATCCCCGGAGGAGTCAGTGACGGACAGTGGCACTCAGTACAACTTCATTACTACAACAAGGTAAGACCCTGTACCTGGTAATACAATTTAGTATTTAAATATTGCTTTATACTATCTTTATCTGCCTTTTTCATTTATTAGACTCTGATGCTATTTACAAAAGCTTACATATCACTTTTTGTTGTGTAGTTTTGTGGGTTGAGTGCTAAAGGTCATCCACCCCCCGCTGTTTACTTAGTTAAAGCATTATATTGTCAAGAAAAAAGGGAATCGTTGCCTTCATGACTGATATCACGACTGGCACTTGTGATTCACCGCTTGCACAACACTTTCTGGTAAAATTTCGATTCATCACGACGTTCCCACGGTGTTTCTCTTGCATGTCGTCTGGATGTAAACTCAGAAAAGAGGCACTGGTTATTTCTCAGGCTGGCTCAAATATCCACTTTGGTTGTGATTTTATATTTGAGAGGCTCATGGCGAAGCTCGTCTATTTGTGGCGTTGTTTTGCAGTAAACCTCCTGCAGTCGTGGTTCCTCTAACATTAAGACAGACAATATTAGATGTTTTAATGCTGTTATGTAATAGTTATTTGTGTCTAAGTTGTATAGGAAGTATGATTAGATACTCTTTAGTCAAGGTATTATATTATTATAGGTCATGATTCCAAATGTGCTGTTTTTTCTCCTTGCTTATTACAATGAATAGGCCTCTGCTTTTACCAGTGGGTCGGTTTGGTGAGGGTGAAAAGTGTAGTCAGTCATTTTGAAGATCAACATATTTTCATATAAATATTTCTTTGCGTAAATCTGACAGGATTTATGGAACTGATTAACTCTCTTAGTGTGCACAATTGTCTTAGTTTGATCCTGGTTTAAGCCTTGTTTAGTAATGATGCAGATTTGGTTTGGTCCTGGTCTAATTCTGTTTTACCAGAGTTTTTTCCAAGTCCAGTTTCATGTTTTTTCCAAGTTTAGTCCCATATTGCGTCTGATTCGTCTGAAAATTTGAATCCATCCTCAGTTTTGTTTTATTTATTTATTTTGAAAAACACTCCAAAGAACCTGATAGATACCGTTTGTAATCCTTTTGTTGTGCAAATTAATGGTCATTTTGTAACGCCAACTTACACTTTCCAATAAATATTTTTTTAAAACTTGTATTTGATAAAAACAGAGTATTGCCTTCTGACACTTATTTATTTATTTTAATTAGCAATTTATTCTGTGCATAAATTTGTTTACATACAATTTCTATCAAAATTAGAATATATGAAAATGTATTATTATTATTAAAAAAAAAAATAAAATAAATAAATAAATAAATAATAATAATAATAATAATAATAATAATAATAATAATAATAATAATAATAATAATTTAAATGCAATGAAAATAAATAAATACTGGCACTTAGTCATATGATTTTGACTTCAGCCTTTGCCCCTCGCTCCTCCCTATACCCAGACTCACATCACCTCAGCATCTCGGCTCTGACCTAAGACATGTAGCGTCAGATTTCAGACACCTGGCTGTTGTGTTTTCGCCTTGTTAACAGGAGCAGCCCCTCACAAAGCCGCTCCTCTCACGTTTCACAGCATGTTCATCTGCTGCCTGTGCTGTTGAGCAGAAAACATACATGCTGGCTCTGACACTGGTGATGAATCATAGAAGCTAAAGCCCTCTTAGCAGGTTAGCTCCAGGGAGGCCATTGTTTAGGTCCTGTCCCCCACCTTTACAACATGAACTTCAAACTGGATCACAATTTAAACCTTGTAAGTCTTTGTTGAGGGAGGTAAGACCCGCAGGTAGTCTATTGTTGTAAAATATAGACTTTGTAATGTTTTCTCGGCTTGGTTCATAAAGGTTTTTTGATGTGCAGCCAGTAGAAAAATAAGATTAATTTCTGCATGAAGGCAACATTTTTTTTCCTCAATTTTACCCTATCGTTTTTATTATTTCAGGACAAGCACGCGCATGCAGGAAAAAGCTCGTCAATCAACTTGTCGAGATTTAAGTAACTTCAAATTCTGGCTTTTGACTCCATTAGTCTTAAAATATAACAACCGCTCTACCAGGTATTAATAAGCTTGGCGTTGTTATCACCATGGAGACCAGGCCAAGTTACAGGTTGAATCTTTAGCGAGTCAACTGAAAGTTTTTCATGCTGGACAAGGTTGAAAACGTTCTGTGTAACATTCGAGGCAAAGCAGTGAAGAAAACAAGCAGGTGTCAGACCCACACCTGAAACGTCCCATAGTGCAGCTTCATAGTTTCAGTTTGTGTCCTATAATTACACTTATATACCCATAACTTTCATTTATTACTGTCTAAAGTATTTTTTTTCCCCCTAATATTTCTTCATCATGTCAGTCTGGCTGGCATATACCTTTAAATTACCCCGAGGACCTGCCTGTCTAGCAATGGCACAAAGTGAGTTTCTGTGTTGACTGATCAGAAGTAGCGATGACTAAATGTAACTTAATCCTCTATGAAGCGCTGCCGGGGTAAAAGTACCTGGATATAACGGCGACGTGCTCTCGTGATGTGGACACGTTGACGTCTGAATGGAGTTTCAGAAGGATGGGCTCTGTTTGAAAGAGGCGGCCTTCGTCTTTGTCAAAAAGAGTCACTGAAGACACATACTTAAACTGTGATGTAATCTAGAGTTATATTACAGCTAAAAAGGTACAAGTTTACAATTTCATTCTTTGACTTTAACCGAAATCGATACTGCAAGGAATAAATGACACATTTTACAACAAATATGTCTGTTAACACTATAAATTCAAAAAGTAAAAAAAAAAAAAAAAGAATATCAAAGTTTAGCTTCAACTGTTTTAATTTCAAGGTGCACTGTCTAATCCACATGTGTCAAACATGCGGCCCGGGGGCCAGATCCGGCCCTCCAAGACCTTTAATCTGGCCCTTGGCTGATTTTTCTATTAAAATACTTAAAATTTTCAGATTTTTCTGTTAATTTTCTGCACTGTTTAGCATAGCAGCGTCTCCGGCGTTTCTGTACGTTGCGACTCCCACCAGAGCAGCACAAATGAAGACTTTCCTCTTTCCAAACACTCTTAAAGGACGATCGTTTTGACTGTCGACCGTGACCCTCATCAGCAAAATGTCAAAAAATGAGAAAAGCAGATGCTGAGTTCAGGATTTCCCAAGAAAAATAGTCTAATTCTTATTTGTTGACAGAGGTGAATGGGAAATCTGTGCTCAGTGTGTTTGGAACAAGTGGCGTTGCTCGAGGAATATAATCTTAAACACCACTACGAGACACGGAGAAAAATACAATAACTTGAAGAGAGAACTGAGTTTTCTGATCCGGCCCTTTTGGGATCAAAGTAGGCTGCATACGGCCCCCGGACCAAAATGAGTTTGACACCCCTGTTCTAATCGTTCTGGTGTAGAGCTCATCACCTGCTTGTCTCCGTGAAAATTTGCCTACAATGTTCCACAGTATGACCATAAACTTATGAATCTCCATGGAGACTTGCAAGACAAATTTCAGGTTCAACATTGTGGATAAGCAACCCCACTAATATGAGTTAATGGTTTTTTTAAAGATATTTTTGAGCAATAAATATCTTTAGTTTAATAAATGCAAGACAGATTTGTTTAATGCCACACTGTGGAAAATTTAAACCAAAGCATTAACATGTCCATGGAGATAAACCCTCTCCAGCAAAGCGACAAAGTGCACTTTTAAACTGATCGGGGATATCCAGAATAATCAGACACTAAAATTGTTGCTTGCTGTAATAGTCTTTAATTAAACCTTTTGTGGGTTTTGTACAACTGTGTGTAATTAGCAAACCTCTCCACCCTTTAACTGGCATCACACAAGTATTATTATTATATGTTTAATATTTTAATTTTCTCTTTTAATCTTCTGTTTTGGAAAGACGTTTCATTTTAGTATTGGACAAAAACAGAGTTGCCTCCACACTTGCGTTGCAGCGGAGTTTTCTTGTTGTCATGGCACACCCTCTACACACAAAGTGATTTATTAGGTCAAATGATGAGGCGGTTGAGGGCGTGCTGGAGCATACGACTGCCTCTTTTCAAAGCTGCTCTATTCTCTCCAAGCGGGGCGCCTCCCGTCTGAGAAACAAAGGTCAAAGGTGACGAGGGGCTGGCATGGCAACAGCTACGAACCTGACGCTTTTGCACTGATCTGGGGCGGTTTGAAAGCTCGGGGTATCGACAGGGGGGTGGCTTGGGCTTCGATGCGTATGAGACCCTGGTGTTTTGGAAGTGGCAATGGAAATAAGCAGCGCAAACGCATTTTTGGGATTCCGCATCAGGACGTCTCAAGGCCCCTTCCATCTCAGGACATAGAGTAAACAGGAAGAAGACGCGGCGCACTACAGGAAATGCACGTGTGTTGGAGGAAGTGGTGTGGTTTTGCCTGACATAAGGGAGGGTTTGTTATACAGATGCACTGTGTAACTTTTCTGATGGAGCATTTGCCACCTGCTTATCTCAGTGCAGATGTGGCTGCTTTACAAGGATGGTTACTCAGTGTGGCATTAAAGATCTATCCAACTACTGTTTATTCCGGTAACACTTTATAATAAGGTGCCATAATAAACAGCAAACTAATCATCACCTAACCCCTCATTAATATTTGTTAATTGTTACTAAAATATCTATTTTGCATAAGTTAATAGATTTTTCATAATTAACTAAACATGAATTATTTGCATGAAATCAGTGTATTCATGTTTTAACAAATAGAAAATAATCTATTAACTAATATTGTACTAATATTTATTAATAGTTAACTAAATGTGTCTTTGGCTCTGCTTATCTCAGTCTGAACCTCTCCTCACAGGATCACTGTTGGTTAAGTTGGTTAAGTGTAAAATGTAAAATATTTGCTGTTGTTAATACATTTTATAAGTAAAGTAGTATTATGTGTATATATAGTTAATAATTACTCTTCCAACATTCTTATAAGGTGCTCCACACTGATGCCTACATGATACTGATATATTAGTTATGCTTAACCAACTTAACCAACAAGGATCCTGTGAGCAGAGGTTCAGACTGAGATAAGCAGAGCCAATGACACATTTAGTTAACTATTAATAAATATTAATATGTTATTAGTTAATAGATTATTTTCTATTTGTTAAAATATTAATACATCAATTTCCATCCATCCATCCATCTTCTTCCGCTTATCCGGGGCCGGGTTGCGGGGGCAGCAGTCTAAGCAGGGGCTCCCAAGCTTCCTTCTCCCCAGCCACTTCCTCCAGCTCCTCCAGACGACATCAGTTTCATGCAAAGAATTAATGTTTAGTTAATGATGAAAAATCTATTAACTTGTACAAAATAGTTATTTTAGTAAGAATTAATACATATTAATGAAGGGTTAAGTAATGATTAGTTTGCTTTTTATTATGGTACCTTATCATAAAGTGTTACCTTTATTCCACATTTGTGTTAATATAACTTGAAATATGTCAAAAATAGACTTGAAAATATGTGGAGAAACATGTATTCTCACTGTGAGCGTGCTTCTCATAAACTCTGCCCCGTAACTTGGTGATGTTAGATAAGCAGTGAGGAGCCAGGCAGATAAGAGATACTTCAGTGTAACGGAGCATACTGCGTGACAGGCAATATTATTTTCTCCTTAATAAAACCTGAAGTCTTTATTGTGATAGCATAGCATAGGTTTAGTGCTTTGCTGCATTGTAAATCCACCCATAAATGAAAAAATGCACCGTACTTAAGCTGATGCATAAGCATTTCCCATAGTCCACATCACGCTACACTTCCAAACTCCAGCCCCCATAATGCCGCTCTGTACTGTCCTCACATAAGACAGTGCATTTCCTGGACATGTAGACAGGTCACTACGGCATGTTTAGCTGCGTCTTATCACTGGGGCATCTCTCTAGCATCAGTATCCATTGCTCTGTTTTGTTTTCTGCACTCTCGAGTCTCAGACCGACGTGTAAATGACTTCACAGCTCGGCTCAAAGTGAGATTCAGTCCCAGACACGTGTATTTTTGGATTTCACTTTAACTTGACCTCGACACTAATACCACTCACTTAGCAAAACACCATTGCACATTTCAACCACTGCACATTCACCACTTCACTGAATACATGAAAAGTTGACGTTTTGATAATGCGACGGGAACTGAGTGACGCAGCGTGATATACAATTGTTTTTTTAAATACTTTTACTACTTTCTAAATTTGATATATATACATAAGTCATCAAGTATATGAAGTAAGATGTATGGAATTATGTAGCAAAGAAAAAACATGTTTTATATTTTTATGACCAAACTTTTTTTTCTTTACTAAATAATTCTACATATTTTGCTTGATATATTTGACACCTTCTGTATATAAACTGTAGAAAGCAGTTAGAAAAAAAAAACAGAAAATAGTGAATGAGAGTTTGTCCAAACTTTTGACTGGTCATGTGTGATTAAACAAAACTAGCCAAAAGTTTGGACAAAAATATTTAAATGACTTTACTTAATTAATCTGAGGGTTTGTTCATAAAATATTAAACAGATATTCAGTAGAGTTACTTTCTTTGCTGCATAATTCCATATATCTTACTTCATATATTTGATGTCTTCTATGTATATCAAAAGTAGAAAGTACTAAACATATAGAAAACATATAGGGCATGTCCACCAGGAAAGTTTGTGCATCTTGAAATTAACCACATTTTTTTTGCAGATATCTGTCTCCATAAAACTACTGAATAAATTATGAGAAAGTATAAACAATTTTGCATATTATATTTACTTTTACTGTAAACAAGGACTCAAATTTCATTATTTATGCCTGTGTGATCTTATCCTTTTATCTTATTTACCAGTAAACAGTGAGTCACCTTATTATGTGTCATTAATATCTTCAAAACCTTTTAGTAGCCAGTGCCAATCACATTTTAAGCAACCCGAGTATTTGGATTAGCACCAAAGGAGACATGTCACTCACTTTTAACAGCTGGTATTGTTTATGCACTTAACCTGTCTGTCTGTACCAGTTATAAGCTTATGCATCAAGTAGTGTTTTGTGTCCTTGTCTCTTCACCGATGACATTTTATCATTTTAGCTGCACAAATTGATGCCGTCTTATGTTACAGTAGGTACCCGTCCCACAAAGTCCTGTCTCTGATTGCTCGGATTCACTGTCTGAGAGGTTAATTGGTATTTTGGAGGTGAGGTGCCACTCTTCTGTGCATTCCCGTGCAGGGCGTGAGGCGAGAGGAACTGTCTGTGTTTTTGTTAGCCCGAAAGCTGATAGCCAGAAACCTCTGCCACTTTAGGTTATGGAGAAAAACATGCTGCTAAATGCAAGGAAGCGCATTAGACGTTAACATCTGTCCTTTTGCTGGTGGCATAGACATGGAAACCTGAATGTATTTGTTAAGTTAGTTAACTCTGTTTACTCAGGCAAGGCAAGGCATGTTTATTTGTATAGCACAATTCGTACACAAAGCAATTCAAGGTGATTAATGAGCGTTAAGTCAGTCCATAGTTGTAGTTTTATGAGACTTTTGTTGAAATCTGACAGGCTTAAGAAACAGGAAGAGCATGGGGTATTTCCTTTTGCATTGTGCATTGTGCATTTACTCTTCATTGTCATGCATGTTTTTTTTTTATACCAAACAATATGTGAATGATTTGATTATTTTCAGCATTATCGGTAAGGCAATGTTATTTTTGAGCACATTTTGTACACAGCTAAAGCAATAATTCAAAGCGGTTTAGAGTTGAATCAGTAAAAAAAAAAAAAAGTCAAACTTGTTGACTTTGAAACAAGTTATACATACTTGTATAACTTGTGGAGAATACATTATGTCTGCGATCCACTTCATTTAGAAGCCATTTCACAGCATCAACTTAACTCACTCCAGCAAGAGCAAGAATGGCCCTTTCTATATTTCCTCTTTTCCGTTTATTGTTTGCCCTGCATGCCCTTACCACCTTTTCCAGTAGATCACATATAAATTGACAGCCAAATAACCCTTCCTAAGTAGAGTCTGCTCATGTAGTTGTAGTAAAATGCAGTGTTGTTGGCTGTGGGCCTGGTCTAACCCTCTCTCCCTCGGTGTCTGTCCCAGGACGGGGGGAGTCTGGTGGACTCCAGTGGGGCAGTGCGCCTCCCTTTCTATACGGCCTGGCTGGAGCTCTATCTGAAGGAGGTAACCGTTAGCCTTTAGTCCCGTGGTGTTTCTCCTATCTCTGGTGTAGTGTTTTTCTATAGGACTAACTCCGCATGCTTACCTCTCTCACACGGAGGTAACATGGAAGAAACAGGGGCTGTACGAGGATCTCGTAGGGTCTGCTGGGTCTTGATCTGGACTTAGTGGTCTGTGCAGTTTGCATTAGTGTGTAGACCTGTATTTTCCTCTCTCTCTTCTGAAATGTTGGTGGAGATTTTTGATTTATCATAACAAATAATTGGTTACTTCATTAATTATGGTTGTTTGAGACGTTAACACTTTTTCATTCACTCAGTTAATACATGTGATTTTATAACCTGGAATATCTGGAGTGTTTTGTGGTTTATTTGTTTTTTGTTACATGTCAAAACACTTAGCATCACTCAAACCATAAACAATGCAAAAATAGTATTGTTTTGGTTAATTGCATGGGGTTTTTTTTTAGCATAGTTTGAGTCACAATCACAACAAAAAGATTTTCTCTAGTAAACTGTTAACTTTCCAAACTAATATAACAGGCTTGTATCCGCAATTAAAACTCAAACCACTTGTTTCTTAGTCAGCACTTCTGCTCCTCTGTTTAGGTATAATCAAGTGAACTAAACATGTTTGAACATCAGCACTTGAACAGCCCTCAGACATGAAGTCTTTATTAATAGATAATCCTTGTTTTCATTGGCACCGCCTCCCTTTAGATTCAATGTCAGTAAGGATCAGCCAAAATCACCCGCGATGAGTCTAAATAAAGCGGATGTATCTCCTCCGTTGTCTTCTATTGACAGTAATTTTGTTCAATTTAAGCTTAGTTTTGGTGTGAAAGCCTTTAATTGCTTGTAATAATCCCAATACAAAGATTAGCGACAGTAAATTGAGCTCATAGTCACACATGTCGTGTGGATCCACAGCATCACCTGATATAAACATGAACTGAAATGTGAATGAACAATTTACTACTTACTGCGTCACTTTTCTGGTCCTGCCTGCTTGTGTCCGTGGAGATGTTATTTTGGAGATGCAAGTTCCACAATAGGGCATTAAACTTATCCAGGGTTATCTAACACCACCAGGTCGAGTTAAATCTGTGGAGACATGAACCCCGCTCACTTTAAGAATGAATGCTTTTTGTTTTTTATCCATAAAAGTTACTGAATACATGTCTAAAAAGATCAGTTTAATTAAAGCAATAATATCTCCACAAAAAGTTACATAGTGCACCTTTAACTGAAATATCCAAATTAACTGTGAATCTGAAATATATTTGTTTGTTCAGTCCTTACTTTTGATAGACTCGGACTTGTTTTTCACCATGAATACGTCAAATAAATATAATAATTTTGCTTTGAATGATCAATACCACAAACGCAAATCAGATCTAAAGCCTCAAGTTACAACAGTGGTGTTGTCATTGTAGATAAATGTGAAAAATCCCACCTGGGCCCACATGACTAATGCCTCTGTAGTGAAGGAGATGTTTATATTGTTGGGAACTGGAGCTGTATCTGATAAATCTGTCACCATGGTCCGCCTCCTACAGCCTGTACTATCACTACATCTACACAGTGGTGGAAGAAGAAGTCAATTTTGTTACTTAAGTAAAAGTACAATTAAAGTATTCAAGTACTTGTTTAAAAATGTTTTATAAAGTATTTCACGCAGATTTTGAGGTCTTCTAAGGCTTCAAATGTGATGGTTTTGATAAAGATGTGTGCTGAATATTCTTCTACACTATAAGAATAAGTTTACTTTTTAGTACAGTTAAAAATGGAGTGGAGTTGAAAGCTCTCAGATGTAAAAGTAAAAAAAAAAGTATCCACTGTAAAATGTACTTGCATAAAGTACAGATATCTACATTTTTTACTTAAGTATAGTACTTTACTGATTTTACTTTCGTTCCACCACTTTATCAACATCACTTGTATTTTCTTATACTCAGGCTGCACTCACATAAACTGTGTATGGGCCACTAACAGGAAGAGATTTTACACAGCTGACCAAGCATGGCCCAAACAATAACTTCACCTCATAGTAAGATGAAAGACGTGTGGCCATATAAAGTGTCTTATCTGTGTTCCTGTTTACTTTCCTTATCTCTCCTGTCATCCTTGCTGTATTTCTCTGCTGTAGTTATCAGCGTAATCGCTTTACTGCTCTGTGTAAACCAATAGAGATAACAATAAGTTTGACTGTAAAGTAGCATAATCAAAATATTATATGACAATTGCCAAGACCAAAACGGGAGCAAACAAAACTGGCGGTTTGTCATTATACGTTAGTGGTAGAAAAGCCAAAGTTCACTATGTAATGCTGCGTTTATGTGGTCCCCAGAAACTCAAGAAAAAGTTTTTTTTCCAAGGTGAAAAATACACATGAACGCAGCACAAGTTAGAAAAACGACACTGGAACTCAGGCCAAAACCTTCTGCCCGAGTTCCACACCTGCCATTACCATTGCTCTACAGAGATGAACGAAAATACGCTGATTTGTTGGTTTATCTAAAATATTTGAGCTCTTTGACTAAAAGTTGTTACATTTTTGGGTTTACTGTCAGTCATCCATATCATAAGAGCAACAGACATGAAGGATCCAAGACTACAACTGTTTTATTGGCAATGTAACGTTAACTAGAAAGTAAACAAATCACCTAATATTTAGAAGGCTATCAGCAACAACAGCTCTTACTGGTCAGCTCTTTCAAACACTGTTAATGCTAACTGTTAAAGAAAATACCTTACTGGGAGTGGGGTTGCCTCTCCACTGATCCGACCTGTAACTATGTGGCCTATATGTGTCCATGGAGAGACGTATGTATGACACCGTGCTGCTGAACGCCAGAGAAGTTAAATATAGTGCAGCTTTAAACAACAACACACAACCCTGTAGGGGACTGGCATCTTACAACGCCGTTTACAATCAGAACATCTCCATCGGTGAAGGAATTTGAGGGATTTTCCAGGTGATCTGATGTCCTTAAGTCACAAAGCGATGGTGAAAAACTACAGAAAGGTCAACGTTCATTATTCTTTACATTAACAGTGTTTGATCCATTGGTGTAAAGGTCATGTCCTGCTGATGTAGGGCCAGATGGGCAGAAGCACAGACCTTGAACAGGAATTTTCTCAAGCTCCTTCAAGTGAGATTTGGTTACTCTTACCTCAGACTTTTGCCATTTGTTCCTTATAAGACACAGTATTACAAAAGGTGCTGTCCATCTCCTCCGGAGTGCTGTCAGGCGATATTGGACAGTAGTAAGGAATATCACTGAACCTGACATTGAGTTTAGAGCTGGGGGCATTTTGTCGATCCGTGTTTGAGTAATTCACACGTTTAGGGTTTCCAGGCTGTGGGGCGGGTTAGGTCATGTGGATGTGAGTGAGTCTGCTGCTGCTGCCGGTGGGGAGAGCCTCCACATGACAGGTCAAAAAAGTCATCTTCAAGCATGCACTGTCCTGACATATGGAGATTTAGAGTTTGTGGTTGCTATGGCGTTTCTGTCCAATGCTGTTCGTGAAGAGATTTGTTGTGCATACTTTCTACAGCTATTATGTCTTTTTACAAGTGTATGGGACATAGTATTAGGGCTGTGCAATTAAAAGAGTTTAAATTGAATTAGGATCCAATTGTCAATGATGAACCTGGAGCTTTTAATGTAGGTGTTTATTGATACTTTGCAGTGATATCACGCTGGGGGTGTTAATATGTATCTGTATTCGCAGAATGTCCAGAAGTTACCATGTTGGCACAATGCACACATGAGCAAACACAGGAAAACATGTTTTAAGATGTTCTGAAAACTCAAGGAAAAATACAAAATGGATTTAAACAACACATCAGGAGCCTGTGATCAATAAGAGCATTCATGGTCCTGTTTAAATGTTTGATTTGACCAACTGGAAAACTGTTTGCTAATTCTACCTAGTTTATGATTGTGAGGGAGTCACAAGCACACAAATTATTTCACCTGTTCCAATATCTTGCCTTTGTTCACAAACCTTAATATCAAAAGTACTTTTTATCTGCTTTTAATGGGCAAAGATGAGCAAATAAATTGTAGTATATTTTTGCTATACGGCCCTTGCCCAGTCATATCAAGTCTATCACCTATATTGAGTGTTCAACATTATTTGAATCCTGCAGCTCTAACTACGCAAGACAATAGACATTTTCTGTTCAAATTGCTGTTTAGATGTGTTTAACTGAAAGACAAAACAGGCTTATTTGGATAATTTGGCTTCATTTGTGTCACTGCTAATGCCACAGTTGGAAAATATGAATAGAAAGTAGTTTTTGACCAACCACACGTCTGAGAAACAATGGCATTTCCTCCACAATAAAAGCGTGCTGCGTGCCCCATTTCCTTTATTATGAAAATGAACAGTTCGGCCGTCTGCAGGTCTTCTGGTCACTTCCTGTCTCTTGCCCATATCACCCACATCACCCACATCGCCCACATCCCCCCATTCTCCACAAAATCACTGCCCTGTTTTCCTGACTCATTCAAACTCACACATTCTTGGCGGTCATTAGCTGCTCTTTTTGACAGATTTTGACTAAGCTTTTGACTTGTGTTGGTGCGTGTAATTCAATCTCCAGAGCGAGGCTTTCATTCCAGCTGCAGGGGTAATTGTGTGATGGTTATGTTGGTTTGACAAGCAGCATGGGGGTAGGACAGGTGTGAGTCAGTCCTGGTACATGCAAGAAGACAATCATTGAAACTCGTTTTGTGTTGGAAAAAAAAAAGTTTAAAAATAATCAATTAAAATCTTGTCTTTGGAAATTTTATGCCAAATTCTTTACATTTAAATATTGTATAAAAAGGTATTTGCTTTTGTTTAACACGATAGCACTTATCAGTTATTTTGAAAGAAAAGAAAGTGTTAAGACATTTTAACAGCTGGTCAAGTTAAGTTAAACATTTCATACATGTACAACTTTAGCCTTGTTATTTATTTGTGTCACATCTGTATAAAAACATAAACAACCTCTAATGATACTTTGCAGCTGATTTCATCAACATTACCCAGGGGTGTGATGCTGACCATAGGCACAGTCACAGTCACAGTTTCAGTTAGTCACTCACAGTCACCATTTTTGTCCATTGTGTCACCATGGTAACTCCTAAATTTTAGTTTAGTTCATTGGTTTATTTCAACATGGGCCATGTGCAAAGAAATTCATCTCACAGAAGAAGAGATGCTTTACACCAGATTTAATTTCAAAGTTCATTTCCATCTGCAGTCCCTGGGCAGGTTAACAAACAATTAAAAGACCTCCAATTATCTATCCATTCACCCCATTCTTTTATTCCACCATTAGAGATACGTGTAGAATCCCCCCTGCATGATGTCACTGCATAGCAACACTTGGTTTGATTGATTTTATGTTCCAGTATCTCTAGAAGCCATTGCATTTTTTCCGAGCACAATCATGACATATAAAGTTATGAACATATGAAAAGTATTGTAATGTACGCATGTATTTTACTGATGTCATTTTAGACCTGCTTTGGCTCATTTCTGTTGACCTCGTGTAGTTGTGTTGAATACAGCTGTGCCCTCGCCCTCGCTTCTCCTGCCCTCTATATTTTTTACAGCGTCTTGTGTTTTTGTGTGGATCAAATGCGTTTCCACGGCGGCAAAAGCAAGCCTATCGTCCCCGGAGACACCACCTTGGAGACAAGACCTTAGCGACGGGGATTGTCTGGCGGGTCTGAGCGGGGCCCGGGTTTGAACAGGACTCTCTCAGGGGGCCCCGCAGAATGAAGGCCAAGTGCACTTTAAAACAGAGGTCACAAAAAAGGCTGCAACTTTAGCCAAAGGGGAGTCAGACTGTTGGCTTACTTATGCATGAGTGGAGTGGACACTTTACTATGAGGATCTCTGCTCTAGTGAAGGATACTGTAGAGCTCTGGCCAGGAAAATAAAGTCATGCACATTTTGATCACTGAACAGCACAAAAAAATCACATTTTTCGTCGACAAAGAATTATTAAGGTATTGGTCGGCTCTTTTGTAGTTTTGACTTTGACCTCAAACTGGACTACATAAGCTATACAAACTTCATCATATTAAAATGTCTGCCCTTGACCCTTGTTTTAGCTCTCGCAAATCTATAACCTACTATAAGCCAGACATATAATACAGCTCTAATACAGTCCACTCTGTAATACTGAGCTGAAATGGTTCACTATATGAATGCTGGAACAATATTTTTTAGGCTCACTATTTATCATGTACACTTTTTTCGGCTGTATAATAAGATTTGACCCCATAAAAGGTTCAATTAATAACTTCTATGACGAAGCACTAAAGTGTTTCATTCTGCTGTTTATTTATTGTTTTTCATGTCAATTTTGCACATTTAGAATAATTTTTGTGGTTTAAATCTGCTCTTGAGTTATTGTGTCAGTGGCGTAAATTATTTTCTGTATTATTGTTTTTCGTTAATATCACTTCAGAATCTGTTATTGGGGCAGTCCTTTGAATTTTAGCCAATACAGCAATAATGAACAATGATGTGCTACTATAATTAACCACACGTACATATGTTCAGGTTTGCAATTCATTAAAAATATTCAGAATATACTGTTTGTTTGAACTCGCTTTTACTCTACTACAAGGAAAAATATACTGTTTAACCACAGTAATTTAATATTAAGGGTCTGATGTTGCATTGTTGCAGCACATTAGCAATTATGAACAGGAAATGTTGATTAAATGTCTTATACTATAACTAAACACATGCGTAGGGTCACCGAGCAATTCCCCAGCTATGTTATCTTTTCTATTTGTGAAACTCAGCTGGGTGGGCCACTAATAACCAGGCCACTTCTACTAATAGGTTAGTGATTATATATGGAGTCGGAACTAAGGTCATGGTTGTAAATGTTGACATGAACACAGATACGTGGCATGTACATGACACATACATGTAATAGGAGAGGAACATTTGTAAAAGCGCAGTGTTGAGTGTTTACTTTATTTCCATTACTGTACATCCCAAAGTCCTTTTGCAGTTGGTTAAATCTCTCTTATCCCAAATGTATTACCCCCTCACATGCCCTGAATACACGGGGTTAGGGCTGATCCTTTCTGAACGTGAACGTGCCGCCACGCTAGTCAATATTTAGCCTGGAACAGCTGCAAGACTAAGAAAGAGCAAGTGCTGCATTATGTCTTGAATGTGGATCTGTCATTCTCACATCTCACTGTTGAGTATCAGAACCTCCCCCGGCATTAAAATGTTTTTGTCAGATGGATGGATTTGAAAAAGTCTTATTATATGTTATGTTACACGATTTTTTGATCTATGTCTGTCGTTTCCTCATCTAAAACATACCTGGAGTTGTTTTTGTGTCTCATTCACACATTTAACACACAAATCTTGCATAGTTCTTCTCTGTTCCACCTTGTGATGTCATGCGGTAATACAGGAGGTGCTCCACTGTGTTTTTAAACTCCATACAGAATCATTTGGATCCTTTCAGCCCTGGAATTGCCCATTTCTACTGAACTATACTGAAAAGTACTGCTTCTGGACATGACAGGGTGAAAATGAGATGAAATGAAATGTAATAATAAAGGATTGTGTGAATGTGTGAATGAAACAAAACAACTTCAGGTGTGTTTTTGAGGAGGTAACAACTTTCCAACATGGCTTAGATTTTGCATAATATAGGACCATTATTAAATGTGTGCTACTAAGTTACTATTATAATTTCTCTTATTGGTTACCACTTCTACCTCACAGCAGGGAAGTCCCAAGTTCATTTCCTGGAGCAGACGGGGCACTGTTGTGTGGAGTTTGCATGTTCTCTATATTTCTGTGTTTCCTCTGGGTGCTTAGATTTTCACTAAAAACATGTAAATTAGGATCCTCTGAGATTAAGACCTGAAAATGAAATCGTTTCCTGCTTAGATAAATAAGAAATCATAACGGATACACTTCCAGTCAGTTACAATTTAGGCCTGTGCATCTGTAGCTGACTTAAAGAATTTACTAGAAACAAACAATTTTGCAACACAACACAGACTTTTGAAATTTTGAGTCTTCGTCTTGTACATTTCTTCTGCTTTTTCAATATTTTGTTGCCTAAAATTCGAGCACAGTGGTTGTATTTTGCTTCATAATCACATTCAGGGGGAATTTGCACACGTTGTCGTGGTCATGTATCATAATCTAATAATAATCCCCATTTCTAATTTGCACTGGTGTATCTGAAAGGACTAAGGACAGCTGTGCGTATGCGGCGCTTTCCTCTGGAGTTTCCTTTTCCTCCAGCTTCTGTCCATTCTTTGCCTTTGAACGCTGCTTGTTTACTCTGGGGAGCTCTGCCACTCTAGACTTCCTCCATCTAAGCTACCGTGACGCGCATTATTTCACTACATAAAGTTACAGAACTTAAACTGTGTGTACGCTAGAATGTACATCTGGGTAATGCCGTATTTCTGTTCAAACTACTAGTACTTTTGTGGCACATGCTGACACATATATTATTACCTACAACTACTGCTGCTACTTCTTTTATTACAACAGTCTCCTGGCACTACAGTAACTGCTACTGCTGACAATTCTGATGTCAAAAATACTTCTCATTGGTTTCAGTTTCTTGCAACATTTTGAGGACGTTTGACTATTTTAAATACACTGATTGCTATGCCAACAGTCCCTGCATTTCACTGAATCTCTCCAAAACCCGTGTATTACCTTTTAGATGCTCTCTTTTGCTCTGAAACAAAAGTTATATTGCAAATACTATAACCTCTTCAGATAATGTCATTCCGGTATTTTGCTTGGCACGAATTCCAACTGTTTTCTCAAGTTTGGCAATAAATCTCTGACTTGTCCAGTTGTTTCGTTTTCCCGGCAGGATTTGGGTGAAGTGTGCACCGTCTGCCGTTACCGTGGTGACTGTGAGAGGGGGGGATTATGGGAGATTAGGACAGTGATGCAGGATAGTGCTGACATGGGTGGGGTTTCCTGCTCTGGGACCTCTACATGTTTCACTATTAAATTCTGATAATTGGTTAGAGACAAAATAAGGTTTTGAGACAAGACAAGAATTTAATTTTTTTATCGTAAACCTTGAATTAAAGTTATGTTTGTTGATTAGATTTAGTGGTGCTAATCGTGGGGTTCAACTACTAGGTGACATTTTGAGAACCCATTCAGCAAATTTAGTGTTTAGTTTTGAATTGTAAAATTGCACTCTGAAACTCACTGATATAAGATAGAAAACTGTCTTAGGATAATAATAAAAATACACATTTGCAAACAGTGACAGTGACATATGAGATATATTTTCTTGACAATGTCGGCTTCAGTTTCGGCATTTTCACCTAATACATTTCTTACTGTAACACAATCCTGTTCTTTTCGATTAACCAGCGACATGTCTGTGTTTGATTGAAGGACCCCTAGAGGCAGAAATGGCACACTGATTTTAAGAGATTTTAATGTGTAATGGGAAAGTCGGACATTTTATTTCTGCCAGGCAAAATTCCTAATGTCAGGCCAACAAAGGACACACAAGATCAGGTAGAAATGTAGACCAGTGCCTTTGTATTTTAAGATAGCGAGCAAGACTTAAGGGTTTACTGTCATTGGCACAAGTAACAACAAAATAGCATTAAACAATAAATATTTCTATAGTGCAAGTGTCATGAACCAAATACCGGTGCTCAGAATATAAACATATTTATGTACTTTTTATCTGCTTCGAACGGAGGACTTGTTTTTAGTTTAATTTTGTTTTGATTGTATTTTAATTTGAGCAAACTGCAAAACTATACATTCCTAAGGAGAAATATGAGTCAACACACCAACAGCTTTTTGTTTGTTTTTTTTAAAGTTGGAAGTTGGAAAAAAGTCGGGTTTAAAGAACAATAAGCTACTAACAGAAGGTCAGTGGTGTAGTCCCTGTGCAGGCTGGAAAATGTGCCTGTTTGATCAAAACATTATATATATATATATATATATATAGAGAGAGAGAGAGAGAGAGAGAGAGAGAGAGCCATTTCAGGTTAACACTTTCCCTTATGGACTTCCTGTTTAGGCGCAAATCTCCGTTCAGTCCACCTTCCTAGTTTATATCCAGCTTTCCCTCTCCATGTTTCCACACAAATGCAAAAAGTATATTTAAGTAAAATGATTTGAATAGATTTCACTTGACAAATAAAATTATCTACCAATGAAATGCATATTTTTTTCTTAATTTATACAACATACAATTTAGTTTCTTATTTTAAGTACACAGAGTTGTTGTTGTTTTTATCTTCAGTGCAACTCGGCATATGTGGCTATTTCACCTACAAAAAGACTTCGATAATTTTACTTGTGAAATTTGTTCAAATCAATATAACTTGTATTATAACAGTAATTAATTAAAGTCATTTGAACTTTTGAAGATTTTAGTTTTTGTAGTGAATTTCTTCTGTTTGCTTTTGCCCCACCAGTATCTTGTTGCTCTAATCCATATACGTAGTGCCTCCATTGTCTTTCTTGCATAAATGTAATTTAAGTTTACTGTTTAATCAACCCTCCCATGTCCTGTGTAATCATAGGAAGTGTGATCCAATCTGGGATCTGTAGTTTTTTGTCAAATGTTTTTGTAGTCACAAGATTTGCTTTTGTTAGAAGAACAACATAGAGATATAATCATTTGGACCCATTGTGAGCCACTTAGAGCTGTCAGACTGGTGGCTGCTCTTTGAAAAATTATACTGGAGTTCTGGAAAAAGATCATTTCTGTTCTGTTAGAAATGTTTACTCCCTCATTAATTCCTGGTTTGTTCTTAGTCTGAGTTTAATCCTAGTTTGTACAGAGATTACATAGTTCTGGTTACAGTAACTCCATGTCTTGGCATAGATTGGTCCAGATTTATAAACTAATCAGGTTTAGACTTGATTTGGTCCTGCCCTGGTTTAGTCCTGGTTTAGTCTAATCCCACATAAGTTTATTATTATAGAAGATTTTATAAAATAGATGGTTTTTCCAAAGCTTTGCACATAACACACAAGTCAAAATTGAATGTGGTGTGTGCAAGTGTGAATGTTATGACTGATATGTCCTGTTTAGATCAGGTTCAGTTCTGGTTCTGAACTTGAATCCTGGTTTATACCTAGTTTAGCCTAAATAATCACATATTAAACACACAGACACATATATACACAGATGCATTCCTTGTTTTAAAGTTTGAGAATTACTCTACTATTATAGAAATTCTCTGGACTTTGGTCTCATTTCGAACATTTCACAAATCTAAAGCGGTTTTGTTGTTCCTTAAGCTGATCTGCATGCTCATGTTTGTCGGCGGCAGGCCTCGGAGGAAGAATTAGCCCACTTTGTAATGTCTGGGTGTGAACCGGGTACAAAGGGCCTTTCTGTGGCCTGACTCCTGTCTCCTGGCCACTGCTCCGTGTCCAGCGGCTTTGTTTGTGGAGAAATGGGAAACACAACCGAATGAGGGGTTTGGGCTGTGCTGTTTTGGTGCCAAGTTGCTCAAACTGAAGGGAAAGGCAGAAAGCAATGAAACTGAAACTAGACAGAAGTTGATGGTATAAATAGCTATGGATACAAACACTAATCCTGAAGGAAATTTCAAGGAGGCCAACTGCTTTTATACAAACAACGACCAATAAAAGCATCAATAAAATCAATCCACTATATTGTAAACAAACTCGTATTTATTTTCATAGTGCCATCATTTTATTGAAATAATAGCCACAATTTTTCAAAGAACTGCACACATATTCTCAAAAATGTAACTAAGTATATGTGATTGTATAAAGTT
Source organism: Odontamblyopus rebecca (assembly GCA_030686955.1). Taxonomy (NCBI): domain Eukaryota; kingdom Metazoa; phylum Chordata; class Actinopteri; order Gobiiformes; family Gobiidae; genus Odontamblyopus; species Odontamblyopus rebecca. The sequence continues at coordinate 45,773,432 of CM060653.1, read as the reverse complement.
GCACCTCAGTTTTAAGGAGCAACTTAATGTAAAAAAAAAGTGATTAAAAACTTACAATGAAAGACACATTCAACATACAGCTGAAAATATAACGGAAAAGAGAAAAGTTGCTGTTATTTCTGCCTCACGTCTGCATGAGAGTTAATGTCGCCTTTTGTATTTTGTCTCTTTTGGCACTGTGAACCAAAACTGGACTTCTCATACAAATAATGCACTTACCTGTTGATATTTTGTGTTGCAGCCAAACATCGGGCGCCTGGGCTTCCCTCACGGTCCGTCTGGGGAGAAGGTGGCTGTGGTTGCCGTTGACGACTGTGACATCTCCATGGCGATCCGCTTTGGGAAAAGAATCGGGAACTACTCCTGCGCCGCACAGGGAACACAGACGGGACAGAAAAAGTATGCAATATTTTTCAGCTAAAATTGCAGATAATATTATGGAAAATAACACATGAAAACATTTATTATTATTTGTTATTTATTAGTTGACTGTGTTTTGCAGGAAGTGAAAATTTTGTTAGTTTTGTCATAATACCTTCTTTATTATCTAATATAATATAATATAATATCATATAATATAATACAATATCTTATTTATTATCTAATTCCCATATAATATCTCAAGAAGTACTACTGATATATTCTTTGAAAACATTACAAACAGTCAATGGTTCATTAGCTGCCTTTATGCTAAAAAAAATAATTCATCTTAATCCTCCGTACATCTTACTGTGTGTTTATATATACACAAATATGAAAAGATTTTATTTTTAGACAGTTGTTTCTGAATGAATTGGTTGTGAAAAGACAGTCAGATTGAGTGAGCAGAGGCAGGAGAGGGGCGGCCGGTGCTTCACAAGAGTTAATACGGTTACATTCCTCCAAGAACTAGTCCCACAGGTCAAACTGGCCAGAGGGGGCGCTCAAGGTGGATCTTCTGTCTGTGCCGCTAATGTAAATACTGAAATATACATTTGCAGGCAGTGCGGTTAGACACTACAGGCCTTGACACTACAACACTACTAGTTTTAATTTGCTTATAATAACAACAACTATATGCAACATACTGTATATGTGACATATATCAAGGTAATCAAAGCAAGTGATCTCATGTTCTCTTTCTCATCACTGAAAAAAGTGGTTTTGTTTCTATGTGGGATATATTTATCTGGTTTATCTGAATAAAGACATAGCAGCTCCATGTGTTTACTATAGTACTCATGGCTATATAAGATAAGACTTTATTGATCTCACAGTGGAGAAATTCAACAGTCACAGTAGCTCCAGGACAATTTAGTGCAAAAAAGGGGAAAAAGTGTGATGCAATCAAGATAAACAATAATAAAAATAGAAATACTAATAAAAATAATCATATAAAGTGAATAAGTATATGTACAAAATTTACAAAGAGTATTTGTAAATATTCACAGTACTTGTCCCTCGAAGGACTTTTAACACACAACACGCAACAAAGAAATGACAGTGATACAACTGCATGAGTATAACACTGGACACAACAACACATGTTAGAAACACATTACTGTACTATGCTTCTATATATCAGAAATATGTTAGGACCACAGAAACACTTTACCAACATACTTAACATGAGTGCAGTGCGGCTACTGGCATATCTGCTCTGAAATTTATGGCAATTTAGTTGGATCATCTTTACAAGAGGCAGTGTCTGTTTTTTATTGCACTTGAGATGCCTTTACCTCATTTCAAATTAAATTCCCACAGTGAAGCCTTCCAAAATCTCCGAATTGAACGGCAAATGCGTTCACATCCTCTGTGCACAGATTGAACTGTTACATCACATTGGTCCACCTTAAATGGCCTTTTTCAAACAGAATACACATCATGGATTTTTCTGGATTATTTTGCTCATTGACACAAAAACTCTCACACACATATTTTGTAGCTATACCTTGAATAAGTATTTTCCATTTTATTATAATAATATTAAGCTGTAATGATGTTTGGGGAAACTGTAAGTGGAAGTTGTTTGCGTTGTAATTGAGTGCCATTATATGTGTACATTTAACACATTACACTTATATTACTGTATAAAACAACCTTGTGTGACCCATTAGATCTCTGGACCTGACTGGGCCCCTGCTGCTGGGTGGAGTCCCAAACTTGCCTGAGGACTTCCCGGTGAGAAACAGGGACTTCGTGGGCTGCATGAGGAACCTGACCATCGACAGCAAACCCATCGACATGGACGGATACATCGCCAACAACGGCACCACTGCAGGTCAGGCCTAATATTTATACTAGTACAGCGGTGGAAGAAGTACTTGATTAAAGGATCTGTTGTTGCCATGTCTAATTTGTAGTGTTGTTTTTGTGCCAAACTCTTATTTCTAATGTAAAAGTCAAATTCAAGCTTTTGGAACAAGAGTGAAACTGAAAGTGCTCTAACTCTAATTTCTATCTTATATTCCAGGATGTCCAGCAAAGAGGAACTTCTGCAGTGTTGATGTGTGTCAGAACGGAGGAGTGTGCCACAGTAAATGGGACACCTACAGCTGCGAATGCCCCACTGGCTACGGAGGCAAGAACTGTGAACAAGGTAAAGATAAATTAATCATAATAAACAACAAACAAAGACTAATCTTACTTATAGCCAATATTGAGCCCCTTCTGATTGCTGTATTTCTACATTAACCCAGAGTTCTGATCATCTGCATGTTTTTTTTGACTTTTTACTGCAAATGTAAATAATTCTGCTTCTAACCTACCTCAGGCATTTCAAACTGCATTATGATACGTCCTAAAATTATCAAGTATGGCAGCTATGTCACAGCTGTAGTGTGAAACAAATATCTTTTAATATGTGGCCCCTGATGAAAAAAATGTAGACACCCCTGTTATGGCTCCTGTATGTCTAATTGCACATGAATATTCGTTTTGCTAATACCACTGTAGTACTTGGTATCTTGGTACAGTGGGCGTCTTTTCCTTGATGGAGTTTGGTCGATCAGATCCTCAACTGTGACTCAGTCTGACTCAGATCCACAGACACAATGGGAAGTCTCTGTGTCTTCTGTTCACACAATAACACGGCCTCGGGTTTGTAGTGCAGGAAATAAGACCCAATTAATCCCCATTCATTCCGATCCAGTGTAAAGGATTAACTCATGTACAGGAAAACGTATGTTCCAGTGTTGTTCGTGCAAGTAGCTGCTATTCTGTTCTTCCATATCACACACTCTTTTGGCAATGAACTCATGTAAAAAGGTGCACTGTGTAACTTTTCTGGTGGAAGGTCGTCTGCTCGTCTTCATGGAAATGCTATTGCCGAAATGTCCCCTAGCGTTGCATTAACTCCACGGAGTCGAGCCGGCGACGCTGCTAGGCCAAGTTATGTGTCAGATCTGTGGATATGTGGCCCTGGTCTCAGTAAGAATAGATGTTTTTCAAGACAATGCAAGTGATATAGGTTTAATGCTATACCGTGGGACATTTCAGGCATAGCAAACAAACCGTGGATTCAAGCAGATGATGGGCCTTCTTCCGAAAAAGTTACACAGTGCACCTTTAAGAAAAATGTGCAAGTTTACTGTATCTTATTCGGGTCAGTCCCACATCTGGATTGAGAGGCTGTACCTTGTGTCCAATTAGTTTTTAGTCATTTGGTTTAGTCCTGATTTAGTCCAGTCCTAGAACAGTCCTGGTTTAGTTTTTTTGCATTACACTACCCCTCGATTACAAACCATACTTAATAGCCTATTATTTTTGTGATTTATTGCCACCTTTACTGTGTCATCCCTCCAGTATCGTACAGCACGGAAACACTTTGAACGCTCAATGTGGTGCTAATAAATCCATGGATGTTCCTATGTTTGCAAACAGTGTTGGCCACAGCCAGGTTTAAAGCTGGTTTAGGTTCCCCGTGTGTAAGAAGAGAGTTTTGATTTGTTGCTTTGGGGCGCGAGTCCAACAATGTGTGAAGGTGTGAATGTCCGGAGATGCCCCGTGGCCTGTGAGGTAGGCCGGATCGTGCCAGGGCCCGGATCCAGTGTCTGAACCCGTCCTCGGATCGCAACGGGTCTAAGAGGAGGGCTTTTGGCTGCCTCTGTGGTTGTTGACACGTTTGGTGTAAGGCGTCATCAGTCATTTCATTCCCTGCTATTTAAGATGTTATCGTAGCTATAAGATTGGACAGACTTGAAAGGAATATTCAGTTAATCAGATCTGGTCCCCTTTTTAGTTCAGACTAGACTGCGAAAACTTTTAAATCACTATATTCTCTGTACTTGTATAGCAGTAGTATTTCTTGCTAAAAAGCCATGGTACTTAAAATACTTTCTCTGTGCCACCATTAAAGAGCCTCAATTACTCTATTTTGTGATCTAAGTTATAAATTTGTTTCCACATCAAAAACATACCTGGAGTTGTGTTGTTTTTTCAGAATAATTCTGCATATTTAGGCTGAAATTTAGGCATATTTAGACAGAAAACACTCCATTCCTCCTTGTGATGTCATGTAGTAATACAGCAAGTGCTCCACTGTCTTTTTAAACTCCATACACCTTCACGAGAATCTTTTGGGTAATTTCAGTCCTGGAATTGCACATTTCTACTGAACAATAGGGAAAAGGTAGACGTTAACTTGAAAACTACAGCCTCATATCACAAGGTGCATCAGTATTAGGAGATATTCACAGGGAACATCTTAATTCTTTGGCTTTTAATGTCAGGAAAAAACGTTAAATTCTATAGTATTTAATCTTTCTATATGGTTACATTTCCTGTGGTTGAGTTCAGGCTTAAGAGAGAAAGTGGTTCATCCCCCTTCTACAAATATGTGCTTTGTCTGGTAATTACAGTGTATTTTTGCACACTTCAGCTGAATTACATGCCCCTAGGACCTTGGTCTTACAATGTAGATCATATACAAGGACGACAAGGAAAGTGCATGTTTATGTGTGGTGTTGAAAAATAGGCCTTCTACTTTGACTTTGGGGAAATGGGATTAAAGTTGGGATCAGTTGAGTTTAAAGGCAAAATGTTTCAAGTACGTGTCACCTCGGCAGGATTAGTGTAAGATTTGTTTGTCCGAGTATTACACAGTCTTTGCGTAATTTACAGCAGGTTTTCAGTTCTGTGAATGAATAAGGTGCTATCCGATTCACTGCATGTCCACAGTGTAATGATTTTGATGCATTTGGTTTAGAAAGTGTCATCCAGACATTTTTTACTAAGATAGAGGGATGCTGAGATTTCAAACATTTTGTCCTTATAAGTCAGTGGAACTTTGTTAACATAGTGTAAATTACTGGAAATCATAACATGGTTTAAAAAAAAAAGGATACCTGTACAAACAACCCAGAATTGAATGTTTTTAAGCTGTCTGAGCAAAATGTAAGTCAAAAGACAAATTGCAGTTCAAGTATTGCACAGCTGAAGTAATACTAGTACTATCTGGTCTAGCAACACTCCTATTTTACATGACTTTAAATGACTTTTACACTATATTTACAATGCCTTTTTTGTCCTTTTCAGTGATGCTGTCTCCGCAGTTCTTTGACGGCCAGGCTCTCGTGTCCTGGAGTGAACCGGACATCACCGTGGCGATCCCCTGGTACGTGGGCCTCATGTTTCGGACCAGACAGAGCTCCGGGACCCTCCTCCAGGCCGACGCTGGTCCTGCCTCCACCATTAGCCTCACGGTAAACACTCGCGCTCTTTTTATGGATGTGCATCTGATGTGCAGCTGCCTTTATTGAAGCTACGCTAGTGTCACGCATGTGAGGAATGCTCCCGGGCCCCTCATTGTAAATAACATCCTATAATAACCACATTGAATGATTGTGAACGGTTGTGCGAGTGTTCAAACACAAAGGTATGTTAATGATGGTGTCTTTTTATAGCCTTTTTAATGTATGAAGCATGACTACAATGTGCAGTGCAGTAGTAGTAGTAGTAGTAGTAGTAGTAGTAGTAGTAGTAGTAGTAGTAGTAGTAGTATAGTAAGTGTGCTGTATTACATTAGGAAAGGCCCAGACATGTTTAATTTAACTGCATAGATTTTCTGCCCTTTTAAAGCTGTATTATGTAACTTTTCTAGTGTTGGGAGTTTTATCGCTTTGCCCAGAATGTTCCACAGTATAGCATTTTAATCTACTTTTAACTATCCTACATCTATTCAATTACACGTGCTTTTATTGCTGCACAAATATACCTCGACTACTTAAGGCTCACCCGCTTGTCTTCATGTGTTTGGGTACATTTAATGCCATAATGTGGAACATTCCGGACAAACAAAAAAACAAACCTCAAAATTGCTTTCTTCGTTGATTCTTGCATATACATTTGGACAGTTTTAAATGGATTTACTGACCCATAAATGGTATTTAATCAGTCTTCAGTTTTCTCTGTTTTATTCTCCCAGTATATTTAGAATGAATAATACGTTTCATAGACTCCTCGCATAACCTAGCTACAGTATATATGTTTTTAAATTATTTTTTCCTGTAATCCTTATAAAGCTGAATATTGATAACTGAATATTACTGAGCGCAATTACATAATTTATTGTCCATAAAGGTTTTTAAAGGGTCTTTTTTTTTTAACAAGAATCTTAAAAACTACCATTACATAACATCAAAATGTGGAATAGAGCATTTTGAGTTTTGTGGATCAGAGACTATTAATGCTGGATTACTCAAATATGTGTGAATGAAATAAAGTACAACCACAGGTGGACATGTTTTTTTAATAAGGTAACAATATTCTAACATGACTTAAAGCTCACAGTCAATTTTGTGTAGTATATGACCTTTAAATATGTTTTTACAATTCTATAATCTTTCAACACCTTTCATGTTTATTCAATACATAATCCATACATTTATGTTCAAGTCAACTGAGGTGCCTGTAAGATGAAAAAACAAATCACTGTACAGATCCTTTATATAAGATTTATGTATTCCTATCTGCAGATGGCTGATCAGAATGTGCGTCTGGACGTCCTGCACAAAAAGCAGCTTGTCGCTTCCATGAGTTTTTCTCAGATCCGAGTGAGCGACGGAGAATGGCACCACGTCCAGATGGAGCTGAGCAGCGTGAAGGACGCCAACGCCATCAAATACACCATCTCTGGATCTTTGGACTACGGCATGTACAAGGTAGAAATACTCCTGCAATATTTAAAATAAGATAAGAGCACCTTCAGCTTCCTACAGTGATTTCAGTGTGCAATCAAAAATACAGACAGAGAACTGTTAAAGGGCTTGTGTTGTGCTATTTTCTGATCTACGTTATAATGTTTCTACATCACAAAAATACTGAGAGTTGTGTTTAGTCTAAGTTTAGTTTAGTTTAGTTTGAGTTCTCCTCTCAAAGTCACAACTAAATGTCATGTGGTCATAGTGGACTCCACTATGTTTTTAAACTCTATACACCTTCACTAGAATCATTTGCATGATTTCAGCCCTGGGATTGCCAATCTCTACTGAACCAAAGGTAAAAGGAGCTGTTAACTTGAAAAGTACTGCTTGATGACATCACAAGGTGAAACATAGCATTTTGGACTTTGAAGATGTAGACAGATATATAGGGTTTCTCAAACATATGTGAATGAAACAAAACAACTCCATGTATGTTTTTGAAGAGGTAACAACATTGTAACATATCTTAAAGCTCACAAGAGTCCATTTTAAATCTTGCCATTTACTAGAATATTAGAATGTAATAGTAAGTAACTAGTAAGTAATAGTAAAGCTACAAAACGGCAAAAAAAAAAAAAAAACTCACAGTGTAAGTAGTATAAAACTGTTAAGATACAATTATTATGTACAAAAAGTGACTATGTTTATTATGTTACTTTGTACTAGACAGAATAAATGTGACATAAAGTGACTTCAGAGTATTATACAAGTGATGGTTATGATATTGCTAGAGGGGAGTGACACATGTACAAGACCTTCACACGCTGAGGGCAGATCAGAGTGAGTTCATAGAGTAAAACAGCACCGGTGGATACAGTTGTGTTTTATTTTTACAGAAGTCTGTGGTGATCGGTAATGACCTCCCGGGGCTGAAGCTGCAGACGCTTCATGTCGGAGGTTTACCCGGAGAAGAAAACCACGTCCAAAGAGGATTTGTTGGCTGCATACAGGTCTGTCTCCTTTATACTTTCTTATCTTGAATTTTTTATGTTGGAAAATGTGTGTATTACATTAATACAAGCTGATGAAGTCAGAGTTTTGTGAGATTTTCAGATAATGCTGGAGTGAAGAAAAGTAAATCATCAAGTGTATAGCAACCTAGAACTTGCACAATAGGCAAATTCTCCTTTTTATAATAATTTATTATAATGACACATATATGTTGTTACTTACAGGGAGTGCGAGTGGGAGAAACTCCGTCCAGTGCGTCCAATGTGAACATGGCTCAGGGGATGAAGATTCGGGTTGAGGAGGGCTGTGACGTGTCCGACCCCTGTGACTCCGCCATCTGCCCCGACAACAGCCAATGCAGCGACGACTGGACCACCCACTCCTGTGTCTGTGACCCAGGTATTCACATCTAACACTTACACACTTTATCTAAGCAGAAATCTGACGTTCTATGTTGTTATGTCAGCTCTCTACTGTATTTACTAATGTCCAGTGTGTACCTCAATTAAAGTTAGAGCATGTACCTTTCTGCTGGGAGTCCACCGCTTGCCTGGCTCCATTTAGATGTTCCTGCTTTGCTTAGAATGTTCCACACTATGGCATTAAATTTATCAAGCTCTAGCAGAAGAACACAGTTATTTCTTAGCAATAGCAACATCTGCAATTGAATAAATGCAAGATAGACTAGTTTAATGCCATACTGTGGAACATACATCCTGCTTGCTAGAATAGGCAACAGCTATTTGTGACACATAACAATAATGTGGATGTTTTCAGGTTATTTTGGTAAAGATTGTGTGGACGCCTGTAAACTGAACCCTTGCGAACACGTCTCCGCCTGTGTCCGAAAGCCCAGCTCCTCCCATGGATACACCTGTGAATGTGAAGAGAACTACTACGGCCAGTACTGCGAGCATGTGTAAGTGTCTTTCAATCAACCACATCACACTGTCAAAACTTTTTTGTACATGGCTATAGTTTGAAAAGTTGCTAGATTTCACCTTGTAGAAAAATGTAATGATATTGCTATTGTCTGCTTCTGTAAAATCTATCTCAGCTCATATGTATGCAATGGTTATAGACCGCATCGTATACTGTAAGTGCTTCAGAATCTGTTTTCATGTATCTAATCCAAAATTCCCCACATTATCACCGTCATATAAGTCATTCTTGTAGAAACCCTTAACCCCTGACCCCTCGGCTATATGTGGAGTCCCCCTTCTATGGCTAAATGGAGGTTTGTTCTCTGCCCCTGTTCAAAAAAAGTACAGCTAAACTAAACTAAAACTGATCTCCTCAAAATTCATTATTTTTTAAAACTGTGGTGAGACCATCAATAGACACAGGAACATTTATTTTCACACTTTTACTAATAATTAACATAATTGTTTTTGTGTGTGATTGCAGAGCCAAGAAGCCCTGTGCTAACGGCTGGTGGGGGGATCCTGTGTGTGGCCCCTGTAACTGTGACACCAGCAAAGGATTTTTCAAAGACTGTAACAAAACCACTGGAGAGTGCCGCTGCAAGGTAAACAAATAAATGAATAAACTAACAAGACTGATTTCTATTTCGAACATACTGAAATCTATTGACTGTATTCCATGTTTCATAATGATTGATTACAAATAATGTGTATGTGTGCTAGATAAAAGTGATCAAGTGATTTAACATACAGGTTACAGGATTTATAGTAATGGAATGAAAGAAATGTGGGATTGTTTTTAATCACTGTAAACCACTTTGTGTTTTTGTATGGAATGCACTTTATAAATGATGTTTGATTGATTGATAATATGTGTCCGTAGGAAAACCACTACCGCCCCGCTGGAGAGGACATGTGTTACCCCTGTGACTGCTTCTCCGTGGGCTCGGAGTCCCGCACCTGCCATCCTCAAACAGGACAGTGCCCCTGTAAAGGAGGAGTGGTGGGCCGTCAGTGTAACCAGTGTGACAACCCCTTCGCTGAGGTCACTGCCACCGGCTGTGAGGGTGTGTGTTCAAGAGAGAGAAACTACTGCACAACTGCAGCTTTTGTGATTTCTGCAACAGCATACAATCAGAATTATATATCCCACATAGAATAGGACAGTATCTTGAAATGTATTCCCTGTCCCACACACTGTCACTTATGAAAGACCCTACACTGTATCTTACAAACATGACATACTCATTGAATGATTCTCATTTAAAAAAGAATCAAAAGATGGAAAAAAATACAAGGAAAAATCCTACTACTGTAAAACAGGACAATTATCTGCTTTCTTTATAAACTCTGCAAAGGGTTTAAAAATATCTTCATATAAATCCATTTTTAAAAAAAGAAAAGTAGCGCTACAGTCCCTGACAAAAGTCCTGTCACTTATCCATTTTGTAGAAACAAAAGCTTATAACCTGACTTTAAATTAATCGATTGGTTTTAGAAATGTCTCATATTAAAGCTAAAACCCTCCCAAATTATGCTCAATATACAAAAATAAATTTGCTTCACTGAAGAAAGATTGATCATTTAATGGACACAGAAAGGTCAGATTTTGGCAAGACAAAAGTCTTGTCTCCTTGTCATATGATGCACCCAATCCTAGATTACAGCCTCACCTGTGATCAGTTACTGATCAATCACTTAGTGGGTGTGAATAAAAAGAACCCCAGCACACCAGACCTACACATCTACTTCAACTTGACCTCTGACAACCTGCCTAAGACCCACCCTGAGACCAAAGCGTTAATTATCAAGAGGCTGAAGACCAGATCCACTGCTGAGGTGGCTGACACCTTCAATGTGTCTCAGCGTCAAGTACAAAGAATAAGAAAAAGATCTGAAAAGACTGGAGATGTTTTTGACATGCCCAGGTCCGGCAGACCCCGCAAGACAACTGCTCGGGAGGACCGTCTGTTGATTCGAAAATCCAAGGCCCCTTTTCCACTGCAGCAGAGCTCCACCAGGCCTGGTCACCTCAAGTCCCTGTGTCAACCAGAACAGTTTGTAGAATTCTGTCTCGAAATGGCCTCCATGGTCGAACCAGTGCACAGAAACCAGCACTAAACAAAAGGCAATTAAAAAAACCATGTGGCATTTGCCAAGGCCCACAGCCTGCTAAAAGGATGGACACTGGAAAAGTGGCAGAAGGTGGATTTCTCAGATGAATCCTCGGTTGAATTACATCACATCCACCGCAAATATTGCAGGAGACCTACTGGAGCCAAAGGATCCAAGATTCACCCAGAAAACAGTTAAGTTTGGTGGGGGAAAAATCATGGTCTGGGGTTACATCCAGTATGGGGGTGTGCGAGACATTTGCAGGGTGGAAGGCAATATCAATAGCCTAAAATATCAAGAAGTATTAGCACCTCTTACATTCCCAACCATAAAAGGGGTCAAATTTTGCAGCAGGATGGTGCTCCTTCACATACTTCTACCTCTACATCAAAGTTCCTCAAGGCGAAGAAGATCAAGGTGCTCCAGGACTGGCCCAGTCACCAGACATGAACATCACTGAGCATGTCTGGGGTAGAATGAAAGAGGAAGCATGGAAGGAACAACCAAAGAATCTTGATGAACTCTGGGAGGCATGTGAGACGCTTTCTTTGCTATTCCTGATGACTTCATCAACAAATTGTATGAATCATTGTTGAACCGCATGGATGCAGTCCTTCAAGCTCATGGAAGTCATACAAGATATTAAATATGGATCTCACAGCACCACTACTTAATTCACTGACGTTATGCAACATATTTTTGTATTTGAAGTAAATTATTTGTTAAATTTTCTGTAGGCGACAAAACTTTTGTCTTGCCAAAATCTGACCTTTCTGTGTTCATTAAATAATCAATCTTTCTTCAGTGAAGCAAATTTATTTTAGTATATTGAGCATAATTTGGGAGGGTTTTAGCTTTAATATGAGACATTTCTAAAACCAATCGATTAATTTAAAGTCAGGTTATAAGCTTTTGTTTCTACAAAATGGAGAAGCGACAAGACTTTTGTCAGGGACTGTATGTTTGAAAGAATGCAAGTACAGGCTCTTCTCATTATGTATAGGGCAGCTTGAAGACCCATCTACAATAGTACAATATTTTCTGGTCGACAAAGTGTGGTCTGGAGGACTGGCTGAAGTGTCAAACACAGACAAACAGTGTTGCCCCCATCTGCTGGTGCCGCTTGGGGGTTAGATCTGCTCTTTGTCCCGGTCCATTCAACCAGAAGATCCCAGTCTGGCCAAGTCCACCCTGACTCTGGGACCCTCACACAAACTATACAGTACAGATGAATGAGGCACAAAACCACTGAGGCCCCCACCGAAAACCAGCGTCACTGCAGAGGAAAGACACAGACGTGGATGGGGTATAAATGGGCCAAACTCTGTGATAAACTATGGGAACTGGATTTGCTGACAAACTTTATCCTTTATACCAATATGCATGAATTTCAGAATGATTGTTGCCATAGGAATAAAAAAAAAAAAACACAAAATATGCCTTTTGAATGGTGAAAAGCACTTAATATGTTTGCCTTTATGAAACCCATCAATAATTTTGGTTGTCATGCTGTGGAACATTCCAGGCAGAGCTAGTTACATATCCATAGAAACAGCAGGTGATTGGCTACAAACCAAAAAGTTACATAGTGCACCTTTAAATACCAGCTCATTTCCTGTAGATTTTCTCTTTGTATGCTGTCTTTTCATTAATTTTACTTGTTCCTTTCTCCTCAGTGGTGTACGCGGGCTGTCCCAAAGCGTTTGATGCAGGAATCTGGTGGCCAAAGACCGAGTTTGGTCGTCCTGCTGCCATGAACTGTCCCAAAGGATCCATCGGTGAGAGCAGTTTAACGCCACTGATCACAACTGCAGCATCTGAAGTCATTAGAGAATAAGAATGACCCACTTTAGATCAAAATAGAAACAGCTCATTACGGTTTTGGTTCAAAAGGGGTCAAGAATGTATTTTATCGTATGTATTCTGTCATCAAAGGGTAAAAATATGGTATAGAAAAAAAACAATGCACACTTAAGAGTAAAAGCTATCTAGATCATATTTCTTAAATTGGAGTTGATTTGCTCATTCCTCAAACACAAAAATTCTAAATTCATGTATATGTACATTGCACCATGATTTAAGAATCTCATATTTAATCTGGAAATTAAATATAAAAACTTTTTTCTAGGGCTGTCAACATTAATGCGTTATTTGCGATTAGATTAATACAGTCCATAACGTGTTAATTTTTTTTTAGTCGTGATTAAAATTCGCCAGCCTTTTGTCCCTTCTAAAGCAATGATGAGCTCTGGTTCAGTCTCAGAAGAGTTGGAGCAGGACATAGTGTCCGGTGCTTTCCCCAGGAAGAACTAAGTGTGCAGAGGACGGACGCTCAGAACAAGTTATAATGAAGCAAACTGGGTTCGCGCTACTGTCCATATGCTTTGCACCACAGATCTGTAGTCCACAGCGCATTGTCGCTTTTGCCGCATAGATCCAACGCGCAGAGGACTTCTGTCATTATCTCTGTCACCCAAACCCAGAGCTTCTGCTCCAGGCTGAGGTGCAGTGAGTTGTGCACAAAGTTCTAGGAACAGAGGTACGGGGAACGTCGGGCTGACCCCAAAATGGGTGGATAATGGATAAACATTGATGAAATGTCAATCAGACCAATTTTAGTTAATTTGCCGGTGTGAAAGCGGACCACACTGGAGCCTATAGGCTACTTAATGACAATTTTATTGCCTGGTGCGGACCAAATAATCGAACTAGCAGTGTGAAAACGCCCTACGTTAGCATATCCAAGCTAAACACCCCGGTGCAGAGACTGAAGCGTCCCAGCCAAAAGCCTCAGATCCGACAAACTACCATTATAGACCTGTCGATGATCACACGTCAAAGAAAATAACAAGTAATAAATAGAATTTTACATTATGGCTTTAGAACTGTCTTGAAATGCAAAATAACACAATTTTTAACATGCAATTCAATATGCGATTAATCGCGATTAACTATGGAATTTCTGAGATTAATCGCTATTTTAAAAAATTATCGTTTGACAGCCCTACTTTTTTCACTAGCCAAATGCTCACTGCCCTTACTCATCCCAGCATACAGACTTGGGGCACACTTGTACTCGACAGTGAGTCTCTCCTCTGGACTCTGGGCTCCAGGTTACACATTGTTTGCTGTAACAACCTTTTTGTTGACCACCCAGACTGAACGTATTCTCTTGTCCTTTTCTCCGCTACTACAAGTTAGTGACCAAAGTGACTAGTGAATATGTTTAAAGTGAATACTGTTATACTGTTTAATATTGTTAATATAAAAAGCTATAACGTGTCTAATATAAAGTTGTTTACACATTTGTTTGTGGTTTATACACATTTTTTTATCCACTTTTCAAAGAACTTTATATCTTTATCTCTGAAACGTAATGTAGTGCTAAATACTACTACTACTTATATAAATATACTTATATAAATAAAAAAAATTGAATTGATGTGTGTTAATGTGTGTATTTTTTTTATTTTTTATTTTTCCAGGTACTGCCATCCGTCATTGCAGTGATGAAAAAGGCTGGTTGGCCCCTGAGCTGTTCAATTGCACCACAGTGACCTTCTCCCATTTGAAGAAACTGGTAGGTTTCTGAAAACAAATGTATAATTTTATTGTTCTGTGTTAAGTGGGTTTGCCTTGAGTTGTATGTGCCTCTGTCACCACCTCCAGTGTAGTGTAACTTGATAATGTGTGAGATCGCCCAGAGAAGTATCACATATCACTGATTGCATTTGAACCTGCGTGGACCATAAGACTGAAGGCTTGAACTTCACAAAGCCTCACTAATCCCAGGATTGACCAGATTGTGTTCTGTTACATACCACCTTCTTCTCAGCTTTCCCCCTTTTTAAACTCCACTACAATTTATACTATTGTAGAGTGAGGAGCGTCTTTTTCACTTGTTCTAATTCACTGATGTTGTAGAATTGGTTTTCATATTGTAGTACATAAGAGCTTTGTCTGGTGGTACTTGCACACCTTTGGTTAGTCCTAGTTTAGATGATATATAAATAGATAAAATAACATGTAGTGAAATGCCAAAGGAATCCTCGATGGTAACGTACTCAAGCCTTTTCTCAGGTGGCAAGAAGGACCTGCAATTTACTGAATCTCTCTTATTGTAGAACGAGGAGCTGCGCCGTAACACTTCCAGGATGAACAACGAACACGCCAAGACCATAGTGCGCATGCTCCACAGCGCCACCGACAGCACGCGGGAGTACTACGGGAACGACGTGAAGACGGCCGCTCAGCTCCTGAACCACGTGCTGATGTACGAGAGCCAACAGAGCGGGTTTGACCTCACTGCAGCCCAGAATGAAGACTTCAATGAGGTGAGGAGAAACAAGAAACACAGCAGGGTTACAATCAGATTGCAACACACATAAACTGTCTTTAGATGTTTTCAAAAAAAAAGTCAATGTATAAAATAAAACAAAATTAACATTTTTTGGATTTGTAACACACACTGTTGCTGAGATGGATCCAGTAATGATGTCTCTGTAGTCTCTAACCTGGCCTGGGATGTTCCACAGTGTTGGTTTTAAACATCTGTCTCTAGAGACAAGCATGTGGCACCACTGGGGTAAGTTACAAATCAGATCTGTGGAGAGGTCACATGCAAGAATGTTACTGAATAAATGTAAGAGTTTTTAGATCGTTTAATGCCATACTGTGGAACATTCTAATTAAATAAATATCAGTGGCGAAAAGCAGCTGGCAGTCCCGCCACCTGAAACGTGCAATCTCATTAGGGGATGCCAAATTTACAATAATGAAATATGGATTTATAACTTGGCGTTGCTTGTTGTCTTTACAGAACTTGGTGCGCGCGGGTAGTGCCATCTTAGACCCCAACACTAAAGAGCACTGGCACCAGATCCAGAAGACCGAGGGAGGGTCTGCACATCTGCTGCGGAACTTTGAGGAATACGCCAACACACTGGCCCAAAATGTCCGCAAAACTTACCTCAAACCCTTCACCGTCGTCACGGAAAACATGAGTGAGTAACAAACATGGGGTCTAATAAAGGCTAGATCTGCATTCTGTTGGCTGCAATCTTGTGATAATACGAGCAGCAAAAATAATGTGGTAGAATAATATGGTAGAGCATGGGCATAAGTTACAAATATATACTAGTATAGATTTTTTTTATTCCAATTATCAAGCATAGAAGAAGCTCTATATTAGTTTGCGTAGAACAGGGGTGTCAAACTCATTTTGGTACGGGCGCCGTATGCAACCTACTTTGATCCCAAAAGGGCCGGATCAGAAAACTCAGTTCTCTCTTCAAGTTATTGTATTTTTCTCCGTGTCTCGTAGTGGTGTTTAAGATTATATTCCTCGAGCAACGCCACTTGTTCCAAACACACTGAGCACAGATTTCCCATTCACCTCTGTCAACAAATAAGAATTAGACTATTTTTCTTGGGAAATCCTGAACTCAGCATCTGCTTTTCTCATTTTTTGACATTTTGCTGATGAGGGTCACGGTCGACAGTCAAAACGATCGTCCTTTAAGAGCGTTTGGAAAGAGGAAGGTCTTCATTTGTGCTGCTCTGGTGGGAGTCGCAACGTACAGAAACGCCGGAGACGCTGCTATGCTAAACGGTGCAGAAAATTAACAGAAAAATCTGAAAATTTTAAGTATTTTAATAGAAAAATCAGCCGAGGGCCAGATTAAAGGTCTTGGAGGGCCGGATCTGGCCCCGGGCCGCATGTTTGACACATGTGGCGTAAAGTCTTTAATATTAGTAGAATATTATGGGCAGAACATGGCTGCTGGAACAGGATGCTGGTTACTATAAATTACCATGGCGATGATTTCTCTAGCTTTGTTTTGCCTCACTGTGCCACACCATAAGTGTTGAGCTTCACACTAACATCACACTTCCTGTCTGTGTCCTCTCCACTTCCTGTCCCTGCGCCTCCCTGTAGTCCTGACCGTGGACTACTTGGACGTCACAGATCCGGACAGAGCCAC
Source organism: Odontamblyopus rebecca (assembly GCA_030686955.1). Taxonomy (NCBI): domain Eukaryota; kingdom Metazoa; phylum Chordata; class Actinopteri; order Gobiiformes; family Gobiidae; genus Odontamblyopus; species Odontamblyopus rebecca. Next base: position 45,756,278 of record CM060653.1, on the reverse strand, counting down.
GTTTCCTAATTTTCCGGAAATCCAGGAGCCTTTCCCCAAAGAGCTGGGATCCTCCGTGCACTTCCCTCAGTTCAAAGAGCGTGCTCACGCCAGCAGAGGTAAGAATGCAAGAATAATAGGCTTTTGTCATAAGGAATGTTATTAAATGGTTTTTTTTATCTGATCTATAGTATACATCTTACACCAATGTGACCAAAATGTGTATATTTTTAGTATTCCAATTAAAATAAAGTACTTTGATTTAAAAAGTTGAAGAACAAACCAATAATTAATTACTAATATTCTGTTCTCAATCATAGTGTTGCTTGTTTTGCACCGTAAAAATTATTGCAAATTCTTTTGTCTAATCTGAAATGTCTTTCTTAAAACATACATCACGAAACATTACCAATAAATGAAAATATAGCTGCATATAGAGCTATCTTCCTCTGCACATTAACTTTTGAAAGTAGATAATAATGTGTGTGTTTGTTTTTTCAATTTATTCATTTTGCAGCCCTATAATAACAACTTTTTATTGTTATTGGTCTATTGTTTAACATTTCCACTGGTAATATGTTTTTCTTGTTGTTTTATACCTTAGTTGATCCCACTCCAGCTCCTCCAGCTCAGACCGATGCCCCTCAAGATGAAGACCACACGGAGTCGAATCGCAGACGTCGCCATCTCGAACCCGTGGCCCCTCTACCTGTTGTCGTGGTGATCGTCTACAAGTCACTAGGGCAACTTTTACCGGAGCAGTACGACCCAGACAGGAGGAGCCTCAGGTATAAACATGTGAAAGAGACACGAAATACAGTAGTTTACGTTTTCTTTTCGTAATCTGTCAGTATTTTTTTAATTTTTTTTATTTCTTGTATTTGGAATTTTCTGCAGTAACCTAATATATCAGAATTTTCCTTCATCTTATTGACATTAGTATAAAAGATAAGATTAGTTGGTGGCAGAAGAGATGCAGATGGCATGGTTAAACGGCCTTAATATGTGAGAAGTAGCCAACAAAAAAATCCATTGATTGAGTTACCTTAATGTCCACAGATTGCCGAACCGTCCGGTGATAAACACAGCTATAGTGAGTGCCAGGGTCCACTCAGAGGACGGCCCTCTCCCCTCAGTCCTGGATCCCCCCATCACCCTCCAGTACACCCTCCTGGAGACTGAGGAGAGGACCAAGCCCGTCTGCGTCTACTGGGACCACTCTATCCCGTGAGTATAGCACACGTTATGTCATGAGCAAACCAAAATATACAAATAAAAGCAGTTTGAGTAAAGCAGTTGTTTCAGTTGTTTCTGTTGAACAAAATTCTGCACAAAGCTTTATTAAAACCCCTACGTTTGAAGCTTTGTTACATCTGAAAATCTGGATGGATGGATGGACTTTTACTTGAGTACTTTTTGCTCCAGCATCTGTGCTTTTACTTAAGTAACAAAATGGAGTACTTCTTCCTCCACTACATGACACGATGTGTTTTGTGTTCAGTATTGGAGGGACTGGCGGCTGGTCATCTAAAGGCTGTGAGGTGCTCAACAGGAACAACACTCACATCAGCTGTCAGTGTAATCACATGACCAGCTTCGCCGTGTTGATGGACATCTCCAAGAGAGAGGTGAGGCTAACACGTGTGACTACTACTGTATATGCAGCATTAAGAATACACCAATTAAATCTGAACTTAATTTAAGTTAATAAGGGAAATTAACTGTACTGAGTCAGAAAACGTTGAATTTACTCTTTGCGGTTGCTTTATTAAGGCCAGTTAAGATGTAATTGTTCTAAAGTGGAACAGAAAATTCTTATGTCATTATAATTATTGAGACTCTTATAACCTCTGCTGCTACTAGTGTAGTGGCCCTTCATTGTAATTACTTTAAATACTGTATTTTGAATAGACTTTTCTCCCTCTTCCCTTCAGCACGTTGATCCGATGCCTCTGAAGATCGTCACTTACTCCACAGTGGCAGTGTCTCTGTTCCTCCTCCTCCTCACCTTCATCCTCCTCTGTGTCCTCCGTCGTCTTCGCTCAAACCTCCACTCGATCCACAAGAACCTGGTGGTCGCTCTTTTCTTCTCTGAGCTTGTCTTCCTAGTGGGAATCAACCAGACTGACAACCCGGTGAGTACACAAACTAGCATCACTCATGTATTAAAAATGTATATGCAAGACCGTCTGAGTTCAGAATTAAGGGAGACGTTTTACTTTAACCATGCATCAGTGTATATGATTGTTTTTGTACTTACATACCCCACGTAGCATCTATTCATGTTTCAAACCTGTCAGTTTATGGCTATTCCACTGAAAAAACACAAAACAAACTATAAGTTTCATGCTTTATAATCCACAAAATTGGTACTAATGTGAGCAGGCAGGAATTCAAGGGCTCGACCTATATGAGCCTACATTAAAATCCATTTTCACTGAATACCACTGACAGCCTAATCAAACTTATATAAAGATACAACACAGAGTATGATTTAATAGTGGTGGAAACTTCTGACAGCGATGAGGACCGTAGTACAAACATGCTGTGACTGGAACCTGTCTCTGACCTCAGGGCTTTTGGCGACTGTTTCCCACAACAACCTTTTAGTTTCACTTAAATCCTTCAAATGTCTGTGATTCATCAAAGTGCAGTAAAATGGTGAATGTATTTATTTTTAAGTGGCGGCGTAGGTACATCTTGTAGCCCCTTTTTTGCACTTATTTGTCTCAATGTTGTACTTTAGGTATATATTAACTATGGGAGTTTGGCTCAGTTAGGTCTGGAGTTAGACCTTTATTTATGTAATTAATGTATTTAGAGATGCCTGATCCAATACTAGTATTGGGTATCAGCTCCAATACCGAAAAATTTGCTGGATCGGTTATCAGCTTCCAAATATTGCTTCAGCTAATATCCCGGTTGGACAAACAGTTTGATGTAACAGGACTATTTACTGGTCATAGATGGTTCAGAAAGTCTTGTAATGTTTGAACTTAAGAGATAAAAATTATGTTACCTTATGTTCATTTTTGTTTTAAAGAAAGAAATGTTGGAAAGCTGGATCAGTGCATCCCTAGTATCTGTTTATTTATGTAATTGGTGTGGCTGAGGTTTAGTTTTGTATTCATTTATTTAGAATCCTGTTTCCTCTCGTGTAATCCTGGTTGAGTTCTGGTTCAGGTCTAGTTTACTGAAAGATCCCTGGTTGAAAGTGTGCCAGTGAACCAGTCAGACTAAACCAGATGTCCACATTGTTAAAGCTATTGCCACATCCTCAGTGATGCACATGGGGCACTGACTGAGCCCTGCTTTACAATGGACTAACAGATGTTCTGGGAAAGTGGCCAAACTATTTAGTCCAACTTCCAGTCGTAAAAGCTGTTGGAGCAGAAATAGCATTGATATTGATAGGTTTTATGAGATGGCACTAGTCCCTTGCTTGGGTGTGAAACGAAATTATTCCTGCTTGTATCCATGGAGATGTTATTGCTCTGCCTAAAATGTTCCACAATAGGGCGTTTATTCAGTTACAGATGTTATCTATGCATTGCCGTGTGTGGGGTCACCTCTGCATAGATTTGACATGTAACTTGGCCTGGTGGCAAAACCCGCTTGTTTCCATAGCGATAGATAAGTTTAATGCCTTCCTGCCCTCCGCCAAAAAAGTTATACAGAAATCAAAACGCAAATTGTGTTTTAAGAATCCCGCATAACGTTATATTCAAAACAGTGACTCGCAAAGTTTTGACTGTTGACTGCCAACTAATATATACCATCTGAACAAGTCCTGCTTTAGACCTGATGTCATCCCGATTGACTAGAATGGTGTGATTTTGATTTGATAGTTTTCACACGAGATGCCGACACTAATCTTACTATCAACAGGTGAAGTATTTGGTCTTAAATGTCTCCTCCGTTTATTTGCAATGGCTAATTTAAACATGGCTTAAACAGGTTTAGTATTTAAAGCAGTTCTGGCAGTATGTCAGTATTGAGGAATGTTGACAGTGTAACCTCAGGGGCATCTCTCTGCAAGATTTATTGTGCTGTTGAGGTAGTTTTCCTCTCTGATCTCCAGACCAAACGCCCTCCTTCACCAGAACATAGTAACTCTGATATAACTCTGCATGTGGGACTTTCCTTGGCACACTGCATGCCTATATATAACAGAGAGAAAAGCAGAAAGGAGGTCTGACTTATTAATGTATTAAAGACATACAGTAACTTATGTTGTGTGGTAAGAGCTAACAGACCAGAGAAGAAATATTGGAATTTACATTGTTTAAATCACAGTTTAGCTGATATATTGTAGCTATGAAATTTAAAATTGGGATTGAAAAATGGTTTCCTGGTCAAATGCAATATTCATGATCAAAGCCATTTCAACATTTTTGTCTTATCTTGGTTTACTAGAAAGCACTTTTATTTATCTCCACCTTTTTACAGCCTGACCAGTCATCCTAAGTATTTGTGTAATCTTTAAAAGGAATTAGACTGGTCTTTTCTTTTAGGAGCCAGATGTAATCTCACAAGAGCAATAACAACAGCGATGTTTGTGCCGACCTCCACCGAGGCATTACGCCGCTTGTACAACTATGTATACTGTAGTGGCAAGAACCTACAATGTTTGCGGACCCAATTTAAACTTTAATTGTGAAAAGTAGCAAAGAATATTAATTGTCAGAGTCTTAGAAACAAAATTAAGTAATTGCAATTTAGTCTATACTCAGAAAGTTAACCTAAATGTGTGTTATCTGGCTGTTTATTCACATTATTTTATTATTCAAAAAGTTTATTAGTTATTTCAATTTCATGAAACTGGTTATATAGAATACTAGACAAAGGATTTCACTGGCTAGGGTGTCAAAAATTGTGAATAATCAATTTTAAAAAAGTTCAAAACACAAAATGTTATATCATGGCATTCCTAACTGTCACCTGGCTTTATGGAGACCCAAAAGCCACATTGAGGCTTTTTTGTCTATGTTTTTGCTTGTATTTACCATTCCTTTTCTTCCCTTTCCCCCCCTTTTGTTCCCTTCTTTGTTTTTGTATTTTCTTTCAGTTTGTGTGCACGGTCATAGCCATCCTGCTGCACTACTTCTACATGTGCACATTTGCCTGGATGTTTGTGGAGGGGCTGCACATCTACCGTATGCTGACCGAAATGAGAAACATAAACCAAGGACACATGCGCTTCTACTACGCCATCGGCTGGGGCATCCCTGCCATCATCACCGGTGAGAGACACAGGACTCAGTGTCATTAGGTGCAAACATGCTGGGACAGGAGTGTCATGGAAACACGCTGATCCTCGTGGGAAATGGGTTCGATCGAGTCTGGGACCAAAACTGCAGTTTGAATCAAGTCTAACGTCAAATTAAAAGTGACAATCTAATCAATTTCATTTATATTCTGCCAAAAGAAACAAGTTGTTTTCCAGTTAGTACAGGCCTGGACAATACTCATGATCAGAGGTGGAAGGTAATGAAGTAAAATAGTAAAGGTACAAAGCTTAAGTACAATTTTTAGATATCTGTACTGTAAGTTTTACAGTAGATACTTTTTACTTTTACCTCACTACATTTGAAAGCCGGTATCTGTACTTTTTACTACCACTACACCTAAGATCTGGACTGAAAAGTAAAAAGCACTTTTCTTTACGGTTTGAGACCTGCTGAGACTTATTTTTAGCATTTAATTTGCGTTAACTTCGCAAGAAATCAATTGAAATCAACTAAACTCTATGTCAAAATGACTACATTTAATGCTTTGGTTTTTTTAAACAGGTACATCAACACTTTTACTGAGGTAGACTTTTCATGTAACCCCTTTACTTGAGTAATTTTTTGCCCCTGTGTCTGTACTTTTACTTAAGTAACAAAATGGAATACTTCATCCACCACTGCTCATGATTTAGCTTTTACATTACATTCAAAAGGAATAAAAAGACGCTGGGCTATATCATATCTTTTGTTTTGTATTTATGTGTAATACCTGAAAAACACATTCAGAATCACTTAGCAGTTATGCTTGTCTGTGCTTGCCTCCCATAAATAATTTGCTGGCCCGAGAAGAGTGTGTACAGATTTTTTTTAATTCCCAAAATCTAACAGTGACTTAAAAGCTCATTCATTTGATATCTCTAAACAGTAAAGTGTCTCCTACTGTTTGTGCATCTTAGATCCACTTCAAGATTAATGCCATGAATTAAAAGCTTAGTGCTGTGTGGGCTTGTTGCAGATTGTTCTAATGCCAGATAACCTTACCTTTGATTTGGAAACTAAACAGAACTCGCTGTTTTAATGTATTTTTGTATTTTATATGTTTTAGGTCTTGCAGTCGGTCTGGACCCACAGGGATATGGGAACTCGTACTTTTGCTGGCTCTCTGTTCACGATACTCTGATCTGGAGCTTTGCAGGACCCATTTTTGTAGTGGTCTTGGTAAGTACGTCAATATATGAAAAAAAAAAGGACATAGATCTTTCCAAAACATTAGATCATATTAATATTGGGCTGTTCAACATTTTTTCATGCAACAAGTAAAGCAGCTTTCAGGGTCAAAATGGGACAGACTTGTTATATAAAGTGTTTCATTGTCTGTAAACCAGGAAGTAAACTGTGCGCCATTAGCATAAGCTAGTTGTCGTTAGCAATGATGTGACAAACTCAGTCTTAGCCCCTGAAAGTTGTGCGTCACGATTATAAACTCAGCATGGTGAATAATTAGGATGCTAGGAACGTGTTAAAAAGTGAGAAATAAGGACAGCACCTTTTAAAAATATTTCACCTTCGATTCAGGTGAACATAGTGATCTTCATCCTGGCTGCCAAAGCGTCGTGTGGGCGGAGACAAAAGGCTGCAGAGAAGTCGAGAGCTATGTGAGTTTACGCTTCAACAGTGGTGGTAAATCTATAAATATGTTCAAAACTTTGCTTGTGCCTTGACTGTGCACATTTCTTCCTCTCTAGTCCTGCTCTTCGCACTGCGTTCGTCCTGCTGTTGCTCATTAGCGCCACTTGGATGTTGGGTTTGATGGCCGTGAACAGTGACCTTATGATCTTCCACTATCTGTTTGCAGGCTTCAGCTGTTTGCAGGTAATACATGACTACACAAGACATCAAGATACAGGACTACGTTCATATTATGCTCCATACAACTGTACAACAACTCTCCCTTATGTAGTAGATAACCCCGTCATGTCAGTCAGTAGTTCATCTCCTTACCCACCTCTTGTAGATAGCTATACTTGTATTACTATATTTCTATATTTTATTTTTTACTTGTACATATACATATTTATCATTATGTCTTATTGACACCAGTCTCTTGCTATTTTTGCTACTTATTTATTATTACCATTTACATTTTTTTTGCTATTTGTTATTATAATATATTGTGATGTGTGAGCTACTGTGTCCAAATAATTTCCCTTGTGGATCAATAAAGTCTGTCCGTCTAAGTAACTAAAAGACGTAGAATATACCTTATCTGGAGGTCCATGTATGTATTATAGACTTACAGTGCCATTTTGTATTGTGTGTCCTTATTTTGCAGGGAGTCTTCATCTTTTTCTTCTTTGTGATCTTCAACTCTGAGATCAGGAAAAACCTCAAAAACGTCTTCACGGGAAAGAAGAATATCCCTGACGAGGCCAGCACAGCCCGGGCCTCTCTGCTCACTGTGAGTAAACTGGAAATGCAATGTTATGTATAGAAAAAAAAAGTCTCTCATCAAGTGCTAGATATGCACTGATCCAGCTTTTTCTGCTCTAATACTGAGCTCAATACTTTGGTATCAGTGTCTGCTGATATTAACTGATACCAGTGCAGAGACTGAAAATATAATTAATTTCCTTTAAACACAAACAGCATATGGTAAAAATGACCAAATGTAACTGTAATTTTGTAACTACATAGCAGCAGAGCACCGGTATTGTATCGGTGCATCCTTATCAAAATTTTGAATCTGAAAACCACCAATAATGTGATGCCATCTGAAAACCTGCAATAACTTGGATTGATTCATAAAGTATCCTGGCGTATTCTGCTTTTCTTTTCTACTAAAACTGTTGTGCTTTTCTTGCAGCGCTCTCTGAACTGTAACAACACATACCACGAGGACGGCCTGTACCGCTCTGGTTTTGGTGAATCCACAGTTTCTTTGGACAGTACGCTCAGGTCAGCCAAGAGCCACAGCAGCTACCTGGCATACGTACTCAGGTACCACACAAAACACTGACCGCATGGCCGCTTCTACTACCAATATCCCCTTAACGCCGAGTGTCACAAATATGCGACAAACCGTTTGGATATAAGATAAGATATAAGTCGAGATGGCGGCTGCATTCCCCCGGTGCTGGTTAGTGCATAAGCAGCACCTTCCGAGGAACCTTTGGCAAGCACTCGTTTCTAGTAACATACCCAAATTTCTTTTTTTTTTTATAGTCAAATTAAAGTCTCAATTTAATTTACCATCTACTTCACATGTGTCAAACATGCGGCCCGGGGGCCAGATCCGGCCCTCCAAGACCTTTAATCTGGCCCTTGGCTGATTTTTCTATTAAAATACTTAAAATTTTCAGATTTTTCTGTTAATTTTCTGCACCGTTTAGCATAGCAGCGTCTCCGGCGTTTCTGTACGTTGCGACTCCCACCAGAGCAGCACAAATGAAGACTTTCCTCTTTCCAAACGCTCTTAAAGGACGATCGTTTTGACTGTCGACCGTGACCCTCATCAGCAAAATGTCAAAAAATGAGAAAAGCAGATGCTGAGTTCAGGATTTCCCAAGAAAAATAGTCTAATTCTTATTTGTTGACAGAGGTGAATGGGAAATCTGTGCTCAGTGTGTTTGGAACAAGTGGCGTTGCTCGAGGAATATAATCTTAAACACCACTACGAGACACGGAGAAAAATACGATAACTTGAAGAGAGAACTGAGTTTTCTGATCCGGCCCTTTTGGGATCAAAGTAGGTTGCATACGGCCCCCGGACCAAAATGAGTTTGACACCCCTGGTCTACTTAAAGGCAAAAACATGTATATACATCTAGGTGTTAAGGGGATATATATTTGTTTTGGTTTTGTTTATGTTAATGCACAGTGCTTTGCTTAGGGTTTCCATTTTGTTTTACTTTTCTTGCATGTGTGCTAATGAATCCACTAACTCACCAACTAACAAATATGACAACACATACAAGAACTCAACTGTTGCACTTCTGAGCCATTTTCTGCTTAATCAAACGCTCTGGAAATTCTTAATCCACGAGTGTATCCTGCTGTCTGCTGCACAAAGACTGGACACACATTCTAATTCAGTGTTTTATTTTATTTATTTATTTTTACTACTTTCTACGTCTTATATACATACAGAATATATCAAATAATATATGAGGTAAGATATATGAAATTATTTTGCAAAGAGAAAAAAAAAAAGGAAATTATTGTTACTATAAAATTGCTAATCCTATATATTTTTATTTATTTATATATTTTATATTGAAATCCTCAAAGGAGCCACCATTTGTTTTGTTGGAAAATAGTCTTTCTTTACCATATAATTCCATAAACCTTGCTTCATATATTGATGTCTTCCGTATTTATCTAAAATATTGGAGGTAGTAACATTGAATGAGAGGTGTGTCTAAATGTTTGCCGTTTAGTGTATAAGCACTGAGATTGCCTGCATGAATGTCAGAGCTGGGCGGTGCATGGAGCTGGGTGGCGCTAAACTACATAAATACACAGACATATGTCATGTTAGATACTGTATGATATTTAAGGCTGCAACAATTTATCGGAATAATCATGACTGGTACTCAACTACTGAAAGAATGTAATTGTATTTTAATACTTGATACGGACTATTGATACTTTGCAGTGACATCACACTGAGGGTGTTCTACATGTATCGCTATTGGTGGAATGTTCAGCAGTTACCTTGGTGACACAATGCACACATTAGCAAACACAGACAAAAAAGACTTCAGATGATCTGAATAGAACAATATACAAATTTAAATAACACATTATTGAGAATGACTAACTGAAAAAAAACCAAAGTTTTTGGTTGTATTAAAATAAAGCTCAGATTAAAGTCTAACAAAGCCTCAGACAGAGCAGAGCCTACAGTTAGCATCACACCTTTAGAGCATGTTGACGGCATCAGGTGCAGCTACAAGTATCAGTACAGACTCTAAAACTCAACTCGCGTCAAAAGACATTTTATCAGAACAGTTACTAAAACACGTTACTAAAACAAAAATGACAAAACAGAATAAAGAATTTAGCATTTTCATCAATATTTCACTTTTTGTAGTTGTGAATAACTAAAATACTGTGTGTTGCAGCCCTTTTTTGTTTTCCTTAGTAATGTTATTGACAGTGGTCGAAGTTGTGTTGTCATATGTTTTCAGGTAGAGTAGTTACACAAGTTGTTATTCATTACCAAAAACATCAAATTTCTGCTGCCATATTTGTACTGTAGCTATATTAGCTGTATTGAAACACTCTACGGGTGAGTTTTTTCACTGGTGTCAGCTTTACCTGTAGTTTTAGCCCCTTTTACACGTCCCAGGTGAGGTCTGACTGTGCGCCTCTGCTCATAAAACTGTCAAGTGCGTAATCTGATCGCGCTCTGGGGTCAAATCCTCCCTACAACATGCATAGAGACACTGAAAGGCAAAAACAGGCCAGAGATATGAAGATCTGTAATAGTTTCAGTGATTTACAGATAGGACCATACCTGTTCATGTCTCTGCAGATGTTGGCAGCAAATCTGATATTTTATTTCCCTTAAAAAAAAGAAAAAAACAGAACAGCAGAGTCTCTAGTTACGTACTTTTTCCTTTGCAATTTCAGTCTGGCCTGTTGAAAAAAGCATTAATTCATGTTTTGACAGATTTTCCCTTATAGATGATCTTCAGGATGTTCTGTTGTGTCACAGCTCTAAAATTTCAAACTTGATTTTGATAAGATAAAGATTTAATGCCCCTATATCAGTTTCACCGTATGAGTTACTATGTCTATTGATTATTTTCACATTTCACATTTTGTTTCCCATTCATTGTCTGTATTTAGGGAGGAGGCGGCTCAGAAACCCAGTGTCTCATCTGGAACAGCTAAAGGACACACAGACCTGGATGGACCACTCTTCCACCGCAATGGGACAAAAGGAGATGGTGAGTTTACGGTTTTGAAACTGTGGCTACCTTCATGTTATACATCCTGTAATTATAAATGCATTTTGAAGTGGATTTCCGGGGGTTCTGAACACTGATTTCAGTAACAAATTGATAATAATAACACTATTCTTTAGACAACATCAAAATAGTGGTTTATTTACACTTATCATTAAGGCTGTAACTAGTTATAGGGATTTTTTTTTTTTTGACAACCGTGATATTGATGCTTTGCAGTGACATCTTGCTGGGGGTGTTCTGCATGTATCTCTATGGTGGAATGTTCAGCAGATAAAAAGTTTTAAGATTAAACCCAGATTAGGTCTGCTTTAAGGAACAGAGCTTCAGACAGAGCAGACTCTACAGTTAGCTTCACCCCCCGCATAGTATCAATACAATAAACTAATCTAGAATAAATGTAGTCCTAAAATATAACAGAATAAATGTGCAGTAAAAGGAATCCACCTCAGATGCATTTATGTTTATTGCAGATCTCACTAGGTTTCAACAGGGAGCTTAAAGGATCTGAAGTTCAACCAGCATCTCAAACTCTTTAAAACTTGACTGTGATCTGACTAACTCTGGTGTCGTTGTTCACTTCAGACTCGGACTCTGACAGTGAGCTTTCAGGAGATGAGAACAGCTCCTCCTACGCCTCGTCCCATTCATCAGACAGCGAAGATGACGACATCGACGTCAAACCCAAGTGGAACAACGAGAGGCCAATCCACAGCACACCCAAAGGTACACAAATGCACTATAACCAGCATATGTATCTACAATAATAAGAAATAAATTAAAAAAGACGATTTTCCTGAAAAGTTACATTGTGCACATTTAACAGTCCTGTACTATGCAAAATTGACTCTTATGAACTTCTTGTTTTCTCATCAATAACATGCCTAAAGTTGTGCTTTGTTTTCTTCACACATGTTTGAGTAAACCTTTATTATTAGTCTTGTCTATATCTCCAAAGCTCCAAATCCTCCGTTCCACTCTGTTGTTTATGAAGAAAAATCAACCGTTTTGTCATTTATATTAACACATTCTGTTGTTTTTAATGGTTTCTGTGCTGTTAATTTTACTGGAAACGCACTTTTCGCACCTTGAATGCTGCGAAGGGCTCAATAAATAAAGACTGATTGAAATTCTGCATTGACATTTTCACAGCTGATGCGAATCACGTGAAGCCTTATTGGCCGACGGAGATGACCACGGCCAGCGACAGCGAGGATCCCGGGGGCCCAGACAGGTTACGAGTTGAGACCAAAGTGAACGTGGAGCTCCATTCAGAAAACAAACTGAACCACACAGGAGACAGGGACACGCCTCAGCCCAGTCCTGTCAAAGACCCCACCGCCCCCTCTGCACCTGTCAACAGCAACCACCAGCCGGAGCAGAGGAAAGGTTATTATACTATATTATGCTATATTTGGTCTTTAAAAGGGAATCGGTATGAATGCTGAAAGTGAATGCTGGAGTTCATTATTAAATAGCACCTACAGACATGGTCAAATTACAATTTTATTTTTACAGGTAACTCTCATTCTGCATGGAAGCTTAGCTGATTTTTCAATAACTAGTAGTTCACTTAGAAATTATTGAGCGGGAAGTTTTGAAAATAAATAAATACATAAATACAATATTGTAAAACAAACATTAAAGTCAGTTTAAGACACCCCCAGGATCTGTACATACTGGTGTATGAATGTGTGTGTGTGAATGGGTGAGTGAGTGGTGATGTGAAGGGCTTTGGATGACACAACTTTGACTGTGTTTTTATTCCCAGGTATCTTAAAGAACAAAATCAGCTACCCTCCTCCTCTGTCGGACAAAAACATGAAGAATCGATTGAGGGAGAAACTCAGTGACTATAACTCCCCCACCATCACCTCCCTCCCTCCCATCAACAACAACAGCAGCACGTCTCTCCCCACATCCGTCAACATCATGACTCCCACCTCCAGGACTCCCTCCATCGCTTCTGATTCAGGGCGCCCAGGTAACCACGACAACAGCATCAGCACCGGGAACAATGGCACAGGGAACCATGGTAACAGTATCGGCATGGGAAACCATGGCAACAGCACTAAGATCAAACCCCCCGTCGCCCCGCGGCCACAGATTCTGGTAGCGCACCCCCCGGCAGCCATTTACAGGGAGACGAACGGGGGCGTGGCCATGCACTTGAAGTCCGGGACGGTCAACGGAGGCAACGAGTCAGACTCAGAGTAAGTTACTGAAGTTTGAATTAAAGTTTTGTTTTAACAAGCACTGGTTTGATTTTAAAGTCATCTACTGAAATAAGCATGAAGTGTGAAACTCTGTGTGCTTCATAGACAGCAGAAGAACAGTGGACAAAATGTAATATTTTAATCATTAAAAATTCATAGGTTTAAGATAAAGGATTTTGTGAGGATTTTGAAAAAATTTATATTCTTATTTGAACTGCGCAGAAGCAGAACACCAATGCCATAGCTTGAAGCTCATGAATCCGTTTGTCAAAGATCATTTTCTTAACATTAATTGTAATTTAAATGCACAAACTATTGTGTTGTAGAGTTACATTTTTAATAATAGTTGTTCTGTATTTTGAAGATAAATATGAGAAAGCAAAATTCACATAAAATAATAGATCATTTATATTAGCATTTATGGCCATTGTCTTGATAAACCATATAAATATATTAATGTAACAATACAATTGATTGATTACATCTGAAATCCAACTCTAAGCCTACGTTTACATTTTTACATGTTTTATGACCATTCATGTGGTTTTATAGGTAAGGTATTGCTGCTTTGCAGTGGCATCACGCTGGGGGTCATCTACATGTAGGCTTATCTGTATTTGATGGAATGTTCAGCAGTTTCCATGGTGACTTAATGCACACATTAGCAAACACTGTCAAGAATTTATATTGTCTGAACACACAAGGCCAAACAGAACAGATTTAAAGGTGCACTGCACAGCTTTGTGGAGGGTCCGTTACCTGTTCGCCACGGATATGTCATTGCCTGGAATGTTCCACAGTATGACATTAATCTATCTTACATTTATTACATTTCAGGTAGTTTTAGCTCAAAAATACCTTGAAAAACTGGCATTTTGACTGTGAACAGGAACAGGCATTTTGACTGTCAATATAGAAAGGTTTAATATCATACTGTGAAACATTCCAGACAAAGCAATAACATCTCCATGGAGAAAAGGATTTGACGGACTCTCCACCAGAAAGGTTACGCAATGCACCTTTAAATAACACATTTTCAGGGGCCTGTGATCAACACGCGTGTTCATGTTCTTGTTTAGGTGTTTGATTTTCAACAAAAAGGTGAGAGTGACTAACTGAAAAACTGTTGACTAATTTCAGGGACTTGTTTAACAGCACAAAACAGATCACATGGTGTAGTTCCACCTAAGTCAGTTATTTCTGGTCAGATGATGTTGAAATAATGCTCAGATTAAAGTCTAATAAGCCTCTGATAGAGCAGTGCCTCCAGTTAGCATCATACCCCTAGGGAATGTTGTTGACATGAGTTGCAAAGTTTCAGTAGGTAAATTTAGGCTATAGAGTGTCATTGTCCACAGATCTCCTGCTGTCTATGCCTTACTCCCACACTGCATGATAACCCCTTATGTCTGAACTGACCATGCATGTCTTCCCTTTGTTTTCCCTCCCTTGCAACCTACTTCCTGATCACCTGCACTGCCCCACCTCCCCTGTGCCCCAATCTCCACCCCCAACCATCACCCCATAACACCATAACAGTGGCAGTAATGAGACTTCAATCTAACCAATAGGAAAACTCAAACCAGCCTGCCATTGTGAGAGGAAGGAGGAGGCCAGAAGACTAAAGAAACAGGGGGAGGAGATGCTGAGAACTGGGTCAAAACTGGCTTCAAAATCCAGCCAATGCTCCCCTTTGGAAAGCAGTATTAATTGACTTGAATGAGCACGAATCAAGAGAATAAAAATATAAAGGGAAAGCTGTTCGGGAGTGCACTACGAGAGGACGTGCCAAAATCGCTACAGGAAATGGACGGACAGCTAACAGGAAGTAGCCCTGATTGATGCTCTTCTCCTGCGGCGGCACTAACACTAAAGACTTCAGTTTTCTCATGAAGAAAATCAGTTTGGTACAAAAATATTTCAAAGACGACGCTAAATGTTGCTAAAAGCATTTGGGAGATGAGCTGTACGCACTGCTCAGACACTGTGACTGCGCGTGTCTTCAGATACAGTAGTTTGTCACCGTGCTCTTCTATGGACTAAAGTGTATGTAGAGTGTAATTAACTTGTAGATATTGTTAAAACTGAAGAAGATTTATTTTGCAAAGCAGCAAATGTGAGGACAAAACCGGACTTGGAAGTGCACACGGTGGCTATGGCTGCGCTAATGCATTTTCATTATTTGAAGTCAATGTTATTTAGTGACACCAACAGTTTGTAAAGATTCACAGAACACATTTAACATGATATTACGGCAGCCCGTCCAAAGATCCTTCTAAAGATTAAAAAAAATGCCCTTTTTCATTTTATTTTTCATTTAATTTAATTACGTTATTATAGAAGCACATTATTACAGATGGTATTCGGGATATTCTCATCTCCAAAACAACAAAACAACGATATCTCTCACCTGTAGATAAAATGTGAAACTATTTACCTTTCCCCCCTTTTCGTCAGATCTTACAATAACTGTTCTCCTTACGTTCCTGTGATAAAAATGCATTAATGTTGACATAGCCCACACACATTTCTACTGTTAGCTCGTGAATTGGATCAGTGTCGGATCAGTTTCTCAGACGTGTGCCTTCATCACAGACAGAGGCCTTTATGTTCTAAGTATAACACGTGTTGTTGTCTATGAATGTAACACACGCAGTCCAAATGAACACTATTGTTGTACAGTGAATCCAACCTCTGTTTTTAAGCACTATGAATCTGAGGCCTTCTTTTCCAGTGTCCGATGTTTTTAAACTCCCCCATCGCAAACTCCAGGAAATAAAAGTACAAAGACAGTTTTTCTTTATAGTTTAGACGAATTTTTCCTCTGCAAAACTTTACAGCATGTGACCCACCTGTTTGACAAAACATAGATCAGGGATAAAACAGTGCCCAAATCACAGTATTCAAACAGTACGGACAGGAAATGCTTGAAATGCTCTTAAAAGACCCGTGTTACGCTATTTTCTGATCTATGTCATGATGTTTTCTCACCACAAACAAACCTGGAGATCTGTTTTGTCACATTCACACTTCTTTAACACACATACAATGCATATTTAGGCTAAATTCTTCTCTCAAACAGAAACCTTAGCTTGAAAATGACTGCTACATGACATCACAAGGTGGAACGGAGACTTTTCAGCTTTGGAGGTGTAAACAGACTGTTAATAAAGGGTGTGAATGAAACAAAACAGCTCCTGGTATGTTTGGGATGGGGTAACACTATTAAAACATGGATTCAATTTCACGTAAGCCCTTTAAGTCATTTACAAATGAATAAAATGTGATTAAAGAGACTGTATTTACTTACCAAGTGCATTAATACCTGATACTTAATGCAGAATTCTTAAGTCTTCCTCAGTACCAGTTATACTCCAGTCCAGACCACATTGTTTTGGCTTATTGCAATGCTGTTGATTTTTTTTTTTTTTATTGATCACTGGAAATGTTTTGTAAAATAATGTATATTTATTTTTTATGGTTTTAAAGAAAAAGACACTGGAAACAAAAGATGATTGTGACTGTAAAATTAAAGGTGACATGACTTTTTATCTATGTTGTATGTTGTGTTTTGGTCTGTTTTTCCACATAATATTTGATATCATAGTTCAGTTCAGAATACACAATATGGATAATGCCAAGACTAAAATGACTGAGCATATAACAGCATTAAGAACTATTGTTACACAGTCTGCGCACAGGTCTCAGCACAGGGCACATTTACGTTTTAGTAGAGAGCAGGAGATAATTCATTGCTACACTCAGGTTAATTAAGCTGTCTTAGCGCTCACTGTTTCATTAGCCTTTGCCAATGCATTAGCGCAATAATGATATCATAATGAACAAAGCCCACACTAAAGATGTAATTGTATTCTGCTTAACTGAGTAACTTTTTATTAACTTAACAAATCCATAAAGTACAAAGCAAATGAACACACCTTGACTCTAGTGAACATCACATTTGCAGTCTAGTTGTATTTAGTATTAAACTTTGTGCAGTGTATAAATATCATGTGTTGAGCGTAAATCACAATTTTAATTTTTGTGCATCTGTAATAATAACTTGAAACAGCTTTCTGAGGTACGTTGACTAATTGTTTTTGCAAGACTGTAAAAAGAAAGCAACCCACAGCCAATTTTTGCTCAAATCTTTTATTTTGTTTAATTGTCCATGTGAAACTCTGGTCTTAAAGGTTTCTCACGTTATTTACATTTTTCCTCTGCTCAAAGCTCAGAGCTGAGAGCTGAGAGCTGTACTTGGCGCTGGCATTCCTGAAGTAAGTCCATGCACTTCACGCTCACTTTCATGTTTTCTGAGGGAATTTGTGTTATAGTAAGAGTTCAAAGAGGTGGACTTCAACATCACATAATACAAGCAAAGTACAATCCTTGCAAAATATGTGCAGGTAGAAGTAGAAGTAAATAGTCTATAGTAACAAATATACTTGAGTAGAAGAGGGAAAACCACCCAAATGCAACAACTGTGAACCTTTAAATTGCATATAAATTACATCATTGTGTATTATGGAATAGTTCTACCAACATTCATACAAATCTTAATCAACAACTGTATTTCTGGGAGATGTACCCATACACCAACACACATTTTAACATGAAGTGAAAGCATTTTTATTTTCTCTTTTTTATAAACGCTCTACATATTTTGGTGCAGATAAGGCTGATTTACAAAGGCGCCTTAGACATTATCACACAAACAGCGCGGCGGTTGCCAGGTGAGTTATTGTGAGCAGCTCCAGTGAAAGGTTAGAAAGAGGAGTCAGATTTCACATGAGCTGATTGTGCTTAGCTG